>CM077219.1:21431141-22643641 GCA_039654775.1 Spinibarbus caldwelli | reverse complement strand
AACCTGATTTTACAGAATGCAACATGTTCCTGGATCAACATCTTGGTTGACCCTGTAACAACATTGTGATTAACCAATCAGATTTGAAGAATCAGTTTATAGTTTTTGAAGTTTAGGCTTACAATCAGTGTTTGGTGCTTCTACATCAGTGTCATTCATCTATCATTTTCTCTGATTTTAGGGATTACTCATGGGTAAGTTTAGGTTTAGGTGTAGGGATATGGTCAAGACAAAATTTTTGGACAAACAAAATATGTTGACCTAGGAACACATCTAACTCAGCAAAATCAGAATGTGCAGAGAGAAAGTAACACTTTAGTATAGGGACCAATTGTCACTATTAACTAGTAGCTTATTAGCATGCCTATTATTAACATATTGGCTGTTTATTAGCTGTTTATTAGTACTTATAAAGCACATATTCTGCATGAACATATTCTACATCCCTAATCCTACCCAATATCTAAACTTAACAACTACATTACTAACTATTAATAAGAAGCAAATTGGTAGTTTATTGAGGCAAAAGTCGTAGTTAATGCTTTGTTAATAGTGAGAATTGGACCTTAAAATAAAGTGTGTGTGTATATATATATATATATATATATATATATATGATAATATATATACACACCATTAGAATATGTATTTTCGCATCGCAAATTTGGCCTTGGAAGAAATTCACGATGGTGAGATTATGAGTTTCTCTGACAAACCGTTAACTCTTAAATGGCCTCAGGTGTGTGGATCCATTTACGGTATTAAGAATATGTATAGTTTGTACTGACTTTTGGTCAATGACTTGCTGTAGAAAATGTCAACATGTTCTGTCTTTATTTTATGCACTAAACAAACATGTAATGTTGCTGGTTAGAAAGTACATCCTGGCGTCTGTTAGTCGAAACAGGGTCCGAATGACTGCTTAAAACGAGATATTCAGCTAATGTGTGTGTGTAAGATGCCAGAAGTCCTTGAAACTGTATTTAAAGCACACTGTGCTAAATATCTTTGACTGCTCCAATGTTATGCTGAGCTACACTCTGTGACCATCTATTTTCTGGCCTATGATCAGAAAAGGCTAAAAAAAAAAGACCTACTGTAAATAAATAAATAAATAAAAATAAGTACATAAAAAAAAAAAATAAATAAATAAAAAATATATATATATATATATATATATATATATATATATAAATATTGTTATTATTATTAATCGCACCACCTGCTGTTAGCACTGATTTTTACTCACATTTGGGCTTGGCAAGTGTCCATTTTGAAATCGATTAAGGCCATTCCATGATTTATGTATGTCATACTTCTCAGGTCGAAAAAATATATCTGTATGAATACAGAAAAATTACACACTCTGAAAAGAAAAGTCCATAAAAATATGGCCCAATGTAATATGAGTTAATATTAAGGAATTTTCAGTATTGATCTGTGTTTCACACGTATTTTAAATTCTGCATTTGACGTCCAGTGAATTGTAGTGTATTTGGGTCCTTTTTTTTTTTTCTACAAATTTTTCCCATCCCTGATTATTTATTAACTATTACTTTCAATTATTTACTGATCAACCCTAGTAATCACTTAAGACCACATTTCTGAGGATTTTAAACAGCATTGTTGATCTGTTAGCTCTTCTGATTGAAATAGAGAAATAGGTTGAAATGTTGTATGCTGCTAGTGCTAGCAAAGCCTGTTGCTACAGTAAGACTGACACAACCTCCCTTTGAGGTCTATGAAATGTCATGTGTTTGGGAATTTAAGGCTGTGAGGCTGGCAGTGAGTGTAGATCTATGAACTCTCTCATAGAGGCAGTATTGTTCCTGTGTTAAGAGGCCTGAGGAGAGAATGCTTTACAAATCACTACTTATCAATACTAGTACTGTCAGCTCAATATATCGGCATTTGCTGATCAATTTTATTGCATTAGATTTTTTTTCTGTATTATAAACATCAATATGAGTATTATTGTTAAACAGCTCATTTAATTAGAATACAGCATCTGTATTTTTTGGTATGCATTTCTGAGTCTGGGGTGCCTGATCTGAGCCAGTGTACTTCTTCACACGTATTTAGGCTCGTCTCCCAGCTGTCTGCTCGCCAGACGACCCTGCAACCCCCCAGAAGAAAAAGCCAAAGGTCATTCCCACTTCCTGAACAAAGATCATCCTGAACCCAAATGCTTTCAGACAGGGGTCTGCATTTGCTCTCATTGATCAACACAAAGGAAAACTCAGGAATCTGTGTTGTGTGTCTTGGCCATACTTGAAATTAGGAACGGCAAGCGGTGTATGAAAATGTTTGTCTACGGTCTGAGTCAGTGTTCAGATGTTTGTTTTCGATCACAGGGGTGTGGTGTCGGTCACGTCTATCTCCTCTGCCCTTTCTCTCGTGACTCACCAAAGCCCTGAAGAAAACCAGAGGGCAGTCCAGGATTCCTCAAGCTGCCGAGAGGAGATATTTTGGGAAGAAACGCTCATATCACATGGCCTTGGGTTTCCATCTCGAACACAATGCTGCCTCAGTGTCAGAGGACGGAGAGAGAGAGACTTCCAGACAGACGGACACAAAAGAGAGGACAATAAAAGCACAAGAGCAAGAACGCTCCATATGATCAGCACATGGGCATGCCGTAATTCTGCATCCACTCATTATTACGGCACACGGAAGACATTAAATCTAGAAGATTGGGGGAGAGTTAAAGAGAGAGGAGGAGAGAGAGAGAAAAAGAGAGAGAGAGAGAGAGAGAGAGAGAGAGAGAGAGGGAGGGAGGGAAAAGCCAAAGGAGAAAGCAAACAAGGAGGAGAAAGTGTTGGTGCGCTGGGAGAGAAAGAGGAAGTCCAAAAAAAAAGGCTGGAAGAGAGACAGGCTACATGTGGCAGAGGAGGGTGTGCGCTTAGCCATGGAGGGGGACAAAATTGCAGGTAAGAGACCGGCGCGCCACCAGCGGGACACTTCTCAAAGAGATTCTCCCATGCTGGAGTCTGTTTTCCGCTCTTTTCACTTGCTCTGTAAGATTTCAATGGTAGTGTTTTTTGCTTTAGCTGGGATCTGTGACTTGTGTCGGATGCAAAAACGTGCGTCTTCACACATGTTTTGTGGTTTAAATTGAATTCATTTAGCTTCTTTTATGACTTTTCCACCAGACAGAGCATTTACGCTGTACTACTTTTGTCCCTGGTGGTGTTGGTGCTGCAGAGGAGCGTGCATTTGTAAGATTTTCCGTTGACAGGGCTGGATTTTCCATAGGCTTTGACTGGAAGAGGGAACTCGCTCATCAGGCTGTGACAACAGCCAATAAATAGAGCTGTGTGTGTGGATGAAATGCTCTGTATCAGTGCTGTGGTGTGCTCTGCACTGTCAGCACACAGGCTTTTTGTAAATGTGTCAGGGATTCTGAGAGTTTCTAGAGGCCAGAAAATAACAGTGCTGTGCTTCAGCTGTACAGCAATAAAGAAGAAGAAGTTAATACGGTATATAATAAGAGCCTTTATCCTTTATCTGAGTTGACCCACCTGGTGCCCTGACTGAGAGCCAGTGCCAGGATAAATACATAAGGAATGACCCTTATGATCTCCATGATCTCACAGCACAAGGTCCCAGATCACTTCTGAGATAGTTAGCCATCAGTCCAGGTGGGTCTGTAATGGATTTTGCAGGAAGCAGGGAGAGAAAAGCAATAAATTGACATGATCTTATTAGTAATCATAGATATTAGAACATTAAATGTGGTTCTAGTACACATATATATTGTATGTTTGAAGAGACATCTGAATGTACATTATTAATGTATGAAATGCATCAAATTAAACTTTTAATTTATGCATTTTAGCAGACACTTTTATCAAAAGTGACTCACAATACAGAACTAGGCCAATAGCACAGAGCCACAATATTAATAGAGCATAATGCCAGGTTTATTAGAAAACTAGCCAAGGAATAATGCTAGAGCAGAAGTGAAATGCAAAGATGAGAATTGTGTGTGTGTGTGTGTCTGTGTGTGTGTGTGTGTGTGTGTGTATAAGTGCCTTTGTTTAAGGTTGTGGAGTGGTTAAGTGCCTGCAGAAGAGGTGTGTCCTTAGTCGGTTTTTGAAAGTTGTTTGGCAGATCATTTGACCAGAGAGGAGCAAAGAGTGTGAAGGTTTTGGAAAGTGACTGAGTGAATTGCTATGAGGGAACTTTAGTAACTTTAGACATGCAAATTTTATAAATCCTTTTAGGTTTATAGTACATTGAATTAATGGATTTAATAGTTTGATTTATATTGTATTTGAGCAATGAAATTAAAAGCCATTCAAAAAGCATCACTTTTGTTTAACGAATGTGCCTAATTTCGAAGGACTAAACTCATTTTGAAGGATTTGATCACTTTACTCAAGCCTAAACTATAAATTATTCAAACGAATAGTTATAACTGAATCAGAACTTAATCATTTTGTTTTTATCTTGTTTGGCTTTTTTTGTTTGATGGCATTCAGAAACAATACTTAAGTACTGTAAATCTATATAATATTGTGACTAAAATGGCTGCGACTATATATTTATCTGCATATTATACATATTATCTGCATATTATACATTACATTATATCAGGGATTTGTGGTGATATTTACATTTCTAAATCTGTGTATAGATAAATACTTTAATGTTTATATGATGTCATTTGGTCCATACTGTGCATTGTAGTGTATAACATACTTTTTGTATGTGTAAACATTATGCATGAATATTTACTAATGAGATCAGGCTGAACAAAGAATAGTCTTTTAAAAATGGGCGCACCATTGTACAGTGACAGTAATACCAGTGTACTTTTTTGTTAGTGGAAATCTAGTGAGTAATGTAAGAGCAAAGCTTAATGAACAAATTCAATTAGAACATTAAATCAGGGCTGTGTAGATGGATGGACAGACTGAGAGAGAGAGAGAGAGAGAGAGAGAGAGAGAGAGAGAGAAGAGAGAGAGAGAGAGAGAGAGAGAGAGAGAGAGAGAGAGAGAGAGAGAGAGAGAGAGAGAGAGAGAGAGAGAGAGAGAGAGAGGCAGACTATGAGGAATGGAAAACAGGAAGTGGTGAATAAGAAATGATGTAACAGTAAACCTAGTCTGGGTAGATGATTTTTAATTTAACAAAGATGTGAGGGATAAAAGTGTTTAATAGGTCACATGGTCTTAGGGTCTTAGGTCACATCACATATTTTTGTCCACTGGAATTTTCAGGGATAACAAGGGTGAAAGACTGACAGAGGAAATACTTCAAATTGTAGTATCATTTTCATTTGTGAAAATGAAAACACATCTACACTGACAAGATGTGATGAAAGAAATATTCAGGACTATATATAGTAACCATAATGCATTGGTCACAGCATTTAATAGCGAATGATTATTTGAAAACATGCATACACTTGTGCCACTTCCTCAAAAAGCAACAGCATACTTTTACATCTTATTGTGCATCACTTCACAGAAAACAACAGACTGCATGTCACAGTTGACCTTTGTGGCTTCTTTCTTTTATATTTTGATCAAGAAAGATGATGGACAACAAAAGCACTGAACACCATAAAGAATGACAGGGTTCACAGCCATTCATAAGTCAAACAATGAAATATGACGATGTAATTGATCTTTTTGAAGGATGGTGTCAGGTCTAGTCTTGTCTAGAAACTGTAACTCCTGCTGTTTTGACTCACTGAACAGGTTCTGTGTTGGTCAACATTGTTCTTTTACTCTGCTGCCCCTTCCCCTTTTTTTTTTAATCTCTTTTAAAGCATTTGCAGGACTACTATAAACACTGCTCAGTGATGTGTCAGTGAATTTTATTTTTAAATTGATTAATCAGAAAGACCCACCCAAACAGAAAAGCGCCTGTGCTCGATGATTGCACTTGCACAACAGACAGTGTCTGGCACATACGACTGAACCACTAATTTTAATTACTCTAAAGAAGATCTTTGTTCTCAAAGTGCACTAAGAGACATAATTAAAAAGCTTTCTAAGAGACATAATTTTGAAGTGTTTTTACACTGACAGCCATTTATTTATTTATTTTTATATAATGTTTCAGTTCTTGTTCAGACATGCAAGCACACGCAAAGACATCTCTTATTTGTGAATTAACTCTGACTTTCAAAATTAGAGGACTATTAGAATATCTAAATGTCACAGTGCATTAAAATGAAAATAAATGAATAAATAAATAATTCAAGTTAGAGCATGATGACATCATATCCTGTTGACCATATTCGTTGGTTTTTGTGTAGCGTTAACCACACCTTTAGGGTAAACACCTCCCACTCAGTATAGTTAGGTGCTGACCCTGCATTTCAATAGCGTAAATAACATATACTCATACTCTGAGGATATATTACTACATCAATATACATTATCCTTTAATCCTTTTATTTATTCTCTGATGAAATGATAAATATACCAAGGGTGTTAAAACCTTGTGAACTAACGATCTCGATTTTCTGCCAACAGCCAAAAGAGCAGGCGTTGTCAGCAGAGCCTCACATGTATAAAACATCATGTACTATATAAAAATCCTTCACACAAGGAAGTAAATTGAAGTAACAAGAACCTTCAGCAGGACCCCTTCTGTGTGTGCATGTTTAAAATGAAAAAAAAAAAAAAAATAGAGACGGCCTTCCTGTTTACATGCAAACAGTATCTGGTAAAGGTAGCGGCAGGGGCTGTCATGTGACAGACAGCAGCCACAACAGCACTTTTTTTTTTTTTTTTTTCACTTTTTATTTGAAACATTCCCAAACGCATTAACTATATCATGAAATATCTTGATTCTCACCTTTATAGATTGTTAGTTGATCTATAGTGGGCGATTAACTATGCATAAAAACCTGTCTGTTTACCTAATTAACAGATATGGGTGTCATGCCATAACATATTTTTAATACGACTGACTGTATATTTAATGTGAATTTAACATTGAAAGTTAATGTGAATAAAAACATTGTAAGTTAGGCTACTAATCATAACACTTTCATTGTACAGAAAGAGAGCAAAGAACATTTACATTATCAAAGAACATTTTCACTGACAGTCTAGAGTTCAAGCACTCTCAATAACTCCCATTAAAATCAGTGAAGCTGTTTACACTGTGAAATGAATATCTTACTTACAGATTCGTACACACATTTGCACTTTGTTGTTTCTGATGAGAAAATTCACCAGATAATTCAGTCAGCAAGCGAGTGAAGAATACACCGGCATTTTAGCAATGACTCATCGGAACACCTCTGATTGGTCATTGCATTCAAAGCTCAACAGAATCGTGGGTGATTGGTTATAATGCGCAGTGCTGTAAAATACGGTGGCTGAGAAGTGCAAAACAAATCACAATTCTGAAAACAAAATAACAAATTACAAACGCAAATGCAAATCTAAAAAACTAAATAATTCAGAAAACACAACAACAATCCAGAAAACATTATAACAAGTCAGAAAACACATTGACAAATTCGAAAACAAAATAAGTCAAAAAACACAACAAAAAATCCGAAAACAAAATGAGTCAAAAAACACAACAACAAATCCGAAAACAAAATAAGTAAAAAAACACAACAACAAATCCAAAAACAAAATAACTAGTCAGAAAACACAACGACAAATCAGACAAACCGGAAGAGGTAGGTATAGTTTGAGACAGTGCCATTGGTTTGGGATTACTCACCGCTGACTGGACGAGACATCTGTCAATCAAGGTATACAGGAAGAACAGCAGAGTCATGGTATAAAGTTTTAGAAAAGGGAGAAAAAAAAGTTCGGCAAAAGGCGTGATCGAACCCGGGTCGATCACGTCAAAAAGCCGACGAAATGCACTTAACCATCTGGAGCTGATGATTCAAATCCGTTTTTAAAGTGTTGACTAGCCCAATCACAGGTTGGAGAGAGGAATTACTGCCAACAAGGCGGGCTAGTTGCACTGAGGGTAAATAGACACTCCGTATTTTTTATTCCATAGTAGGGGCAATTCATACAATACATTTAAACTGAGCTACTTTAAAACCATCTCCAAACTTTCTACCACGACTCTGCTGTTCTTCCTGTATACCTTGATTGACAGATGTCTTGTCCAGTCAGCGGTGAGTAATCCCAAACCAATGACGCTGTCTCAAACTATACCGACCTCTTCCAGTTTGTCTGATTTGTCGTTGTGTTTTCTGACTTGTTATTTTGTTTTCGGATTTGTCATTGTGTTTTCTGAATTGTTATTTTGTCTTTTAGATTTGCATTTGCATTTGTAAGTTGTTATTTTGTTTTCAGAATTGTGATTTGTTTTGCACTTCTCGGCCAACATTGTAAAACGCGTCTGTCTCTGGCTTAGCGCCACCCAGCGAATGCAGATTTGAATTTAGCAGATAATATGACGCACTGAACGTTCTAATCACGCCGGTGTGATTGTATTAAATATAGAAAATATTAAACGGCTATTTTTTGTCTTTTGGAAGCTGCATTCAAAATCCACTTGGCTCAAAAATCTGAGGGGGCACGTGCCCCCTTTGAATGGGCATGACGCCTTTGGGTCACCTCCGTGAAGTTGGCCCCCCACCCAACGCAAAACGTCGGCAAAATAGTCTCAATCGTTTGTGCTGGTTTGTGCTGTAAAAAAATTTCGTTTGAGCTGCTTTGGTTTTTTTAGATTAATTTTATAGGTCATTCTGAGGTCACTCAGCCCCCCACATACTCCAAATTTACCCCAAATAGTCTTGTTTGTTTGTGCTTTGTTTGTGCCAGAAATAATTACGTTTTCGCTACTGTCGTTTTTAAAGATTTTTTCCTAGTCAACTGATTAGTCAACGCTGATGGCCATCTCCACAGTAGGCGAATGGACGTGCCTTTAATAGAGAAATGCACCTTTTCATATGGACCACATAATTAGAGAAGATTTCTTTTTTATTTGAATTGGTTTGTTTAATAGTAGACATTTCAAGATTTCTATAAATGTATTTCTTGTGTCTGTGAACCGGTTCATTGTTTTGATGCGCTCCATTCACGGAGACTGCATGAGATGACAGAAAACACATCCAAATATGACAGAGTAGCCTATTCTATATAAGTTCTTTCTGCAGGAAAAAAAAAAAATGCGAGAGATTGTGCGGGCGCCTCCATATCATAAGCGCGATAATATTCCCACAAATACTTGAAATGCGCATATATAGCGATTTTATTATTCATATATAAATAATAATAATAATAATAATACCCTATTTTGGTCATATTTACTATTAATTGCTCAGCTCACCATCAATGATCTAGCACAGAGACATATAGTTCTAAACTGAACGTGCGAGAGAAGCATAGGCTACTTCTAATTTGGCCAAAGAAAACTTGTTAAAATCAGCATTTTTCTATATTAATTTGTGCATTTTTCAAATGTTTATTAAAGGTGCAAAAAGTCATAAACAAAAATCTAAAAATAAAAAAAAAAATCAATATTTTACTTTTTCGGGCAGCATTTTGTGTAAGGTTCTAATTTCAAATTTGGTTTTCAGGATGGCATTTAAAAATACAACAACCCTTCTTTTTTCATTTTTTTTCATCATTGTTAAAAAAGGAAAAATGAATGGATGCAAAACTATAGGCTACATGGACCTGGTAACAGTAGACTATTGCATGTTTTATTTGTGTGCAGAAACGAAAATAGGCCAATGTATGTCAAGTCTTTATTATTTATTTATTTTTATTTGTTTGGTTTTGTAAAGACATAATGAAATAGGCCTAAGTGTTTTTTTGTTTTGTTTTTTTTTGAATTTGGAGCATGTGGGGGGCTGAGTGACCTCAGAAAGACCTATAAATATTATTTTAATATCTAAAAAACCAAAGCAGCACAAACAAATTTTTTTACAGCACAAACGATTGAGACTATTTTGCCGACGTTTTGCGTTGGGTGGGGGGCCAGATTCATGGGGGTCTTTGACCTGCGCACATGCATTTGGAAAGCGTTGATCGGGGTGTGAAGTGAACAGTTCACACCCCGTTCACTACACACTTGGCCACTTTGTAGCATACATGTGCGCGTGTGTATGAACTAAATATATAAATGAAAAATTATGTGTAATTGTATATATGTAAATAAAACAGTAGATTTTGAATGCAATTTCTATAGATTTATTCATGTATTTTATTTATATAGGCCTATTATATTTTTTTCATGCCTAAAAAACTATCGACTTGGCACGTCTGAATGATGCTTCTGGCCAGATTTATGCACCTTTTGAGAACAAAGGTTACAGGCCCTTGCATATTCTACTGCTCGTCTACATTGTTCACCTCACAGGCAAATAAACACACTGAAAGAGTAAATCTGAGTGGACTCTCTTTGTGTGAGGGACCTTCTCCAGATGTTCTGCTGCTGGAGAGTGTAACGGGGTCCTGAGAGACACCAGTGCAGATAGTCTGACTGGTGAACTGAGGCAGTGTGTAAACACGCAGAGGCTCAGGGAGGAGGAGAAGGACACTGCAGCTATGCTTAGGTGCTAAATTCAGAGTTCACAGAAAATGTATACACATCTGGAGAATTAGCAACACAAATGTAACGTAGATCACATGCTACTTATAGGTTCCCACTAATATTCAAGTGATTGTTTACATTTTCCAGTGTCAGGGATCTCTCTCTCTCTGTGGTATGTCAGTGTGGAATGAGTTATGGAATTCTGACAGCCTTTGTTTACAGAAGCCTCTTTCAGCCTGGTACAGCTCTCCATAACAAAGCATGTGAGATCACACCGTCTGAAGAAAGAATTATGCCAGTGTTAATTATTTCATAGCAGTTTTTACATGCAAGAGTTGGTGCTAGAATTGAGACTGGCATTCTTAGACGAGTGTCAAATTCCACAACCGTTTGCGCATATTGTGTGTGTTACAGCGACATCTAGTGGTCATACTGCTCTTTTTAGTTTTATGAATGACCAATTTCTGGTAACGTTTGCGTGTGTGGTGGTGTGTGAATGTTGTCCAGAATTGTGTGTCGTCACAGATGACAGTTAAATTACATAGCCAGCATTATGAAAAAGTAGTTAGCTATATGCTACAAGCTAATAAGAAGTAGCTACTCTACACAATTAAAACATTTGGGGTTGGCAAGTTTTTTTTAAATGTTTTTTTTTTTTTCACTTATACTTATCAAGACTGCATTTATTTGATACAGTAAAAAACACTGTAAATAATATTGTGAAATAACTGTAATTTATTCCTGTGATGACAAAGCTGAATTTTCAGCAATTACTCCAGTCTTCAGTGTCACATGATCCTTCAAAAATTATTCTAATATGCTGATTTGCTGCTCAAACATTTTTATTATTATCAATATTGGAAACAGTTGTGCTGCTTAATATGTTTGTAGAATCTGTGATTTTTTTCAGTATTCTTTGATGAATAGAAAGTTAAAAAGAACAGCATTCATTTGAAAAATAAATGGTTTATAACATTATAAATGTATTTTCTGCCACTTTTGATCAATTTAATGCATCCTTGCTGAGTAAAACTACTAATTGATTTAAAACAAAAATCTTAGTGTTATAAGAAACACTTACCTTAAAGGTGCCATAGAATGCATTGATACAATATTTGAAATTGTTCTCTGGTATCTACATAGAAGGTATGTGGCTTAGGTAAGGGCAAAAATTCTCCAGAAACAGTTTAACATGTCCATTTACAACCCTAGGATTTGTCCCTAGAATGAAATGGTCTGTTATTTGCTTATTTGGAAGGGTCATGAATAATAATATTGAGCTCTGCACTGATTGGCTGTTTCACAGTGCGGCTCATTTCAGTAGTTCACACAGCAGGAAGGAAACACAGGGAAAATATATATTTCAATACTTTCTCGCGCAGTTATATCGTTGGGTAATTATACTGTAAATAAAATGCGGGCATCAGGGAGCCGCTATTAATATACAGGGCATTGAAACTGCTTTCGAATGCACGATCGCTTTTTACTTTCACTTTCGAGATTCGCGATCACACTCTGTTTATACTGTGGAGTGTCAGTACTTACCACACATTTTACAAGATCATGCTTGTCAGTGGTGCTCAGGATCTGCAAATCATTCGCCATCATCCTCAGTCATCTCTCCTTACTCTGTTTATGTGGTAAGTGAAATCTTATGTACTGCAATGTAACAGGCTACCGCTAGCAAAGAGATAAACATGTCCCTTTAGTGGCTCACTTTATTTTATTAGAACACGATATTTGTTTTCCGTGCCTTTCTGAATACAGACACCAACCCTTCCCTGCACTTCACATCCCCTGCACAGCCTGGAACATAACATTAATTTCCATGATCTGCCATTCTTGCTGTTGTCCTCGCTTGTTTCTTCACAATACTGCAGAACTTCTAATGGTTCGGCTGACGGCTGGCCTAGAACATGGGCGGGTATATGCAAATGTTGGGGGCGTAACTATTAGTGATCCTGACTGCTACGTCACAGTCGGTGTTATGCTCTGATTTGCCTATGTTTCAGTGGTCTTTTTTATTCACGAGATTTACATAAGGAGGAGGAAACAATGGTGTTTGAGGCTCACGGTATGTCATTTCCATGTACAGAACTCTTATTATTCAACTATGCCAAGGTAAATACAGTTTTCCATTCTATGGCACCTTTAAAATTTAGCTACAAAAATGACCTATATAGTAGTATATTTTTGTCAACTTAAGAAAACAGAGGAGAAAATGAATTATGCTCCTCTCTGAATAATCTTTCTGAATAATAATCAAATTAATTAGGACGTCTGGGTGTACATTACTTCATAAAATTAATATTCATGAGTCAGTCTGACAAGGTTAATCCATATGTCCCCTCTGAAACTTTTCAGATCACTCCTATTCCTCTAACAGCCTCTCTTCATCTCCTCCCTTACCGAATATGTGTGGTGTGTGTATATGTGTGTTTCCAAGTCTGTATACAGAAGGCCTGGTGTTTGCATTAGACATGCCTGAAGAGCTGTGAAATCTGCTGTACGATTAGTCACATACAGCTTGACTTTCCTGTTTTTGTAGGCTCTGGCCCATGACACTTAAGACCTCAGTGCAACACGTAACCGTCCATCTCATTGCATTTCCCAACAGTCATAGTGTTACAAACAGAGAGATTTCCGTCAAAAAAACCCAACAAACCAGTCACACAGCACCATATCTGCAGTTAGCAGATCGAATATGTAAACAAAACCAGCTCTTCAACTGTAGTTGATAATGTCTGAATGAAAACGTGTTTAGCAGAAGGTGTGGGCAGAAACGCAGCTCTGATGGAGTCCGAGCTGTAGATGAGGTCATTGATTTATGACACCCCATGGCCTCGGCCCATCCTCCCCTCTGCTATGAGGAGCGCTGGTGGCCTCAGGCTCAAATTCAGGAAACTACTGGGGAAGCCGCAAGCGCAGACGTGCTCTCCTCAGGGATCATGATGAAATATGTACCGCCGCTGCCCTCCACTTCTCGCACGGACCGAACTCTTCTGAACTTCTCCGCCCACGTCACCCAATCTGAATGAGCTTAATCTAGAAATACTCACGTTATCTCTTCTACTATTGCAAAAGAGCCTAGTTTCGGCACGTTCGGGGGCGGGTTGGAAAGTAAAATGTGACTCAAATAACTCACATTAGAAGCCAAGCGACTCGGTCAGAGAGAGAGAGAGAGAGAGAGAGAGAGGGAGGAGAGAGGGAAGGAGTGAGAGAGTGAAAGAGAGCGAGTGGGGGGTTGTCATCGGTCTCTCATTCTGAGGTCTGCTGCGTTCAGAGAGCTGGAGGAAGTGGGAAAAATTCAGTTGGTCCTTTAAGAAAGTCGTGGGCTTGGATCTGGGGACTGCTCCGATCGCTTTCTCTTTTTTCCTCCCCCTGTTACCTCCTAATTTGGGATTTGTTTGGGAGCTGGAGAGCACAAAGTCTGTGAGAGTTTCGCCTTGCTGGGAAAGGTTGCTTTGATCCCGCAGAGTCAGCTTCGAAATGTCTGATTCCAATGTCAATGCGCATTTGGAGGGAATTATCTCAGACTTTGAAGGTTTGTTTTTATTTCTCTTTATATGATTCTTTGCATTTTATGAAGAAAAAGTTTTAAAGTACAAAACATTCAGCTGAATCATTTGAAATGGTTCTATAACTTTTAAATGTTCGCTTAAAATGCAAACAGTCAACATGAGGCTGAGTTATTCTCAATATCTTTATATTAGTGTGTGTGTGTGTGTCTCTTCCCTGGAGTCTCTGTTTCTATAGCTGAGTGTGCTGTGGTTGTGTCACGCAGGTCATGTGGCTGTCTAGTGACCTGTGTGTGTGTATTTGTCATACACAGTACGTGCTATTCACTCTTTTCTGTAGGCTGTACACACAATCAGTCATGCATGACAGGAAACGTCCTCACTGCATTAACACAAAAGCAACTTTAATCATCAGCACACTGACCATCATACCTGGCTGCAGTCCGTTCCTCCTACTCACCTCCTCCAGCGTCACGTCTGTGTTTCTTCTGTCATTTTTTCATCGGTGTGCTCCTGGCATTGATTTGCTCTGTCATCCCCCCTTCCCCCTTTCTTTTCCTCTCTCTCAACACCTCTCATCCAGCTGCGAGAGACCCTGACAAACGCATACGCCTCTCATACATGAGACACATTCCCACTTGTCTGGCTTTTTCAGTGTCATCACTTCTCGGAGCACGTTTTGTGCCAAATATCAGGAGGTTAGAGGACAAGGAATGGCATGTGGGTCAGGGCAGGGTGGTCTTCATATGTAAGCTGATGACCTGGTTCACCCAGACAAGAGGCTTTAGCTGTGCACCTGGCTGCTTCTTCATGGATATACACTTTGTCTAAGACAGAAAGAGACAATACTTGAATGGATGAGAGAGGGACAGACAGAAAAAGAGCCAGACAGTTTGCTCTGGCTTTGAGCTTAAACTTACAGATGAACGAAGGAGGAAATTCCACAGAAAGCGAAGAATTCTGCGGGTGCTAAAAATGGCAGGTTTGCCAGATGTGGAGTTTCATCTCAATTTAGAAGTGTCTTCATGGACCTGAATGGAGCTGTGCATTTCTGACAAAGCAAAACATTTGACTAAACGGCAGAAGGTCTGGTCCACATTGCAGCGTATTGTAGCTACGAACTGTTTACTTAGACAGGGAAAATTCCGGGCAGTACTGATAAGTGAATAATGTATTTTCATGATATGGGTGATAACAATAGATAGCTGATATCAAAATTCAATATAAACTTAAATAATTTGTTTTAAATTCTACAAATGAATTTAGGCATCATAACATTATAATGTCAAGTATGAAAAATGGATATACTTTTAGAGATTTGCTAAAGATTACATTTAGCAAGTGTTAATAAATTTTAGTGCTTTTAAAGAATAACAAGTGAAAAATAATGGAAATGAGCATAAACAATTAAATGTACAATTTAGGATTTAGAAGGATATGATCAATTAAAAAGATTTAATTTTGGCAAATTACAATATTGCACCAATATATTGTGAACTCCTAATTATATGTAAAATAACAAACCACAGTTTATTTTGTTTATTTAGGGGTAGAGTTAGTAAAAATAGACTGGTATGAAAAAAAAATTCTCTCTCTCTCTATATATTTATATATACACATAGAATATCCAGTTCTGCTTGTGAATATTTAGTGCACTTGCTACAAAGTCAGCAAATCCAGTTAAAGCTTGCCAAATCAAAAAAGATTTTTTCCAGTTTTGTGAGTAGTATGCAGCAAGCTGTCAGTAGGCCAAGACTAAACCAGTACAGACAAATTCAGTCTCATTCATAAGTAAACACTGGAGTGAGAGTACTGAGATGATCGAGACAGATAGGAACACATTTGTTTATGTGTTTGTTTTCAGACTACAACAATTCTAGACCAGCCATGTATTTGTGTGTCTCTAAATGGGTCCCGTTGGAGTGCTCTGGATGACCTAAATTGACACCTTTTGGTCATTTCATGGACACACGACAACTATTTCAGACTGGGACTCATTACATTGCTAAAAAATCAGACATCAGGATGGGAAAAGCACTCTCATTATACTGTGACCAAACCACTTTCATGTTGTTGCATGTAAAGCTAAATGTTGTCTCTAAAGTCATCATCAAGCGTGGCTATTTGCAGAGCTTATAGGCAGGACTGACCACGCTATAAAGAAAAGTATGCACTTTATAGTGTGGTTCTGTGCAATGTTACCTCAGGGTTGGAAAAGCGTCTCACAGCTGTATATTCATTAGCTTTAGTTAATAACCAGTAAATAAACAAGCAAATTCCAGGGTAACTTTCACATGAAGATATGGTAATCCTTTAATTATTGCTTAAAAAACAGTTTAGACCAGTATGAATTTACCAGCAGGTCGGACTGAAGAACTAGCATAATTTCAAAACCTGCTGGTGATGCTTGTCAGATAGCATGTACTTTTTGATAAATCTAGCTGACTACAAAAATGCCTTGCTAGTTAAGAATCTTAGTGGGAAACCAGTGCACAACATATGCTACGCTAGCAATGCTAGTTTTCTCATCAGGTTAATGGCTCCCAAAGAAAACCAATGAGATGCTAACACTGTCCTGCCAATGACCGAACACATCACTTACAGCCTAATGCTGTTTTTACACTTTCAGAGAAGGCTTGTGGTTGGGAAAGGAGCAATAAATGACTTCCATTTATTCAGTGCTGGCCTCCGCACAAGGAAATGGGCTTAATATATGAAGCTCAAAACTTCTGAAATTCATAACTGTACTTTTGAAGTGTGAACATACTGATATACTCCCTGGAAACAAGTGCTATGTGCATGTGTTATGTTGAGCAGTCACATGACCGTAAAGTTTATGGCCATCTGTAATGGAAAGGATATTACAAGTTCTCATTTATGAAACTTTATGAATGTCCTCAAGCTTATCATAATAAGCCTGACCAGTGAACCCTTGCTAAGCTGTAGTACATGTGAATGTGTGACTGAGTGTTGGTTTAATTCTGAGACTGGTTAAGATTATGATGCACCCACTGTCTCAAAAATATTGCACAATCATTTCAAGTAGATGTGTGGGTGTATATGGGAGGGGTGACAGTCTGGTAGGGGAGTCAAAATAGAGACAGGAAAAGTTCACAAAAATAGAGATAAAAGAGAGGTGAAAGAGAGAAAGAGAGGTTACTCATAACAGTTGTGTCACATGCATTTTCATACAGTTATCCCCAGTCTTGTGATTATTTTTGCTTTTCTTAAAAATTGCATTGAAAAGAGATCACACTTACCAGCACTTACTATATTTGTGGTTGAATTAACTTGTCAACTTGTAGACTAGTTGATTATCCAGTCGGAAAATCCAGTTTTAGTTGGTAGCTGGCTTTAGCTAGTCAAAACTAGTTATTAGCTGGTTGACCAGCCACTATTTTATAAAAAAGCTTTGCTGTCTTAAATCACCAAAAAATGAAAAATTCTGTCATAATTTACTCACCCTCATGCCATTCCAAACCTGTCTGACTTACTTTTTTTCTGTGGAACCTAAAAGAAGATATTTTGAGAAATGTTTACAACCAAACAGTTCTGATGGCCATTTACTTCCATTGTATGGACAGTAAAAACAACTACAGATGCTTTCGCATTAGAGGAACCTTTTCATAGTTCCTAGAACTATTGGCGGAAGTTCCCGCTTTTTGGCATGTTCGCACCGCAGGAACTAGGAACGGTTGTAGTTCTAGCAACTCCGTTTGGAGGAACTAAATTAGCTCCTACTTCAGACTAGGGTCTAAAACAGTTCTATAGGAGCTACCAGTAACACAAGTGTACGCTGATTGGCCAAACGCATACGAAGCACCGGCTACCCAGCATTTTTAAAAAACCATGTAAAAATATTTACTCCACAAACATGGAAAACAGCGATAATGGCATTTACCTGTTGTCTACAGCGTTGTGTTCTTTTCTAAGCCTCGATGATAACACTACAAAGTTGTCATAGGAGATTTAGTCAGATTTTCATGCTCTTTCAATCACGTAAATTGTGCATTTACATTCCATCTTCATTATCACGAAACCCACGACACGCAGCAAAAACAGCTCCGAACACGGCGTCCTCCATTCACCGGTTGTTGACGTTTGTAAATGTCACAAATAAAGATGTCGCTGTCGGCTGCTCCAGAGGTCCTGCTGCCGGTGCGAATGCAACCAGGAAACTAAGTACCTAGAACTATGCGGTGCAAAAGCGTCTTATGGTCCCAAGTTCCGTTGTTACCAATAGAGTTCAATGGAACTTACGACCATAGTTAGCTAACAATGCTTTTGGGAAACGAACACCTAAACTGTATTTTCCAACTCGGTAATCAACTAGTTGCACTTCAGTTGCACCTCAAATACTGTACAGGTGCATCTCAATAAATTAGAATGTTGTGGAAAAGTTCATTTATTTCAGTAATTCAACTCAAATTGTGAAACTCGTGTATTAAATAAATTCAATGCACACAGACTGAAGTAGTTTATGTCTTTGGTTCTTTTAATTGTGACGATTTTGGCTCACATTTAACAAAAACCCACCAATTCGCTATCTCAACAAATTAGAATATGGTGACATGCCAATCAGCTAATCAACTCAAAACACCTGCAAAGGTTTCCTGAGCCTTCAAAATGGTCTCTCAGTTTGGTTCACTAGGCTATACAATCATGGGGAAGACTGCTGATCTGACAGTTGTCCAGAAGACAATCACTCACACCCTTCACAAGGAGGGTAAGCAACAAACATTCATTGCCAAAGAAGCTGGCTGTTCACAGAGTGCGGTTTCCAAGCATGTTAACAGAAAGTTGAGTGGAAGGAAAAAGTGTGGAAGAAAAAGATGCACAACCAACCGAGAGAACCGCAGCCTTATGAGGATTGTCAAGCAAAATTGATTCAAGAATTTGGGTGAACTTCACAAGGAATGGACTGAGGATGGGGTCAAGGCATCAAGAGCCACTACACACAGACATGTCAAGGAATGTGTTAAGCCACTTCTGAACCACAGACAACGTCAGAAGAGTCTTACCTGGGCTAAGGAGAAGAAGAACTGGACTGTTGCCCAGTGGTCCAAAATCCTCTTTTTAGATGAGAACAAGTTTTGTATTTCATTTGGAAACCAAGGTCCTAGAGTCTGGAGGAAGGGTGGAGAAGCTCATAGCCCAAGTTGCTTGAAGTCCAGTGTTAAGTTTCCACAGTCTGTGATGATTTGGGGTGCAATGTCATCTGCTGGTGTTGGTCCATTGTGTTTTTTGAAAACCAAAGTCACTGCACCCGTTTACCAAGAAATTTTGGAGTACTTCATGCTTCCTTCTGCTGACAAGCTTTTTAAAGATGCTGATTTCATTTTCCAGCAGGATTTGGCACCTGCCCACACTGCCGAAAGCACCAAAAGTTGGTTAAATGACCATGGTGTTGGTGTGCTTGACTGGCCAGCAAACTCACCAGACCTGAACCCCATAGAGAATCTATGGGGTATTGTCAAGAGGAAAATGAGAAACAAGAGACCAAAAAATGCAGATGAGCTGAAGGCCACTGTCAAAGAAAACTGGGCTTCCATACCACCTCAGCAGTGCCACAAACTGATCACCTCCATGCCACGCCGAATTGAGACAGTAATTAAAGCAAAAGGAGCCCCTACCAAGTATTGAGTACATCTACAGTAAATGAACATACTTTCCAGAAGGCCAACAATTCACTAAAAATATTTTTTTTATTGGTCTTATGAAGTATTCTAATTTGTTGAGATAGTGAATTGGTGGGTTTTTGTTAAATGTGAGCCAAAATCATCACAGTTAAAAGAACCAAAGACTTAAACTACTTCAGTCTGTGTGCATTGAATTTATTTAATACACGAGTTTCACAATTTGAGTTGAATTACTGAAATGAACTTTTCCATGACATTCTAATTTATTGAGATGCACCTGTATGTCTCATTGTAGCTGCACATCCACAGTTTCGCAATATTACTCATAACCTGAAATTACACACAAGTCAAAATATAGTGAACCCACAGCATTGTGTTATAAGCAAACTACCCTGAAGCTAATCAGCTGTTACCCTGAGGCTGACCGAAACCATAAGCAAGTGGGACATGACTGTTTTGTGCTGTGATGAATTTGACAGTAGAGATACACACACATTTGTTTCTCACCTGCATCGCCTCTGTTAACACAGCATTGGACTTGCCTCCACTGCGTATTGAGGTAAACCTCTACCTGTAGTTTAGTTCTGGACAACTAATTGATGAGAAGTCATGCATACATTACGTACAACCAAACACACGCTCTTGCTTCCAAAGATGTGCATGTGTTGTGTGTGTGCGTATGAGCACAGGGTTGTGTGAGAGCAAATGCATCTGTGTGAGTTTGTATGTACGTGTTTACTCAAAGCTGCAGCTGTGTGTACTGTGTGAGAGAGATAGAGGGCTCTTATATGTTTTTGAGCGGCCCATTTCCCACCACAGCCTGAGGCTGCGTCAAACAGCTCCCAAACTCTCGCAGATCAGCAAGGCCAAACATATCATTACAGCAGAATCACACTCTCTGTTTGTATCCTGTTGTTTTTGCCGGCACATACCTCAAACACCTCTGATTCTTCTGGCTGGGCAGATGTGACTGTAATAATTACGACAGATTGCTCTTGTCTGAGATTATAGTTGAACTGTTATGATCATTTCTAGACCAAATAGCTATCAAACCACCCACTTTTATTTTAGTTAGTGGAGTTTGTTCAGGGAAGCATCACTATTGCAGTTGCTTATACTTTGGTGTGCAACTCAAGAAGACACAAACACAATATTAAAATGGACAAAATATCCCATAGATTTACACTGAGAGGACTAGAATAGCAATGACTGAGACATACAGTAAACAACCACCTTGCAACAACCCAAAACAGAGCCAATGCATCCGAAATCGAATACTTAGTATGCAAAAAACAGTATGTGAGGCGAATAGTATGTCCGTATTCACAGTATTTGAAAACAGTAGGCCAGAATTACCCTGATGACCTGCTACTCCTGGTGAGATTTTGATATATGCCTTCGATGAACACTTTACTATCCTATGAGGCCATAGGGGAGGATTTATAAATGGAATTATATCCGAATTTCATTCATACTACCTATTCATACTATATAGAATGTACTTTTTTCGTGAAATAAGTTTGAATTCAAACATCGTACCTACTCAAACAGTATGCATAAAATTCAAGTATACAGAAAATATGTACTCTACCATCAAGTGTATGATTTTAAGGTTATTTTGTCATCCAGCATCTGAGTCTGACAGCCCACCCCCTTCAGTTGTTTTTTTTTTTTTTTTTGATGCATCATCTGGGTATTTGATGTGCACTTCTTGTTTGAATTTCCAGGGTGAACACACCACTCACACTATTCATAATACAAAACATACAGAATAGTGCATAAGTACACAATGCTACTTAAAGGGATAGTTCACCCAAAAATGAAAATTCTTTCTTTACTCTCCCTCATGTCATTCCAAACCCATAAGATCTTTGTTCATCTTCTGAACACAAATTTAGATATTTTTGATGAAATCCGAGAGCTTTCTGTCCCTGCATAGACAGCAACGCAACTACCATGTTTAAGGCCCAGAAAGGTAGTAAAGACACCGTTAAAATAGTCCATGTGACATCAGTGATTCAACCTTAATTTTATGAAGCTGAACAAATGTCTTACAGGTTTGGAACAACATGAGGGTAAGTAATTAATGACAGAATTTAGATTTTTGGGTGAACTATCCTTTAAAAAAAACATAGCAACTATATTATACATAGCAATATACTCAATAATCCTTAGAACACCAACTGCAACCACCTTCACACCATCATGGCAACAAGTTTTGCACAAGGCAAGCACAGAAAATGTATATGAAAATCTTTTATAGGAATGGCTTTTTCTTAAATTTATTTGATTATCAGACTGAGATTTGAAGTCAGACACCATTGAAGCTCTCTTCATATGTGTCTAGTCAGCTCACCCTGACAGAAATACACATGCACCATACTGAGATGAAGATTCTTATGTAAGAGATTGTGTGCTTGTTTTGGCTGTAGTGCACTGTATGGTTTTCATACTGTACTTTATAGAGTCCAAAAGCGCAGGGCAACGGACTACACAAAAATAAATCTGCCTGTAATCATTCACTTCCTGTCTGTGAATGAAAAGGTTGTTTGAGGACAAAAGCTGAGAGAGATTAATCCTGTTGTATATCAAACTATTATGATTCATCTGTGTATGCCTCTATATAGTATACAGTGCCAAGTATATTATTGCTTGGACTAAAGGAACAAGACAGACAATGTCTCTTCCTGTTTAACACACATTCACAATCATTTTCAGTTGAGCCATAATCCTGCCCAAGGGACTTGTGTGTGTGTGGACTGCTACTAAAATTTTCTTGATTATGTCTGGTATAATCGCAGAATGCATAATGCAGTTATTCAGTGCATGCAGGATTCCATTTTAATACATCCACACTTTGAAATGACAGGAAATGACATCAACAGGGCGCAGCTTAAAAGAAAGCCCCCTCTGAAGATGAGTCATGAGAAAAATGGTCATTCTCATGAGAAAAAGCAAAGCAGTTCAAAACAACTGTATGTTCTGAGCCTGAATTGAGAGTATCACATATCCAATCATAACACCAGTGGTGTAAGGAAAAAGAAAACAACTCAACCACTCTAAAATGAAACAAATGCCTGGCAGGCCTCTTTTCCTTATCCAAATGCTGGGAGGTACTGTAAAACAGGACCATCGGCGTCCATCCTTTCCTGCTGAATGGAGGTCGATTTTCCTGTGTGTTGGAAGAAAGTGGATCCATGTGTGCTGTGTTACGATAAGCATGTCACTGAATAGCATGATGTAAAATGCTGAGGTTCAGAATGGACACCTATGTGAGACAGTGGACGTCCTGAGAAACACTGGACCTGCCCTGCTGAAAGATCTGAATTCCCAACTGCTCTTAAAGGAATAGTTCACCTATATTGACAGATATTTTGAAGCATCTGTCCATTTTGAAGTTTCTGTCCATAAATGAAAGCCAGCAGAGTTCACATTTGCACCACATTTGAATTAAGAGCATCTTATCTCTAACAAGTCTGTTGCTGCCTCTTGCAACCATCTTAATGCATGTTTAAGTTTTCAGGATGGTTTAAGCATAGAAATATAGCCACCTTTAGCCTATACAGGGATAGACTCTTAATTTTCTTATTTTGTCCCACAGCTTGATGCATATCTGATCGCAGCTATCATTTATTTCTCATGAATAAGGCTGCCAATAGAACTTCAAACACTGATCCTCTCCCACACTGAACTAAGATCCAGCTGTGAATTGGATGCCTTCAAGTTTGTATGACAAAAAGACAAGATTTGCAAAGGCCCTTTGCATCCATCCAGCATTCATTGACTCCACAGAAAGAAAATTTGCTAAAATATGATTTCAGAGTAGTTTCAGAGAGATGCCAACAAAAGGTTCCAGTAAGTAGATTATACTGTTTATTTTGCTAATGTGCCGTTGGTACCTATGCCAAATCTTACTAGGCCAAACTGCTGTTTCAGTCATGAAATAGTCACTGAGCTTCAAAACCATGTGCTAAAATAAGCCACTTGGAAAATACTTAACTTACACACGTCCAATATTTTGCCAGCACCAGCTTAAAAAATGATGGGATGTTGTTAACAAACAGCAGTGCCAAGGGGCCGTGCCGTTCTACAAGAGAGAGGGATGTGTGGTTTAATGTTTGGATAGACCAACTGGATGGAATAGCAACCACCTGCTCAGAACTTAAAGGCATAGCGCTGCTGTTGGCCATTAATATGACTGCTGTGTCTGTGCATGACTCAAGTGTCTAGAAATTTCCTGGGGATTAGTACAGACAAATGTCCTGAGCGACCAAGCATGCCATTGTGTGTCTTTTTCTGTCAAGTGCCACATTGCAGATAATTGAAAAATCTAATCTTAAGGCTGTCCAGCTCCAGTTTCAGAACCTCATCAATGTTTGCACTCTTAGCTATGGATGAAAACTTTTTTTGTCTTGATGCAATGCCAACAATCTATCTGTCTCTGTACCAGGCCCGGCTCCAGAATCAAATCACTGAGGGTGCTCTAACACACACACACACACACACACACACACACAAATATATATATATATATATAACCCGTGCTGGCAAAATGAGTCTGAATGTGCACGGTCTAATTTTGAGCTACAGACAAAAAAAATAAAATAAAAAAAGGTGAAAAATTTCAGTTTTGGTCGAATTTGAGGTTATATCAAACTTGAGTTAATTAAGCCCTCTTCTAGCGATCCCAATGCTCCAAATAGTAATTAAACATCTAAAATGAACTTTATTTCTACGTTTTCTGACAGGAGTACCCTTTTCTCTGCTCACTTCTGGATTACTGCTGCTTCTCACCACGAGTAGGTCTATTGTTGCAAAGCACAGCATTCCAGCTTTGTGAATATTTATATCGAATTCTCGATGACAGGAGTCCAAACCAGTGAAATGTGATTTTTAAACCCATGCTGATGAAAACAAAAGGATCGCACCGCTGACTGACATTAGCAAAGCGCGTACATAAGACGTGCCTTTCCGAGAGCGCGCGATCTCCCTATAAAGTATATTATTGCAAAATATGGCTTGTCAAGATTCACATAAACATAATGTTGTCTTACATGAACGTTTAGTTAATGGTTGGGGGAAAGTCTGATGTGTAACATTATATTGGATCCGTGCATTAGGTCTTAATATAAATCTGTCTCAATGTTAATCAAACATTAAAAGAAAAGACGGAATCACTCGTTGCTCTTGATTAAACTACTGTTTATTTGAATTTTTGTTCTTGTTTTTAATAACAACGATAAAATAAAAATAACTATATTAATAATTATATAGTAATTATTTTAAAGAAAAGAATAGGAGGAAAATATGCAACGTTGCTTGGTGATTTTGGTTTGGAATCTTCAGAAAACTTTAAACTCCATATTTCTCAGAATCAGCTCTGCTGACTCTATCACCTTCAAACTCATCATTTCCTCAGTCATTTTTTTGTCCGATTCCAACAAAACATATATAATTTTGAAGGCATTTTAATGGAGAATGTGAAAATAAAGAAATAATTTTGGAAAAATTGCTCATTACCGACTCATTTGCCAGCACGGGACACACACATATATAGGCTTCCTTTCTAATCACTAAAAAGCTGTCATTCATCTTAGTTCATCGCGATCTCACAAACTTAGGTTATAATTAATGAAGTTCTTGCACATGAATCTCTTTTTTACATCGCGTCGACACTTAATGAGATTATTCGCACGGAACATAACACCTGAACAAAAACTCCGGCAATTTAATTGGTAAGTGGATTATATCTTAAACGCCTCTGATTTGCTGTTAGGCTCAAGAAATCAACAGATATGTCTGATTGGATACAATGCTCAACGCTGCAAAAACACGATGAAATAGAAACCGATCTCCAGAGCGCAAACCATAACGCGCTAGATAGTTTGCCAAATCTGCAATAAAATGCCATTATTACAGCTTTAACTGAGGGTGCTTTTGATTTGGTTTGAGGGTGCTTAGCACCCTCAAACACCCCCGTTGAACCGGGCCTGCTCTGTACTAGGGTCAGAAATCAGCCAGTGCTCAGGACATAAATGCTGAAAGTTACAAAAATGCCCCTGATTCATCGTATGTAGTGGCAAAAATAAATAAATCAATACACAGATAGATAGATAGATAGATTTATCTGTTATCTAACAATTTGTGCATTTAGCTTTCTATGTATCTGACATTTAATAAAATCTGTTGTCGTATGAGTGTTGTGCTGTCATAAAATATAATATATTACCTAAATGTTTAAATTTTGTAAAATATTTCTGTTATTCGTTTAAAGTAACTTACTTCAATCAGTCAAATCGGTTCGGTTCAGTCTGTCGCTTTGTTCTTCGTTCAGTTCAACATGTTTGAAAGAGGCCGTTCTCGGTTTAATGAGCCTGCAAGTTAATTAAACCGCCATCACTGCGAGTCTGTCATGTTCAAAAGAGACCGTTCCGGTGAAGTTTTTACTCCGCTCGGACCGATTCAAAAACGATACAATCGTTTGTGAACCAATTCAGCCGATTCATTGAAAAGATTCGGCTCAAATGAACGAACCGGACACGTCTAAATCCTATAGTCAGGTAATGGTGGTGTTCATTCAGGCGTGAGAGCTCTCAAGCTGCAGCGATGTTTACGAAACATTTAAAGCGCGTGAAATCAGGTATTTCAAAAAATATAAAACCAAAAATTGTTCTTATTGCAAACAGACAGCTACTTTTTATGCTTATATCCTCACCAGCACAAAAGACACTTTTGTTTTTACCGTCTTTAGACGTTTCGGGGCGACCATGCGAACGTATTAACATTTTTAAACCGGTAGAAAAGGTTAAACATCTGCAAACTTTCTGTACCAGTGCTCTCAGGAAACAAATTCCGTTCTCTTTTGTTGGTTCTATCAGTCTGCCTTATTTTATATGTATAAAGGCCTTCATATTTGTTTAATTAATGGTATTTAACTCCCGTTGTTCTTGTTTAGGTGGCCTGATTTTGGAAATCATTTTCTGTTATAAAATTGATTTTGTTTTAGATTTAGTTAGCACAAATTCTAACTAAACTAAATCTTTTTAGTTATGTTTAAGTATAAATTAATGTAGTTATCCATTTTTAGAAGTTTGTCTGTTTAAAGCTTTGAAAGTTGCCTGATATTTATGCATGTGTTTTTATTTATATTTGTTTGCAGCACTTAAGAGGTCATTTGAAGTGGAGGAGGATATGTCCACAAACCCATCTCCTCTTTCCCGTCGAACAACCAATCCTCTGCGCTCCTCCACCTCTTCTACAAGCAGCCGTTTCCACGACATGAGATCGCTCAACTCCGAGTCCACCACCAGACACGCTTCAGATTCCTCCTCCAACCAGCGCTCTCCAAAGTCCAGCCTGAGGCGCATGGAGTTTTCAGGGGGTCGCGTCCCAGAGACTGTGTCACGCAGGACAGAGATCTCCATCGACATCTCCTCCAAGCAGGTGGACAGCTCACCCAGTCCCGGTATCGCCCGCTTCGGCTTAAAGAGACCTGAAGTCTCACTCCAGAGTAAAGCCACAGATGGGCCTCTTCACAGAAGGGCTGAGGGTAACCACAGCAGACCCCAGGAGCCTCCAACACCCCCTAGGAGAGCCGACCCACCAGTATCTGCGTCCCGGATCCCTGATCTGTCCCAGAGGCGAGCAGAGCCTCCCAGCCCTCTGGAGATCTCCGCCCCGTCCAGACGGGCTGAGATGCACATTAACAGACAGCTGGACACACCGTCTCCTGCAAGGGAGTCAGAGAACAGCTTCACCTCCGCAGCCAGCATCACTCCTACCTTCAATGAATACAAAACCCCTCCATCAGTACATGAAGCCCCCCTAAGGCCTCTAGAGAGTAAGTCACGTGCTTTCTCATTGCTAAATTGCTGTCTGGCTAGATGCCTGCATGATCTGGATCTGATATTTACACTGTGATGTGCGCTTGGAGTGTCTGCTGAGACTGTTTTATATTCAGTAGGGTTTATAAACCTGAATAAAACTGACCATTTTTTCTGGTTAAATACAGTTCTTTACTACAAATTGTGTTTTCAGCATAGCAATTTGAGTAAAAAAAAGTGAAATTTCAGCACTACTTTCAATAGATCATCTTTCTGTACATTTAAAAAAAAAAAAAAAAAAAAAGAGGTTCAAATGAATTTGCTCTTTAAATTAGAGCAGTATTTTAACTGTTTCTTATTCATTTTGCATCAAATTGTTAATTTTGACAGTTTAAAAAAAAATCATCAAACCTCTTTATTTCCAGGTAGCGGACAAAAAATTATAGACATTTTTGGGATTTTATCGATAACGATAATTAGACAGCATTTCGCCTCATGTCTTTTTGTACTGGTATCCTGGCTGGTTTAGGCCTGGGGCAGCTTTTCATATTCTTCATATTCTGTGTTGTGGTCAGTTCAAAGTAGTGACAGAAATTAATGTTTTCATTTAGGGGTCATATTTGCTCCCTGTTTTCTGTTTACCTTCATAGGGGCATTTTTAACTTTTTATAATTTTTTTCTTTTTTCCTAACCTTATTAAATAACTTTATTTACACATACTGTTTAATACAGCTCAGTTTTTGAATGTTATTTTTAAAGTTTAAAAAATACATTTTGAATATTGAAATATGAAAAGATTTGAAAATTGGAAAATATTTTAAAATACACTTGTAGGTGTAAAAGTCCCTGTTTTATTGATTAAGTCGTTGAATCATTTACTCAAACAGTTTGTTTAAAAATGCAAATTTACAGCTGTTTTTTTTTTAATGTTTTGCTTATAATGTTTCTGCTCTGGTTTTGTTTGGAACTATTTTTGATGGCATTAAATATGCTACATCACGCAGTGAAACTGTCAAGGTTTTTCATAAGTGAGTGACAATGTCATCTCGCACGTCATTAAAACAACAATTATGACATTATTGTAGGCAATACATATCATACACCCCTATTTCCAGGTTCAAGTTTTTAAAATCCAGATTTCCATTGTCAGCGAAGACCTTTGAACCCCACTTTATACACAGTCATTTCTTTTGAAATCGAGGTTAGCTGAAGCTATGTGTTTTGAGAAGTAGTGGCCCATGAGAACACCTTCTTCCTAAGCACACTTCAGGTTGAATAGTGATCAGATCACACAGAATCCAGCGTATGGTAATGAGAAAAACAGAACCTCCTCATAGGAAAGAATGTTGGAGCTGTATCATTGAGTGAGGTCAACAGATCTGATGCATTGTTTTAGCGCTGGATCAACACGGAGATTATCAGGATTCCTTTTAGGCTGTAATAAAAATATGAAAACTTTCCATATAACCCCATCTACTTTCTCTTCACTCTGATAGACTGGGTGTCAGGCTGTTTATGTGATAAAAATTTGATGTTGCTGTTTTAAGGTTGAAGCAATGGCTATTCTTGCACACGAACTGAAAAGGCCTGTTTTTTGGGACAGTATTATTTCTGAGTGTAACACTGGCTCAGAAACCGTATTCCAAAGTCTTGACTAAAAACTGTGCATTGAGCCAATCTGAGAAGAACAGTGAAGCTTTAAAGCACCAAATAAAGAATAATTTATGTGAATCTTGGAAACAGGCACAATAGTTTTTCTCAACCTTCTGCTCTCTTGCTCTCTCTCTCATTAGCTTTCTACATTACTCTCAAGATTATAAGGAAAGTTCACCCAAAAAGAAATGTCATCATTTACTCACCTTTATGTCATTCCAAACTCGTAAGACTTTTATTCATCTCTGAAACAGTGGCTTAATCCAAGTCTTCTGAAAAGATATAATCACTTTACAAGATGGATAGATTTAATTTAGACTTATTTATTCACATATACACGTTCATCATTGGAAGCTCATCCTCAAAACTCACTGGTTCGCGCATCAAGCAAGCATGATTGATCTTTTGTTTTTAATGCATCAATGTTTTGGTTGCATGGCTTTTAAGTGAAGGAACAGAAATCTCTCGATTTAATTAAAAATATCTTCATTTGAGTTTCGAAGACAAATGAAAGTCAAATGTTTGGGACGACGTGGGTGAGTAAATGATGATAGATTTCATTTTTGGGTGAACTGTACCTTCACCCAATGCAAAGACTTGCTATTTCTGGTGTTTGTTTTCTATTTGTTATCAAGCGCTTCCATTACTAAGCATCTGTTTTGTATTGGTTTTATTGGTCCAAGGTGTCCCCCCATCAGATTCCACATTTGCATATGAAAGATAAATAAGTCTCTGATGACTTTTCTCTCCCTTCTAGCACAATTGATATGAGTGAGATTGTGAGAACACGTCCTTACTGCCTAGCTAAGGGGCTTGTTGGTTTGCGACACATGCATTCAGCTGGTGGGTGTGTCTGCCCAGATCTGGAGTTCATAAAATGTGCTGCATAAAAATAGACACGGTTTAAATTTCAGCTTTTACACTGTATACGGAAGACAGCGTGGTAAACGGTGTAGAGAACATGAATGGTTTATTTCATCTGACGTGTTTGCCTAAAATGCAATGAAATGTAAATGCATGCTTTAGACACAATGTTTTTCTCTATTTTCTGTTTTTGTGAGTGTTGTTGTCCTTCTTTGGCCCTAAAAGATTTTACTTTTCTCAAGTATGAAATAAGACAGAAACTCTAAAAGAGATGGAAAACCTTTTCAGGATGTGATCCAGGAAGCCTGCGGCACATTTGGGTTTAATTAGTGTTCCTGCACAGCCCCAGTGTGGATGCAGTGAGCAGAGCCCTGCTAAAACAGCCCAGATAAGGAGAAGCAGAGAGAGATAAAGCACTAAGTGCCAGGCAGAACAAAGTCTCTGTAAAGTGTCTAGGTGAGGGGGAAAAAAAAATAAATAAAAAAAAAAAAAGAGTAAAAATGAACTGACCTCTGAGTAGAGCTTTTTTACTTGATACTAGAAGAAATACTCAAGTACTAATAATTTAAAGCAGCATGATAACATTATGCAATGTGTTGCAGTCCAGGAAGTGTGGTGTGAATTGTATAACATAATCAATTGATGCTTGAGGTTCATTTAAAAAAAAATCACAGAATTTGACATTTATAACTTCTGTAATTTACCTTGAATACTTGTATTCATCAAAGATGCAATTCATTCCATCAGTCGTCTATGGTTGTGTTTGGGCTTGATTTAGTACTAATATACAAATACATCCAGGCCTGGTTTCACAGACAGGGCTTAGACTAAGCCAGGATTAGTCCATAGTTCAATTAAGACATTTGAGTAATTTTTATAAACATGCCTTATTAAAAACATTACTGGTGTGCATCTTGAGACAAAACAAAGGGACTGATATATTTAAAGAAGTTTCTTTCAGTTGAAACAGCTCAGACTTACATTTTAGTCTGAGACTAGGCTTAAAGGGGTCCTATTATGCTCTTTTAAAAAGTCTTGATTTTGTTTTGGAGGTGCACTAGAACATGCTCTCATGCTTGGTGGTTCGAAAATCACATTTTTCACATAATTTACATTATTACAATACCTTTCTCCCCAGCCTGGCACAAACGGCTCGATTAGTTCTGGGTTTGATGAAGGCCCGCCTTCTGAAAAACGAAATGTGTTCTGATTGGTTAGCTGTCCCAGTGCGTTGTGATTGGCGAACAGCTTAGACGTGTTTCAGTACTGCCCCGCCCCTTGCCAAAGCAGGATGGCATCAATATTGCCATATCAATTTGAGCTGGATTCAGACCCCGAGAATATTGAACAAGAGGATCGCGCAGAACCTTTACACGCACGGATATTGCAAGACGTATTAAAGTGGTAACGTTGTTGTTGTTCTTGTTTTTTTTTTTTTTTTTTTTTTTTTGGCTAAATTACGTTTTAGATAGGATGTCAACAACAGCTTATAAATAACTGCATTTACTATGTACAGATAAGTGCAACGGTAATATGTATTATGTTTATTGTTCTTTAATTCTAACATTATAACATGAATTGCAGTGAAACTGTTATACAGTTCAATTTATTTATACCATAGTCCCACAGAGTTACACTCTTTGTGGCGGCATATATACTGTATGCAAATTCATTCTCTGCCAGCGGGAAGCGCTGTGTGAGTGGTAGAGAGTGAGGTTTCCCTGGTAACGCTGTACACAAAGCAGCCTCACAAACACTGCTTTATCAGACATTACATGCAAGATTAAATGAAAATGACATCAAAAATTTTCTGAAGACAGTCGGTTTCCTTCAGAAATACAGTGATATAAAAACACCAGCACCGGGTTTCGATTTCGAAATGTGCAGTGCTCAACCAAGCGTTTTCCGCACCCGCCAATCATTTGAATTTTCGGAGGTGGGATTTATTTTAATGATATTCTAATGGACCGCTTTGTGATGTCACAAATACAGGAAAACAACTTTGTAGTCCAAACGAGCCGTTCGTTGTAGTTCTTGAAAAGGGATTTTTTTTTTAAACGAACTATCTCCCTTTGGAGTGGACTTTGAGATTTTTAACTTTGTAGATCGTTTTATGCCCAAACATACACACTACACACTGACTAAAATTCAAAAAGTGAAAAAGCATAATAGGACCCCTTTAAGCCTTGTCTGTGAAACCGGGGGATAATATTACAATTGTTAGTCCAGGTCACACTCTTCATGAGTTTGGAAAAAAGCTTTACTGTTTCTTCTAATACGTGACCTTTGCCAGATGATGAAGAGTGCTTACTCACTAGTTTGTGGTTTATGTCTGTGTTACTCATGAAGAGCATTTATTGCTTTAATGGTGACTGCTGGATGACTTGCTTGTGACCCATAGGAATGAGAGGGAGTTGAGCTTTCACAATGAACCGAACAGAATGACACATTTACCAGGTGACCGTTCGTCTGTTTCTGCCACCCTGCTGTATGAATTCCCCGTGAATGTTTGTGGGAAAATTCCTTCAGATTCAGTTCACCCCAAAAGAAAAGTGTTCTATCACAAAAGCTTTTGTCATTGAAAATATCATCATTAACCATTATGATTGTAATATAGTATGTACAATTATTAATTTTCCCAAAAAAAAAAAAAAAATCTATCTTAAAGTGGATCATCTATCTTAAAGTGGATCATCTTTCTTAAAAATGTGTCTAATAGAAACAGTTTGATTTGTGGTGAATATTCTGCCGTGGGAATAGCGCACTGTGAGGTCAGTTTATTCTATAACTTAAAATGAGGTTATTGGTTGTCTCTCTTTTTTTTTTCTCTCTATTTTTTATAGTATGTGTGTTTTTTTAAGAGGGTTTTCATGTATTAGTCAGAGATAGCATGCCTTTTTGACTAGTCACTGAGAATTTGGTTGGAAGACCTTCACTGACCTGAAGTCGTTGTGTGTGTGTGTGTGTGTGTATGTTCCCTTCTCCCTCAACCCTGAGGCTAATGGAAAGTTATATCCCCGCAGGGGCCGACTCTTGTCATGCCAGTTTTCTCTAAAATGAGGTGTGACCTCTGATTAGACCCCAGCCAGCTGGACAGACCTCTTGCATTTGTTCTGCTGATACAGGACCATCAGCAAGCGTTTGAAAATTAGATTTGCATATTGCGAGAGATGTTGTGGCATTAAGAATTATTGTTTATGGTGTAGATTTAGGCTGTCTGGATCTTGCACTTTTATTACCAGGGGAATCACTAAGCATTTTAATGTCTGTTCATTTCATGTGTGTGTTTCTGTAACTATCTGCATCTTTTAGCACTGTGGATTTGGACTTTTTTCACACTCACAGTAGTTGCTGTCCACTAAAAATGCCCAACTGTCATTTTTTTTTTGGCTTTTTTATAGTGTCATTAACTTTTCCAACAAATGACATAATGAAATTATGTATTGTGCATGTAGTGGAAATGGCATTTAAAAAAAAAAAACAACAACAAAAAAAAACATTTTGTTAGCTAAATAATGAAATAAAATAAATTAAACATTTTAAAAATACACTTTTCAGATAATGTGACAAAATTACAACTATATTGAAAATGATGCAAATACAAAAATAGCCAAAAAATACTAATATTAACATTGTTTTTTCATTGAAAAATAAATAAATAAATATATATATCTTATATTTTGTCTCAAACATGGTCTTCATCGACAGTGTTGTCTACTTGGTAAACAAGTAATTTTTAACAAAATAAACATTTTGAACATAAACGTGCCTGTAGTTGAAGAAACACCCATATTTCCTGGAGGAAACATTAAAGAAAAGCTCTTTTACTTTGTTGGCTTTATCAGGAAGTGATCTAAAGTGGAGTTCATATTCTTATACAAACACACACTCATGCGCACATTCACACGAGCTTCCTTCCTTGAGCCATCAGCTGTGACTGGTTGACCTTGCTCTATTTCCTTTGGACTCATGATAAACAGTGCAGAACTGCTCCTGGCATTTGCAGGAGCCTTTTAAGTTTGCTCACGGGTGTGTTGAAACCATGATGATTGTCATAGTCTCCAAGGAGCTGGGGACAGGAAGAGAGAAGGTGTCACATTTAGGTCATCACTGTCATGCTGTCAGAGGCTGAGATGAATTTAGAAAGCTGTTAAAGTGACGCAAAAGACCTTCCTGTTTCCTAAGAGGTGCTTTTAATGATTCAGACATTGTTCAGACACATTTACCTCCTTTTTTACTTAAGAGTGACCTCCACTCTGACTTCAGGAAGTAGTCTGGTGTTTTATAAGACCAAAGCCCTTTAAATGGCATGCTAATAGTGTGAACCTTGAAGGGTTTTGTAGATATTAAATATTAAAGGGGTTGTTCACCCAAAAATTAGTATTCTGTCATCATTTACTCATCCGCATGTCATTCGTGTCAAACCTGTATGACTTTCTTTCTTCTGTGGAACTGACCTCTATCTATAAATCTCCTGACACATCTTAGTAGAGACTTGCTTACTGTGGTAGAAACCACTGACTGTGATCCTTTAGGGTCTTTTAAATGGGATTTTAATCCAAAAACAAGACCATAATTTGAGGCTGATTAAGATTCTAATTGAGTTTTGTGGTCATTTTCTTTGGCACTTGACAGAAACTTGTTTACTTATAGGAAGTAGGGCTGAAACGATTTCTCGAGTAACTCGAATACAAAAATTCATCGAGGCAAATTATGTGCTTCGAAGAATCGTTTAGTCAATTTACTAGGGATGCACTGAATTTTCGGCCACCGAAAATATACGCCGCGCCGCCCATCAGTGTTCAGGATTCACTCTCATCACTGCGCCGCGTGACGCTCCGTTCAATATTCCGCTCAATCAGTGCGCTTTCTGCTCAGTTACCGCTCATGCTCACCGGAAAAGCTAAGACCGCTCAAATAACGCGCCGACAATAAATTTCTATGTAGTATACTTGTTCCTGTTTGCAGTAGCGCTACTGTGCTGTGACATGCTGAAGTACAGCTGTACTGGGCCACGCTGCTCAAATCTCCTTCACTGATCTGCTCCCCGCTACGCTCTGCTCGCATGCGCTGATAATAATAGCTTTGCCAGGGTTTTTATATTTTTATACATGTTTACTTGATATTTCTTTACACAGAATCATCATTTCTATTAATTTCCCACTGATTTACGCGATCTGATGAGCATTAACTCATATTACGCGATCATATAATCTCTGAATGAATGAATGAATGGCAGAGACGCGCGTTTTCCTTTACCACACACACACACTGAAGCGCGTGACGCTCGCGGTGATTTCAGCGTCTGCATCTCTCTAAATGAGGACATGAACACACAAACATCTCCAGAACTGCTCTGAGAGTCACTTCATCAGCGTTTCATTTGAGTAAAACTAGCGTCATATCATATACACACAGAAATTTAAAGGTATTCACGGCAACCCGTTAAAATAAAAGTCCGGTTTAATTTGAAGACGTTGCAGCAGAAATATATTACTATTGTTCAGCAGAATGTACATACTACTACTACTACTAAAATTATATAAACTTTATTTTTTAAGGAATGATCACACAACATTTCTTCCATGTTTTAATTTTAATAGTAAATCCCCTTTGTTTGCCAAAAAATTTAATTTTCAATAATTTAAAGATAAATGAAATTGTTTTATGCTTTCATTTGATAAACAGATACACAACACAGAATTTCTGAGAAAAAAGAAAACATTTCATAAGGCTATTTTAAGAATAAATAAAAATAAAACATTGAGGTGAGAGAAAATAAAACATAACTTTATAATTGTCATTTTCTTTAATCATATAATTATTCTAACACCTAAAATACGTTGCGTGTAAAAAGTGTTTGTTTCAGTCAGTTGAAGGATGGGTACATTGTGTGCACATGATCAGGATGGTACCACTTCTGCCGAATTTTGAGAAAGGAAAAATCCTGTTTGCAGGACTATACATTATTTGGATAATTAGTCAAAACCAACCAACAACAACAATGTCTGATTCTGTTGCATAGAACTGAATAAAAATAATACATTGGTATTTAATATTAATATATTTTCTGTCCAATTTTCTTTCAGTAAAACTGTGGTTATTTTATTGGCTTGTGTTTTTTAAATTCTGTGTCATTAAAATTGAGTTAAATTTAAAAAGTCTTACAAAATTACTTTACATTATTTAATAAAATAAATAATTACAAAGCATTTTTGGTTTTAGTTTTCGACCAAGCACATCAAGAATTCTTGGTTTCGGCCCAGAATTTTCATTTCGGTGCATACCTACCATTTACTGTAACTACATACAGAGCACTGTGTTTGCAACCACATGCTCCTTTAAAGGATCACACACACACACACACACACACACACACACACACACACACGCACACCAGTATGCAGAGAGACATTTAAGAGGGTTTATTCTCCAAATAACTTTAAATTCATGTTGCTGAAAAATGTGTTAATAAATGTTGTGTATGGACTCTTGTTTTTGTTCCATGTTAGCTTCCTGCCCACTATTTTTTGCCTCTTACAAAAGCCACAAAGCCTTCTAAGAAGACAGTAAAGGCTTATGTCATGCCTGAGCTGTAGTTAGGCTGAAACTTGAAAGTTAAGTTGCACAATGTTATAGATTTATTATTATTATTTATCACTATTATTTTGATTTATGTCTTAGTTTTAGGTTGTACTATGTTTACCTTTTTTTTAAAGTAATTTGAAATTGATTTTTATATTTTTATATATTTGTGTTTGCATTTTGAATGTAATATGGCAATTAAATGCACTTAATGGGTTTAGTTTTCACAGTTATTAATGTATGCAATTTCAGCAATAAAAATGTAAATTTTTCTAAAAAAGGAAACAAATTACTTGTTCATTTTAAGAGACCTGTCTTATTTTCTCTTGTATATTTAGCATTGCTCTTATCCGATTAATCTATGGAATTTTCTGTAGAATACTCAATTACTAAAATATTCGATAGCTAAAGCCCTAATGGGAAGTACATGCCTCACAATAATGAAGTATGTACTAAGCAAATACAGGACTGTCGAGAAATATAGTACCATAAAATTGTGTCTTGATGCCGCATCAAAAAACCGTCACAAGCCAAAACTCTTGCATGGCGCCGAGGGTTGTGGACAATATTAACCCTGAAGACTTTGACATTCTATTTTCTATGTGCTGTGATTTAGGACACGCAAATCCTAAATCCTTGGGCAGATACTGTATAACTGAGATTCAAAATTGATGTAATCGAGCCTGTTTTTTCTAAAATTACCACCTAGAATTTTTGGAAATTTATGCCTTTCCATACTTCAAAAAAGCGTACTAGTTTCCAGCTGAAATGAACACTAGAGGCAGTAAAACATCTACAACTTTTATTTCTTTTCTTCCTTTCTCACATATGATTACATGAGCAGATTATCAATAAATAAAGGCTTATTTTGCATGGTTTGTTCGCACAATACTATAACCTCAAAACACTTCTACTATAGTGCATGATTTGTAAACTAATACATTTTTTTTATTTGCATCACATAGCCAGCTCCATATGTATGGCATTTCTAACATAGCTTCAGCAAATGTTTTTGCTCATGTTTGCATTTGTTATTGCTAGGTTTAGTGTAGGCCGTACGTTATTTTCAGATGTAAACAGAACATTTTATTTCCCTGCTGCTTTGATTCATACAACAACCAATGTAATAAAACGTTGCCAGATTCACGCCCGTTGGTTTCAAATGAACTGAATGGGGTTTTAGTGCCTTTCACTAGGCTTTTCACTTTAAGTGTCGCAAAGCGTGCAAGAAGCAATGTAACAGAATTTTCTGGAAATGCCACCACAGGCGCATTTTTCCATCAATCCTGACTTTATTTATTTATTTATTTATTTTTTTTTCAGTTTTAGGGCGTATTCACACCAGGAAAATCCGATAGTTCACTTGCTTTGTTCTGGACCAAATAGAATGTTTGTTTTTTTGTTGTTGTTATTTTTTTGGTGCGGTTTGCTTTCACACTGCGCTTTTAGCAAGCGAACCAAAAATTGTAAACAAAACCACACGTGCGCTTAAGGTCATCCATTCATTGGTTCATCTGTTCAACCGCACCAGAGTTTGTTTGGAAGTGGACCGAGACCACCTCTTCAGCTGGGTCTCGGTACGGTTGTTTGGGACGCACCAGAGTGCGATTGCTGTATTCACACCTGCCCAAAAGGTCCGCACCAAAGGGGGAAACAAACTCGAGTGTGATTCAACCGAACTAAATGAGGCAGGTGTGAAAGCACCCTTAAACAGGTATTCAGAACTTACTTGCATCTGCCATTGGTTGCCAAACAGACTATCTTTCCGCAAACTCACACCAGTAAGGTCTGGATTCTTATAGAGCGATGTTTTGAAATCACCACAGTGTGAGATTCAACCTATGAATATGTTAGTTAAAGCTGTCTGTGCATATTAAACTCAGATAGAAAGTATTTTAACTTAGGAAAATTCCATGCATCACCTTTATTGTTGGAAAATTTGTTTATTGCAGACCATCATTCGCTTCTTCATTAAGTGCACTAGATGACCATGCATCTTTTCTAGAGGGACTGAAGGAGCGAGTTCCTGAGAGGAGTGGAATGCTAGGAGCGCTCTTAATTTTACTGTCTTTGGCACATGCATTCTCCTCAGAGAGCCCTGCGAATGTCAGTGATGGGATGATCTAGAAGTTTCCAGCCTTTTTTGTTATTTCTTTTTTCTTTTGTGAGAAGTTACCGAGGAGACTGAGAAACAAAAGAGAGCAAGAAAGGGTGATCTGGAGGTTAGCGCTGCTCATTGATGCAGCAGTTAATGTCATGGTTTACCAAGCGATCAGAGTCTCTGACCACATCTGTGCTTTCAGGCCTCTGTGTGTCACATTTTCAGCTGCTTCTCTTCTGCTGTTTGGCCAGAGACTAGTAGATCGAAAATGAAAAGTTACTTATTATATATTCGGATTCTTGAAACATTCGAATTAATCTCATTTTAAGGCTTCACCACATCAGCAAACTTTCCACTAGTCTCTCTCTCACACACACACACACACACACACACACACAGTGTTGGATGTCTGAGTTGGCTTTGCTTGGTAGTTATTACTCAGTCTAGAACTATTTCTGTGAATAGTCCCCTTTTGTGATAACTTTTTGCATCTTTCTGAAAAGGTGCTGGCAATATTTTCCAGCTACATCCACATCAGGTTTATTTAGACCAACTTTAGGCTTAGCTTGGATCCAGATATTAAAGAATAAGTGAAGGAAAGAGTGGAGAGCAGAAATTACTTGCCTGTGAGAGGAAGTCATAAATGCAGGATGTGGTTTTGATGGCTATTGTGTGTGGTTACTCTTCCACTCATATGTCATTTCAGGCTGAATTCCTGTTAGAGTTGTGAGCTATGTTATCAAAGGACCTCTCGCTTGCTCGCTTTCTCTTTTCTCTCTCTCTCTCTCTCTCTCTGCAGCTGCTTTGAGGGCCAGTAGGAGTCACTGTTCTACATGAGTCTTACCTTTTTCCATCAGGTGAAGATATTACACTTTGACAAACCTGTTTTTGAGATCAGAGCTCTGTAATATGATTCACTGTGGTCTATGGCCACAGTGAAAATGCAAGTAGCTTTTTAATTTCACTTCTATTACAGTATTAATGTACGTTATGATGCTGTGCAATCATTCAGCCTCATTCTTCTTCTTTCAAACACGTCTGCTTGTGTTGTAGTGTTGGGTATTGACACTGCCGGGTGTCTTACTGTCACCACAGCCAATAAAGCAGCATTTTATCAAATGTGGTTTCAGGAGTAGATGCCTGCTGATGTCTTATACACTGTGATTCTTCACTCTTTACTAACAAATAAGTTCGGGTCTGGTGTCTCCAGAGCAGTGGTTATCTTTTCTTTTTCTTTTTTGACTCAAAAGCCCCAATTGTTCTCAACAATATTTGAAGGCCCAATGGCACATTATAAGGATTAAAGATAAGGATAAAAAATTACTCAAATATTCTACCTGATAAATTATTTTAGAGCATGACATGAAGAATATATATTCATTATAAAAATGCTCACGGATTTGTATGATTCAGATCATTTAAATGACTTTTTCTAGGTCTAGAAATGACACTTTTACGTCACATCTCATATCCAGGTTTTTCAATCCTGCTGCAACTGTTTTTGTTTTTTTTTAAAGAAAAATATAGTTGCTGAGATGGTGAATTAATATAAGACATACCTTAATTTTAATACTTGTTTTGTCTTATTTTAAATAATTTTAAGTCATCCTGATGCCGCGTTGGAAATTTACTTAGGCCCCCTGGTTGAGGACCACTGAAGACAGACTTGTGACATCACAATGCATTAAACAATAAATGTGTCTTTGTTCAGCACTGAAAATGTTTCCAGAACTCTGTTTCATGTTGGTGCATTTAAAATAAGAATAGGTGCATTTTGGTCTCTGTGAGGTCTGTGGTCTTTGTAAATCACAAAAATCATGGTGTGACCACTGTGGTAGACTTGTTGTGGTAGAAATTTAAATTTTGACATTCCTTTAACTCCCCCAATGTGTGTATCACTCAGGACCACGACACACACACCGCCCCATGAGGCGCATGCACGCTTCATTTGAAATTAACTTTACTGTGGCGGCTTTGAAATGCTAATGGCTAGAGTTTATTATTCGTTTCACACAAACAGTAGGAGTTTACATAATTTTGATACATACTGAATCTCTGTGTATGTGTATCTGTGGATGTTTTCTCTTCGGTCAGCAGTTCTATATTAACTCTGATTTGAAGCTTCACTTTGTTTTTTTTTCTCCCACAGGAAGGGTTGCTGCTGAGGTCACTTAGTTTGTAGTTTTTGCCTTGGCTTAGATCAGTGGTTTTAAACTGGTTTTGCGCCAGGATCTAGATTTTACATTGGGAATTAAGTGTTGACCCAACACAGTAACAAAACTATAAATATTGTTTTTAAAATATTGAAATGTTTATTTTATTTTATTTTCATAACCCTTACAGAACCGACCTGTCATTTCTGGTCACAGCGTATCAGTTGAGAACCATTGGCCTAAAATAGATCTCCTGTCCGGTTGGACGGAGACTCTTTGAAATGAAAAGTGGTCTAGATGGAGCAGTTTTCCTACTAAACCATCTTCCAGTCCTTGTCTATACATGTCCTCCTCAGGCTCTCGGTGCTGGAGAGAACAAAAGAGCTGCTGTGTGGTGCGGAAGCGAGTGGTGGTTTCCCATCTGCATGAAGCATGCTGCAGTGCTGGACGCATGGTGACAAACAGGCCTTTGACTGCATCTCACCATGACTCTACATTCCCAACAGCTCTGGAAAACAGGGCAGCAGCCGCCCACTGAGGTTTGCTGTTTAATCAGTGTTTCCCATGTAAAAGGTAAAAAAAAAATGATCAGCTGAATTTATGTGCTCTTTTAGTGCAGTTTAGTGTGTTGGTATGTAAATTTCAGATTGTTTATGCAACATTTGGCAGACTGTCATGAAGCTTATCACAATATATCAGATTTAATCTCTTCAGGATTTTCTTCGACTTTGACGTTTTGGCCGTCATGTCCTCTCTGTGTTACTAGGGATATAAAAGCTAAAGTAAGTGTGTGTGTGTGTGTGTGTGTGTTTAAAGTTGTAGAAACAACTGTAAGTCAGTCATGCATAGGTTGATTTTCCTGAAAAAATGTAAAGCATAACTCAGGTTGTGGTGTATGTATTTATTTTTTTAATAAAAAACAAGTATTAGGAACAAATATTAATGTTTTTAACTACATAGTTTTTATAATTGTGTCTATCACTACACAATTACAAAACAAATAGTTTTAATATATTAGTAAATTGTAATAATTACAACTGTAATTTAACAAATTAAATTTAGTCAGAATTAAATTATGGTAAAGGATAGAGCTGGGTAAAAAATATTAAAAAATATTTAATCGATTTTCATTTTTATTGAATGATATTGATTTTTAATTCCCAAGAATCAATTAGTCTAGCCTGTTTTCAGTTAATGAACGGAACATTGAAGTGCACCTCCCATCCAATAAATCACAATGAGCTTTGTGCTTTGTTACTTTTGATATGAAACAAAGTCTCATATTTCAAATTCTGTCTGTTTTATTACAATATTCAAACAATAAATGCTGTTTTGGCGCTGTTTAATGTGGAGTGACAGATCACTGTAGCGCCTCAGTTCAAGAGAAGCAGCAGTGCAAAACACGCGTGAACTGATCATCTCTTTCGCTTCAATACTGGTTACAGCACAAAATAAACATGAATGAATGTCCGAAGGTATGTTAAAAGAAAGAGTACAACTTACCGAAATCCGTATCCTGTCTCATGTAATTGCTCAATTATTGTTTCAACCACGCAAAATACGCCAATATAACAGTTTGTAAACAACACAGTATGTCATATAACGTCACATTTACCTCAGAAAAAAAAAAAAAAAACATATTCGGTGACCATAAATAACTCTAGAGAGGAGTATTTTGCTAAATATATGCACCATATTACATTCATTATAATTTTTACTGTTCTTCAATATTTATGTTTGAATAAATCCGTCAAGATTTTATGACTGCAATCATATTTTTTTAAAAAAAACAAATTGGAGTGTAAATATTACTATGTAATTTAAAGTTAAAGTTAGTATTATATCTTCAATATTATATAAACTTCAATGAGTGTAATTGAAGTGTTTGTATACAAATCAGTTCATTTTAACCTTCAATATTATAATAGTGTAGTACCAACTGACTCTCGTGTATATTTTACAGCATTAGTTGAGAGATTTTTTTTTTCTTTGAGAAAATTTGCATATACTGTACCTGATATATATACAAAATAATCGATATCGAATCAAATAGCAAGTTTGTGAAGCATGATTAAATCGAATCGTGAAATTTGTGTCAAAACCCAGCCCTAGTAAATGATGGCATAGTGTGCAGTCTTTTCGTTTATGCCATTTTAGTTGATGCTTAGTTGATCGCAAATTATTCTCATTTTGACAACTTCATGTATATATTTCATGAGCTGTGGCATTAGGGTAGTGTTTGAAAACAAGGGATCAAACAAACTCGCAAGCTCTATGAGTCTATAGAGTCTCTGTCGTCTCTCTGTCAGTGTCTCTGGCTCTTGGCCCTGACTCTGCAGTGCCGTGGTGTGAAGGCAGCCCTCCACAACTGTGAGTGTGTGATTTGTGCAGCTCTTATCCTTTTACAAACCCCAGGCTTCCTCTTTCTTGACTTGGGCCTTGTGGTTTTGACTGGGGATGAGCGTGTACAGCTGGCTCCCCTGCTCGTGTGTCGGGGTCAGAGACCCTCTGTGCCAGCTGTACCCCCCAATCCTCTCCACACCCAGGGCCAGACGGACACGCTGGCATGGCTTGTGACAACCGCTTGTGGCCATATCGTGTCTCTTGGCATCCAGCAGGAATAATGATATCTGTTCTTATCTGTCTGTCTGCATGTTCTTCAGGGGATAAACTCAATCCCAGCAGTGTGAGCCAAGCTGTTGATCAGACAAATTAGCACTGGATCCAAGGATGTGGGTCATTGTGCAGTCAGATGGGTGAGGAGACAGGCGGTTGTAAAGCGATACTGCTGTTGTTTTGTTGTGAAGCATGTTGTGTGATCAGTTATCTGATATAGCTCTTTCTGCATATGTGATGATAATGGGCATTCTCTCAGTTGGCCTGCTGTGACGTGTCAGAATGCAGATGAATCTTCTGTTGGAGAAATCAAGAGTTGTGACTACCTACATTACAGTTCTGGCCAATTTGATAATGATTTGTTTACATTTTACAGCTGATATCTGATAAATGTCCGATACTAAAATTCTATACTGTTTGTCAAAATAAATGAAAATCAACAAGCGCAAAAACTAAATATTTTAAATGCTATAGAGATGTAGATGTAGACATCACAACCAGTGTTGTTATCATTAACTAAAACTATCAAAAATAATTTTCGTAAGTAATTGAAATAAAGCTGAAAGGCAATAAAATATAAACACTTCATGGAAAAACTTAAAAAAAAAAAAATTAGACAATTAGAAATGTTAATTTGGCAACTAACTGAAATAAGTTTGAAGTACTAAAATTACCCATTTTAAAACACAAATAAAAAAGCTAGTAGAGATATTAAAAAAGTAATTAACACAAATATAATGTAAGCTATATTATTAATTATTAATAAACTACTGTAGTGTTTTTTATATATATATATATATATATATATATATATATATATATATACACACACACACACATACACGCGCGTGTGTGTGTGTGTACAATATGAAAAATGTATGTAAATTTTAAATTAATTCCATTTTTAACAGTGAAATTATAAGTGTTTTTAAAGATGAAGTGAGCATTGTGTGAGGTTTTTGTGTCGTTTAGCTGCAGGTGAATATGAAATCTGAGACACCACAATAATAAACTACTGTGGAAAAAGTGTTACTTTGTGAAAGGCTATTCACAAAAGAAATTGGTAGATGTATCTATACCGAATTTTTGTCTAAGACTAAAACATGCTGGCTGTTTGACAGACAATACATAGAAGCAGAACACACAGTTCTGTTCTTTTGATATCTAGTTACTTCCTACTAAGGGACAAGCACTAAATATCTTTTAAAGCCCTTTAACTTACCAACAGTAATGCATATGAACTGCTCTCTCAGCACAGCTCCCAGCAGACCCAGTTATCAAATGCAGAGTGGTTTGATTATATGAGACTGTTTGACTTTATATAAAGTAATAGCACTCACTCGGTTTACTCTTGTGGTTTAAGTTGGAAGAAATCTAAATTAACCAGTGGGACCCTGATGTGAGTGAGTAATTCGTACCAAATCGTGATCTAATAATGATCTGATTCCAGACTCTTGTTTGTTTCATGTGGACTGGGGTTTTAAGTTTCCCACTGCAACAAAGTTAAAGATGGTTAATAATGTTCCAATAAAGCAAACTAGCAGCTCAAGAGTGAGCAGGATTTTGAACAAGTTAAACCCAAAAAGCGTGAGATTACTTAGGATAGTGAGGTTGAAAATTCCTAATTAGCATTATTTATTTATTTTTTATTTTCGGCTAGAATTCTGGTGACTTTATATTGAAAGTTGCTTCTCTGTGTGGTGTTTTGGTCATAACACAATCTCAGATGGGCTCATGTATTACATACTCTCACAATCATGTAAACTTTGCACTTGTGACCACTGTAAAAGTGAAGCCTTAAGACAAATGGTTTGCATTAGTCTAGGAGAAGAATAAATCAGCCTTTCTTTCTCAGCACTGGGGAACAAAGATGGCGCAGCTCCATTGTTTATCTGCTGTAAGACCTCCTAGCAAGGGAACAAATGTCTCGCTCTCCCCTCCAGCTTCTTTCTCTCCTTCTGACATCTGCATGCAGGGCTTTCCAGAAACTGAATAGGGAACATGGTTGGAGAAAGTCAGTAGATGCTGTTCGGCCTGACAGAAACACTGGAGATGGGTGCATGTTGAGCTTGATCAATGGCTACATGGCTCACAAGATCTTCTGCTTTCTTATGTTGGAGGAGAGGAACAGATCTTGCTGGGTTCCTGCAGTTAGCATCTGGGAAAACTTTGGCAAACGAGTAGGTTTCTTTTTTATTTTGGGGGAAAAATGCTCATACAATTAAGCAAATGCCTGTGCTGTTCTAACCACAGGTTTGAGTGGTTTATCTAGTATGCGGTCTCCTTTTAAACACAGAGTTTGCTGCTTTCACAAGCACTTCAGAAGAAAAGCAGAAAGGAGGCCTCCCGAAAAAAGTGCAGAGATGCAGAGAGCGAAGGATTTGCCTTCAGAGAACAGGAACGCTGGCTCTTGGAATTGTTGTAAACCCAGCCAAACATCGGAAGGGTTTATTTTCGCTCCGTGTTAATAAAAACTGATGTTGAAACTCAAGCCCCCCCTCTGTTGGGTGAAAGAAGGGAAGTGGCTTATTGTCAAGAGCCACGGCCTGCAATTTATGACGGCCTACATCAGGAGTTGCCATGAATTCTGCCTGTTCAGTTTCATGGTACACGTTTGGAGTGACCACAATAATCTGGCATGTCTGATTCGATGAAGTAAACAAGGTTATTATTAGTTTTACTCAATTCCCCTCGAACATACAACTTGTAGCAGAGCCTAGGCATGAAATAGAAATGCACAGTAATTTTCCATACATGGGTCACTGAAAAGAGGACAGATGGACTCATTGATTAAGAGTGTAATCTAAGCCTCCCTGTACTGTCCATGAATTCTGTAAAAGTTAAGCTGTGGTTTTTCATCTAAACTCTGAGTGAGGATTGATGTGATATCTGCTTTTGATTTAGGAACACTGATCAAAAAGCATGTGCTTTTTTTTTTTTTTTCTTTTTCTTTTTTTTTGGCAGTTTGGATCAAGACTAAAAAAAAAAATAAAAAAAAAAGATACAGTGGGGTCCATTAGTGACAAATTTATTTATTTACTTGTTTATTAAATGTATTATTAAATTATTTTTTTTTTCTACAAATTATATTATCAGTGTTGGGCACTTGTGCTGGAAATTGGAAGCAAGAAATCTGATTAGTGGCTAGGGTTGGGAATCGAAAATCAATTCCAATTCCAGAATCGGATACTTAACGTCAGGAATTGGATACTTGTTGTAAAATTAAAATTTCTATTCCACCTATCAATTCCAGAGTGTGAAAAGGGGCTTTTAAAAATGTATTTGTCTTTGAATCATTCATTGAAGAAATTCATTCAAAAAAACTGATTTATCCAGTAATGAAATAAGTAAATCTTGAGTGAGTCATTGAATCATTCCATTCATAAATTCCATGAGATCTTTAGTTGTCTAATATTTTTTCTTCAGAATTGTGAGAGAACTACAATGTCCATTTAAAAAAAAAAAAAAAGTCTCAATTTATCCGGAATCATGCAGCTCTATTTTGCACAAACAGCTCGTAATCGAGTCCAGTTTTTATGTAGCCGGCTGATTTTTGTTCATGGTATTCAGCAGCAATTAAATGTTTTGCAAAAAGAGACACAAAATAAATATGTTTGATATATAAATGTTTGACTTCATTTTTTTAACCACATTGGAATCGAAAATGGGAATTGATAAGAATCTGAATCGATAAGAATTGAAATCGATAAGCGGAATTGGAATCAGAATTGGAATTGATAAAATTCAAACGATACCCAACCCTATTAGTGGCCTCAAATAGTGCTGAATATTTAAATCTATTTAATTATGAGTTGCTGGAAATACTTATTCAATTTGTTATAACTCATGAAAAAAAGTTTTAGAATTTATTTTATTAGTTATAACGTGAATTTCATGAAATCCTAAACTCCTAAATGAAATTTATTCAGCATTGTTTAATAAGTAAATAATTTGAATGTTATATAGACAGACACACACACACACACACATCATATTGAGGTCCCCATGGGGAAACAAGCTTTTAAATCAAACAGAATGAGTTTTTTTTTTTTTTTTTTGAGAATGTAAAAATGTAAAAAGTTCCATGTGAGGGGTAGGTTTAGGTGTAGGTTTGGTGTAGGGCGATAGAATATACAATTTGTGCAGTATAAAAATATTAGAGGTGGCTTGATACCACTTTTTCAGAACCGATCCCGATCCGATACCAAAAATTCTGAATATCTGTCGATACCGATATCGATCCGATACCTGAACAGTTTTTTTTTTTTTATCAGTGTTGAATTTAATACCTCAATGTGTGTTGACCTGATCATGACTTTTTTTGTGTTACACACAATCTACTAAATATAGACAACTTTATTGTAAAGAAAAACAACAAATGAATGCACATATAATTATAATCTATGACAAAAATACTATTATAAACTAGGTTAGTGGATAATTCAGTAGCAAAAGTTACTCTTGAAAAATCATGAGTGCACAATTTTATAAAATCTAAAATTAGTGGGAAAAAACATTTAGTGGGGAACAAATAAAAGTGAATAAATGTAGGACTAAATCTAAAATGATAATGTAAAATGATATACATTGTTCTTTGTATTGTTGTAAAATACATTCATGAAAAACAAGTAATATATTTATATATAAATATATACACTGTAAAATTAAAGGAGATTTCTTTTAAATGTACAGTAATGAGGCAGAAACATATGATAGATAAGACAAACAAGAAAGGCTATTAATAATCTTTCATTGTGCAAAAGTATTATGATACGAAAGGCTCCAAATACAGAGCGGCACAAAGCGTTTATGCGCATCCCGTGCGCAGAATGATGTGCTTGAAGTAGCACAGAGTCACAGTGTGTAGTGCTCCGCATAGAAAGGTTGCACAAAGTGGATAGATATTAATGCGTAGTGTATTAAATCTGTGCAATAGTTTGAGCATTTTCTTTTAACATTTTTAAATTTCAGTTACTGTGCTCATTAAGAGCATAGAGCTCTCTAGTCCAGTGTTGTGATCTAACAGACACCAATACGATTTTGAAAACGGCACAAAGAAAAATTCCTGCAAGATAAAGTCGTTTTATGCAAAACCATTTGTCTTTATTTACAGATCAAGTATAATATTAGGAACATTTAATAATCTTGCAAAGAGTTTCATCGTGTTGACTCTTAACCGAACACGGCACGCAGTTTGAACGCTGAATGGAGGATGACAGACAGCTGCATCAGAGAGAAGAGTTTACATGAACTTAACTTAAATATTCATCTGTACCTCACATTAAACGATGTAACGGCTTCAGAACACTTGAAATATAGTGCACGAAAACTTTATGGTGTTTTATATTGTGTTTGTGGCTTCTGTGGGGCTTAACAATAACACAGAATAGTATATGCACAATATCGGATTTGGATCGGTCTCGTCTGACCGATACCCCGATCCAGCAGAAAATGCCAATATCGGAGTGATACCGATACTGAATATCGGATCGGCGCACCCATAAACATTACGCTTATGGAGAGTCCCCACAAGGATAGTAAACCAGACGTGTGTGTGTAAATAATATAAACTCTCTCAAAATTTCTCACTGAATAATTGAGATCCCACAAATTCTTCCAGTTGGAAGAACAAAAGCTCAGCTCAGGTAATTCAGAGCTCATAAATCATTGGTGCTGGACAGTCCAAACTCTTGCTCTGTTTTCTCTCAATTCAGGACTGGGGAGGGATAGACAGGCAGTTCTGTGTGTGTGTGTGTGTGTCTGTGTGTGTCTGTGTGTGTCTGTGTGTGTGTGCTTTGTCAGGCAGATAGGCCTCCTGCTTGCTTTCTCTCTCTCTTTTTCCTCTGGCCATCTCTTTTCACTGAGTTCTCTGGAGTTGGAGAGGGGTGTGGTGAGTTAGTGTCACATGACACTGTGTAGGTGGAGTCAGAGAGAAGCCCAGAGACTCCAGCTGAGGCTCACACTGGAGGTTTAAGGCTGAGCAGGGACGAGCAGAGGGTAGGTCAACACACTTTCACTCGCTCTTGCTCTCTTTTTCCTTTTCTTTCACTCGATATCTCCCACTCTGTTTGTGTATTGCTGCCTCTTGCTTCTTTAGAAACATTGACTTACATTGTAGAAAAGTTTACTTAAAAACAAGTTGGACTTTTGTGTGTATATGTTGGTGTGTCTGTAAATACATGTCTGTATAAGTATGATTTTTCCATGTTCACGCCTGAGACTTGGCCTGTTTTCCATGTTAGAGCTTCACGGATGTTTAAGCTGGAAAGTTCTGAGCAGTGAAGATTTATTAGGTCTCTTTAAGCATCTGTGAGTTTGCAGAGGGGGCGTGTTTGCCTGTTCCGCTCTCCTTTTTCATCCTTTACTCCCTGTCTGCGCCTTCTGTCTTGGCCTTGTAATTAAACGTAAGCAGGTTACAGGGCTACATGAGACCCAGACACACTAGCCCTGTGTAATTTCACCTCCTCAAAGCCTAATTTTTCCTATAGTTTTTCTGTAGGTAGGAATTTGGAGGGTTTTGTTAAAAAAAAAAGTTTAAAGGAAGAGAACCCTTTTTTAGTACTATTAGTATTTATTTTATTTTATTTTGTTTTATTTATTTATTTATTTATTTTCATGTTTGATTGATTGTATTTGGGTGCCATAGTAATATTTTTATTTTTTATTATGCTGACTTTATTGTATTTTATTATATGCAGAACAACAATAACAACAACAACAAAAAAAAAACATTTCTGTAATTAAAATGTGTGTGTGTGTGTGTGTGTATGTATATATATATATGTATATGTATATATATATATATATATATATATATATATATATATATATATATATATAAAAATTAGCAGTGGAACGGTACACAGATGTCACGGTTCGGTACGTACCTCGGTTCGGGGGTCACAGTTCGATAAGATTGCGGTACAACAGGAAAAAAACAAAACAAATCTACTGTGCTCTGTTTCTTTTCATTTATTTTGAACAGACAGTAGTACAAATTACAATTTTTTTCCACCAAGATGTGGAAATACTAAAAATTATTACATATATAAAATCTGCAGTACATATATACATTCAAGGAATAAATTCTTGAAATAAATTTGATTTAGTTTACAGATAAACAAGAGAAAAAAACAGTGCGGCACGTAACGTAGCCTATACAGTCATGGCCAAAAATATCGGCACCCTTGGTAAATATGATCAAAGAAGGCTCTGAAAGTAAACCTGCATTATTAATCCTTTTGATCTTTTATTTAAAAAATTCACAAAAATCTAACCTTTCATTGGATAATAAGAATTTAAAATGGGGGGAAATATCATTATGAAATAAATGTTTTTCTCAAATACACGTTGGACACAATTATTGGCACCCCTAGAAATTCTTATGAGTAAAATATCTCTGAAGTATATTCCCATTCATATTCACAATTTTGAGCACTCAAGGGTGATTATGAACATGAAATTATCCAGCCATGGCTTCCTGTTTCACAGAAATATAAATAGGAGGGAAAACAAAGCCCAAATTCCCTTAATCATCCATCACAATGAGAAAAACCAAAGAATATATTTCTGATGTGCAGCAAAAGATAATTGAGCTTCATGAATTAGTGAAGTGGCTTTAAGAAAAGAGCTAGAGCAGTGAAAATTCCCATTTCCTCCATCAGGGTAATAATTAAGAATTTCCAATCAACATAAAATGTCACAAAACTGCCTTGAAGAGGACGTGTGTCTATATCGTCCTTATGCACGGTGAGAAGGAGAGTTTGAGTGGCTAAAGACTGTCCAAGGACCACAGCTGGAGAATTGCAGAAAATAGTGGAGTCTCTGGGTCAGAAAACCTTAAAAAAAATTGTCAGACAGCACCTACATCACCACATATTGTTTGGGAGGGTTTCAAGAAAAATTCTCCTAGCTCATCCAAAAACAAACTCCAGCATATTCAGTTATCAGACACGACTGGAACTTCAAATGGGACTGGCTTCTATGGTCAGATGAAACTAAAAAATGAGCTTTTTAGCAGCAAACACTCAAGATGGGTTTGGTGAACACAGGGATAAAAAAAGTACCCCGTGTGTACAATGAAATATACTGCTGTATTTTTGACATTGTGGGCCTATATTTCTGCTGGAGGTCCTGGACATCTTGTTTAGACACATGGCATCATGGATTCTATCAAATAGCAACAGATAAAAAATCAATAAGTGACTGACTCTGTTAGAAATCTTATAATGGGCCATGTTTGGATCTTCCAACCTTACAATAATCCAAACACAAACCTCAAAAACAACACAAAAATGGGTCACTGAGCACAAACCAAGCTTCTGCTATGGCCATTCCAGTCCTCTGACCTGAACCCTATAGAAAATGAGTGGGATGAACTGAAGAGAAGAAGCACCAACATGGAGCTGGGAATCTAAAGGGTCTGGAGTGATTCTGGATGAAGGAATGGTCTCTGATCTCTTGTCAGGTGTTCTCTAACCTCATCAGGCATTATAGGAGAAAATTTAGAGCTGTTAAACTGGCAAATGGAGGTTTCAAAAAGTATTGAATAAAAGGGTGCCGTTAATTGTGGCCAATGTGTATTAGAGAAAAACATTTATTTCATAATGATATTTCCCCCTATTTTAAATTCTTATTATCCAATGAAAGGTTAGATTTTTGTGAATTTTTTAAATAAAAGATCAAAAGGATTAACAATGCAGATTAATTTTCACAGCCTTCTTTGATCATATTTACCAAGGGTGCTGATATTTTTGCCATGACTGTATATGCTGAGTTTTTCAGTTCATTTTTGTGACACGCTTAATTTGTTCACAGAAAGGAAACTCAAATGGCCGAAAGCGACATTCTATTTGTTTTCCTTATTTTACAAAAGCACGTTTTGTTTTCATTGTGATTGTACACAAATAAAAGCAGACCTTTATACAGTGATGCATTATTAATAAGACAAGAAGTGTTTAAAGTTGATTCTGCTGGTATAAGGAAACAGTTGAAGTGATCGAGCCGGAGCGCGCATACACACACAAAACACATCAGTTCCAGCAATGCTAAATTGACAGCACAGTTGGTACTTTATCAAAATAAAATATAGTGAACCAAACATCAACGCGCCCGCCTCTGTCACCGTTGGAACACGACTGAAGTACAAAGCCTATCATTTACATAATAAATAATAGTTTAGCAAGATACATTACATTGCAAATATGGAAATATTATGGAATATTTGGATTTGTGCCGAATGAGAGAGGTAGGATACACGAGCTAAAAGCTCCATTTCGCAAACAGTTGAGTGCGCAAGCCTTTAAAGTATACTCCTTTGTCAGTCTATGTGAGAGACGCATTCAGAATCAGCACATAGTCACTGTCTAGGGGGCTTTGTTTTCAAGTGCGCAACTCATGGCATTCACTGTTCTTCTGTTGGCGGTTATCAAACAGCATTGCATTACTGCGGGCGCCCCCTTCTGGATTGGGGGTGAATTGCCTGTATTCGTTGTAAAGCCTTGTGCACCGAACCGAGATGTCCGTACCGTGACGGTTCAGTACGAATACATGTATCGTTCCACCCTTAATATATATATTTTTATACATGAGAAATTGGGTAAATTTTCTTAATTGACACAAAGAAATGCAAATCACAATGCAAAAACTTAATCCTAAAAATAGGCTTCATTTTCTTAAAAATATATTTTAGTGTTTATTCTCATTTATATGTCTGCCCACATCCTGCAGGGGACCAGGAAGAAATCCACACACTCTCTTCCTCTCTATCCTGGTTATGTCCATGTCATTATCCATTTGTTTGTGTGGGAAAAAAAAAAAAAAACCCTGTGTTTTTCTCATCCGTTTCCTTCAGCCCATTTCAGTTGCTACCAGTGACACTTTCACAGACTTGCCGCCATTCGTTGAGGTGTTAAAAATATGGGAAGAGCTGTCTAGAGTAACAGCAAAGTCAGCATTTGATTCCATTGTCAACAGGTTTGACATACAGCCATAGCTTGATATGAAATGAAGTCACTAAATCTAAAAATAAATAGTTTAGGGCAAGAATCATTAGCACACTCTGTATGTCTCATTGTAGGTGGCCATTTGGAGTATGTCAGAGACTGTTAGATGTACTGAAAGCTAACAAAGTGAAACCACTTCTACTGTCTTTCCTACAGCACATTTCGTTTCTCGTTTAGGAGAATCTGCTCATTTTGATGAGTCATTTCAAAGTCCTCGCTGCCCTTTCTCTATTTATACAGTCGACATACTCATACTCTCCCAAACCCAGAGCAGCAGACCTCTGAGGCTTTCAGCCCACTTCCACTGAAAACTCCACGGGACTTTTAGAAGGATTCTTGCGGGATGGAAATGTTTTCCATAATTGGCTTTGTTGGGAATATTCATGGTGTGTGCATTTCTGCTTTCCTGTATATGTCTGCTAGCATTAAACCCTTTGGTCTTTGGCAGTAATGGAGCATAGTCACACTGTACCTTCTGTGGTGAAGAGAGCTGCGGTGGTGTCATAAACACCTGCCCGGCACATGAGGTTATCACAAACATGCTTTCATATATATACACGAGGCACTGCTAGTGTCTGTCATCACACCTGAATAACCAGTACTGATTTGCAATGCAAAGTATTGGGGAATGTCAAGATTTAACGGATGGTAAGAAATGAAATTAATTCCACCAACTGTAATTAATTCTTTCAATCAACACTTTCAATGGTCATTCTTGTTCCTGTGAACAAATGAATCCTGTTTACCATCATTATGAGTGAGATTTATTCAAGTAGCTTTCAAGATAAACATTAAATGTCACCTTAAAATGTCAAGTAAACATTCATTTTTCATAAACAGTAGCTTGCTTTTCTGGTCTGTTCACATTGAAGTATTGTCTGGCGGTTTTACTGTATTTGATCACATTGGTCATGAGACCCATTTCAGGGATCAACAACTCAAGACGGTTTCTGAGCATATTAGACAATCATATGACTGAGCGATGTGAATGTGTTCATTTATCTCAATACAAATAGTGTGCAGGAATCTCTATTCGAGCCTATTTCTGAAGAACTGATACTGAATGTAAAAGGCCCTTTTGCAACAGGAATTCATGTTTGCCTGAGAACTGATCTCTCGTGATCTTCACTGATCTTCCACATTGTAGAAGTGATGTCACTGTGCTGTATTAGCTTTGCCTTGATTCCCAGATGTTGTGTTTCTTCTGGTTGTTGTCAAAGCCTGTGCTTTCACCTTGAGGTCAGATCCATGATCTATCTTTCAAAGGCCATTCCTGTCCTTCCACCGATACACTTTAACCTCTCAAGACTACCGTTGGATCATGTGTTAAGAATGCCAGCGACAGATTTCCAGAGGTCCTATCACTCCAGTTATGCTGTACAGGTGGCTCATATCTTTTTAGCCAGAGTAACGGATTGCGGATGACTTCATTTCGACTAAAAGCTTGTTGGCAGAACATTTCCTCTTTGCGCATTCAATATTTTGGCAGTCAGGAACAGTACTACGCATACTATAACAACATTTGGAGTTGGTGAGCTTGTTAGCCAAGTCACATTTATTTTCATTTCAGCTTCTTCAAACGTAAAAGTGGATGAGCGTACCGTTTTGGAATGTTTCCTGTTCCATATTGTTTTTCACACCGTTCTTATCGCTCGCTCACACTTCTGCTGTCCTTTGCCAGTTTGGGAGTACGATATCCCTCACTTCCAGACATTTTTCCATTTTGCGCATGACACCATCTGCTTTTACAACCCCGAGCATCAGAGGTCATTCTCTCCGGCCCAGCACAGAACGAGCGGTCATCACATCTACACAAACACTATGGGTCTGACACTCTCTGTGTAGAGTTAACATCAATTGCCCTTCTGCATTGAACTGCTCTCTGTGGGAGGCCGCTGTTTGCTTATTCCCTCTCTCCTTTTCTCTCTCTCTCTCTCTCTCTCTCTCTCTCTCTCTCGAATTGTTGATCTTCCCGCTCTGACCTTGCTTGAGTCGTTCTGTAACTTTCTAACCGGCTGGATCTTGCCTCTGTGTGTCTTTTTTGTAGTTTTCCGGAGCTTAATCATAATCTTTCATATAATTGTATGCATCTTGTTGTATATTGCATATCCTCGGGCATATTCCAGGCAGTACTTACTGTTTTTTTTTTTTTCTGGAATCATTTACTTCTGAGAAGTAAAGGTTTTAGCAAAGTGATGGCTCCCCTGAGCAATGTCGTTTTTTTTTATCCCCACAATCTTTGAAATGGTAATGGTACCATTTGACAAAAATATAGTGTAGAAGACAAGATATATGAATCATCTTGCCATTTTTTTTCTTGGAATCATGTTGAGGAATGTGTAAGGAGAAGAACAGACATATTGAACGAGTTTGTCACCATTTTTCCAGAGCTCACAGGAAATGTCTTATCAGCTGAAGTTCAGTTATATGTTTTATATGCGTTTGTTATACAGCTCATGTCTGTCTGGTTATCTGGGGTTCCTCTCTGAGAATGGAGAAATAATGTTCAAGCGGCTGCTTGATTCTGACAAATCATAAAGGTACTTTAAGGCTAGAAGGTTAGAGATACACCATGTATTTGTACTATGTTGGTTATCAACATATATTAGATATTTTTAATTACTCTGTATGGCTCAATATTGGATCTACACTACTGGTCAAAAGTTTGGGGTCAGGAAATTTTTTATTTATTTTTTTTAATTTTTTTTTTTTTTGGAAAATATGCTCACAGGTTGCATTTATTTGATTAAAATATAGTAAAAACAGTAATATTGTGAAATATTATGACGATTTAAAATATTTTGTAACAAATGTCTTTTTCTGTCACTTTTGAACAATTTAATGATTCTTGAGAATAAAAGTATATTTTTAATTCATTTTGACAAGCAGTATAAATAATGGCAAATTTTATATCAGCTACTAACATGAAAATAATTATCAGCTTATCATTATTGAACAGAATTTTCCCTACTAACAGACTGTCTTAATCCTCTTTGGCTAAATATAATTTAATAATAAAAGGCCACTCATGCTTGTAAAGATGCCTTTCTTTACAGATGGCCCAAACAGGAAGTTGCTGCTAATTCATAAAATATGGTCTCACAGCTTGATCTGAGCACTGTGGACTCCACTTAGTCTGGGATGAGACCGTTTCTTTCTCCGTATGCTCTTGCAAATCCTCTGGGACCACTTTACAAGTGTCCTGCCATGGACACAGGCCGTGATTTGCAACCTTTACCTCAGGCTGGGAGGAATAAATCCAGTCGTTCAGTCTGACTTGCTCTCTTCTTACTCTTTTTGCTGGCATCTATTTACAAAGATATTGAATGCTTGGAGACTTGACAGCATTAGAAGAAAGATGTTTTTTGCCTGTAATTGAAAACAGAGAGCGACTAATACCATCCAGCTCTTGAGTTTCTGATGGAAAGTTTTGTTTTTGTCCGTTGAGATCTTGAGGTCTTGTTGGATTGTTTTTAACAAATCACTGTGTTATGCAAAAGGCTAATTTAAAAAAATAACAATGTAAACTGTAGTTGGATTTTCACTGTTGATGATGATAATAGCTGCTTGCGTTGTTTGCAATGGCAGGAACTGTGATTTGGTTCTCATTACATCAAAAATGTAAAATGCTGTTCTGATGATGGCTTGGAAACAGATTTGTTATTTGTATGGATCCCATGTTGGTTAAAAACATTCGCCGATCCAGGAAACAGCTATCAGCCGCAGGGCTGTGTGTTCACCTCTCCTCTCACAATTACGTTGTTTTTCTCAAGTTTCAGTGTTCAGTTGGCCCGTCTAACTTTTATCTCCTCAGGCTTGGAGTCTGTTAGCAGTGGAGGCTCCCCAAACCTGTCAGTCGACACCGTGTCTGTCATACCAGTTCACTTAGTGATGACTCACAGGAATGAGAGAGGATTGCATGCATTTTCACTACGGCTTTTGATCTCGAGTTATTAAAGTGCCTTTAATTTTTAATGTCTTCATCAGAAAATGAGAAACATCATCATTTATTCACTGTCAGGTTGTTTTTCTTTTTTAAAATACAAAAGAAATTGTGTATGTTTATACATGCATACATATGTGTGTGCCAATTTTTTTTAAACATAGACTTTTATATAAATAAATATCAGCCAGTTCCTCAGAATGAGCTTTATATGGCTTCAGATAACTTTTATATAATACACAAGCAAATTAGAATCATTTCTGAAGGATCATGTGACACTGAAGACTGCAGTAATCATACTAAAAATTTGTATTTGCCATCAAAGAATTTAATTATAGTTTAAAATATATTAAAATAGAACATTTATTTAATTATATTTTGAATTATTTATCCCTTCATTATTTTACTTTTTAATTTCACTATATTTCTGTCTTTGTCTATAATTTGCTGCTTATTAATAGTTAATAGGGGTGTGCAGCGGAGCCATTATTTGTATCTGTATCTGTGACAATCTCAAAATTATTTGTATCTGTATCTGTATTCGGATAGATCCGGAAGTGGGCGTGGCTTAAACCGGAAGTTCGTCAAATTACATGAAAATACCATTTTAAATGCAAATCTGTTCGATTAGTAGTTTTCATTTAACAAATATGCCTTGCATAACTAAAAGTATTATTTTTTATTAAAATTATAACTTTGTAAATATCTTCTATTTAAAACTTTATCAAAAAAGAAAAATAACTTTATTCTTCTTCTTTTCCAGTGAAACAGTGTGTACAAATTTGATAAGAGACAAGCATCCATAATCTTAAATAAGAGCACTAGTAGAAAAAAAGTTTGCTTGAACTTTAAGTAACTTAGATCATGTGTTGCAGGAGTCTGTGATTATTTGCGAGCTTTTTATCAACAGAGCGCAACAAATCATTTGGACCCTCCAAAAGCCTTGATCAAACATCGCTTTTCTTCGTCTTGTATAATTAAATGTAATGCCATTCATGAAAAGGGCTAATGTAATGCATTTTTACAGTTGGATTTCGAAAAGGTTTGAAGTTAGGAACGTTTTTAGGATATTTTGGTGGAGTTGATATAACTCCAGACAAAGCTCTGATTTCTGATAGATGCGCATAGACCCCAACGCGGCTATTGATTTGCGCTCATTTCATTCATATAGGCTATAGTTTACACTCATTCACTTCACACATCCAGGCCCCTAGCCAGCTATGAGGTCCAGACCTCCGTAAATGTTTCATGTTCAAAAATAAAATTTGAAAACATATGAAAAATTATTTAAAATCATGTCGCTGAATAAATTCATGTGGCTGACTCGCAGCAGCTGTGAAACGCAGGAGTGAAGGAGTTTGGTGCAAGTGCAGCCTCCGCTCCACTATGTTGCTAGATCAAGTTATTATAAGCGTCACTGGATTTGTTTTAATACTTAATGTAACAGCGTTAATAAAGTAATTAGGGCATTAATAAAGTGGGAAGATGAAGGTTGAGGTTAGAGATTCTGTATCCTATTTGCAAAATACAAGATTTAAACTTATTTTGGTGCATTTTTCAGGATATTGGTTGTGTTTGTTTTTTGTAGCAATATTTGGCAACACTGCTTCGCTGGCACTGACAGGCAGCAATCAAAAAACGAGTGCGCGGATAGTTTATTGCTGAGACCACATTCGTTAGACAAACGCAATGATCACCATGATATTATCTGTACGAAACTGTGTCAAACGCTATCAAAGCAGTACTAGCCATTATTATTGCACAAATCTTAACAACCGCAGACCTCACTAATGTAGCGCTGTTCCAGCAAACGTGATTGTGTCTGCCGAATATTTTTTTTCTGTTATTCGGATAAATCCGTTATTCGTTTTGAAGCCATTATCCGTGCCTTTCCGAATAAGGTATTCGGCTTCGGGCACATCCCTAATAGTTAATAAGGTTGTTAAGTTTAGGTATTTGGTAGGTTTAAGGGATCTAAAATATGGTCATACAGAATAAGGCATTAATGTGTGCTTTATAATTACTAATAAACAACCAATATGCTATAAATGGGTCTTTAAAATAAAGTGTTACTGTCTTTAACATAGGTTTTTATATAAATATCAGCCAGTTCCTCAGACTGAGCTTTATATGGCTTCAGATGATTCTATATAATACAGAAGTCTCTTATGCACTTTTTTACTTTATGGTGCTTTTGTGTCTTTTTATGATGCTTGAACATTCACATTATCATTTATTAGAATTGCTTGCCATGTGCAAGTCAAATCGGTTTGGATTTCCATGAAGGTGAGTGAATGATGACAATATGTATATTTTTGAGTAAAATGTTCCTTTAAATTACTGTAGCTGTTTGCACAGAGCCTATAAGTTAAGAATACCCATAGTGATAATAGCCTTAATATCATAATTAAGAATTTAGTGGAGAATTAGGACTTTAGGGGTTTGTTGCAACCATGCACTGAAGGTTAGTTTGTCTAATTAATTTCTGTTGGGACATAATCTACACAAGCAGGCTCTAATATTCCATTTTAGCCTTAATTTAGTGGGTTTTTTGCTCTCTTATAATGGGGTTTTAATGTCTTCCAGCTGTTTTGCTAATTTGGCAAGTTTGTAATGCTCAGGCGAATGGTACTGGAGATTTATGGGGTCACTATGATTGTGCGCAAGCACCTGTGTTCACCGCTCCTTTTACAGGCATGGATTTCCATTCTGTATGACAGGCCGTGGGGTCAGTTTACTTTTCTGAGTTGCACAGTATCACTCAGGAAAGACATTGCACGTGGTCCTGGATGAAGGGAAATCATAGATTCGTTGGTCAGCTTTTTTTCCTCAGTTGTGACTCTGCCTCTTGTAAGGGAGTTTATACGCTTTCAATATGTTTCACAGTGATGGCTGATGGGTTTATTCCATTAGATGCTGAAGCTGATCCAAGAACAGATGGGTACAAAAATGTGTCACAGGCAAACATTTCTACAAAACACAGTTCTGAAGAACTTGTAGTTCATTGCCAAGAAATCCCTAATAAACTGGCATAAGTTCTTCTCTGTAGGGAAAAAGTGAAAAAAAGTTTTAAATTGCTTAACTTAAGTGTGTTCAGTGAGGCAAAACAACCCAATGTTTGTGTTTGATCAGGCCTTGTGCTGTTTGTAGATTCCTTCGTCAGCACAGGTGGGCTTTCTAGAGACCTCCAGCTATTGTAAAGCTCTCTCCTTGATTGAGGGTATTAAAATGCCAGACATTACTGTGAGCCAAAGAGGATCTCCTCCAAATCCTTAGAGCAGCGAGTGAATGCTCTTTTCTAGAACTGCATTCTAGAAGATCCCATTTGTAGATATTAGCTGCACTCTGAACCAAATAAAATATCTCAGTATATTTAAACATGTAACACATAATTTGATTCAGCATATTTATGCAGTTGCAAGCTGCTTTTGTTTTATTTTGTTTTAAAGAAATCAATACTTTTATTCAGCAAGGGTGCATTAAATTTATCAAAAGAGTCAATAAAGACATTTATAATGTTAAAGATTTGTTTCAAATAAATGCTGTTCTTTTAAACTTTCCATTCATCAAAGAATCCTGAAATAAAATGTATTGCCATTTTCACAAAAGCAGTGAACAGCACTCTATTCAAAATTAATAAATGTTTCTTGAGCTGCAAATCAGCGTATTAGAATGATTTCTGAAGGATCATGTGTCACTGAAGACTGCAGTAATGAAGCTGAAAATTGGTCTTTGCCATCACGGAAATTAATTATAGTTTAAAATATATTAAAATAGAGCATTTTTTAAAATAATTTATTCCTTTCTATTAGTTTACATTTAATTTCACAATATTGCTGTCTTTCCATTATTTTTGGTCAAATAAATGCAGCATTGGTGGCCATAAGAGACTAACATGTGAAATTTGTAAATAAAATAAATTTATATACCATATATATGTAATAAGGACTAGGGTTGTGGTGATAGTATCGTGTATCGACGATAATCAGAGATATCGCCTGTGGCTGATGCCTTTGATGATATCAAGACTATTATTGTTGTTGTTGTCAGGCTAGTACTATTATCTGCTTAATATTAGGGCTTATTTGAGAAATCATATTATATCATAAACAACAAATTACAGATGTATGTGCGATGTCAAAAGAGATTTATTCATCATACAGTGTAGGTTGTAATTTTAATGGGAGTCAGTGATGTTCTTTGATAATGTAAAGGTTCTTTGCTTTTCTGTAGCTGCTGTTTGAATAACTGAGTAAATGTAAGCATTATAATTAGTAACTTACAATGTTTTTATTAAATTGTGATCATGTTGAATACAAATTCAGTCATATTAAAAATATTTTATGACTTGACATCCATATGCTACTTGACTAAAAAGATATAATGTGTAGATTACACTAACATTAGGCTGCTTTAGCCGTACCCTGGAGTTGGATACATCTTCGACTATGAAACTAAGTAAGTAAATAATTAAATATATTAGCACGATAATATCATGTGTCGGCGATCTCACAGGCTGACGATAGGACGACATGACTATAGAGCATTTTGCCCATCTATTTTTTGATGTTTGTGGTTCCTGGGTTGAGGTTTTAGGAGCCGATTTCTCTGGCCCAGAACTTTTCTGTGGTGGAAATGTGTGAGAAGGCTTTAGATTGTGCTCGGCACCCTGCCTGCATCTGCCAGCAAATGCTTTCTTTTTTATTATTTTTTTCTTAAAGCTCAGTTGTAGTGTATATTAGATTAATTCCTTTGAGTCAGGAGTAGGCCTAAATACTGTTCTGGTACTGTAACTGTTGGTTTTCTGTTCCCATTGAGTGAGTTTTTTTTGTACTGGACATTTACGCTTACTGACAATACAGTGGCCAAAGTCAGCATGGGCCATTTTAATGCTGCTTTACCTCAGTTTAACCTCTGACAATGGTATAAAGAGGCTAGAGATGACCTTTTCATTGTAAAGTCCACCACCAAAGTACTCTTTCACTCTCAGCATTCATCACTTTGTATTTACCCAGGAGGAGGATGTTGGGGCGGATGCCAAGAAGTGGAATGTAAAGGGAAAGGTGATTCCTGCCTTGACCTGGCTGAATGTAGAGTAGGAGGGGATGCGAACGGTTTTAAATGAACTGAGGAAATGGTCTGTGGTCTGGAGGTGGAAGCTAGGTGTGTCTCCACACCGGCTGCAGTGTAACTGCAGTATAAACAGTTTTAGGGAAATATGACTCTCTATTCATACAGCCTTCTTCATGGGAAAAGTGTTGGTGCCACATGCCTGCCATCTGTTCTCAGAATACTTAATCAGAGCAGAAAGAGCTAGATCAGCTGTCTGAACACGAGAGTCGTCACTCCTCATTCAGGTAAGAGGAAGAGTGTTGTTAGAAGCCTTTTTCCATGCTGAAAGGGTGTTTTAGTTGTTCCTCTTTACAGGTTTATGTTTCCAGGCTATGCCAACAAAAGGAAGCTCAGAGTGCAATCCTGTCAGCATATTTGTACATGGAGATATTTGACTAAATATCACTGAATAGAACAATTTAGTCTTACCATTTCAGTTATCTCCCAATATTAGATTTTTTTCAGTATCTCTTCATATTTATTTAATTGTACTTGCTTATCTTTAAAAATGCTGGCTAGGTTAAATTTAATATTTGGTAAAACATAAAATGAACTGTCATTTTTCATAATGTACATTTTATAATGTTTTGAATGCTCCAATTCACTTGTAGCACTTAAAACCATTGCTTTTATTTTTTTAGTGTTTTATTTTAATAATTATTTATATTTATTTAGACATTTAGTTATATAGACAAAATAGTACACAATTTTGGAAGCTGATATTGGACAGAATTGATCTGTGCCTCATGTCTTTGTGTCTCATGTTTTATTGTATAATTATTTTGTTTATTTGTTTTGGTTACAGATTTATTTAGACAGTATTTATCTATTTACTTATACTTTTAATATCTGACCTTTATTTTAATATCTGTGCATGAGTATTTTAGTTTGTTTTTTTAACTATTTATATTTATTTGTTTTATTTAGACATTTATTTGGGTGTTTGGACATTAAAGGGGTGGTTGATTGCGATTTCACTTTTTTAACGTTAGTTAGTGTGTAATGTTGCTTTTTGAGCATAAACAATATCTGCAAAGTTACGAAGCTGAAGGTTCAATGCAAACGGAGATATCGTCTTTTAAAACTCTGGCAGTTTAATGCCTACAAAAATGACTGGTAAGGGACTACAACGAGTTACTTCTTGGGTCTGTTATGTCAAGAACCTAGAATTTTACATAAACCCGCCCCGGGAACATGCAACAAAGGGGGCGAGGCCATGTTGCGCTGCTTTAGAGAAAAGGAAGAGAAAACAAGGGGTGCACGTAAAAATCAAATCATAAATGAATCACGATTCTGTCTTCTAAAGATTCTAATGGATTCACAAGTTTCAAAACCAATGTTCTAGCAGCAGTTCTTAATACTGTTGCTCACATCCCCTGCTCTGCACATGCTCTGCATCTCTCTCTCTCTCCCTCTCTCTCTCTCTCTCTCTCTCTCTCTCTCTCTCTCATTTAGATCATCATCTCAGTGAATACACTTATTTTCACATACTGTAGCTATGAGAAGCGTTATACATGGACACGTGTATAACCGTATATTAAAAGCTAACAGAAGCAGTAGCCTTTACAAATAACAGCGTATCTAAAAGTATGAGACAACATCAAACAAAAATCTTAGGCCTACCATTAAGAGCCGTGCTTGCACAGGTTCTGCGTGATCCTCTTCACTAATATCCTCTGCATCTCAATCGCAATATAGACGACGCCATTGTTTACAATACAACAGGAGCACATGCTGCTGAGCTGAGGGGCAGGACGTTCAGACGTGCACTAGAGGTGGTTTAGCCATTCACAACACAAAGGACCAGCTAACCAATCAGAGCCCATCGTGTATTTCTGAGGGAGGGGCTTCATAAAAGCAGGAAATGATCAGCGCGTTTAGAGGAAAAGGGACAGAGTGGTGTGAAATAAAGGTAAATTATGTGAAAAATAATGCGTTTTTTTTAACAAACGAAGCATTAACACGTTAGACTGCACCCCATAAACACAATCAAGCCTAGAAAAAAAAACAGTCAACCACCCCTTTAAGTAGACAAAATAGCATATAATTTTAATAACTGACATTTATTGGTTATTGGACAGAATTTTAATATCTGAATAAATATTTAAATTTTTAGTTAAAATAAAATATATATTTATATCAGTATTTTAGTTTTTAGTGTTTTATATCTATTTATATTTTTTGCTTTATTTAGACATTATCTGTAGAAAAAAAAACAGTATACAATTTTTATACCTGACATTTACTGGTTATTAACCATAATTTTAAAATCAATGTTATCATCAATTGATGATGTTATTGCACATACTTTTCCAAATAACTTGAATAGTTGCTTGTTTGTTCTTTATGTCAGAAGAGATGGATGTCCTCCCCTTTTTCATCACCTCATCACAGTCAAGATGACACATAAACATCTCTTTCTACTCACTGGTTCAGTCTTGTCACCCTGTCAACTGTGAACACACATTCTAAACATATCAATTACTATTCAAAACAAGCTTCTGTACTGACGGACACCCTGCCGTACCTGTAATATAATGTAACATCGGAGAGTCTCTGGGGAAGAGCGGGTCTTTTGTTAAGCTAGGAATCCAATGGCTGTGGGTTTGTTGGCTTAATGCCCTGTCAGGGTGGAGAGAAGCCGACAGGCTTTCTGAATAACTGTACCGAGCCCTGAGAGCTGCCAGTGGATCAGGTTACTGACTTGAAGAATTTTTAACTGCTTTGTCTGCTGGAAGGACCTGCTGATCTATGGGGCTCACTATGGGGCCGCAGGCTTTGAGATGGGGCCCGCTGCACTCTGGGGCTCCATTGACTTCTGTAGAAGTTTGCTGCTTCTGCCTAAAAAAAGAAAGTTGTACAAACATCTCGTGTTGTTTAGTCCTGCTACCACAGTGTTTTGATTACTACATGAGTGTCTTATCACTGAGTATGGGTGTTTCTCACACAAAGGAAGTGGCTCCTGTCTTTTTTATCATGAAGGATGCTGGTAGAAGTTTGTGTTTTCAGATATTTCTTGTCACATGTAACAATTTTGTTGTATGGAAGAAAAAATTCCTTTTGAACTTAAGTAAAAAAGTAAAATGCTTTTAGCTTAAAATGTATATATTGGGACCTAGTTTAACAACTGTCATAATGGTGCCTTTTAGACCTGGAGTTGATAAGCATTTTTCTTATTCAGATAATAGTGAATATTTTTTTCCAGTGTGTCTGCAGCATGATTGGATGAAAATCTGATCGTTCTTGTTGCACTTGTATGCGGGTTGTTTAACTGAAGCATTTCTGTAATTTACGGAACTTTTAAAAATATTGAAAGAATGCATTCAAAATACTTTCTGCCATGTCTTGCATTTCCTTTCATTTCAACCTCTCAGAAAAGATCAGAAATGAGATTCCAAGTCATTTCTCACATTTCTCAGTCTGTCAGGGTGACGTGATTTATTTATCAGTGCAACCTTGTTACACTACCTGTTTAAAGTTTTTGAACGGTAAGATTTGTAATGTTTTTTTTAAAGAAGTCTCTTCTGCAATCCTGCATTTATTTGATCCAAAGTACACAGGGTGGCCGCAGGTCCTTAAAAAGTCTTAAAAAAAAAAAATCCTAATAAAAGGCCTTAAAAAGTCTTAAAATGTCTTAAATTCAGATTCAATGGGTCTTAAATATTTTCGGTCCCAATTCCGCAAAACTTTCTCCAGTCTGACTGACCTGTGACTGTTTACAATCACTGGACAGACAGATTTTTCCCCCGCTGTAGTTACTGCATGCTACAGTTAGCTGACCAACTATATAGTTTAAAATGGGTTAAATGAAGTTTACTGAAAAATGACTTGAGAATTTTACTTGCCTGACGGACAAATAGCCTATGTGACACACACACACAAAAAAAAATAATAATAAAAAAAAAAAAATAAAACAGTGAAGCATCGAAACGCAAGAATGATTCTTCTGATTTTATTATATTCAACGTAAACAGCGATTGATAAGTGATAGTGTATTTCTGATATCAAGCTGGCGCTGTCTGTTTCTTTGTAAGAGACTTTTATGGAGAAATAAAATCAAATGAGTGTATGAAATGAGCAAAAGAGCTGAACGGGACACATAAAGAAACTCACAGAAGAAACATACTGAGGTAAAATTTCATAATGTTTAGTTTTTTATTTATAACATGATGTAGTTAAGCAACATACCATGACAAGGGAGCTAACTGCCGAATATTCTCACGATTGCAAATGTTACATTGATTTTAGTTAGATAAACAAGTAGTTAAGTAGTCACATAATTAAGTTACTTACATTTTAGACACAATATTGACCGTTTTGTTCTGTTTCACCAACTAAAATAGATCACAGCAGAAGTATTGCTCAATCTCCAAGCAACACACAGCGGTGTTTTTTACTGAATGATTCAGCGAACGGTTGAATGAATGACTCAATAATGACTCGCTCATTAAGTGACTTACCGCCACCTACTGGCGGGGTTAGTATGTTTAAAAGTATGTTGTTTGTATGTATTTGAATGTAAAAGTATGTATTTTCTATGTTATGTGTTGCTATGTTGTTTCTATGTGTCTTTGCTGTATCATGATATGCAACTGCATTCATCTCGTTTCATTTTGTTTCTGGACTGGGCAAATGTCTACTGTCCAACTTAATTGATTATTTGTGCTGACTGTTTGTGACTATGTGAAATGACTGTCCATTGTGTTCCTGCTTTGGTAAAGCGTCCTTGAGCCTGGGAAAAGCGCTATATAAATTAAACATATTATTATTGTTGTTATTATTATTATTATTATTATTATTACTATTATTATTATTATTAGTAGTAGTATGTATCCCCCCCAACATTTCTTATTTGTATATTCAAAATTGCATTTAAAGCATTAATCTAATAATGTTTTATAACATACATTTGTTTGATAACAGCCTAGTGTAAATTTAATCTATTGATCAATTGTAAGAATTTGACATGAAATATGATGCATACATTTAATAAGGTTCAAAAAATGACCTAAATAACATCCTGAGGTTAATATAAAAAAATATGCAGATAAATGTAAAAGCTAATAGAACACAGATAAAATATTGCTTCAGAATAAATTGTTTACATTACTAAAAATCTCGGTCTTGCAGTGCTTTTGTGGGGATATTTTGTATGGGATATTGTCTGCTGATGTGAAAAGTTTGCTGTATATCATAATAATAAATAGCATTTTTGACAGCTATATATATATATATATATATATATATATATATATATATATATATATATATATATATATATATATATATAAAAAACATTAAAAAAAAATTAAATATTACATTATACGTATGTAAAATAACGTGATTTCCATCAGAGGTTTGGTCTTAAATTTCAAATAAGGTGGCATTAAAAAGGTCTTAAAGTCTTAAATTTAACTTGTTCATATCTGTAGACACCTTGAAAGTACAGCAAAAAACAGTAAAATTTTGAATTTTTTTTTACTATTTAAAATAACTCTTTTCTATTTAAATATATTTTAAAATGTAATTTATTCCTGTGATCAAAGCTAGATTTGCAGCATCGTTACTCTAGTCTTCAGTGTCACAAGATCCTTCAGAAATCATTCTAATATGCTGATTTGCTGTTCAAGAAACATTTTTTATTATTATTATCAATAATAGTTAAGTACTTTTTTTATGATGAATAGAAATATTTTTGTAACATTATACACTATAACATTGAAAAGCTTGGAGTTGGTATAAATTATAGAAAGAGGGTCTGTATCAGCTTATAAAATACCCTATAGCGTAAATGCTGACTGCTGCTGAGTTAGGGCTGGGCGATATGGGCAAAAATTCATATTTCGGTATTTTTTGGCTGAATTGCGATATACAGTATATATCTCGGTATTTTCGTTTTTGTATTTGGATTAAAAAAAATCTGTATTTAATATATATATTTCACTTACCGCCCAATGTTGTCCAACAAAACAATACATATTAAAGGCTATGAAAACAAATAAAGTGAATGTAACCATGTAAGCCGTTATATTATGTGCAAAAAAGGGTTAAAATCACATTTCATTCTAACATTGTAACATTGCAATCTAAAAACAAGAATAAGGCTTTTAAGCGGAAGTTAAATTCACTAAATTAAAAACGAAAATAAATAAGAACAAAAGCACAGAGTTTGTTAGACTTTTGATTACACCATTACAGTCACTTTATATACAGTTAGTGCTATCATAAAAATAGACTTACTTGTAGAATTTTAAACCTACATGTCACATTTGTTGGCCAACTACAAATATCCCAGCAAAGTATATTTTAGTCAGAATTATTGCGCTAATATTTAATTGAGCTCAGTCTGTTTGGTGCGCATGCGCGTGGCGGCGCTCGTTATAAATGAAGTCTGTGAAGTTTAGCGGAGAATCGCACAGCAGAAGGCTCATGCACTTCTGACAACAAAATGGAAATATTTCCCTGACTTTCTAACATTTACAGATGGAGAATATACATGTGAAACGTAAGTTATGCATTAAGGGAAACAGCACGAGTGGCGTCTCTGTCAGCGGCACACGCAGCCTTTCTGTCAGAGCATCTGATGGGCCGAGCCACTTAAACTACGCGAAACTATAAACTATGTCTTACCAGTTTTTAAAGGCCTTAATATAAAGCTTGTCACGTGTTTAGAACAAATTGGATTATGCACTTTCTCCACAACGGTTGAGTTTTAGCTCGTTTCAAACTACTGTATATCGATATAAACGGTATTGCCTCATATCGTATCGCAGAAAAATATCGATATATCGTACAAACTCGATATACCGCCCAGCCCTATGCTGAGTGCATATGAGCTTTAAAACAAAATACCCCATGATATATGGCTCCTCATTGTGTCTTCTCTTCATGTCTGCAGGGTCAGAAGTCATTTCCAGCTACAGCAGCAGTAACAGCAGCAGTAGCATCATGGCAGAGTCTGTTATACCAGAGATGCCCCCAGCCATGTGCCTGGAGAAGCCCAGTGTCGACTTCAGCTATGTGGGCATCGATGCCATCCTGGAGCAGATGAGGAGGAAGGCCATGAAACAGGGCTTTGAGCTCAACATCATGGTAGTGGGTGAGTCAATGTTTCAACCGTTGATCTATGAGAAATTAGTCAGCTACGTTTATATTAAATGCTTGGTCTGTTCTGTGGTACTGGAGCAGCAGATGGTTCTTTTTTCTCATAACTCAGTAGCTTAATTTCATTCATTTTCAAGTCTAAAATTGTATTTTAATCAGATTTTGTCTTTTTTTTTTTTTTTTTTTCCTCCGCATTGGTAATTTCAGTAATAGCCTTGCTATAAAAATACTCTGTAATTTAGGCATTTGGCAAAACCGTTTTTTTTTTTTTTTTTTTTAAATTAAGTGAAAGTGCCATAAATTATAATTGTAGAGAACCATTTAATTACTTCAACCTTTAATAAAACAATCTTATGGTAATCAAAGCTTCAATTTTCCATAACACTTCCAACCACACACTTACGCGAGGCAATTACATGCAGGCTTTCATAAGCAGTGCTCAATTAAATGCCACCAGTCAGGCTGTGTTATTCCATGTGCATTTTTATGTTCATTCTTACATGTTAGTGTGTTCCTGTGTGCGCTTGTTCATGTTTTATCTTTAGACTCATGAGGTTGCGTATCTGTTGCAGTTTCTGTTTTTAGTCTGTCAGATGTGTTAGTCTGTTAATGAGTTTAATTAGATTCACATCTTCAGAAGACGAAGATTTAAATCTGCTGTAATTAAACTGACATTCATGAACTGACATATTCAGTGATCACGTAATCGTTCTAGTGCACTGAATGTGTGTTATGTGGTGTTAGATTACACTACATTCTGAGGAATGGTAATAGTCAGCAATACTTGACATGCCACATACTTTAGGAGATTGAAATATTTGTACTTTGAGATGATGGTTTGATGTGGTGCATTGATTAATAGTGGTGTGACTCTTTTTACAAATCACGCTCGTAGCCAATCTCATTGGTCTACTCACTCACACAGTCATCTGTCAAGAAAAGTTCAGACTTTATGAATTCAGAAGAGTTTGGAGTGACAAACAGTAATGTTGTCAATCAGGATAGGCTATCAATGCTATGCTAAGTTAAAGGGATTCGGCCAAAAATTAAAATCCTGTCATTTACTCATCCCCAAGTTGTTTCAACCCTGTATAAGTTTATTTCTTCTGTTGAACACAAAAGAAGATATTTTGGGGGAAAAAAAAGAAGAAAAAAAAAGTTTATGGTCTCATTGACTTCCATAGTTTTTTTTTTGTTTTTTTTTGTTTTTCTTCATACTACGATATGGACCATCAACTGTTTGGTTACCCATATTCTTCAAAATATCTTCTTTTATGTTCAACAGAAAAAAGAAACTCATACAGGTTTGTAACGACATGAGGGTGAGTAAATGATGACAGATTTTTCATTTTTGGCTGAACTTTACCTTTAAGTTTAGGTTAGAGTATTTGTTTTAAGCATTGAGTAGTAATGTGTCAATCAGCAATGTGATTGACACGACCAATGAAATCTTTCGAATCAGCTGCTGAGTGGGATTTCCATTTAACTGGTTTTGGAAAAAATCATGCATACGATTTTATAACACTAGAATATTTGAAAAGTAGATTTTCACTTTTTTTTTTAAGAATATATGAGCACCACTGTGTTAATTGTTGCCAGGGCGTTGCTGTGCTATTTAGCACGTTTCAAACATGATTTAGCACATCGCTACAGTGTTGTTCTGGGTGATTGCCATAGTGTTTCTATTTGAGTCAAAACAGCCCACCACCAAATGTCTATGGCTATATTCAGACTGCAGGCAAAAGTGGCCCAAATGTTTTTTTTTTTTTTGTTTTTTTTGCTCATATATGATCTATTTTTTCTAACAGTGTGAACAGCACAAACTACATGGAATCTGATTTTTTCCTATTCTTATTTGGGTCATTCTATATGTGGTACTAAATCAGATACATGTCCAATGTTTTGCAATGCAACTGCAGTCTGAACTGTCATATTGAAATTCATGTGACTTTTACGTCACTCTAGATTGACATTCGTCACAATTCTGCGTTGATTTTCCATACCTTTATGAACATATGAATATAAACACTAATTTCAATGGCCTTCATATTTACCTCCGTATGACAGCATGCTGTGTGCCATCTTTCCTATTGTTCTTTTGTGCATATGAGTCAGTTCAGGACCGTGATCAGTTCACATTCAAATCTGATATTGTCCAAATTTAAAAAAAATAATGTGAACAGGCAGACATCCAATTAAATTTTAGAAAATTCTGTTTTGCTTTTGATCACAGAGCAAAAATCAAGCTGCTGAAGTCTTTTAGTTTGCTTATGAAAATAGGTTAATAACTTGAGACAAGTGGAGTTTGTAATGAGGAAATAAGAATGTAAATTAAGGAACGATGTGTGTTTTGAGTAATGTGATAGGGCAGAGTGATTAGGGCATCACCTGGTGGTATTTTTCTGTTTCAGCATTAGCATCCCAGAGGATGCAGTATTAAACCTCAAATGATTTATGTGGTGCTTACAAGAGGAAATAATTACGAGCTCCATTGAAGACAGCAAAATGAACCTGTACTTGCGCAAGGCTGCAGCTGGTTTTTCGCATGTGGCTCTCTGGGTCAGTGTGGCCAAACCTGCTGTTGACTTAACCCAGTCAGAGCTGGGAGAGCCAACCCTCACCCATTCCCAGCTGCAACCCGTTTCTTCTGACTCCTGTCTCTCATTCCATCACATTTTCCTGATGAAAGTGTCAGAAAGTTGAAAAGTGCTGCCTTTGTAGGCAGTATAGAGGGAAAGGAAAGCAGCAAGGCACATCTGAATCTAATGTCAGCGGTGGGATTGGATGGCAGGGTGTTTAGAGAGAGAGAATTAGCAGGCCTGCTCCGTGAAGAAAGGTGCAGGCCCACATTATTACAGTGTGATGAGACCAAGGCTGACGGATGTGAGCTAGCAAGGTTAAAGGGATACTACACCCCAAAATGAAATTTTTATGTTGTTCCAAACCTGTAAAAGCTTCGTTTGTCCTCGAAACACAATTTAAGATATTTTGGATGAAAACAGGGAGGCTTGTGACTGTCCCATTGACTGCCAAGTAAATTACACTGTCAAGTAGGGCTGCACGATATATCGTTTCAGCATCGATATCGCGATGTGCGCATCCGCGATAGTCACATCGCAGGATGTGCGATGTTTAGTAGGCCTGATCGTTATATTTATACTGATCGTTTTCTTTGCTCACACACAGACACCGTGTCTACTCCGGACGCGACAGCTGCACAGAGATACCCATTTTTAAATAAATTTAGTAGCAGAGCTACTGCAAGCGATTTTCAGTGCTGGAAATCCATTTATCCTTTGTTGAAACTTCCGCGTCGTCGAGGAGAGCACATCACGGATGTTTAGCAACGGCAGGCGCCAGGAAAGCGCAAGCTCCCGAGCGCTTTGGAAAGGAGGAGGAAGTGGCGCGGCGGGAGTTTTCCACGCGTTTGCAGATGTGAACGGCCCCAAAGTCTTTCTACACTGGATGCGACAAAGCGACCATTGCCAATCGTGTCAACTTTGTGTCAGTACGTCATAAATAGAGCGAGGCATATCAGTTTACTGGCGGGGAATCGTCGTGTCGCGCCGCATCCAGTGTAATACTACACATATGCGTGAAACCGTGTCAAAATGCATGTCTCCAAGTATCCTTGTAAAAAAAAAAAAAAAAAACAGTTGCTTATGTCTTAGGTAAACAATTGAGAAAGAAAGAGGATAACAATAACAGCAGTTTAATGTCTCTGTTGCTTTCTGTGTCATAATCAAACAACAAAACGGAGAAAAATCACTTTTGTAGCTTTAACACAGATTTATTAGATTTAATTTATACAATGAAGACTGTATTATGCAGTGTTATTTTACATTTTATTATTCAATTTCTGCACCTGAATACTGTTGGACTTGCCTTAAAAATACAAAGCACTGTTTATTTCATTTGTATCTTTGTTCTATTATATTTATCTATGCTTGTAAATTGTTTATTTCCTATGCTGATTTACTCACCTACAAAATCAATATTTTTTTTTCTCTCCAAATAGAGCTATTCAAGTCATTTGGTGATTTTTTTTTTTTTTTTTTTTTTTTTTTTTTTTTTTTTTCATATCGCAATATATATCGCAGAAAAACAAAATATCGCAATGTGAGTTTTTTCCAATATCGTGCAGCCCTACTGTCAAGGCACAGAAAAGTATAAAAAACATTGTCAAAATAGTCCATCTGCCATCAGTGGTTCAATCTGAATGTTATGAAGCGACGAGAATACTTTTTATATGCAAAGAAAATAAAAATAACGATATTTATTCAACAATTCGTCTCCTCTCTGTCTCTCTGTGTCAGCGTAGCGCCATTTTCGAGAGCGTCCGATGGACACAAAGTGCGTACGCTATTCTCTGTCATCAGTAACGCATGGATACGTATTGTACGTTTATTTACGGTTTGATTTGAATGGAAACAGCATATCCAAGCCTCCCTGTTTTCATCCAAAATATCTTAAATTGTGTTCCGAAGACGAATGAAGCTTTTACGGGTTTGGAACGACATGGGGGTAAGTGATTAATGACAAAATTTTCATTTTGGGGTGGAGTATCCCTTTAAAGAAAACCACAGCTAAACACAAGCTCCTGTTAGCAAGAGCCAAATGATAGTTTCATTTAAACCTCAGGACAGCACGAGTGGAAGCATCACTCATGATCTATGAATGAATAGGGGCATGTAAACAGTATTCAACATCCTTGGAAGTTTTCATGTTTTGTTGTTTTACATTTGACAGTGATCAAATGAAAAATGCAATTTTATTTAAAAATAAAAAAGTCCTCTCTTTCCTGCATTTTGCCTTTGCTCTAGCTTATGTACTAATATAGATTCTAATTTAAACTTGGCATTGTTTACTAATGAATATCATTGGCTCAATTGTAAGTCTTATTGTATAAAAGCATCTGCTGTATAATGTAAATGTATATTGTTTCATGTCTAAGTGAAAAATACTACAAATTTGTCATGATTGCATTTGTTAAAAACAACAAATAAATACGCAAAAGTATTCACGCCCTTCTAGTCAATATAGACATCAACTATAAATTCTCAATTGGATTGCGATCTAGAGTCAGACTTGGCTCATTAATGTTGTTGTTTATAAGCCATTAGTATGTACTGTAGCTTTGTGTTAATGTGCAGGCATCTTTTTTCATCCCCACAGAATGATGTCGCCACCACCGTGTTTCACAGTGGGGACGGTGTGTTTGTGATGATGGACAGCATTTTGCTCGCTCCAAACGGTGTGTTTAGTCTGACAGCCAAAAAATGGCTCAATTTTGGTCTCATGAAACTATAGAAGCTTCTTCCAGCTGGCTGCAGAGTCTCCCACATGCTTTCTGGCACTCTGTACCCGAGATGCCATGTGACATTTTGAACAGTTTTTTTCCATAAAGCTGTAAAGCTGTCTCGGCCACTGAAGCTGAACTCTTTTCAGAATCTCATTAGTCTCTCAGTTTTTGGAGAAGATATACCACTCTGCCATGCTCTTTCTTTTTCTTAATGTAATTTTTGTGATTATTTTAGATAATTTTCACTGACATTAAAGGTCAGTAATTCGTCAATTGCTAGTGTCATTTTGAAATCACTGAAGTGATTTATTATTTTATCTCCGTTTCTCACAGTCTGTGCTCTTTTGCATCCATCTTATGGTTGGAATACACTACATGACTTTTAAAATCTGAACAGATTTTAAAACACTGGCCAGCATACACTTTCTGACTGTAAATAGTTATAAAAAACTGGGATCATACACCAAATGACCAAGAATCGAAGACCAGACTTTCAAGTTGTTCTTAACACATCAAACTTGAGCAGAAACATGTGCCTCGTTGCTGTGAGACAAATTAACAAATTAAAACAATGTTATAAAATTGGCTCAAAATATCTAACATGTTTGTTTTCCTCCAACTTGTCTGTGTCCATCAATTTACGTAATTTCTGTGAAATCCATCAATTCTGACTGTCAAAAATCTGGAAATTGGCTCGTGAGTTTTCCGCATCTAGCACTGACTCAGCTAGATTACAAATTATGGCAGAAATCTGGGCAGAATTGACCCTTCATAAAGACCCGCCCCTGTTCGTTACTGTTGCTATGCCCGTCAAGCCATGCCGCTCTCACATTACAAAATCATATTTTCACACAGTGAAAAATACATCGCAGAGCAAAGAGCAAACTGACAGTGCACCGACAGACAAGACAGAGCAGGTTGCTTTAGTCGTGAAACAAAGTCTTAACTTTCAAATTTTTAAATTGTTTTTTTAAAGAAATTCAAACAATAAGCAAAAAGTTCAAGCGGCACGTGAAGCAATCATCTCTTCCTCTTTACTAGTTATAGCATGAAATAAACATGAATGAACATCAGAAGGTATCTTGTTTCAACGCGGAAAGATGTCAATACACAATTTTTCAAGTTCAAGTCCACCGACGTTAATCTACTCTCCTGTCTGGTCTGTTTGTCCGACAAAAATTGCAGATTCAGCATTATGATTGGTCAGATCTCCTGTCAATCAAACTCCCTGCAATTACTGCAATGTATTCCAGCCTTAAGTTTATATGTTGTTAATGTGGATTGTTGTACATGTGTACAGGTCAGAGTGGTTTGGGGAAGTCCACGCTGATGAACACACTCTTCAAGTCTAAGGTGAGCCGTAAGTCGTTCCTGGGCACGGCTGAGGAAAAGATTCCCAAAACCATCGAGATCAAGTCCATCAGTCATGGTAAAGCTATGCATTTTCTGTCATTTTTAATTAATGTGTCACTCATACATTCATGCATGGCCATCACCCATAATGATTTTGAGTTCAAAGAGACTAGAATTCTCTACAATTCAATAAAACCTTAATTTCATCAAGCTTAGGCGAACATGCTTTGAGTGCGTTAGTTATTTGATTTAATATTGTTGGCCATCTTTTACACAGATATTGAAGAGAAAGGAGTTCGAATGAAGCTGACGGTCATAGATACACCAGGGTTTGGTGACCAGATCAACAACGAGAACTGGTAAAGTAGCCTCCAGTTTTGATATGGTCTAAAATGTGCTTAGTTCAGTCAGGTCCTCTTCTGTGAAATATAAATGACAATCTAAAGCAGTTCTGTTAGTGTTGGCTGATATAGTTTTGTTCTGGACATGTTCTGCGCCCGTCTGTGAAGCCATGCTTTGAGAACAGCAATCAAACTCTCCAAAATAAACCCGCATGCCAACATCCCCAACCATCAAAGTCATACTGATCAACACTTGATCGACTGGAAAATCCTGAGAGATTAATGTATTGCCAAGCACTCTTAGTGTAGAGCCGTTTTAAGGGAAAACTGTTATTACATTATTCTCCTTGCAACAGTTGGCAGCCCATAATGAGGTTCATCAATGACCAGTATGAGCAGTACTTGCAGGAAGAGATCAATATTGACAGGAAGAAGAGGATCCCAGACTCACGAGTGCACTGCTGCATATACTTCATACCACCCACAGGACACTGGTTAGTAAACATACTTGAGAAGTGACTTGAAACAGATCCTTAATTACCTAAACACCCATGTGAACATAAGGACACTTTGAATCACTCTAAAACAGTGGTTCCCAACCACGTTCCTGGAGGCCCCCCAACACTGCACATTTTGCATCTCTCCTTTGTCTGACTCACCCATTTCAGGTCTGAGTCTCTACTAATGAGCTGATGATCTGAATCAGGTGTGTTTGATCAAGGAGACATGGAAAACATGCAGTGTTGGGGGGCCTTCAGGATCGTGGGTTGGGAACCACTGCTCTAAAGGGCTTGTGCTGCATATACCTCATGTCTAGTAACTAATATCAGCTCTGTTATCATGAATAAGTGTTGTTCATTTCCTGCCTAATGATTATGTACAATAAAGGGGGGAAACTAGGAATGTCAAGGCCTCCAGAGGGCAGTACAGCTCCTCCTGCAGAGTGAAGTGATGTTCAGTGTATAGTAAATCAACACAAGCTGTCTTGATATCTGATTTTTGCACATTCAATTTACATTTGAACACACTGACCAGATATAAACAAGACGCGTGTTCTCATAACCTTTTTTTAGAACAGGAACTGCCTGGGCATTTTTTAGTTTAATAATTTTAGTTTTAAAACCTGACCTGCTTGTAAAATTGGTGTTGAGTAGAGTCACCACACTTATTTTAACAAGGCCTTGTATAACACATTACTGCTCGACCTTTGGCTGGAAGGGCAGGCTTTTAACAATGTGACTCTTACAGAAACCTTTAGCGAGCCAAAACACATTTTTTCCCTACTTAATTTCAGTATATAGTTCTTTGGGATTTTAAAACATTTTATAGATTGAAATGTGCTTTGCCCTCCGGAGCAGCTACTGTTTACATCAGGGATTTGTATTCAGTCTTTACCATTAGCACATTTTTTTGTTACATCTAATAATAACTTTGTGCCAGATGAAGTGGGTGGTCTGTGCTGTTGTTTCTCTCTGATGGAGAGTCAGTGTATATGCTTGTTTTTATAGCTGTTGTTGGCCAGCATGAGTTTCCAGGTATTTTGCATTCTTCTTCATGCACTGCTGGATAAATTTTAGTGGCCTTTACAACAAAATGTGTGTATGCACGTGTATGCATACTAAGTTATCCTAACAGAGGCATGACCTGCATTAGCAGAGATGCTTTCTGTCTGTCTAACATCTGATAGCACAGAGTAAATATTAAGAGACTTCTGGACTAACAAGTGTAAAGCAGACCACCTAAATAGAGTTTATACCAAAATATTGATTTACTCAGGCTTAATTTGTGTCAGCAGAAATTTTCTGTGAATTTTATAGTACTATGCATGACCTGTACATAAGTTTAATAAAAGAAAAAATAAGATCAAGGATGAAAAATATGAATTGAATATACACACTACCATTCAAAAGTTTTTAAGAGGTCTCTTATGATCACTGGGGCTCCATTTATTTTATGAAAAATACAATAAAAAACAATAATATTATGAAATATTATTACAATCCAAAATAACAATTTCCTATTTGAATATATTTTAAAATCTAATTTATTTCTGTGATGGCAAAGCTAAATTTTCAGCAGTCATTACTCCAGTCTTCAGTGACACATGATCCTTCAGAAATCATTCTAATATGATTTGCTGCTCAAGAAACATTTTATTACGAATCTTAAAACAGTTGTTTTACTTAATATTTGTATGGAAACATTCATACATATTTTGAAAGATCTTTTTGATGAACAGAAATTTCAGCATAATTTATTTGAAATAGAAATATTTTGTAACATCATAAATGCCTTTACTGTCAGTCCTGATCAATTGGAGACATCAGTGTATGAGACATTACACCATCCATCTGTCCAACTGATTTTGAAAAAGATCTAAGGACCCTGAACACACATGCCAACCACACACCCATGGATTCGGTGTCATGATGCCCCTGGAGTGTGTGGTGCAGGCCTTTCTGTGGGCCACTGTGAATGACTGACTGTTTCATGTCCATCCAGCACTGCAGATGTCACTGCTCAGCAGCTGCATTCTGACTTTGAACAGCTCGGCTAATTAGAGTCAAACAGTCAGCCACAGAGACTACAGACTGGGTCACACTGGCAGGACATTTGTTCAGTTCTAAGAATCTGTGCCTTTTCATTTTCACTTTTTTTCCGTTTCACTTTCAAAGGTCTTTTTGTACCTCTGTAAAAGCACTGCATGAACAATCTTTCCATGCCCAAGCATCTTTAGAGTGTATGTCATCTCAGAGCATGTATATTTTTGATGGTTTTCGCCCTCTGGTGGTAGTCCTGTTAGAAGTAACTTATATTTCACTATAGTGCTTTTAAGAAGTGCAGCCCATCACATCTATTTCTCCTATGTAATTTTCCTCAGTCTTAGGCCTTTGGATGTGGAGTTCATGAGACGTCTTAGTAAGGTGGTGAACATTGTTCCTGTCATCGCTAAAGCTGACACCCTGACTCTGGAGGAGAGGGACTTCTTCAAAAAGAAGGTGAGCTAAAGTTTGACTCACAAATGAATGATTTTCATTGCTTTCTTCTTTACAGAGTAAAAAGTTCATGTGCTGCTATACTGTTTTTATTTTTTATTTAGACAAAATATTGTAGAATAAGTAGGTAATTTAACAGACTGCCACGTTGTGTTGCTGGTCTTTGGACATTAAAAATTCCATTCATACATACAGTAAAGTGCTGGTTTGCTAAATATCAGGATGATACAACTGTCCTAATATCATAATTAAAAGAAAAAATCCTTAAGTAATTTGACATAATATTCTTTCCTCCTTTAATAATATTCTTTTAACATAATATTGTTTCTCCAAAAATTAAAAGCTTCATTAGAACTGCTTCACTGAGTATTAATATTTGAAAAACACTTTCATATCAAACTGAAGTGGTGCAGAGGATCTTTAAATAACATTTTTATGATAAGACAAGGTTAGTTCAGGTTGTAAAATGTCATGTGGTGTGGCAGAAATACCAGCTTAAGATGAGATTTTATGTTAAGAAACCATGATGTTTGTTTATGAAATATAGAAAAATAAATAAAATAATGTATATATATTTTATTAGTACTTTGTTGTAAATAATGAGATTAGGATGTGTACACTCACATGTATTCAGGTGTAAGTAAAATGTTAATGGTTCATTACGCATGACCTTTTGAGCCATTAAACTTACATTTTCTTGAAAATGGCATTAATGTTTTTCAAAACCCTATTTCTGTGTGCATTTCTAAAAACTTGCCACATATTTTTAAAAGATTATTCCTTTCCTTTATTATGAACATTCATATTTTATTTTTGTGCCTGGCGTGTTGTATGAGAGAGACTCAGACAAAATACAATGTGGATCTTTGTACAGCAAGCCCGGTGGAATAATGTGAATACCACAAACCGGTGCATTGATGTGTGGAAGAACTAGTACATGGCATGCTGTCATGTTATTCTAGCTGTAGCTGGCAAACGGAGTCTTTTTCTTCCCTAAGAGATTTCCAACACTGCAGATGGTGGCGTCTCTACAGCTTCAACAGAAACACTACTGCCCTGTCAAAGCACTAATGCAGTTTTGTTTATGATATGATGGTGGATAACTTAAGCAAATATGCATGGCAAAAAAAAAAAAAAAATAAAGGACAGTCTTGAAAGTCTTAAACATTTTTTTGCTTTTGATTTTTCTGAAACAAAGCTGCAGTGGACTAGTTTGTTTCTGCAGTTGCAGAGCACTGGTATGAGTCTGAGATGACACATGGTATGATGAAGTGTAGGTAAGCAAGATCTGTTCTGAGGTTGTTAGTTGCATTTCACATAGCAGTAAGGAAGCACTTGCCAACCTCAACGGCTCCTTATGCTTGTGCTGGCGTGCCTCTTACAGGAGGAACACATGCTGTTTGGAGCACAGACATAGATCTTTCTCAGTTTTGGAAAAAGCTCCTGACAGATTCCAAAAGCGTTTCTTCTCTAACCAGCAAGGGACAAAAAAGCAAACTTATTTTTCCATGCAAAATTAGAGTTGCAAACTAAGTAACACTTGCTTACCCTTTGATGTCACTTCCAGTCTTGCACAGAATTGATGTATTGAAAAGAAATTTGTTTCTATTGCTATTTGATATATATTATCAAGGAATGGTTCAAATTATGTATGTCTAAACATTGCATGATTTTTAACTGTTTATCCATTTATATATACAGTACTTCGCTCCTGAAGGACTTTGTCATTTCTTATAGATCAGGGAAGAGCTTCGAGCCAATGGGATTGACGTCTACCCACAGAAAGAGTTCGATGAAGATGCGGAGGACAGAACTATCAATGAGAAAATAAGAGTGAGTCTGCAGTACATTTAGAAGAACATCCATAGTTCATTTAAGAACATGCTGATATTATCTGTTTCTTTCCTCTGTCCTTTAGGAGATGATTCCTTTCGCAGTAGTAGGAAGTGACCAGGAGTACCAGGTCAATGGGAGAAGACTTTTGGGAAGGAAAACAAAATGGGGAACCATTGAAGGTATTGTGACTCTTTGCTCTCTAAAACTCTTTAGAGGAGAGAGAGAGAAAGTGATTAGCGGACTATGCAGACAGAAACATTCCAAAAGCACATCAAGGGAGCTCATTAACCACAGACGCACGGCTCTGAGTCAAACATCAGAAAGCCTTATCCTCGGTAAATGAGGACCCACTCAGAAGACCATTATGAGTGCGTCATGTTGCCTGTGAGTCAGCGTGCTGCTGGACAGTTAAATGTCTTTATCACCAAGCCTCACTGATGGGGACTTCACCATTTTCCCCAAGCAATTTAATTATATATAATAATATTAGTACTTATTACTTCAGGATTTGATTCAGGATTTTGATGATAGAAAGCATTTATTTGGAATAGAAATCTTTTGTAACATTATAAATGTCATTGAATTTTAGATTATAGTACTGTAAAATTATGTATTATGGTATATCATTTATGTAAAGTCTTAGTTATTGTCTGTTATAAACAACATTATGCCATTGAAGCTGTCACAAGCTTGTTGACTTGCCATTGTAGAGTAATATACAACCTTGTTTGAATAGTAACTATCTGGGCGGTTGATGTACTTAGCAGCTCACAAAGTAAAAACTCTTTAATTTTTGGTGAAATGTTTTGAGAGTCAAATGACTCTGTAATTATCCTGTAATCTTTCTGAAGAGCTTGACTCCTCTTATTAAAGTCTCTCTTTGAAAACCTTTCATTTCCTGCACTGGATGTCTACTCCATGGTGGCTTTCTTGTTCTCTTTCATGGAGTTTGACGTAATGTATAATTCATAAACATTTTTTCACATCCAGGCAGCTGTGGATTTGTCACAGCGAATTTGTCAGGCTCTCAGGGTTATCTTTCTGGAAGGCTTCGGTTTAAATTGAATTACTAGAGATTGAGGTGATTATGTCTCATCTCTGTCCATCTCCCCCTGAGTGTACCTGCAACAGCTCCACCTAGTGAAAAAGTGGTTATTGCTTTAGTTGCTCCAAATGGCTAGAGAGGAAGAACTGAAATGATTTGATCAGTGCTCTTTGCCTTCTGTTTGTAACTTGTGTTTCTGCTGTGTTTTGGTGTTTGTAGTTGAGAATATTGCCCACTGTGAGTTTGCCTACCTGCGGGACCTCCTCATAAGGTCAGTCTGTGTCTGTGGTTAACAAACAGTATTACAAGTATACCCTTGTGGAAAAATTGTGCTTAATTGTCAAATGTGCACTTTGTAACATACTTTAGATCTTAAAAGTATATGTATTTTTAAAAACTGTACTTTAATTAAAAGGCCATTTGTTTAATTGAGTACAAGTTCATGACTGTTTCTTAACACACTTAAGTACACTTTAAAGTGTGCTTTGTGATGTCAGATTTGTTTTACTATTAAAATTAGATTTTAATTAAGTGTGTTTTAATAATCATGCTTTAAAGAAGTACACTTATTTTGTGTTGACTAACATACTAAAGGACGTACTTGATTTATAATTTTAACTGTAGTGTGTTATTTGACATTTAAAGTTAATATATTTTTGATGTACTAAAATTAAATTATAAAATGTATATATAAATTCAGCTAAATGCATTATTATATACATTTTTCTACAAGTGTACAGCTATGTCACTAAATTTTGGTTGGTTGAATGGTTTATCCAAAAATTTAATTTTGTCATCATTTGCTATTTTCATGTCACCCTGTTCTATATCAATACAATTAAAGTCAGTCAAAATGTTTTTCAAACAATATGGAGTCATTGTATGCACAAAAAAAAAAATGGAGGCATTTTTCAAAATATTTTCTTTTGTGTTTCACAGACTAAAGTAGGTTAATATGCTATAAGTAATAATTGTAATACTCTATAAAATTTCCATTCGAACTAAAAACATGAATCAAGGATATGCGCTGCCGGTTTCAGAGCAAAACGCAAAACTTCATTCACTGGTGCGCTTCACTCGTCAGCGCTAAAAACCGCAGTGCAAAGACTTGCTTGCCGACAACCTGCCAAAATAAGAAGCTTGCTAATTTTAGGTGTGAAAATGTTGATAACTGATTTTAAAAAAAATAAATAAATAAATAAAAAATGTTAACATTGTATTTTTAAGTGTAGTCTAAAATAATTGTATTTTTATTTAATGCTCTTTTATTAATTTATTTTTAAATATAATAGTATTATCACACTTTATTATTTTGTTAAAATCTCCAGGTACTCTCATGAGAACCAGACCAAAAAACTTATGTGCACCCGTTAAAATGGGTTTGGACCTTTTTAAGGGTCAGTAAATGATGACAGAATTGCCATTTTTGGGTGAACTATCTCTTTAAATCTAAGTGAAAGTGTTAGTGACATCTGGATTATTCATTACCCATCATGCTGGGCTTGTTTTTGTCATCCTAACATGTGTTTGGCTCATGTTCTGCAGAACCCACATGCAGAACATTAAAGACATCACCAGCAGCATCCACTACGAGATGTACCGCGTCCGTCGGCTCAACGAGAATAACACCCAGGCCAACGGCCTCAGCGAGCACCATCCGGCCTGCCACGAAATCTAGCTTCCCCATCCAAACGACCCCTCCACCCCCATTCCTCTCTAATCCCCAACCCTCCATTCACCTCACGCTCTGTCCCGCCCCCTCACATCAGCCATGGACTGAGGTGAAGAGGTCCATCTAGAGAAGCATATAATGACTTTACCTCCCAGAAACTCCAACACAGTGCCCTTAAACCCTCACGCCCACTGCATGGGCACTGGAGGGGCGAAGAGGTCAAACATACAACTGCTAAAGAGCTTCTCCATATACTGCATGCGTTTGACTCGCTCTGCTGATGCTTCAGGTCTGTGTGCAGAGGTTGATTATGAGGCAGGTTCTGATTGGTCAAGCTGTGCGAAAAGCTCTTCACATGCATCACTCTTCCTTTTGATATTGGAATGATTTTTTTTTTTTTTTTTTTTTTACAGGAGATTGCTCAGAAGGCTCCTTTTTATGTGATTTGTTGAATGCTCTCTTAGTATTTATGCTTTATTTTGAGCGAGACAGATAAGAAACAAGGAAAAGTCATCTTCTGAAACCAGAGCTGATGTGGCAGCACCATTATAAAACTACAGGTTATCTGATGTCTTTCCCTACAAAATGAATTCTAGTTGCCTATGGCATTGTAGAGAACCTGGTGTGCCATTGGTCCTGCTATTTGTTTTATCACATCTGTGCAAATAATTACAGGAAAACTGACTCATTGGATCACTGGTACCATATAAAAACAGTAATGATTGAAATTACAGCTTTTGGATTTGTGTTGGAAAGATTATCCAAACTGAATAGTATTTATGTAGATTAAATGGGATCGTTACGTACTTTATACAAATGATCTTATTTATTGCAGAATGTGACCTGAACTGGAAGGAGAATCGCAGTGTGTTCAATAGGCTTTTAATGAATCGTTTAATTGTGTTTAGAGCTGGTACACTGTTTTTATCAGGCAATATTCAGTGCCATTTATCTTAAACCTTCCAGACCGCCTCGTTCTCTTACAATCATGTCAAATATGTGGAAATCTGCACCATCTTTTGTCAGTTTAAGTGTCTTGTTTTGTCTTAGCCTAGAGGAAAGGGCCTACAGGAGAGTGAACTTTAAAGTGCCTTAAAGCTGCCTGCCACATCAGATGAGGAGCCACTTTTAAGAACGGTGAAATTCCTCAGGCTTTGTTCTTGTCTGCAAGCCCCTTTATAAATGCTTGTCATTGGGAAAATATCTTTGTTTTGTCCTGTGCTGTATATTCATAGTGATTAAATTTTTGTATTGGTATTCAGAGTAACACAAATAACTTTGATATCCTGTTATTTTAAAGAAATAAAGATTTAAATGGTAAATAATTATTTGGACTCTTTTTATAAATGATTAATTGACTGTTAAATGTGTCTAGACTTTGTAATTGCACACATTTTGTGGTACTGGGAAACATTTAATAATGACTCCTGTTTTCCACTCCATAATTCATGGTTGTTTTTGTGCAACATTTTCCACCTAGGTGCTAAAAAGTCAGGTAAAATGAACTGCTTTTATTAAAGGCATTCAATTTTGACAATCATTTGACATTTGCTCTTCTAGAAGTATGTGAATATTGCTTATTTCCAATTACTTCTACAACAAGGTTATTGTATATTAAGTATGTCAGAGATACTAATTTGGCTTTTAGCAAATTTTATTTGTATCTGTATCAGTACTGATCATATTGCTCTTTAACTACCATGATGATATTTAAACAGCCATTTCATACATACTTTTTTTTTTTTTAATTTATATCTATTTTGGTGTAACATGCTCTAATTTCCTCTAGATCATTCTGCTCTTTAGCATAGAGATGAGCTTAAATCTGACACAAATCTGGGTGAACTCTTCTTTTAATACCTCACCTGAATGAGGTTTCCTACAGTAGAGAACAATCCCATCTTAATCACCTGTTACTATCACAGTTACAAAATTCTTGATTGTCCTGAAATTTGATGTAATATGCGTGCTTTGGCCGTTTTGTTAGGGTCATTTAGACACATGAATTTGATCCTAAGCACACAGGCTTTTCTAGCAAACATCTTATACATCAAAGGAATGTTCTCACTAACTGTGTCTTTGTCATTGTGATGTTGCATGTCTGTATATTGTAAGTCCCTCGCAATCCATCTCAAAATGGAAATGCGTTCTTATCACTTTTAAAATGGTGCCCTGTTTTCTCACCTTTAAAGAAACAGATGGTGCCTTGTTTTGCTTGAACCTCATATCCACACCTCTGCCTCTCAGCTCACAAAACTCTCTTTTACCTGATTCCTTATCTCCTGTATCCCAGGGAATGATACAGCGAGGCATCTGTTATACACTGTGGTCTGTCTGCTCTCCCTCCCTCCTGCTCCTCCCTTTATGTGTGGCAACACCGCTTTTGCATGTTACTGTAATTAAATTAATTTGCCATTTGAATGAGCATAGTTTGTCTCTGGATGCCCTCTTCACGAAGATGAGAGAGCCCTTGGAGTGCACTTCTTAGTGGGCAAAGCCCCCGCTGTTTACATGGCACTAAGCTCTAAAGGTGGCACATTTATTTCACCCTTGATAACTAGTTCCTGTCTCTCTCTGCATGATGTCCATGTTTGTATTTGCTGTCACTCTAATTATATGCTGTCTTGTCTGGTCTACGTTTTTGAAAAAAAAAAATAAATATAAAAATCTGCTTAGAATCTACTGCCATCTGACCAGCTAGCAGTTGAAGATGTTTCCTTTTTGCTTCCTGTTGATGTCAAACATACAGCATTTTGGAAGAAATTTCATTAATTGAAATAAAGCAGAAATAAAAGAGAAATTAGATGAAAACCTTTAACAGAAATGTTTAGAAATTATGCTTTGGCAACTAATTGAAACAAGTATTAAAATTGCTAAAACTGAAGTAATTTAAAAAGGTAAAAATTACAAAACAATGTACAACAAAATTACTTAAAAGTATAAGAACAAAATATAAAAATAAAAGCTAATTCAAAATTTGAATAAATACTAGTATACTGTATAAATGATACTAAAATAACACTTGCCTGTTGACGTCAAATGCCATAATCTAAACAAACTCTTACTATGATGCAAAATTCACCTGTCACTTACTAATTCATCTGTAGCTAATGATAACATTATATTTATATTTGTTTCATGTGTTCGGTACATCATGATAATAATGGTAATAAAATGCTAATAATTTATCATATTGTTGGGCTTATTCAGGCCACTGTAATAGGCATAAGCCTATTAAGGATGAGCTCTCATAAAAAAATCTGTACAGTCCCAATAAAAGTTTAATTATTTTAATGTTGTGGCTGATAATCAATAAATAGCCTACTATGCTATGTCTAAAATTAAAAATAGAATCATCTAAAATAGCTTTAATGCTGCGAGTGAACGTAGGACTAGGCATCATAACATTATAAACTTCGATATGAAAAATGGATTATATTCAGATTTGCTAGGTCACATTTAACAGTGTTATTAAATTTGTGTTTTTTAAGATTAAGTGATGGCAAAGAAATATACATGAACAATTACATATACAGGTGCATCTCAATAAATTAGAATGTCATGGAAAAGTTCATTTATTTCAGTAATTCATCTCAAATTGTGAAACTCGTGTATTAAATAAATTCAGTGCACACAGACTGAAGTAGTTTAAGTCTTTGGTTCTTTTAATTGTGATGATTTTGGCTCACATTTAACAAAAACCCACCAATTCACTATCTCAACAAATTAGAATATGGTGACATACCAATCAGCTAATCAACTCAAAACACCTGCAAAGGTTTCCTGAGCCTTCAAAATGGTCTCTCAGTTTGGTTCACTAGGCTACACAATCATGGGGAGGACTGCTGATCTGACAGTTGTCCAGAGGACAATCATTGACACCCTTCACAAGGAGGGTAAGCCACAAACATTCATTGCCAAAGAAGCTGGCTGTTCACAGAGTGCTGTATCCAAGCATGTTAACATAAAGTTGAGTGGAAGGAAAAAGTGTGGAAGAAAAAGATTCATAACCAACCGCAGCCTTATGAGGATTGTCAAGCAAAATCAATTCAAGAATTTGGGTGAACTTCACAAGGAATGGACTGAGGCTGGGGTCAAGGCATCAAGAGCCACCACACACAGACGTGTCAAGGAATTTGGCTACAGTTACCTGGGCTAAGGAGAAGAAGAACTGGACTGTTGCCCAGTGGTCCAAAGTCCTCTTTTCAGATGAGAGCAAGTTTTGTATTTCATTTGGAAACCAAGGTCCTAGAGTCTGGAGGAAGGGTGGAGAAGCTCATAGCCCAAGTTGCTTGAAGTCCAGTGTTAAGTTTCCACAGTCTGTGATGATTTGGGGTGCAATGTCATCTGCTGGTGTTGGTCCATTGTGTTTTTTGAAAACCAAAGTCACTGCACCTGTTTACCAAGAAATTTTAGAGCACTTCATGCTTCCTTCTGCTGACCAGCTTTTTAAAGATGCTGGTTTCATTTTCCAGCAGGATTTGGCACCTGCCCACACTGCCAAAAGCACCAAAAGGTGGTTAAATGACCATGGTGTTGGTGTGCTTGACTGGCCAGCAAACTCACCAGACCTGAACCCCATAGAGAATCTATGGGGTATTGTCAAGAGGAAAATGAGAAACAAGAGACCAAAAAAATGCAGATGAGCAGAAGGCCACTGTTAAAGAAACCTGGGCTTCCATACCACCTCAGCAGTGCCACAAACTGATCACCTCCATGCCACGCCGAATTGAGGCAGTAATTAAAGCAAAATGAGCCCCTACCAAGTATTGAGTACATATACAGTAAATGAACATACTTTCCAGAAGGCCAACAATTCACTAAAAATGTTTTTTTTTTTTTTTTAATTGGTCTTATGAAGTATTCTAATTTATTGAGATAGTGAATTGGTGGGTTTTTGTTAAATGTGAGCCAAAATCATCACAATTAAAAGAACCAAAGACTTAAACTACTTCAGTCTGTGTGCATTGAATTTATTTAATACACGAGTTTCACAATTTGAGTTGAATTACTGAAATAAATGAACTTTTCCACGGCATTCTAATTTATTGAGATGCACCTGTACAATGTAACGAATGTAAAGATATAGTAGGCTACTGATAGGCCTATAATTGTGTATCCGTAATATTAACACGTACATCGTTGATTTTAAGTAGGCTACAAAAAATACAATGTGTGTGTTATGAGGGTCATGAAGCCAAACCAGAGGTAGACCTAAGTAACTCTGCTTTTTTGTCTTCTACCTTCCGTTTGTATGTCCACAGCATGAAGGTAAAAGTCGTACGAATTTATGAATGAACCGCTCGTTTTAAAATCTTAGTGACCTTTGTTATGACATCCGCTTCAAACATTACAATGCACATGATTTCCTTAACTCTACAATAAGTAAATCCACTTAACCAACTTTTTACTCTTCAAAAGTGATGCTAGAGCTACCGCAGAGACGGAAGTTCAAAGACAAAATTCTAAAGATGGCTGGCGCTTGATTCTCTGACTGAATTTGGAAAATATGGTATAATTTCCGAGTGTAATTCCTAACAGAATGTGAGGAGACAAGAAACGTTTTGCGTTTTTTACATATCACGCCTACAAAATAAGAGTGAATATGTGCATATTTTAAAATATTATTTGCTAATGATTCAAAATTATTACCTCCCAACTAGAATTACATAGAATTTGCTTCACCATTCTACTACTACTTTTTTTTCTCTAAACTTTCTCCATTTTATATGTCTGTTTGTTTGATTAACTGTGGGAAAGAGCATCAGTCATGCTGTAGGCAGTCTTTCCTCACAATGAGGAGGGCACTGGGAGCCAACATTTGTTTGGACCACAGTAATGAACTGCAACACTCAAACTTCATCATGCAAATAGTTTGATATATTTGCATAGTGTAATTAGTAATGTAAATGCCAAATGTACAGAATATATAGAAGGGGTGCAGTTAATAGTCATTATGTAAAGTAGCTATACTCATACGCTGGCGTAACCTTTGTTCAACTCTCCTCTATTTTGACCCCCACAATAATCAGCATATGCTCCGGCCGTCCTTGAGGTCTCCTTCGTAGTAATTAGCAGAAAGTCGTCAGCTCCAATTCTGACTCCTCCTCTCTAATCTCCATATGTTAGCCGCTATAAGAACGTGGTAATTAAAACTGCTTATTAGTGATGTTCATTTCTTGAATGAATCGTTCTTTTGAGCCGGTTCTCAGCAAGTAACTGGTCGAGCCGGTTCACAAATTGAACTGAAGCGAACTTTAGTTCCAGGTTGATAATGCAGGACGCACAGCCGAAGTAGCATGTCCGACTCAAAAAGAACCGAATGAGCTGGTTCGACCAACTGTCGAAGTTTGCCGAGAGTTACCGAGGACTCAAAAAGAACCGAATGAGCCGGTTCGACCAACTGTCGAAGTTTGCCGAGAGTTACCGAGGACTCAAAAAGAACCGAATGAGCCGGTTCGACCAACTGTCGAAGTTTGCAGAGGATTACCAAGGACTCACAAAGAACCAAATGAGCCGGTTCGACCAACTGTCGAAGTTTGCCGAGGATTACCGAGGACTCAAAAAGAACCGAATGAGCCGGTTCGACCAACTGTCGAAGTTTGCCGAGAGTTACCGAGGACTCAAACAGAACCGAATGAGCCGGTTCGACCAACTGTCGAAGTTTGCCGAGAGTTACCGAAGACTCAAAAAGAACCGAATGAGCCGGTTCGACCAACTGTCGAAGTTTGCAGAGAGTTACCGAGGACTCAAAAAGAACCGAATGAGCCGGTTCGACCAACTGTCGAAGTTTGCAGAGAGTTACCGAGGACTCACAAAGAACCGAATGAGCCGGTTCGACCAACTGTCGAAGTTTGGCGAGAGTTACCAAGGACTCAAAAAGAACCGAATGAGCCGGTTCGACCAACTGTCGAAGTTTGGCGAGAGTTACCAAGGACTCAAAAAGAACCGAATGAGCCGGTTCGACCAACTGTCGAAGTTTGCAGAGAGTTACCGAGGACTCAAAAAGAACCGAATGAGCCGGTTCGACCAACTGTCGAAGTTTGCAGAGAGTTACAGAGGACTCAAAAAGAACCGAATGAGCCGTGGCAAAGTTTGCCGAGGATTGGAAGTATGGAAGTATGCTTATTATGACTGTTATTAATTTACATTTTATTAAAACCTGCAAAAACCTTTCTGTTGAGTGATGTAAATAAATTTTACAATAGTTTGTGCATGCATATTATATTTAAAGTTGCTTAACCGAAATCAAGGAGTTTATAAGACCGGTTTAGTTATGCGTAGAGTTATGGTTATGCGTAGAGTTATTGCTTGATGACGTCAGGAACCAATGAATCGGCTTTTTAAACCGGTTCAATGAGTCTGTCTGTCTGAAAAGAACCGGTTCGCTGAAATGAATCAGACTTTGCATCACTACTGCTTATTTCAAAAGAGATTTTTGTAGGACTCCACTTTAATTAGACGCATTACCTGCCATTTTGTTTCATATCAGTGCTCAGAGCTGGCATGGTTGTGGTCACCTGCTGTCAGGCTCCACCTTGCCCCTTGATTACCTCTGCAGGCATCTGTGTGATTTGTTTCGAATTTGTTTTTCTCGTCCTTTCTGTATCGCTTCATTTTTCTGTTTTCGTTTTGCCTCTACCTTGCCGCCCCTCTCTGTATCGCTCTCCTTGTGCTTCATATGTCAATTTCTTTCTGTCTGCTGGCTCAATGCCAGGCTCTCAGACATGCAAGGGAGGGGTGCATGCAGCCATATGCAAATCATACTAGCCTTGATTAGAAGGCAGCAGCAAATTCAATTAAATTTGGTGTGGTGCGTGGGAGAAGTGGTCTGTCAAGTCAAGTGCAATCTTTTCGGCAATTAGAATTTTAAAGAAACAGATTAGAGTTTTTTTCAATGTTTGTAGTAATGCTATTTTTAATTTATTTTATGTGAATTATTTATTGTAACTTATTTTGTATTATTTTGAGTTTTTTTTTTTTTTTGAAAATTAGCAAAACTTTGTGATATCAGTTGTCAGGATTTGAACTCAGTTATGTTGCATTTTCATTGCATGCAGTGTTATTTTATATATATTATTTTACATTGTTATTATTTTTTCCTTATTTCTTATTTTCTTATTATTTTAATATAGCTTTTTAAAATTGTATTTATTACTATTTATTTTTTGTTATTATTTCTATTTTAAATAAGCAAAATTATGTGATATCAGGGTTTCAGAATTTGAAATCAATTGTGGTGCATTTTATTTTATTTTATTTTATTCTATTTATTTATTTCTTTATTTAAAATAGTTATTATTATTTTTATTAAATTCCATTGCATATATAATTTATTATTATTATTATTATTTGTTATTTTATTTTTTATCACCATTATTATTTTTTGTTATTATTATTTATTTATTTAAAATATGATATATTTTATTTATTTATTATTCATTAATTGTTTCATTTCTATAAGCAAAATTTTGTAATATTGGATGTCAGGAATTGAAATCAATTAGGTGTGGTGCTTTTCCATTGCACATGCAACGGTATTATAGGCATAAAACAGCAAAGCAGGAGATTGAGAAACAGGGAGAGAGAGCGATAAAGGTAGAGAAAGAGAGAATCTTTCCTCATTTCCTATTGATGTGATGGTTTTTCCTGAAGCTAATGGCTGTAATTACGCCAATCAGTTTCCAGTGTTCTTGCTGTCGTAGCACTGAGTGAGACAATGTTGTGGTGTCATACATGTATACTAATTGTGCGCGTGAATTTGTGCGTATGTTGTCGGTAAAGTGGGCACAAAGGGCAGGCATTCAGGAAGAGGGTTTATGCAGTTACGGGAAAGATCAAATATGCTTGCCATGTACCAACCTGGCAGCATCCTTGTTTGTCTATCTTAGCCGTTGTATGGACTTTGACATTTCATTCTTGCAGGACCGCTTGGGGGTCTGGTGTGCTGCATCATGACATTGTTTTGTGGTAAAGACTGAAAAGTCAACAGAAAGAAAAATGACAGCATAGATGGCTGAATGCATGTGACACATTGAAAGTTTTGTTAGGCTGTCAGTGTCTGATTGTCTCTCTTTATGGCAGTGTCTGGGTTACCCAACCCCTTTTTACACTCTTGGCCAAATTAACAGATGTCTGGTGATGATTGGTTTTGTGGGCAGAGCCTAATGATGGGCATTGCTCTTTATGGGCTTTGTTCCAAAATCTAGTGAGCTGCCTATGGAAGCATCAAAGTTGCTGCCAACAGCTACTAAATTATGCTGCCTTAACATATCTAGTTTTTACAAAATTCTAAGATAACTTCACATTTTTTCTTCACAAAGAAGGCAATTCCAGAATGCACTGCGGTCAGCTCAGTAAAGATCTGTATGGCCTGTATGTAAATACAGACCTACTTACATTTCATTAGTAGTATTCAATATCAGAAGGAAGTATTGATAAAACACTAAAACAGTTCAGTGCAGTGTTGTCACTGTTAACTAACTTACTGAAATAAGCTGAAGTACTAAAATTTCTAAAACTGAAATAAATATAAATGACAGCTAAATAGAAATTTTACAACAAAAACTATTAGAAATGACAAAAGCACATAACTAAATTAAAATGTAAACTATAAATATAATAACAGCTAATTCGAAGTAATAATAATACTATCATAGTAAGCAACATAAATAATACAAAACAATGTGTTTACTCTACATAAATATAGACCTACATATATTTTATTTAATACTTAGTAATGTGAAAATTGTAAATTGTAATTAAAAAATTTCATGTAATTTCTTAATAGCAGTACCTCAAATTCTTTGCTATTTTTAAGTTATGTCATAATTACAAACCACATCAGGATAGGCAGTGGTCCACAAATGTACAACTAGTTTGGACATCTCTGCCTTATTGGGGATCCCTTTTTGGGAGCTTTTGCAACTGACTGCATTTCACAATTTCATTTTCAGCTTTGTCCTCTAGATGGCTCTCCGATCTCCATCTATTGACAACACCATGTGAAGCTCTGTGATGTGGTGTGAGCAGTTTTTTCTATAATCAGAGAGACTGTTTGCACTCAGGTGTAAATAGCACTTGCCACACAGCAGATCTATTTGCACTTCAGTAGTTTCGTAGATTTAGAAATAAACTACAACAAAATGTAAGTTTGATGTCAGATAGTTATGAATGTCCTTTGATATTTTGCACAGTGGTGCTTACGTGTCAGAGTGGGCTTGATTTTATTTTATTATAAATTTTTATTGTTTTTCTAAAATTAAATAATATATCCCTATATTTATATATACAAATGCTTAATGATAAGTATGTTGTTCCGCTATTAACAGAACTCTCTCAGACCCCAAACAAACTTGGGAATGATGCAATTCAGTTTTGTGAGTGTTTTGTGTAAAAATCAATTAGGTATCACGGGAGAATATTTCCATCTTGCATCAGTCGAGTCAGTGGCCTGTTTCCTTCTTGGGCAGGATGTTGTTGTGCTGTGCTGTGTGTGTGCCTGCTGTTGCTCTGCTGGAGTTAATTATCTGCATTAATGAGAGCAGCTCACTCATTTATCATCGTCTCATTCACTCTGCAAGTGTCTGACTAGAGCTGCACTGCCCCCTATCAGTAGCCTGAGATGTGTGTGTGTGTGATGCCTCTGAACGATTTTGTTGTGCGTTGCACTCAAGCAGTGTTGATTTCCATATGATTCTCTATTCAGCATTCGTATTCAGAATAAATTTTAATGTAAAATATATATCCGTTCATGCACACTTTTATGTATTCAGTCTCCATGCACCACAGGTTTTATTTATTTTGAACATGTTATTTTCATCCGTCCAGGGCGAGATGAAGGCCTCTTTGATTCTTGGTTGAATCACATTTCTCATATATCATCTGCTGTCCGGTCTGCCGGTGGCTATATAACTTTTCATTTAAGATGCAACTGGCCAATCCTAGCCTCACAGGAGCTACTCAACATCAGTAAAACCAGTGATTCGTCTTCTCACTTGGGAATGAGTGTGTACTCCATCTGGGCGGCAAGTGGACATTTGGAGCGTTAACACAATCAGGGCACCTCTTTAACCTCCACACCGTTTCTGTGGCTCTTTATATCCCTCATTCTGTTCCTTCTGTGTAAAATATGGAGATTGTTTGATGTATTCAATCAGATGCATTCGATGTGGGACAGTTGATGCGTGACCGCAGGATAGCTGGAGAATGAGTTTCGGATGAAAAAAGAGTGGAGGGCATTACGGAGGAGATGATGAGTGGTCTTACGGTTGTAAAGAAGAGGCTGAAGGGGCTTCCACCAGGTAAATTGCCCTTTACTAGCATATTGCAGAAGCCAGTCTTTATTTCGTGCGGTCGGGGAGTCACGTCTGCGGCCATTACTGTCTCCGTGTCGTCCCGTATGCTAAAAGTGCTGATATGGGACATTGGATGGACACGGAGCTAAGGCTAATAGTATAATCAGGTACTAAGGAATTCATTTTCTCCTCGGCTGCACTCTGCGTGCGGTGGGGATGCAAAGGGGAGTCGAGAGAGATGTGCGGCTTAACCTGTGCCCCGTTAGCCCACAGTAACTCTCCCGCTCAGCATTAAACTATAACCTCTAGAACTCTCACAGCCCTCAGCGAAAGGTCAAAGGTCAAGAGCAAAGCATTCATTTAATGCTCATGCCACTCATAGAGATGAGGACGCTTACTTTACTGCACATAGCACCATATTATTTGATGTAACAAGATTCAGCAAAAGATCCTTGAATGCCATCCTGTTTATACACTCATCACCACACAGTTTATTCATTACGTGAGTGAAGCATACAGATGCTGAGTGTGTCGTGCATAATGTGATATTTTAAGTCTGTTTTTTTTAATCTGCAGCGTGTCACAGAAACTTTGGCTCACATTTGCATAAAAAATATGATCAAATATTTCGAACAATGCATTATGCATTATATATGCATTATATATGCATTATATATATATATATATATATATATATATATATATATATATATATATATATATGTAATGTATTAGTGCTGACAAAATTAGCGCGTTAACGCAGGCGATTAATTTTTTCAGTTTAACACGTTAAAAATATTTAGCACAATTAATGCAGGGGTGGAGCTAGGGTTGACCACCCCACTCACAACTGCTGCTTCTGTCTCTTTTTTATTGACAAGAATTGTGTTTATTTAGTTGCACAACATCTTTACGACCACATCAAACAGGAGATTTTTCAGATGCACACTCCAACTTCACCTTAGCACCAGGCGCAAGTCAATAATGTTGTTTCTACATTAATTTGAAGATTAGCTAAAGGTGAAATTATTGCAATATAAAAGTATATTTAAAAACTTTAATGTTAGGTGTGATTAATTTTAGAAAAAATTATTAATTAGTTAATTTTTTTAATCGATTGACAGCAAGACAAGAAATTAATTGTCCTAAATTAATTGTCCTAGCAATTGACAAGAAATTAATTGTCCTAAAAATATGATTACTTTTTCTTTTTTCTTTGTATTATTATTATTATTATTATTATTACTGTAATATTATTTGTATATTTTAGTTTTTTTTTTTTTTTGCATAATGAAATGGTTTCGTGAGATGTTCTCATTGGTTAATGAATGGCATATTGCTTTTGGGCCAGGGTGCGACCCCATAGACTGATCCTAAACCAGCTGATTCTGCCAGCACAGGGCCCTCCACCTCCCAGAGCCACTCATGTCTGTGCCGCCAACCTTCTCCCTCCCCCTCCAGCCTTATCTTCCTCTCCTGTTTACCACTGGCTCACTAATGGAAAAAATTTGTAGCAATATGCAAAAAAAGCCGCTAAGGCAAATGCAGGTTGCCCAGGCAACAAGGAGGTTATATTCATGGGCGCTGATGGAAATCAGTGTAGCGCGCCTAGCTCTCGCATCCTGCTGAAAATTAGATGGGAGAGGAGAGAATACAAAGAAAGAGACGTGGAAGGAGCGAGAGTAGGAAGGGTCCCAGGGGCCAATTCTACTTCAAGCCATATTTAGTTTTCATCAGCGGCCCTGGCAGACGTGCTGGTTCTCAGTACTTTATATGTGTTTCTGTGGAAATAGAAGAAGAAACGGCAACAAATATAACTTCACTGTGAGACATAAAGTGATGCTGTTATACTGCATATTTTAAATAAACTGTCTATATTCACATGTAGCTACTTCAATTTTTCAGTATTAATATTCAATTTTGGAAATCTTCTATATGTACTAATAGTATGAGGTGAATTTTATTGCAGTCATTTGTGGGTTTAACCTGCTCAGCTTTGAATGTAATAATAAAAAATAAAAAAAATAAATAAAAAAAAATCTAGTCTCCATATATGTAATCTTGTTTCGTTAACTGGCAGGATATGGAAAGTGCCATCAGGCATCTGCAGAAACACGGTGGACCACGAGTATGTCATTGAAAAATCTAGTCAAGTAAAGTCGTGGAAGGTAGTGAATGAGGAAGAGAGAGAAATTAAAATGAGAAATGTCAAAAAATCCATTTCTTCAACATTAAGAGATGAGGATTTTGCCTCCAGATATTCTTGAAATTTCCTTTCATGTGTATTTTTTTAGCTACATTCTCCTGGCACAGTTCCAGAAAGGTTCATATTCAACAAGCTTAATAATTTAAAATATAAAAATGATGTTCTTCAGTCTAGCTTTAAATTCCACAACTGAAAATAAAAATACTATAACCTTAAGCTATTAAATGTCAGGCCCGGTGTAATAATATCTCCATAATAATATCAATGTATTTTATTAGTTTCACCTATTTAGAGAATTGTGCAATTACCACTGAAAAACAGTTCAAGGCAAAAACATCTGTAGTGAAAAAAAATATATTTAGAATCATTTTTCTCCTCTATGGCAGAGAGCTTTCGTTTAGTTTCATTCATTATTCTTTGAGCAATTCTATATTTCATTACTTTTACTGTATGTATGAGCCTTTAGCTTTCATCACTTCTTATTTAGTTATATTTACATTTTCATACCATCTGAAGTATTTAATTTTCTATATTCATTGTCTGTATTCATGCGCTCTTGTGGCATTAAAGTTAATATCTTTGAGAACAGCCACTTTAACCAATGTAACCTTGCTCTTTATATCAAAAGATTTTTTGGATTAACTCTCAATATTTGATTTTCCTTTTTCTCACAGCTCAATCGAACCCTTAAATAAAATTTCCGATTGGCTCTGAACAGCTCAGCTCTTTTTCTTAGCTGGAGTTTTCCTGCGGGAATGGGGAGATTGCTAAACTTCAATCTGCTTGCCTCTTGATATTAAACAATAAAGGGAAACACCATTGCCTGTAGAAGTGCAGTGTTTATTAAAGGGGAATGAAGGCATATGGGCTTCTGAACTGTGAAAATGTTGCTTTATTTCTGTTCTTATTCCCCCCATTTATTTGTTGTTTTACCTTGTTGCTTTCCCTTTATAGTGCACTGTTTTATGTTGGATTTCTGTTAACATTTTAAGGTAGTGACATTTTCTCATGCTGAAACGTCAGGCTTTAATTAGCGTCTGATGTGTGCTGAGCTGCATGACTGAAATCTATTCATTAACTGAATATTTATATCTCTGTTGAACACAGGAAAGATGCAAGCTGGCAGACACTGTAAACAAAAAAGTGTTTAGAGAGAGGAGAGGAGTCTAAACAGGTGATCTTAGAAACTGTGGGAGGTTCATAACTATCACTCTTCCACAGCTTTGACATTTCTAATTATGTATTTCGTATTCCTGCGCTGTTGTACTTCCACCCCTCTCCCACTCTTGACTTTCTTTTTCCTCGTGTTTTGTCATTTCCACAGCACTATTTTAGATGTTGACAATGTCCTGACTGAATTTGAATTGTCACAAATGGCAGTCTATAAAAAATATTGGCAGATACAAAGATACTTTTTTCAGAATATATTTTTGGATTATCTAACCATTCATTCTCTTCTATCTTCATTGTCCTCTTCCTGATCTTGTTGTTCTCTTTCCTGTTTGTCTCATGATGACTGTATTGTGATCATGATAGCAGTGATGATGCTTGACCAAGCACATCAATCTAACATAGAGCTGTAATTGAGTTTATTTTCCTTGAATGGCCTAATCTTTCCATTCTGACATGTATTTAGAGCTCTTTGTAAGCTTTTTCCAAACATTAACACACTGTTCATGCTCACGTAAATGTGTATTACATTAGATCCATATATATATGGATCTAATGTATGTATGTGTGTGTGTGTGTGTGTGTATATATATATATATATATATATATATAAATAAATGTGTGTGTGTGTGTGTCTGTGTGTATATATATATACATATATACATATACACAGTATATATATATATATATATATATATATATATATATATATATATATACATATACACAGTATATATATATATATATATATATATACACTCAAATTGAGGTCTTAATTCTGAAAGTCTCTTCTGCTCTCCAAGGCTGCATTTAATTTATTTGACCATTAAAACAGTAATATTGTGAATTGTGGACATTTAAAATAAGTTTTCTATTTTAATATATTTTAAAATGCAATTTGTTCCTGTGATCACAAAGTTAAATTTTTAGCAGTCATTGTTCCAGTCTTCATGATCCAAAAATCATTTTAATATGCTGATTTAAACATTTATTATTATTATACATGTTGAATGTTTTAATATTTTGTGCTAACAAAATGTTTTTTAATATGCAAGTCTTTACAGTCTTGCAATCATTCTATTATTAGTTTAATCCATCCTTGCTGAATAATAGAATACATTTCTTAAAGAAACACTGACCCAAAACTGACTGAAAATTACTGATAAAACTGGAGCCCTGGTGTGTGTGTCTATTACTTTAAACATTTATCAAAAGTATTATTCGTTATGTAGAAAATGTTCAATTGAAAGGAAAAATACGGCACCTTGAAACTACTTAAATGAGGATATGGATCTTTTGGCTGCAGTTGATTTCTCAATTAAGCTCAATTCAACCTTCCTGACACTGTGTCTCTTGATAATGTCTGAAAAAAATCTTAAAATCACCCCAGTTAAGGAGGTAAAATCATTCAGGATATGAAATAATCGTATTCTCCTTAAAATTAAAACTTTAACTCCCTAAATTATGTCCTAAATGAGCTGTGAAGTGGACTCAGCAGATAGGGGCAGACATTTTAATCAGATTTTGACTTGGCTATACTGAGACCGGTACACACAGTGAATCATAGTGTCAGATAAGATTATTATCTTGAGGTATGATATGATCTCTGTCTTTATCTGATAGGCCTCATCAGTGTCAGGAGCGGAAATGTGAATGAAGGAGGGATGATAAATGGATAAGTATAAAATCTTTGCTCTGTCCTTTGACTGCTCTGACAGCCAGTGCTCCTCTGTCTTGTGCCACACTCACTCCATTAGAGGAAATGAAAGCCCTTTGCTGGACTGAGCCACAATTACAGGCACAATTACTTCCTCTACAAATCGCCCCAGATCCCTATGCCTGATTATCAAATTAGAGCTATTAATAAGCTTCCCGCTGTGTGTGTGTGCGATAGAGAGTGCTTTCTCTGCCACCAATACACGTTAGCATCTATCTATCTATCTATCTATCTATCTATCTATCTATCTATCGCAAAAGTATATGACGAGCTCTGACAGAAGAGCCATTTTCGGAGAACATGATCATAAGCAAAAACTTACAGTGCCTTGCAAAAGTATTCACACCCCTTCGTTTTTTTTTTGTTTTTTTTTTTCACATTTTGCTATGTTGCTGCCTTATGTTAAACTGCTTTAAATTACTTTTTTTCCACATCAATCTACACTCCGTTTTTAATATCTATGCAAATTTATTAAAAATAAAAAACTTAAATGATTCCATTGCATAAGTATTCATACCCTTATTTGGGACAGTTGAAACTTAGTTGAGGAGCATTCATTTTGCTTGTAGATGTTACTACAGTTCGAGCGAAGTTAACCTGTGGCAAATTCAGTTGAAAGGGTATAATTTGGAAAGGCACACGTCTTAATAAAAGGTCTAACAGCTGAAAATGCATGTAAGAGCAAAAACCATGCCCTGAGGTAAAAAACAAAACAAACAAACTGCCTTTAGAGCTCAGAAACAGGATTGTATCAAGCCACACATTGGGGGAAGAGTTCTGCTGCACTGAAGATTCACAGAAGCATGTAGTCTCCGTTACCCTTAATGGAGGAAGCTTGAAATAAAAGGACTCTTCCTAGAGCTGGCCTCCTGGCCAAACTGAGCAATTGATGGAGAAGGGCTTTGGTTAGAGTGGTGACCAAGAACCTGATGGTCACTCTAGTTGAGCTCCATGATCATATGTGGAGAAAGAAGAAATCTACAGAAGGACAAACATCACTGCAACACTCCACCGATCTGGGCTTTATGATGATGTGGCAAGACTCGGTCCTCTCCTCAGTGAAGACACATGAAAATTTGCAAAATTTTTGCAAAAAAAATAAATAAATAAAAAGCCTAAAGGACCCTCAGACTGTGAAAAACAAGATTTTCTGGTCTGATGAACCTCAAGTCCATGTTTTCACCTCAAGCATCATGCTTGAAGGAAACCAGGCATTGCTCATCACCTGCGGAGTACCATCCCAAAAGTAAAGTGTGCTGGTAGCAACCTCATGCTGTGGGGCTGTTTTTCAGCAGCAGGTACTGAGGGACTCATCAGAGTAGAGGAAAAGCTCAGTGCACCAAAATATAGAGATTGCCTTAATGAAAACCCAGTCCAGAGCATTCAGAACCTCAGACTGGGCAGAAGGTTCAGCTTCCAACAGGACAATGACCCTAAGCACACAGCAATAGTGGCTTATAGACAACTCTGTGAATGTCCTTGAGCGGGATTGAACAATGTCCACAGCCTGGGATTGAACCCAATCAAATATTTCTGGAGAAACCTGAAACTGTGCATCTGCTCTCATCCAACCTGACAGAACTTGAGAGGTGAAGAGGTGAGGAGAAGAATGGCAGATAATTTCCAAATGCTCATGTGCAAAGGTTGTAAAGGTGCTTCAGCGAAGTTCTGAGTTAAGGGTATGAATACTTATGCAATGTACTCATTTCAGTGTTTTATTTTTAATACATTTACGAAGTTGTGACAATTCTGTTTTTGCTTTGTCATTATGGTGTATGGAGTGTAGATTGATGTGGAAAAAAAGTAATTTAAAGCAGTTTAACATAAACATGAAAAAATGAAAAAAAATGAAGGGGTATGAATACTTTCGCAAGGCACTATATACTCTGAAACTCCTAATTACTTAGACACAGAGTTTTGACTGTTTGTGTTCATATGTTACTTTTAATCATGTCTCATAATTCAGTATAACATAATTCAAACGATAGCTAAATGTCATTTTGGTCCTCATTAATGTGGTGTTACGTATTGCCCAGTTCAGGCGGCACACGGAGAGCACGCAAGCCAACCATTCATCTTCCTCTTTACTAGTTATCGAAACGAAAATAAAACATAATTGAATATCAGATGGTGTTGAAAGATTTAGTACAGTTTACTGAACTGCAACATCTTTAGTCTAATCTCCCAATCAGTGTTTATTCACGAAAAATAGTAAATAAAACAGCTCGTGAATGCCTTGTCACATAAAGTCATTCAGTGTCCATAATGCTAAAATGGTGAATATATTGTTGAATATATGCACAATATTATACATTCGTTATATTTTACTTAACTTGTTATTGTTTTATTTAATAGCTATAGCCTCCTGTTTGAATAAGTGTCCAAAAAATCTAATGTGCTAAACTCAAATGCACAAAATGGCTGAATCAAAATGACTAAATTCGACGGAGCAGGTAGCAGAAAAAGTGATCTCTTTACTTACTTTCTTTCTCAATTCTATTGAATCACAGTGTGTTATAAACATACTAAATGTGTCTCTCTTCAACTAAAGCAGAAAGAGTAAGCCTAAATGAATTTACCTCAGAGAAAATGGGAATAGACATGGGGGCCAAAACTTCTGAATTAAATCTGATATTAGGCAATGCTGGCTCGATTCAGGCCTCAAAGCGTGGAGAACTATCCATATCTCTAAATCAGAGTCTGTATATTGAAAGTGTCACCTAATTGAAAGTGATTTAGGGCCCTGCATTGGGTGGCAGTGCACATATAAATTCACCCTTGACAGCCACTCGAAAGTCTCCCGTATCAACATTATGAGGCATTTGCATGGCAGAGCCTTGGAGATTATGCACCATGCAAATGATGTAGCTCGCTGGATGAGGTGATTTCAGTTCTCCCCGCACCCGTCCTCACACCCCAGGGGACAGGAGCTCCGCCTTTGTTCGCATATTCATTTTTCCCCCCTTATTTTGCATGTCCCTGGTTTTATATGCTCGCCTGCTTGGGCATCTAAAGGCATCAGCGCTCACAGGCTCCTGGGACACAGAAAGCCATTTTTCATTTAAGACGCGTGGCAGCCTAGCACTCGGCCCAACCCCCCATTGTACCTTTTAATAATGCCCTCTTGGATATTTCGACTTTTTTTTTTTCTTCTTTTTTTTCTCTCCATATTGGAGTGGTTTTGTAGAAGATGCTGTAACAATGGCTACATAGATTGGCTATGGGATAATTCTATAAAATAGCATCTTTATCTTGCGATAGTGGCCTAAATTTTTACAGTCTGAAAACTATAATAAAATTATCCATTTCCTGATATTTTCTATTTTACATACAGTGTCCCATAATGTGTTAGGATAAATTTAATTGCATGAGATGCAAAATATCAAACAATATGACATCTGTAAACAAACTTTGGTAACATTTTAGTATAGGGACCAATTCTCACTATTAACTAGTTGCTTATTAGGATGCATGTTACTAGCATACTAGCTGTTTATTAGTGCTTATAAAGCACATATTCTGCATGACCATATTCTACATTCCTAATCCCACCCAATACCTAAACTTAACAACTACATTACTAACTATTAATAAGCAGCAAATTAGGAGTTTATTGAGGCGAAAATCATAGTTAATGGTTTGTTAATGGCAAGAATTGAACCTTAACATAAAGTGTGACCCTAAACTAACTGGTTCCAAGGTGATTTTTACTGGATGTATAATGTCCAACTCAACTTAATATTGCTGTCCTAGTAAAGTGACCACAACTTGAACATATTTCTCTTACATTTGACAACCAGAATGTGTTCAAATATGTTTCAGAATTTGTCTTAATTTTGAACAATATACCTATTGTTTTTTGTTTGTTTGTTTGTTTTATTTGAAACCTAATAAATTTTTTTGTGAAAGATTTTATATTTACATTTATGCATTTGGCAGGAACTTTCATCCAAAGCCACATACAATATATTCAATATATATTTCATGAATCCATGCTCTGCTGTTTAAACTGCAGGGATGCCTTTAAAAAATGTAGCGTGCATATTTCTTTTAAAAGAAATGCCACTTGGTTTGATATTTTGTTAAATAATACAGAGATATTTTAAATGTGGAGTAAGTGTCCTACTATTTCCGGCTGCTATACATATTATATATTATATAAACACTATATTATATATAAACTATATTATAAATTATATATGCTACACTCTCAGAAAAAGGTTCAAAAGCTGTCACTTGGGCAGTACCCTTTTAAAAGGTACACATTTGTACCTTATTTACCCCTAAATTGTACTTATTTGTTCCTTTTCAAAAGGTACTGCCCCAGTGACAGCTTTTTACTTTTTTTCTGAGAGTGTGTATATATGTATTATTTAACAGTTTATCACAGATGCTTTGGTTAATCTCTTTTTCTTTCATTGTTTTGCACAGAGGATTATTTTTTTATAATGCTCTATGAGCTTTTGTGGTCTTATGTGTTATGAACTTTGGCTGTAGGTTCAGAGAGTGACCGTTTCCTGGCCTGCCCCATGAGATGGTTCCTGACACCTGTGTGTTTGACTACAAGTGGCAGCGCTTCATTCACAGTGTATTAGTCTGTTGCTAATCTATCTACTGCTGAAACAAGTGGATTAAGACTTATCATCCAGACAGGCAATAGCATCTGATGGATGACACCCTTCACTCGGCCCTGACAAGGGTTTCCCTCATCGCAACAGAAAATAGAATCAGAAACAGCTCTCTTACCGTAATGACATTTTTCTGTCTGTGTAATGGGATTTTCAGCACAGTCCACAGCTATGCTAGTGTACAACAGCAGAGGCAGGAAATGCTCTGTTGTTTGCGTGTATTACTGATGTTGGTAGTGGCTCTTAGTTTTGTAAGTGCAAAATTCATACCTGTCTACACCTGAATATACTGGTTTGTTAACATTGGCAGGAGCATCTAATGGAGAACAAAACATATAAGGATACATTAACTTCAATATAAAAAGATGAAGAAATACAGAATTATACACGACTGTTCAAAGGTTTGGAGTCAGTAAGATTTTTTTATATTTTTGAAAGAAGTCTCTTACGCTCATCATGGCTGCATTTATTTGATGAAAAAAAAATGCTGTAAAAACAGTAATATTGTGAAGTAGTATTACAGTTTAAATATATATATTTTTATTTTAATATATTTCAAAATGTAGTTAATTCCTGTGATGCAAAGTTGAATTTTCAGCATCCTTACTCCAGTCTTCAGTGTCACATGATCCTTCAGAAATCATTCTGATATGCTGATCTGCTTCTCAAGAAACATTTTTCATTATTATCAATAACTGTGCAGCTTAATATTTTTGTGGAAACCTTGATACATTTTTTTTCAGGATTCTCTGATGAATAGAAAATTGAATATTATTTTATTGATTATTTTATTGATTATATTAGAAGTATATCTTTTGCAACATTATAAATGTCTTTACTGTCACTTTTGATCAATTGAATGCGTCCTTACTGAATAAAAGTATAAATTAAAAATATTTGAACTGTATTGTACATAATAAATAAATGAATAATATTTAATAATTTAACAAAATTCTAAAAACACCTGATATTCCCTTCTAAAATAAGTAATTCAGAAATAATAACATCAGTTACATTCTGAATCAGCTCTTTCATAGATTTTCATTGCTTGTTTTGACTAAAGGTCTAGCTCTAAGAAGCTATAGACAGATGGCTCTTTTTCCACTTTGTATAAGCAAAGCTAAAGGAGCTCAAAGTGTTCTTTAAGAGCAGATTCGCTGGTTACGCTTCGGGGTCATTACGACCCAGGCCTGCTGCGTGTTTGATTAAACGGCTTGAGTTCACACAGAAACAACAGGATGCTAATCGCAGGAAAGAGATGGGAGATCGTCCTCCATTTCCCCTCAGCACCAGGACTTTGATGATGGGAGGAGGGAGCTGAACATGGAGAGGAAAGAGAAAGTTGAAGGAAAAGATGAATCACAGAAAGCAAGAGAAGACGGCTTTGATTAATTAAGCCTCCTACACTCATCAGGCTCCTCACATGGGTGAGTGCTTGTCCTGATCAGACGTGAAGACCTCAGGGAGCTCAGACAGAGCAAGCTGGATGGAAAAGGATGAATATTAATGCTTGCCTAACACCCAGTTTACTCACAAATGGGCCATGTGTTTGTTCGGGCCAAACAGGACTGCTGACAAGGCAGGAAATATGTACCCCGCTAATGCTAATCAAAATTCTGCATGTTGAATTCAGTGCAGGATTCTGTGGATTCAGTGCAGGGGGGCAAGCGATGGCGGTCTTGGAGGAACAGAAGTTTTCACATGCTCCCGTAACACTCAGCTAATTATTTTGCATTTATTAATTTAGGCAACTCGATGATAAATGGCAGCTTGATGATTTACAGAGAGGAAGTGAAAATTTTTCCTCAAACAAGTGTGTAGCTTCTACAGTGAGCGCACTTGCTGCACATCTACATTTGAAACAACGAACTTGAGCACGCAATGTGAATGGCCAAGCTACAATTCACTCGTTGCTTATATGCACACAGTGTGAATACCTGTTGATATGAACACAGAAATAATTAAATGCTGCTTTCATGTAGTGGAAACTAATAGTAGTAGTATATGTTTCTAGGTATTGTTTGTTCTTGTTGGAAAATCAACAGTTAAAAAAATGTTGTTTAAAAGAAGCATTTTAATATAAATTGTGTATGTGTATGCTATGTATAAAATTTAAAGGGTTAGGAAGGGAAGGGGAAGGGAAGTGGTATGTGGCCAAGTATGGTGACCCATACTTGGAATTTGTTCTCTGCATTTAACCCATCCAAGTGCACACACACAGTAGAGCACCTGGAGCAGTGGGCAGCCCTTTAGTTCACCCCAAAATGAAAATCATGTCATTAATTACTCACCCTCATGTCGTTCCAAACCCGTAAGACCTTCGTTCATCTTCGGAACACAAATTAAGATATTTTTGATTAAATCTGAGAGCTATCTGACCCTCCATAGACAGCAACACAACTGAAATGTTCCCAGGTCCAGAAACATAATGGCGGAAGACATAACTCGGGGAAGAAGAATTGAGTAAATTGTTATTTTTGTTTTCTTTGCGCAAAAAAAGTACTTTCGTAGCGTCGCAAAACTGAAGTTGAGCCACTGATGTCACATGGACCTGTTTTAGCGATGTATTTACTATGTTTCTGGACCTGGGAATATTTCAGTTGCTTTGCTCTCTATGGAGGGTCAGAAAGCTCTCCGATTCCATCAAAAAATATCTTAATTTATGTTCTGAAGATGAACGAAGGTCTTACGGGTTTGGAACGACATGAGGGTGAGTAATTAATGACATAATTTTCATTTTGGGGTGAACTAACCCTTTAAATAAATAAATAAATAGGCTACATAATATTATAGTATAATAATATTATATTATGGCCTGACCTAAAATAAATACATGTAGCATTTGAATTTTTTTCAGACTCTTCAGTCTATTTCATCTGACATCCACAGATAGGCTATTTCATGTAGTGGAAACTAATAGTAGTGGAAACTAATAGTAGTAGTGCTGTGCTGTGCGTCAGAGATGAACGTCACTGGGCTGAGTCTGAGACAAGCCCATGAAGGACTAATCAAATCTGTGAAAACAATAAATACTTCATGTTTTCCCAGGATCCTCGGTTAAAGGATAACCTCATCAAACTCCAAATTAGTGGCAGCCATAACTTTATTGCGGCCATAAATAATTCACTTGGGCCATCTGTAAAAGTGCCTGATTTAATTTCAGTGAATGCAGAGCCAGGCCAGTGAGTCTGTCTGGTTTGGAGGGAGAATCCAAGAGCATGTTGAGACACTCATCTGGTGGTGAATATTCACTGCATAAAGGCAATCAGTGGCAGAAAGAATTGTATGATCAGTATCAGAGAGCAACTGTTGAATCTTTCATAATTAATATTCTCACTAGGAGTTTTGAATTCCTTATAAAAATACTTTGAAATACTTAGTCTGGTTCAAAATAAACAACAAACAATGTAAACAAAATAAAATATTATATACTCTTAAATCTACACTGACATTCGAAAGTTTGGGATTAGTAAGATTTATACTTTAAAAAAAAAAAAAAAAAAAAAAAAGTTTTCTTATTGCAATTTAAAATAATAGTTTTGTATTTTAATAAATTTTAAAATTTAATTTATTCCTGTGATGACAAAGCTCCAGTTTTCCATGTCACATGATCCTTCAAAAATCATTCCAATATGCTGATTTATTGTCAGTGTTGGAAACTGTGCTGCTGTTATACTGTGAACCTGTGATACTTTTTTCAGGCTTCTTTAATGAATAAAACATTAAAAAGAACAGCATTTATCTAAAATAGAAATCTTTTGTAACAATATACACTACTCTTCAAAGGTTTGGGGTCAGTAAATTTTTTTCTTTCCTTTTTTTTTGAAAGAAATGAATACTTTTATTGAGCAAGGATGTGTTAAATTAATAAAAAGTGATAGTAAAGATTTATATTGTTAGAAAAGATTTCTATTTTGAATAAATGCTGTTCTTTTTAACTTTTGAAAGGCAGTGTATTTATTTTAGATCACATTTGGGTTAAAATTAAGTGTTTAATCTTTGCATATAGTGGAGAAAAAGTAAATTTTCTGGTTTATTATTGCTGTAGTTAAATACTATATATATACTACTCCAATACTTCTATATATATATATATATATATATATATACACACACATACATATATATACATACAGGTGCATCTCAATGAATTAGAATGTCATGGAAAAGTTCATTTATTTCAGTAATTCAACTCAAATTGTGAAACTCATGTATTAAATAAATTCAATGCACACAGACTGAAGTAGTTTAAGTATTTGGTTCTTTTAATTGTGATGATTTTGGCTCACATTTAACAAAAACCCACCAATTCACTATCTCAGCAAATTAGAATACTTCATAAGACCAGTAAAAAAAAAACATTTTTAGTGAATTGTTGGCCTTCTGGAAAGTATGTTCATTTACTGTATATGTACTCAATACTTGATAGGGGCTCCTTTTGCTTTAATTGCTGCCTCAATTGAGCGTGGCATGGAGGTGATCAGTTTGTGGCACTGCTGAGGTGGTATGGAAGCCCAGGTTTCTTTGACAGTGGCCTTCAGCTCATCTGCATTGTTGGGTCTGGTGTCTCTCATCTTCCTCTTGACAATACCCCATAGATTCTCTATGAGGTTCAGGTCTGGTGAGTTTGCTGGCCAGTCAAGCACACCAACACCATGGTCATTTAACCAACTTTTGGTGTTTTTGGCAGTGTGGGCAGGTGCCAAGTCCTGCTGGAAAATGAAATCAGCATCTCCATAAAGCTGGTCAGCAGAAGGAAGCATGAAGTGCTCTAAAATGTCCTGGTAGATGGCTGCGTTGACTGTGGACTTCAGAAAACACAATGGACCAACACCAGCAGATGAAATATCTGCCCAATTCATCACTGACTGTGGAAACTTCACACTGGGCTTCAAGCAGCTTGGATTCTGTGCCTCTCCAGTCTTCCTCCAGACTCTGGGACCTTGATTTCCAAATGAAATGCAAAATTTACTTTTATCTGAAAAGAGGACTTTGGACCACTGAGCAACAGTCCAGTTTTTTTCTCCTTAGCCCAGGTAAGATGCTTCTGACATTGTTTCTGTTTCAGAAGTGGCTTGGTAGCCCTTTTCCTGAAGATGTCTGAGCGTGGTGACTCTTGATCACTGACTCCAGCTTCAGTCCACTCCTTGTAAAGCTCTCCCAAGTGTTTGAATCAGCTTTGTTTGACAGTATTCTCAAGCTTGTGGTCAAGCTTTTCCTACCCCATTTCTTCCAGTCAACTTTTCACTTAATATGCTTTGATACAGCACTCTGTGAACAGCCAACCATTCAGTAATGAAGTTCTGTGACTTACCCTCTTTGTGGAGGGTGTCAATGATTGTCTTCTGGACAACTGTCAGATCAGCAGTCTTCCCCATGATTGTATAGGCTATTGTGTAACCATTTTGAAGGTTCAGGAAACCTTTACAGGTGTTTTGAGTTGATTAGCTGATTGGCATGTCACCATATTCTAATTTGTTGAGATAGTGAATTGGTGGGTTTTGTTAAATGTAAGCCAAAATCATCACAATTAAAAGAACCAAAGACTTAAACTACTTCAGTCTGTATACATATATACATACAAACATACACACACACACACACACACACACACACACACACATATATATATACATACACACACACACACACACACACACACACACATATATATATATATATATATATATATATATATATATATATATATATATATATATATATATATATATATATATATATATACATATGCATATACATACACATACACATACACACACATATACACATATATATAAAATTTTATTTTTGTATTTATTTATATAGTAATGTACAATTATATATTTTATAATTTATATCTTCAATCAAATTTGCATCAAGTTTATGAGAGTAATGATAGTCCACTGAATGGCAAGTTGTAGATGAATCCAAGTGCAGATTTATTGTACAGTTTGAAATCCGAAATCCAAACAAAACACAAAGACTTGACTTGACTACAGACATGAAACAACTCACCAAACAGAGGTTAATACGTTCAATACTCAACAAAGAACAAAGGCAACGTGAGGGCTATTTATATCAAACAATACAGGTCACATGACAAGAACCAACCAATGAGAGACAAGACACATGACTAAGACAACCAATGAGAATATGAACCAAGGAACCAATCAAAACATAACAGACAAGGGAATCACATGACAGAGAACATGACTGTGGCCAAACTACAAAATAAAAGACATGAAAACAGTGAACAAGAAACAAAACCCAAACCCCACATTACAATGAGTTTTTTAAACATTTTTTTATATTGCTTAAAAAATTATTTTAATAAAACAGCGACAATATATATTGATATAGTAAGCTTCTTTTCAATCATTGATATCTAACCCTAACACTAACAAATTACCACAGAGGTTAACCTTTAATTTAACCAAACTGAGTTTGCACTACACCTCCCTCACATTTCATATTCATTTCAAGTTAATTTTGAATTGGAAATGACTGCACCAGCTTGACTCATTCACATGGATTTGCAGATTGTGGATTTGCATTGACACACTAGTCAGCCAGTCACAACGATCATATCGAGCATTTGCTTGTATTTCACCATTCTCCATCACAATTTGTGTCTTTGTGTTAATCGACCACTACAATAACCATTAGGACTCCAGGTATAGTGAGATTATAACCACAGACACTTATTTCAGTGTCATAAGCTTCAAAATCATCAGATGCTAGTCAGTCTACCTGGTTTTTTTCCATATATCTTGCAATTCTGCTGTAGTGAGAGACAGAATAATCTCACTGCTTGAGATTTTGTCATAAACAATCAGGTTGTGTTAGTCTGTCTTTGAATATAAGTGCAGTAACAGCAGGAGATGCTAAAGCGGGTCTGTTGTTAGGCAGAACGGGGCTCCAGGGAGCGGCAGATCTGTTATTACACCTGAAGCCCTGCAGCTCCAATTATTTGCCCCCCTTCTCTGCCCTTACTCGCACTTTTCCAGCTCAAACGGCCCTGGAGTGACAGGCCAATATAGCCTGGCTTCGAATGAGATCAGTCCTCTGTCAGCACACACTGAACTCTCATTCTGGACACAAAGAGCAGGTGCTCAGCCCAGATGAGGTGCACTGATAAATAGACTGGCTGAGAGAAAATGAGTCTGGATTGGATGTTATGGGAGATTATTTTCTTCTTCTGTCTTGTGTTTAAATTGTACTCTATCAAGACACCGATAAAGAGAGAAGAGGAGACATGCAAAGAAAACCAATTAAATCATCAGTTTTTGTCTGCTGGGGAGTTGACAAATGGACAGGGACATGATTTTTTTCAGTATCAAAATTTTAGGTCAAAATTTATATGTTGGCATATGGGAAGTATGTTTTAGATGCTATAAATTGGCCATTTATTAAACAGTTTATCACTGCTGTTAATCAACTGTTTGATTTCATTAGCTCATTTCACAGTGTGCCTCGATTTTTGTTAAAGTAAATACATCGATCGTTTGGGATGTAACAATGCACTCAACTCACGATGCGATATGATTCACTATACTGATTTCACGATACAGATGTGGCTATTAAGAATGCGCGTTTTTTTTCCCACAAAATGCCACAATTTGTTCCGCGGAATGCCGCTGAATACTGTACGATTTTCTAATGATTTTTTTTTTTTTTTTTTTTACAAAATAAGATTTAAGACAAATTATAAATGAAAAGGTGTCCTTTTAGTATTTCTCAGACAAAATGCTGCAGATTTCTATGTGTGTGTGTGTGTGTGTGTGTGTGTGTGTGTGTTGGTCATGAATGTGTGTGCAAAATCATTATAATACAATTTGTAAAATTACATTGTAAGTATTTGTGGATTGTGTTTAGTAGTCTATGTGTCACACCACATGATGTTTTATACTATTAAAACTAATTTAACATGTAATCTGCATCTGCACAAATCAAATTTTTCCCTATTAATCATATTTAAAGAAGTCTTTTTAAGACAGTAGATGCTTTGATTGTTTTGTTTTTTTTTTTCTACAAAAAATATATTAATTTCTCTCAAAATGTCCTGCTTAAGTGGAAGAATTTTTATAACTGAAAATAAAATAATTTTTTATCATAGTTAAACTAGTATTATGAAATATTTTATTTTTATGTTTTTGTCTGTAAAAGCATGATATAGGAAATATCAGAACCCCTTGCTCAGTCTGAGGTGGAACGGAACTGTTGAATACATTTTTTACATGGTTTGATGTTTTAATTACTACATTTCTTAGGTAATCTTCATTTTGGAAATTACTTAAATGAAAAATACACATTTTAAGATTTTAATACTATTAGATTTTCATGTGAAACCATGAATATATGCAAGATTACAGTGTGGTAGCGCTATTTAAACACACAAACACACACTCATCAGTGCAGAACTCAGTGATTTAATTAGCAAAACCTCATTAGTGATTAAAAAGCACAGCCTCCCACACACTTTACTGTGTTTTGTTTAGAGCTGTGAGTTTTGCATGCGTTAACTTACTTAACTGTCCCTGAGCGAGCTGATTACAAGATAAGCAGAGCAAAATGAAAGAGAGGTCAAATTAGGCTGCTGAAAAAAAAAGTATTAAAATATCAATAGTGGTTCAATTTGGAAGAGTGGCCTTATTTTCACCCAGCATGAATTAGTGTGATGAAGCTAACATCTTAACCTCCAGCTGAAGATTGTGTTTATTTTGTCTGAACAGTGCAGGGCTGGTCAATTAGAAAATAACTCTGCCCTGGAGCCTGTATGATGGAGACCTCTTCCCAGCAGAATTGGGCCATTAGGCCATAAAGGATAGAGCTTAAGGTTAGGAGAGCATAATTCTCTCTTAAATGAATACTATTTGCACAGTTAAACCCACAGAAACCCCCTGCTGCTTCTGTAATGAAGCTGCTTGGTGCAGTTGAATCCACACACACACACACACACACACACACACGCCCTGTTAGCTTCATCACCACATTCACCAATGTAGCTGACTTGCATCTGTCCATTCAAGAATATCATTTTATAATCAACTTTATTATTTACGAATATTTTTCTGTAATCCTTCACAGATTGTTTTATACTATAAAACAAATAATGAAACGGACAAATGCACATAACTGAATTACTAAAACCTAAATTAAACACTAAAATAAAAAAAAATATTAAAAAAATCAAAATATTAATAAATACTATAATTGTGTAGCCTATAAATAATACTAAAATAACACTATTTCATATACATTTTAAATGAACCAATCCAATAATTAGTACTTATTTTTAGATTTTAACATGTTGAGGTTGTGCACTATGCTTCATCTCCTAAAGATTTTTTTTTTTTGTATTCCTCTGCAAATTAACCGCACAGACTAGTCATAACACTAAATGTGCCTCTTAGCCAACAGTTGTTTAGTTCTAAAAATAATCTGCACCAGGCTTTTCTGAGCCTTTGCCAATGACCCACTTATTATAAAGCGAGAAAGAGAGTGAGAGGGAGAGATAGGGAGCTAATTAAGCTGAATATACATGAATTGTGGCACTGGGACTGAACACAAGTGAGATATACAGATGACACATCTGTTTTAGCAGCTGCTTTGACATCACAGGGAAATGGATGATCTGGAGTATAAACATCTCACTTTGGTATTTTTTTGTATTTCTCCAAGGAGGTCCATAAAAAAGCTAGCTATTAGTGTTTCCATTCATCTCAATGGTAGTTGCTTGGCTGCAACAGGAAACCTCCTGGATGAATAGCACCCACCAAACAGCTCTGTTTTGTTAGATCCATTGATCTCATCTGGTTCTGAAACAGATTATTTAATTTTTCATTTAATTTAAATGAAATAAAATATTTTCTTGTTTTATTTTTCTAAATAAATAATTTAATGTGTTTATTTTATATTATTTGAAGTCATTATCAAAGTCATTTGCATGTACATGACACTAAACTAAAATAAGTACAATAAATTATACATAAATCCAGTGGGGGCTAACAGAGCCATGTAAGGAATAGTTTACCCAAAAATGAAGAATATATGAAGATGGCTTTGTTTCTATGGAACAGATTTGGAGAAATTTAGCATTATTTCACTTGAATGAATACTCTGCAGTGAATGGGTGCCATCAGAATGAGTTTTTAAACAGCTGATTAAAAACATCACAATAATCCACAATACTCCAGTCTATCAATTAATGTCTTGTGAAGTGAAAAGCTGAGTGTTTGTAATAAACAAATCCATCATTAAGATGTTTTTTAACGTAAAATCAGGACAGAATCAGAAGAGAAATATGCACAGATCACGTACTGTTTACAAGTGAAAACTAATAAACAAAAATATCAGTGGATTTTGATGTGAGTGGACAACAGGGGATAGATTTTTGCACTGGAGGAAGCGTTATTGTGAATTAGGGACTATACTGGCCAGAGGAAAAACATCTTAATGATGAACTTGTTTATTACAATCACGCATCTTTTCCCTTCACAAGATGTTAATTGATGGACTAGAGTTGTGTGAATTACTTGTGGATAACTGTGATGTTTATCCAGTCTCTAAAACATAACACTTGATGAACATCATCTGGTGTTGGAGATGCTAGGCTGACCAGGTCAGTGTTGAGGATCACGCCGGGTAGCGTCTGTTTACAAGACTGAAAGGTCCATTTTTCATCCGGGCGCTCTGCCAAACCCCAGGAGCTACAGGACTGTGACGCTCACCTACATGCACCACACACACATCCAATAGACTTCACTTCATTAAGTGACCCATCAACGTGCTGCAGTGGTCAGCTGCTCGCTTTATTGTCCCCTGTGGAGGAGTGGATCAGATGCGGTGTGTCTGATGAAGCGGTGGCCTGCAGTGAGCCCGTGTGTCAGCCTGAGATCAGCACTGATGAGCAGCGTGTATGTGTGATAACAGTGGATCGTGCAGGAACGGCTCCAGGACTTGTGTTAGTATTTATGCTTGTCAGTTACTGGAGAGAGAGAAAATGAGATGAGGAAGAAGGAAATAATAACAAAGCCTGTGCTTGATGGGTTGTATGTATGCGTGTGCGTTTTATGTATTATGTGAAGCTAGAGTCATTCAAGTCAACTCAATTGGCAAAAAAGAATAAGAAATGCATTTAACAAATGTTGCTTTTTAATTGATTTGTTTATCTAAAGTACCCTTTTTCTTGGCTCCAGCAATCCTTATTGTTGCTAATAACCATTAGGGAACATTCTCTGTAAGTTATTTTTAAAAACAACCATCGGGCAACTTTCTGGGAACGCCATTTTATGGCTACTAAAAATAACCTAAAAATAACCATTGGGGAACATAGGCCTAAGTTATTTTTAGGTTATTTTAAAAACAACCACCCTGCAATGTTCTGGGAACATTATTTTATGGTTACAATAAATATAACCTAAGAACAATGTTCCCCTAATGTTAGTATTTGGTTCCCAAAAAAATAAACCAAACGGGAACCAAAAACTAACGTTAGGAGAACGTTCTGTGTTTGCTGAAGTCTGTGCTTGATTGGTTGTGTGTGTGTGTGTGTGTGCACAGTTTATGTATTTTGTGAAGCTAGCTAGAGTCATTAAAGTCAACTCAATTGGCGAAAAAAGAATAAGAAATGCATTTAACAAATGTTGCGTTTTAATTGATTTGTGTAGCCTATCTATACTTTTTTCAATCTATTATTAAGAATTAAAATTGCATTTAGTACCATTTTGCTTATTTTTAGAGTATGTGGCAACAAATTACTGTATTTATAAGTGAGTCAGATTAATCATTCACTCAATCGATTCGTTCAAACACACTGAATCGTTTATGAATGAATGTGTCAATGAGCGAGTCATTGAATCATTTACGCAGTCGATTCGTTCAAAACACTGATTTAGTCACTTCATTCATCTGAGTGGTGTTAAATGTTATATTTTCAACAGCTAAATTCCACGAACATGTCCACATACGCAATCTTGTTCATATCCACAAATAGAAAATCTTTATATTGTAGCCATAGATAATGATCATAATTACTTTGTTACCTCCTGAGTCAGGCACAAATGATCGAACCATTAGAAGATGCGCGACGGTTGATTCTGCTCTGGTTTCATTTGGAGGCGCAAAAATACATGAAATAACTGGCAACATCATGTCTAAAATGTAAGTTACTATGTAAACGTATTGTTTATTGAAAAATATCTTACTTGCAATCGTGTTGTTGTTCTGTGATTATCGGCGGCCTTATGACTACAGCCGAATCAGTGGTAAGTTACTGATCCTCACAACAGTCCTCTTCCTCAGTTATTACTAGTCCTCCATACGTTCTGGCAGGCCGTGCACAGCCTTTTGAGGGGCATGTGCTGAAACTGAAACAAGAACACCCCCTCCCTTTTTTTTTAATTGGTCACATATTAATGACAAATTAAATAAGACAAAATAATAGTCTCAAAACCTTTAGATTTATTTCCTATTAATAACAATCATAATAATAATATAGATAATATACAGTAGATATACAGGGTTTCAGGGCTTCTTTAAACCTAATTACAACAGCAATCTTCCTGTGAGCCATGTGCTTGAAGATGTTTATGACTTCACTGTTATCCACTGGGATATCCCTCTCTAAACATAAAGTTCAATAATTTTTTTTTTTTTTTTTTTTAGCTATTCTGTTTGGTTTTATAAGCTAATTTGTATTATTTGTTTAACATGTTTAAGTATGTCATTGAGAAGAGGGGAAAGTAAAGCAATGAGTCAAGTATTTTTGCTATATTTTGCTATATATTGAAATATCATTTGAATAATTATGTCCAACACAATTCCAGTCAAAATAGGAGATTATAAAAAAACTGTAGCATATCCAACATGTATCCACATACCTGGCAAAAACTTGATACTGTGGAGGAACAGGGATGTTGGTCTCTTGAAGGTCTCTTATTCACTACAGAGTGTGACAGACACACTCTGTCAGTTTAAATCTAGATTAAAGACCCATCTCTTTAACCTGGCTTACACATAATACACTATCGCATTTCTATAATTCAAATCCGTTAAGGATTGTTAGGCTGCATTAATTAGGTCAACCGGAACCAGGAACACTTCCCAAAACACCCGATGTACTTGTTACATCGTTAGAAGAATGGCATCTACGCTAATATTAGTCTGTTTCTTTCTTATTCTGAGGTTACCGTAGCCACCCAGATCCAGTCCGTATCCAGATCAGATGGTGGATCAGCACCTAGAGATGACCTCTACAGCCTTGAATGTCAGCGGAGACGAGGACAACTAGATGAGCCCCAGAGACTGATCCCCAGTGAAGACCCTGTCTCCTAGACGGCCATCAGGACAAGACCACAGGAACCAGATGAGTCCTTTGCACAATCTGACTCTGCTGCAGCCTAGATTTAAACTGCTGATTTTGCCTGGCCAGAGGAGAATGACACTGTTTCGACACACTATTTCCCCGTCTAAATACTGTAAAGCTGATGTAAAGCCACCCAGCTTTATATCAAGCTGATGTAAAGCTGCTTTGACACAATTTGCATTGTTATAAGTGCTATAAAAATAATAGTGACTTGACTTTTCCTAAAATAAGCCAGCAGTGAAAAAAATTAATAAAATATTGTGAAAAGTACAATTGCAATGAAAAGTTTGAATTGTGCCAGAGCTCTCCCCTCCTAATCCTATATATCTGCATGGTAAAATATAAAGATTTCACAGTGATCTGATTCTGTAATGTTTTTTTTTTAGTTACAACATTACTGAAGTAAAACCATGTTTTACTGTGTTTATACATGCGAAGACAACAAGCTAGATTCCAAAATTAGTTAGCTAGCAAATACGCGCATATTAATAGCTTAAACATTAACCATGCGACCAGATTAAATGTTAACAAACTAAGTGTATCAGCAATCATAAATCAGAGAAGAAATTTCTTAAGCCTCTTTCACACAGCCGGTGTGCCCATTTTCGACCCCTGCCAAATTATTACCCCCTCTTGTTGAAATCGCTACCTGATTGCCTAATCCTAACCCCAACCTAATCCTAACCCCTCCCCCCACACCTAACCCTAAACCTAGCAATACTAGGGGGGTAGTAATCTGGCGGGGGTCAGAATTCAGCACAACACCGTCATTAAAACGGCGGCATCACGTTTTCATCAAGGTTACAGAGTTTGTTGTAGCTATATGGGCGCTCAGTTTTTCCTGCTGTAAAATACATTTAGCCAAAATCTCATTTGATTAAAGATGAAGTGCTGAATGAAAGATGAATGGGTAAAATACACATTTTTTGGTGGGGTTCCCCTGGTAAATTTGCATTCCAGGGGCTAAATATCACGTCATTGAGGTCGCTTCAACCTGCGGATTTGGCAACACTGCTGCTGTGGAACTTCAGTTCATTCAGTCCAGATAGAGGGGGTGGAGTTATGAGGTTTTACTGACAGTTTGAGCTGATCCAACAAGATTTTAGTCACAAGCTCTATTTAATTTGTTTCATTGCCTAAATATTTTTAGAACAGACAGACAGATGTAAAGGGTGATTAATAGCATTGATTTATTGAAGGAAAAAAAAAACACCTCCAAAAAAGGGCACTTCGGTGTGTAAGGGGAAAAAGGGCATGTGCTCTGCACAGGTTGAGCCCTACCTGTGCACGTGCCTACGTTCTGGTGATCTGTTTGGCTGAATGTTGTGTTCTTTGTTAAATCACAGAGTTCTGTGTCCTCCTGTGAATGTTGGTGATGGACTGCTTCAAACAGCTAACCTGGGACTGGTAAGCAGGGATAACTGTCTAGCCCCACTAATCAGCTCCATAGAGGCTATAACCTAACATGCAAACATGCACGTAGCATTTGCGTGTTATCGAAGAAGACATCTATCTATCTATCTATCTATCTATCTATCTATCTATCTTTCTTTCTATCTATCTATCTATCTATCTATCTATCTATCTATCTGTCTGTCTGTCTGTCTATCTCTCTCTCTGTTGATGTGCTTTGTTATCAGGTATGAGTCAAGTATATGTAAGCTAGTGCACAGTTGTTGAGTTTGTCACAGTAAGCAGAGACTTGCCCCTCTGAATGATGTGGGTTGCCAAGGAAACAGCCTAATTTTTAGGTAAATTACTCTACTTGGCACTCGACAAAAGTGCAATTAGCTCACCAGTGGCCTGAGCCGAAGCACAATTAAAACCCAGAGGAGATTTGAAGGAGCAAAAAGGATCATGGGTATCTGACAGCTTGCTTGTTCCTAATCTCCTTGTTGCAGGCGGGTCCCTCTTTGTGTAGTTCCCTCCGAACACGCGGCGAGGAGGAGATGGCTTTAATTATGCGGTTTGATCCAGAATATTCTGCAAGGAACCGTTTGGGACTTACCTTTTTAAATAATGACTTCAGAAAGCAAAAATTGCTTGAATTCCTTAGTCCTGGCACTGTATGTTTGCAATTATCTTGTCATCTTCTCTTCCTTTCTCTTTAAACTGCCCTTTTCCACGTCCCATCGCTGCTTTCGGTTTTCTATTACTTGCAACTTTATGATGTACGTTTGTTTGGATGTGTTGCATTAATTTTGTTTTTTTTTTCTGCCCATTTAAACAAATTTTGACAGCAACATTGAGGATCATATAGCATAGTGGTTCAGTATTCATGTGTTTATATATTATTGCATATTCATAGAGGATCATAGAGTGCTTCTAGCATGTATTAAGGAAAGAAAGTACAGCAAACCCAAGTGTGATGAAGAGTGATGCTGTAGTATTTAATCACACGGGAGTCAAAAGCAGCAGTAAACAGACAGAGGGATTCATCCTGCATGGAACTGCCATCTCAGCAAGATTGCACTGTTGTAATTTTTTTTCTCAGTTTTTTTTTTCGTGTGTTTTTTTTCTCTGTGAAGGAGGTGGAGTGGTGAAGGCAAAGAGAAAACAAAGCCAGAAAAAGAGACCTGTAAGAAATCTCTGGAGTCCTGATTATAAAGAACTCACAGACAATCCTGTTACTACTGAAGACGCGTCTGCCAACTCACGTATGCTACAAAACCGTCTCACAAGGACTGAAACAGTCTGAGTTGTTCCCATAATACACCTCTAAATGTTTGTAATACATAGCTTTTCTTTTTTAAAATTATTGTCTGATGTTTTTCAGACCAATGATCCGTGTCATTTTAGAACAAATGGCAAGTGCCAGTATTTTGGATCATTACCCAAACAGTGTTGTTATTGTTAACTGCTGTTTTATCAGCTGAATAGCTGAAATAAAATATAAATATTAGATGAAAATTTTAAACTTAAAAATGAAAATTTGCCTCGTCAACTGACTGAACTAAAATACTATTAAAATTACTAAAACTGAGATAAAAACAAAGCTAAATATATTAGATTAGATTAAATAAATTTTGCCAGACAATGATCAAAAACAAAATACAACTTTTCACAATAGACATAGACACAGTAAATGCAATAGAATTCACAAAAAACATGACAAACTAACAGACAAACACATATACCAAACAGAATTGCACACATAGTTACTCACATAAAGAATAATACAAGAATCTGTTTTGCTGCTCCAAATGACCTGAGATGACAAAGAAAATTCTCTACTTTGGCTTTTTACACAAACTGTCTATATGGTCTTTCCACAATACCATATTATCTATTGTTACACCTAAATACTTATAGTATTATATACTTATATCGAAATTAAAGCGAAAACTAAAAAGCAAAAAGAAAAAAAAAATCAAAATAAGAATGGATGTTATAATAGTATATTAATAATAGTAAAATAACACTGTAACCAAGTAACATTGAGCAGTTGATTCAGTGTACAGTATATATTGAAGTTGTAGTTTATGTTCACCCAGTCCTGCTCCTTGAGAACTACTTACCTGCGAGTTAGGAGCTTTCCTCCAAGTTTAGTAAAGATTCAGGTGTTTGGTAAAGTTTGATTATAGTTGAATCTAAACTCTGCTGGAAGGTAAATGCAACTGTAGGATTTAAATAAATTGGACTACAGTTAGTTTACAGCTGAAGTGTTGCATTCAGATGCCAGTGATATTATACAGCTATTTCCTTAGGAGACAAGTACATTTTCCATCCAGAAAATGTTCTCAGTCAAAATGTTACTCTGTATGATTAATACTGTCAACTGTAGAGAAGAAAATGTCTAAGAAAGTTAGATAAGCAGTGACTTCTGGGCTAGTGGCGTGTTTTCTGTAGTGACATACATTCTGTAAGGGCTTATCTGTAGTTCAACATGGCTGTTTCCCATCTGAGAAACCTTAATGTCTGTTTTCTGACTCTTTCAGTGAATTTTCAGTGAATAACAACTTAAATTTTGTTCTGCTCCTCACACAAATCTATCGTTTGACTTCAGAAGACTTGAATTATAGTGCATGAGTTGTATGGAGCAGTTTTATAGTGAGCCTATAATGTTTAAGATAGCATAGCATATTGCTTTCCCTACTGCATCTGTATATTGGTAACTGCAATGCAGTCTAAAGAAAGTTCTTTCTCTGCCTAAGTTTTCTTAGGATGTGGGTTTGTGTCTTTGCACCCTGCAAACCCTGTTCACGCATGTGTGTGTGTGTGTGTGTGTGTGTGTGTGTGTGTGTGTGTGTGTGTGAGAAAAAGCCTCTACTCATTTGAAAGGCTGAAATAGGTTTGTGTGTCTCTGTGCTAGAGCAGTGAGATCTCATTAACTGAGAGAGTAAGGCAGACTGGTCGAGGCACTCATCCAAACAGTCTCAGAGCAATCATCCTCCCACGACTGCCTGCAGAAGCTCACAGCAAATTAAAACTCTAATGGATATCGATCAGATACCTTCTAATAAACCCACTGCTATTATCCTATCACAGCCGCCTTTTGACTTTCTCACACATGCAAGTGTTTGTGTGGCTTCCAGACACACAGTGTTGCTTTACCATAGATGTTTTGGAGAAAAAGAACAGCAAAAGCAGAAATCTCTGCTGTCAGCTCAAATAACAGTTGTATCATTTGCTTCCCCGTCTGCAGGCTTGATGTCAGTTTGAGTGACTTTCGTTTCTTTGTTTTTTTTTTTATCTTGTCTACCATTGTATCGACCATTATATGCAGAGTTTTAACAACAATCTTCGAAAAGAGAGAATGCTGGAAGAAAAAGAGGTATAAATAGATATTTTTTCTGAACAAAGGTGGAGCGGTTTTATAAAAGGCTGGTAGATTTCTAAAGGTCTCCATCTGGTATTCACAATAGGAGCTTCAGTTTGAATGAGGGATTCAGACTTCCTAATTTTTCCATTCAATCAGCCGAGCGTACTGGCGCTAATGATTTTTAGAAGTGAGATGAGTCATGAATTTTCTGTCTGCGTGCATTATTCCTCTGAGAGCTTTGAAGGGCGCTTTGATCAGATAACGATCGGAGAGCCGTTAACCAGGTAAGAGGGCTGCGTTGGGTCAACTTGGTCAGCCAGAAGCCTTGACCTTTGACCTCTGGCTTATCGGAGTTCCCTGAGGAGTCTGGAGTACCAGCCGAGCATAAATCCCGCACATCGGTGTGTCTAGCCAGAGAGGTTAGTAGGTCAGGATGCTTTGACCTGTTCTGTCCCATCAGGACACGCAGATAACATGCAGCTCTGTGGACCGAATGGGCATTATTGAGAGAGTAGAAGAGATTCTGTGATGTATGATTCATGTTTAGCCACATCCAGGTAAAGGTCAGTGAACTAAAGGGATATTTTACCTTAAGATATTATATCAATATTATCAGAGCATGTTTTTTTTAAGATTTTATTTTTTGGCATTTTTTAACTTTTTATTATGATTGGCCAGTGTAGAGGAGACAAGAAGCAAAGAGTGAGAGAGAGAGGGGGTTAGGATTTGGGAAAGGTCCTCGAGCCAGGATTCGAACTCGGGACGCCCATAGCGCAATGGCGTGTATGTCAGCACGCTGCCCACAAGGCTATTGGCACCAACATCAGAGCATGTTTATTTATATTATATAATGTACAATACCATTGAGAGATTTGGGGTTAGTAAGATTTTTGAATGTTTTTGAAAGAAGTCTCTGATGCGCACCAAGGCTTTATTTATTTGATCAAAAATACAGTAAAAACAGTAATTTTGTGAAATATTAGTGAGAGTGGTATGTATTGATTCACTAGAAATAACCAGTTCATAAGAGTCTCAAGCACTCAGTTGCTGCCGTGTGTTTTGAGTCTGAGCTCCATCAAGTTAATTCTTTATCGTCTATTTTTTATCTTAAAATCAATTTTATACATCATCATTTTCGTTTCTATAGCGTGAATATTTCCCCTATCGTATTCTACAACAAAAATAATCAGAGCGCCTTGCTATCACTAGTTTTATTTTGATTTCCCGAGTCCGCAATTAGCTTATAGCCCGTTAGCATCACCAGCGTGGTTGCATTAGGAAGGAAGGTTGCCGCTAATCTCGCTTACATTGCTAATACTCTATTCACACACATTACCATTGTTTTACTCACTGTTACTTGCTTTAATGGCGGACGTGTATCTACCTTTGAGTGCAGGCGAGGACACGTTGACAGCAACATTGAATACACCGAATGCAGCTCGAGCTGAAGGCCGTGGAGAAGCAGATCCGCGAGCTGGTGGAGAAGCAGGCCCAGCTGAGAGAGCGCTGGAAACATCCAGGGCTGACGCTCACAAGTCCGGGGTAAGTATACAGCGCGCCGCTAACACTCCCACCACCTCTACTCCGTGTGTTTCTCTGCACAGGCCCTGTGCACCCAGGACGCAATCTTCCCAGATGTCCTTCACTCCGGTGCCGGGACACCATGGACCCTGGGTGCAGCAGCAGCGGAAGACGAGAGCCAGGCCCCGCGTGAGGACCTCTCCCCCTCCACCACCTCCGGTCTTTGAGATCTCCACCCGGAACCGCTTCGCTCCCCTCCGCGAGACGGAACGCGACGCTGTGATCGTCAGAGACTCCATTGTCCAGCACGTCTGTGCTATGTTAGCTGAAGATAAAGCGCACACTCAGTTTCCCTGGCGCTCATGTTCTCGATGTTTCTGCGCAGATACCCACGATCCTGAAGGACGACGAGAGCATCGGTGTGATCGTTCTGCACGCGGGGGTGAACGACACCAGGCGATCATCGTGTCAGGGCTGCTTCCCACGTATCGACGAGGACACGAAAGGTTCAGTAGACTTTGTGCTTTAAATGAGTGGTTATTGTCATGGTGTAAAGAACAGAAACTGCTCTATGTTAATAATTGGAATCTTTTCTGGGAGCGTCCTAGGCTTTTCCGTGAGCATCCTAGGCTTTTCCGTGCTGATGGCCTACACCCCAGCAGAGTCGGAGCAGAACTCCTGTCGGACAACATCTCCAGGACGCTACGCTCCATATGACTAGTAAGCCAATTCTCAAATAACTACTATGATGACTTTTGTTCTACCCACTTAAATAATAGAAGTACTTGTGCTGTCCAATCTATAAAGACTGTGTCTGTTCCCCAAACAGTGAGGCCAAAATATAACTTTAATGCAGGATCTAGAAATAATCTGTTCGTGATTTAATCCAGAAAAATGCAAAATAAATGAACAAAAACAATTTTTAAAGTTTGGGCTCCTAAACATTAGAACACTCGTACCCAAAGCGGTTATTGTAAATGAAATAATCACAGTTAATAGATTTGATGTGCTCTGCTTGACTGAAACCTGGCTCAAACCAAATGATTATATTGGTCTAAATGAGTCTACTCCACCAAGCTACTGTTATAAGCATGAGCCCCGTCAGATTGGCCGTGGCGGCAGTGTTGCAACAATATATAGTGATATTCTCAATTTTACTCAGAAAACAGGATACAGGTTTAACTAATTTGAAATACTTCTGCTTAATGTTACACTGTCGGATATGCAAAAGAAATCTCTCCTATCTCTTGCTCTGGCTACTGTGTATAGACCGCCAGGGCCGTATACAGATTTCCTAAGAGAATTTACAGATTTCCTCTCAGACCTATTGGTTACTGTTGATAAAGCGCTAATTGTCTGAGATTTTAACATTCACGTTGATAATACAAATGATGCATTAGGACTTGTATTTACTGACTTAATAAACTCTTTAGGAGTCAAGCAAAACGTCACCGGGACCACTCATCGTTTTAATGATACGCTAGATTTAATTATATCGCATGGAATCGATCTTAATGATATAGATATCGTACCTCAAAGTGATGATGTTACTGACCATTTTCTTGTATCGTGCATACTGCGTATTACTGATATTAACTATATGGCTCTGCGTTATCGTCCAGGAAGAACTATTGTTCCAACCACTAAAGATAGATTCAGAAATAACCTGCCTGAGTTATCTCAACTGCTCTATGTACCCATAAATACACATGAGCTAGACAAAATGACTAGCAACATGGGCACTATCTTCTCTAATACATTAGAAGCTGCTGTGCCCATCAAATTGAAAAAAGTTAAAGAAAAACGTACTGCGCCATGGTACAACAGTAATACCCATTCTCTCAAGAAAGAAACTCGTAATCTTAAGCGCAAATGGAGAAAAACTAACTTGGAAATTTTTAGAATTGCATGGAAAAACAGTATGTCCAGTTATAGACAGGCTCTAAAAGCTGCCAGGGCCGAGCATATCCACAAACTCATAGAAAATAACCAAAACAATCCAAGGTTTTTATTTAGCACAGTAGCTAGATTAACAAATAACCAGACGCCACCTGATCTAAATATTCCCTCACAGTTTAGTAGTGATAACTTTATAAATTTCTTCACAGACAAAATAGATAACATCAGAAATACAATAACAAATGTAGATTCTACAGCATCTAATGCTTCAGCTTCATTCATCGTACCCAAAGAAAAAATGCAGTCCTTTACGATTATAGGACAGGAAGAGCTAAATAAACTTATCACTGCATCTAAACAAACAACATGTTTATTAGATCCTGTACCCACTAAATTACTGAAAGAGTTGTTACCTGTAGCAGAAGAACCGCTTCTCAATATTATTAACTCGTCGTTATCTTTAGGTCACGTCCCAAAACTATTCAAGCTGGCGGTTATTAAGCCTCTTATTAAGAAACCACAACTACATCCTAGTGAACTGGCAAATTACAGACCCATTTCAAATCTTCAGTTTATGTCTAAAATTCTAGAAAATGTTGTGTCTGCTCAATTGTGCTCCTTCCTGCAAAAAAATGATCTCTATGAAGAATTTCAGGTTTCAGGCCCCATCATAGCACAAAAACCGCACTTGTTAAAATTACAAATGACTTGCTTCTTGCGTCAGACCAAGGCTGCATCTCATTGCTAATTTTACTTGATCTTAGTGCTGCGTTCGACACCATAGATCATGACATACTCATAGATCTATTACAAAACTATATGGGTATTCAAGGGCATGCTTTAAGATGGTTTAGATCCTACCTGTCCGATTGCTACCACTTTGTTTATTTCAATGGGAAGTCATCTCAATTATCACCAGTAAAGTATGGAGTACCACAAGGATCTGTCCTAGGTCCTCTGCTATTTTCAATATACATTTTGCCCCTTGGTAATATTATTAGAAAATACGGGATTCGTTTCCACTGTTATGCTGATGATACTCAACTATATATCTCAACAAGACCAGATGAAACTTCTAAATTATCTAAGCTAACAGAGTGTATTAAAAATGTAAAAGATTGGATGACCAATAATTTTCTCCTATTAAATTCAGATAAGACAGAGATATTACTTATTGGACCAAAAAACAGTACACAGAATCACTTGGATTACAATTTGCAACTAGACAGATGTACTGTACGTCCTGTACAGTCAAAAATCTGGGTGTTATATTAGACAGCAACTTGTCTTTTGAAAATCATATTTCCCATGTTTCAAAAACAGTATTCTTCCATCTTAGAAACATTGCCAAGCTACGAAACATGTTACCTGTTTCTGATGCAGAAAAGCTAGTTCATGCATTCATGACCTCTAGACTGGACTATTGTAATGCACTGCTAGGTGGTTGTCCTGCATCTTCAATAAACAAGCTACAGGTAGTCCAAAATGCTGCAGCTAGAGTCCATACTAGATCAAGAAAATATGATTATATTACCCCAATTTTACAGTCTCTGCACTGGCTACCTATTAAGTTCCGTATCAGTTACAAAATATTATTACTTACCTATAAGGCCCTTAATGGGTTAGGTCCTGCGTACCTAACTAGTCTTCTACCACGCTACAATCCATCACGCTCCCTAAGGTCGCAAAACTCTGGACTTTTGGTAGTACCTAGGATAGCAAAGTCCACTAAAGGAGGTAGAGCTTTTTCGCACTTGGCTCCCAAACTATGGAATAGCCTTCCTGATAACTTCCTGATGTTCGGGGTTCAGACACACTCTCTCTGTTTAAATCTAGATGAAAGACACATCTCTTTGACCAAGCTTTCAAATAATGCATCTCATAATCTTGTACTGCAGTTATATCTGATCAAATGCACATTATTATTCTTTAGCTTGGGTTAAACAAATCAATTTTGCTTGGTTGGAACAGCAGCTACACTAATTATGTCTCTATTTGTTTCTGCCACGGGATTGACATCTGAGAAGAGATGATGCCAACCCCTCAGAGGACCTCAGACGATGCCAACCCTGAAACAACATACAGAACTACCAAATCTTGCTATAAGTTTGATTTCAACATATAATAATTGCTGTTAATAGTGTTCATCATCTGTTTGATTACATCTTCAATTGATTTTTCCGTACATTTCTGCCATATGTACATTAACTGACATAGTCACCAATGATAAGCTACTACTAAATATATTGTAGAAACTTAATTTTCTGTACAGCGCTTTGCAACGATTTGTATCGTGAAAAGCACTATACAAATAAACTTGAATTGAACTGAATTGAAAATATTAAAATGCAAAAAAATGATATTTGACGATTTTTGAAATGCAATTTATTTCTGCGATGCAAAGCTGAATTTTCAGCCTTATTACTCCAGTCTTCAGTGTCACATGGTCCTTCAGAAATCATTCTGATATGCTGATTTGCTGCTCAAGAAACATATCTTATCATTATCAATGTTGAAAAGAGTTGTGTTGCTTAAAGGTGACATATTATGCCCCTTTTTACAATATGTAATATAATTCTCCGAGGTCCCCAGAATGTAACTGTGAAGTTTCAGCTCAAAATACCCCACAGATCATTTAATGTATCATTTTGAAAATGACTATTTTGAGTGGAAGTAGAAACACACTATATTAGAGCATGTGTCTTTAAATGCAAATGAGCTGCTGATTCCCGCCCCCTTTTCCAGAAGAGAGCTCTGTCATTACAGCTTGTACCTGCTAAAAACATCTGTTTTGGTTCTGATTAACATGTTTATCACGCTGAAATCATGCGTTTTAAACCATATTAGTTTAAACTTGTGATATACAGTTTTCTGAGTGCACACATCCGAAGCACAGGACAGAAAGCGGCTGTCACAGCATGTGAGTACTGTTCTTATTCACAAACGTTTACGCATAAGTTACAAAAACAGTCGGTTATGTCTGTGAAGGTAAACAGCTGGGAAATAAAGCGCATGTTTATTTTAGATCTGTGTGGCAGCAGCAATATACAGTAAATAAATCAATAAATCCACTGCTCTGTTGTCTCCTCTGAGGCTGCGACTGTAAATAGTGTTGTGTGCTCGTCTGTGCAGCCAAAGACAGAACAGTTAGCATGTTTTGCTCAAACTTTCACCATGGCATTAGAACTGGTACATCTTTGTCGCTTGCGAAATCAAAATGATGGGTCCATGGGTGGAAACTTACAGATTAAGGGGCGGTAATATTATAATGAGATCCCTTTGCAACGTTACTAGGGGAGCGAGATCAGACGCGCTCGTTTTTTCAGACACTTGCAGAAAAAGGCTTACCAAAACAAAGTTACTGGGTTAATCTTTTTCACATTTCTTTGGTTGGTAGATGCACCGGGGACCTGATTATAGCACTTAAAACCTGGAAAAGTCAGATTTTCATGATATGTCACCTTTAAGATTTTTGTGGAAACCATGATATTTTTCGGGATTTCACCATTTATTTGAAACAGAAATTTATTTGTAACAGTTTAAAAGTGTTTACTGTAACTTTCGATCAGTTTAATGCAGTATTAAAGTCGAAGTGAAGAGGGTCAGTCAAGTTTACATTATTTAGTAAACTGATTTCCACTTTGATTAAAAAAAATATATAACAAACACGATTAATGTAACCATTATAAAGAAAAAATGATGTTTTGTTATAGCTTTTGGAGCAAGGGTGCCGCTATCTTGCGATACCACAGGTTGTGACGTCACGGGGCTGGTTTGCTCCGTTGACAAGTACAGTAATATAAGCATTTCTTTTTGAAAACACAAATGTTATTTTAGTACACAAATGTTTTTAGATGAATATCCAACATCAAACTGTCTACATCACGAAGTTTTGATCGTGGTATCCCAAACATTGTTTTCGAAAGGCAAAGCACAACCTGATGTAAACAAACAACGATTCATACAATATCTTTCATGTTGCATCTTATTGTTATGTCAGACTGTCAGACATATTTGTATTACACTGGCCCGTTCACCAGTAGTGGTATGTAAGATATTTTATGTTGATCAGCGAATACAATTAGCTTACCTGCAGTTAAAAGGACACTTCAGTGTTTAACTAATCACCGAGTCTCAGCCTCAGATGTCACACCCACGGAACGTTTGCTAAACGTCTGATGCATATGGCACACAAAAGTGGAAACACTTCAGGAGTTTCAAACAAAGCCACTAGAAGGCAAGCCGAGGAGCGTCTCGCTGCAGCCTGCGGTGGACATCCAACCCCGCCCACATCCACGCGTGACATCACAAGCCACGCCCATGTCCAATTATGTCACATTCTTATTATTTTGAAACAGGAAAAAGCATCCATAAGCAGATAAGTCGAATTGTTTGCCAACCACTAAAAAGAAGTTGTTTGCTGTGTTGGTAAGAAAAAAAAAATCTTTGGTCTTTATGAAGACTTAAAAGGTTGACAACTTGAAGAATGTTTGCGTCGTTTGTGTATAAACAGCAGTTGGGCATGCTTAGTATGTGTTTTGAACTGCACACAGGCACGTTATTACTTAGCTAGCAGTGTGTACCTGTTTTTATATCCCGGTGGGGACTTAAACCTGAATACACACAGACTCATATGGGACTCGTGTCATGGTGGGGACCTAAATTGAGGTCCCCACGGGTAAACAAGCTAATAAATCACACAGAATGAAATTTTTTGAAAATCTAAAAATTCAGAAAGTTTCCTGTAAGGGGTAGGTTTAGGTGTAGGGTTGGTGTAGAGCAATAGCACATACAGTTTGTACAGTATAAAAACCATTACGCCTATGAATGTCCCCACAAGTATAACGAAACAAGTGTGTGTGTGTGTGTGTGTGTGTGTGTGTGTGTGTGTGTGAGAGAGAGGGAGAGAGTGTGTTATCCAGCAAGACAGTGAAATGATGCGGTTCCTCAACTAAGATACTGTGCAAGGGTTCTGTGATCACTGTCATTAAAAATATCATGTGTGGGGAGAGGTAAATACATATGTGAGAGGGATAAAGTGTGTATATGAGTAGGTGAGAGTGTTATGTATTATTAAAAAAAGGGTTATTTAAAAAAATGCACATTCAGTCAGAGTTCATTTTATGTCATAAGAATCAGTGCACTATATATTTATTAGTGAACTGATTCTTACAACATAAAATGAATGCTGACTGAATATGCAATTTTTTTATAACACTCATCTCACCGACTCTCACATTTCACCCCTCTCACACATATGTACTTACCTCCCCTCACACACAAAACACTCACTCACATACATATATTTTTAATGTTATACACTGATCACAGTACCCTTGCACAGTAACTTGGTTGAGCAACCACATCATTTCACTATGAATTGCTGGATAACTCTGTGTTTGTGACAAATTATCTTTGTTTTATTCTATATTACTGGAAAGATCACATAATGGTTGTCAATGTTTGTTTGTCATGTTTTACAGCATTCTATGCATTTTTGGTCCTAGCCTAATGCAGAGCAGCTCTGCTGGGATGAGGGGTCCTTGCTGCAGTTTCAACAGTAAAGAAAATTACTCGTTACAGTTCACCTGGAGGACCACATAAGCCATGCAGTGGTGTGTGGAGGTATGATGGGAGCATTTATCTAGATACTGTATTAATTGATTTTTGTGGTTTAAAATCATAAATATTCTTGTATGTAGAATGATGAGGTAAATGATGGGGTAAATACTATTTAGTGGACAAATATGCCCCTCAACACACACATATTCTCTATTTTTAACAGGAGTGCCAAGAGGACATAAAGTGGAAGTTTGTAAGGGACATTGGTCCAGCGTGGTGCTGGATACAGAGTCACCATGAGTTATTCTGTGGGGAGGTGAAAGGGCGTGCCTTTCTCCAGATGGATAGTAAAAATCAACAGAATGCCATCAAAGACTACCTGGGGTCGAATCGAATGAAGCAAGAGATGTCTTTTTATTCATCTCTCAGGACCTGAAGAGGGACATTCACATTGACTCCATTGTTAAAAAGGCCCAGCAGAGGTTGTACTTCCTTCGCCAGCTGAGGAAGTTCAACCTGCCACAGGAGCTGCTGAAACAGTTCTACTCCGCCATCATTGAATCTGTCCTCTGCACTTCAATAACTGTCTGGTTCAGCTCAGCTACCAAATCAGACCTTAGAAGACTACATCAGATAGTCCAGACTGCTGAGCGAATCACTGGTACACCTCTCCCCACTCTCCAAGAACTGTACTCATCCAGAGTGAGCAAAAGGGCTGGCAAAATCACTCTGGACCCTCACATCCAGCACACTCCCTCTTTGAACTGTTGCCGTCTGGTCGATGCTACAGAGCTCTGAGCACCAGAACGACCAGACACAGGAACAGTTTCTTCCCTCAGGCCTTCTACCTCACAAACAGTTAAATGTTCTCCCCACTGTGCAATAAAACGTGCAATACCCAACTATCCATACTTATATTTATTATACATATGTTTTTGATTTAATATATCATACATCTATCCACATTCCCTTACATAATTTGTATATAGCACATCTGTGCAATACAATATATTGTCTATTGTCCTTTTGTCTATTGTGTATTGTTTTCACAAATTTATTTTTAATCACTTGTTTATTTTGTTATCTGATTTCTGATTCTGATTGCTTGAGTATCCGGAGGAGCTGGACATATTCATATCAAATTGTCTTGCTGAACAAGGTTTGAAAGGCCATGCCATGTTTCTGTGAATAATCTAACAAGGCAAGGAATCTCTCTATGTAGCTTATGTATGTATGTGTACTGCATTTCAAGAACTGTTTATCTGATCATTCAACTGTTCATTTATGATAGTTGGAACATATCTCTTATAGAACATATCTTTTGAAATTTAATTATTTTTGTAAAATAATAAATATAAAAATACCTAATGAAGCAAGGGATGCGTGTTTATTAATCTTTAAATATATGGAGGACCTGGACACACTTCATATGAAGTTTTGTTGATGAACAAGGCCTGAATGTCAATGCCATGTTACTTGCATAATCTATCAAAGCAAGCAATCTCTATTTAGCATATGTATGTGTAGCCTACTGCATATGGAGACCTGTCAATCCTATCATTCAAATGTTAACAATTTATAAGTGCAACACATTTTTAGAAAATTAAATGACAATTATAAATTATAAAAATGTGTTGTGACTTTTACAATAACATCTTTAGAAAATTAAATGACAATTCAAATTATAAAATGTGTTGTGACTTACAGTAAAAAAAATCTACTTTAAATTTGATAAATCTAAAAGGTGTCTTAGGTAGTTTAAAATCGATCGTAATAAATGTGAATTTATCTCATTACATAAATGAACAAGGTAAGGTGCAGAGGTTTTTATTACAATTAGCCTAATTTAATCAACCAATGCAAGTGTTTTACAGGCTGTTGTGATGACAAATTCAGCTCAGTACATTAGACATATTAAATATATTAGATTTAAGTTGTGCCATTTTAGCCTAGACATCCTTTAAAGAAATAAGAAAACGTGTATTAGTAAAACGAAAGACAACATTATTTTATTTAGATCCCCGAAACGGCCGTAAATTGCTTCGACATAACTTTACTTCCGGGTTTCCCGGTATGGGGATGGGGAATCACAAGAGGTGACGTATATGATAGGGGCGTGGCTTCTGATGTACCCGCTTGGACGTGGGCGTGGCTGTATTGTGTATGGGCGTGACTTATGATGTCACACTTGGATGTGGGCGGGGTTGGATGTCCACCGCAGGATGCAGCGAGCCCTACTTGGGGCCTGCAACCATTAGCCGAAAAAGCGTAACGGCTAATGCTAACGCTTCCGGTCTGCCAGTATGTGGGAAAGGAGATCAGAGGCCGTTTTTTTAATGGATGTCGATGGAGGAGAGGCTTCACTACGCTGAATAAACAGCTTTTTAGAGAAAACAGCTCATCATTTAATGAATCGACAGCCTATCTGCTAATCTACAACATGTTTTACACTAAACAATACTTTTGGATTGAACTATTTTTAGAGTTTACCAAAAAAAAAAAATGCTGTTTTATAAGAGAAGTCACTGACTTTTTGCGACAGGTGGGATTCAGCTTACGGCACTTCTCATTCATTCCTATGGTATCCGTAAACGGCGACTGAGTGTCGCACAACTCTGACTGAAATTCAATGACGTCAAGGCTGTAATGTGATTGGTTGTTAAGGCTCACGTGATCCAAGTTTGCCGTTACGCTTTCTCCAATAGTAAGTAATACAGACCCTCTCATCTCCCTATAGTAAGAACATCTCTGTTTCAAAGTCATCCTGTGATTTGTTGAATTATACAGGATTTCCGGGAGACGTGTGTCGCGTTCTTTAAAGTTCCACCTGGAAACAAAGATGCCGTGACGCCAAACCCCCCCCATGAAAGAAGAAAGCCATCGTGTTTACTATGGAGGACCAGAAATGACTTAAGTATAAATAAATACATAAATGAATACATAAATGCATAAATACACTGACATACACTGACATACACTACCAGTCAAAAGTTTTTAAACAGTATGATTTTTAATGTTTTTTAAAGAAGTCTCTTCTGCTCACCAAGCCTGCATTTATTTGATCCTAAATACAGCAAAAACAGTAACATTTTGAATAGTTTTACTATTTAAAATAACTTTTCTATTTTAAAATATTTTAAAATTAAATTTATTCCTGTGATTTTAAAGCTGAATTTTTAGCATCATTACCTCTAGTCACATGATCCTTCAGAAATCATTCTAATATTCTGATTTTCTGCTCAAAAAACCTTTATTATTATGTTGAAAACAACTGATAAGAATTTTTCAGCTTTCTTTGATGAACAGAAAGTTCAGAAGAACAGCATTTATCTGAAATAGAAATCATTTGTGACATTATAAATGTTTTTATCATCACTTTTGATCAATTTAAAATGCAAATTAAAATATTAATTTCTATAATCCCCTGGAATAGTGGAATAATACTTTTGAATGGAATAGTGTATAATGTAACAAAAGCTTTTTATTTCAGATAAATGCTGATCTTTGGATCTTTCTATTCATCAAAAAATCGTGAAAAACTCAACTGTTGTTGAGTACTCAACCGTTTTAAATATTGGTAATCAACAAATCAACATATTATAATGATTTCTGAAGGATCGTGTGACACTGAAGACTGGAGCAATGATGCTGAAAATTTATCTTTGATCACAGGAATAAATTACATTTTAAAGTATATTTAAATAGAAAAGTTATTTTAAATAGTAAAAATATTTCAGAATTTTACTGTTTTTGCTATATTTTGGATCAAATAAATGCAGGCTTGGTGAGCAGAAGACTCTCTTTTCTTTTTTTTAAATCTAATTGTATAAAAATTTTTGACTGGTAGTGTAGGCTGATTATTATAGACTGAAACAAATGTGCTTCAGCCAGGATAAAGAAGAAGTGCTCCCAGTTGCTGCAGAAAAAAAAGAACAACAACAAAAGCATGTTGCTGGAGACGGGCTTATTGAAAATGCAAACTGATTGTCTGCCGGCAGGAGGCGCTGTGAGAGTGATAAAACTAGCGGTTTCTCCATTAATGGCTGTAATCAAAGCAGCTCCGCTCATGAATAACAGAAATGTGTTTAAAACTCATATCACCGTTATTGAAAAAAAAAAAAATATCGCGATACATATTGATATCGAATTATTGTCCAGCCCCACGGCTGTACTACTGTGGATACTACCATTGCTAATGATTTGCGTTTAATAGCAAGTGATGTAGATCATGCACCAAGCGACTTCCTTCTGTTTCGTATGGAACGTGTAACGTTAGTCGATGAATTAGTTATCAGCTCAGTGCTGATATGGATATAGACCTTGATCCAGCTGTGTTCGCCGGTCTGCAAGAATCAGCTTCACGTGCGCTCGAAACACTGCGGTCAGCCACGTCTTGAAAATACACGGTCAAGCCAGCCGCACTTCTTTTGTATTTTTTTATTTTATTTATTTATTTATGTTTTTTTTTTTTTTGCGTGTTTAACCGCGCACTTACAGTATGGGTGCTGGGAGCGGTCAAAATGGATGTGAAGACGCTGTCATAACGGCGTCATAACACCAACCCTACACTTAAACCTAACTTACCCCTTACAGGAAACTTTCTGCTTTTTCAAATTTTGATGCCATGATTTTCGTGCTGAAGTTGCGCATGCACTGTGAGGGGGAAACAGGGGAACTGAATTCACCGGAACACCGGACTCGTGTCCTCCTGTCCTCGGGAGTTCACTCTCCTGAGTCGAACTTGCGAAGTCCGAACTACCAAAGACGCAAGTCCGAACTTTGTGTACTTGGTATTGAGAAACGGCTCGTGTATTTTCAAGACGCGGCTGGCTTGACCACAGTTAATAAAGTTAGCAGTCTAACTAGGCTAATTGCTATCTCTCATTTCTAACAGAAACGGTTGTTCTGACTGGTTTGCCTAATTGACCAATCCTACATTGAGAGAGGTTAGGACCGCCTACCTTATTAACATACAGACACAGAAATACAGAAATAAATAAATGTAGAAATGTAGAAATGCATAAATAAATGTAGAAATACAGAAATAAATGTAGTATAACACAAATGGTACAAAAATAGTACAATTAAAAATTACACTTTTGACAAAATAATTTATTCATTAATTTATGCATATCTGCATTTATTTATTTATTTATTTATTTATTTCAGCATTAAATTAATTAATTATTTATTTCATTTATTTATTTATTCATTTATTTATGTATTTCTACATTTATTTATTTATTTCAGCATTTAATTAACTATTTATTTCTACATTTATTTATTTATTTATTCATTCATTTATGTATTTCTATATTTATTTATTTATTTATTTATCTATTTCTGCATTTATTTATTTATTTATACTTAAGTCATTTCTCGTCCTCCATAGTTTACAACTGTGATGACGAGCGCTTATCAGGATCAAATAAACGCTGGATTTTCAAAAGTATGTGAAATATTTAAAGTTTGCGGCATAGAATCTTTAAAATACATCCGAGAGTTTTACACACCGGTCTGTTATTGTGGCGACATTTCCAAGCCCCGAAACATGACGCTGAACAAAACGAACTGTGATTGGTTGTTTGACATGTCGGTCAAATGGCCTCATGGACGGGCCTTGGCCAATGAAAGCTACCATAGACTCCAGACCTTCAGCCGTCAGTCTGAAGGTCTGGCTACGCGAGACTACTAATCACCTATCTGAATGATCGGGCTAGTGCTGCTTCCTCAAGAAAGTTAATAATAAAAATAATTTTCACATGTTTTAAGCCTTGTCAGTTTAAACATTAATGTGTTTTAAGCCATTCAAGCGCAAGACAACACAAAAGAGATGTAGTACTCACATGCTGTGATAGATAGTTTTTGTGCGCACTAGGGATGGGTGATATATTATAGTTTGCGATATACTGGTAAAAATTCTCCCCACGATAAGAATTAGTCTTCCCACGATAATAACGATGAAGTCTAGTTGTTGACATATTTCTGTGTGCAACAGTGTGGAGCGACATCGCAGAAAGGCGGACATGAAATTGAGGAGAAATTTATTGCTAAATGAGGAGCTCCTTCTACAATCTGGAACTGGTTTGGTTAGGGCTGTACAGTGCACAAAAAATCGGTCTGAATAAATGTACTACAGTAGCATGTGTGCAATACAGTTTTGCATGTGTATGAGCCTGTTTACAAACCTGTTGTCCAAAAATAAGATATCATTTATTGACATGCTTTTTCACTTAATAACATAGTCGAATGTTTGAAATAACTACTTTTTGTGACCAGACGTGGTTTCATATTACAGAATGATAGTATTATATACAGTGATAAAGGATTTGTCGATTAGCATTGCATTATAAATATTCTTTCCTTATAAAAAATACCCAAGATTGCTTGAGGAACACAGATAAACCATATATTTTGTGCAATTGTATGTTTATTGTTTTCAAGTTTCATCAGTTAAAATTTCTCTATCTCCGGTGTGCGTTTTATTCAGCAATAACTGGATACCTTTGTCCATTTTAGGGATTTCATGGAGCGTCGTCAGTAGTATTACTTCTGCTATGCATATGTGGAGTTTCTGCGCAAGTGCGCCCTCCGGCTTCCAGTATGAATTAAACAGTCATTACATTACGTGTGTACTCAGTAATGCTCACAAAAATAGGAAAGATAATACTTTTCTCTAAAGAAACAGGATTCCCTGAATTATCGTCATTGATATCGTTATCGCAATAAATACCAGACATATCGTGATATATTTTTAAGCCCATATCACCCATCCCTAGTGCGCACGCGAGTATTTTTACGAAGATTTTTACTACCTGATGTATTCAAATCCTAGTGGCTCATGTATATGGTTAACACAAAGTGAAAGTGTTCCTCAGCACAAGCCTGTGCTGGAGAATAAAATTGTTTTGCGAGACCAATATATGCCAATGAACAATCAGATTTAGTGTTGCAATCAGTCCAAACCTCATAAAAACTGACATGTTTTGAGATGGAGATTTCTAATCGGCTCTGCCCATATGTTATAAATGAAAGCTACGGGGATGATTACTGTAGTAAGTGTTCACTGATATTAAATAGAAACCTTAATGGGGTTATTTTTCAGCTGTATGGGGATTGAAATCTAATGAGAGATTGACACGTCTGCCGTTGCCACTGCCTGCAGTCTCTTCAGCTTTAAAGAAGACTCCCTGCCAGGCTGGAATAAGGCTCTTTGATTGGCATCTCTGAAAATATAGCTTCATCGGACTTGATTTGATGGCTGCAAGTTTGTTCGGGCATCAATTGCCAATCAGGGCTTTGATGCTTGATATGCTGCAACCAGAGGGTTGTGCTCCTTACCCCCAGGGGTCACACTCGAGACAGATAGAGAGAGAAATTACAAGTGCTCCCCTTTGCCTCTCCCTCCTTTAGAAGCTCCTTAAAGCTATGTGTCGATGATGGATAGTCACTTCAGATGTGGACGACAGCCAATTCACAAATGTGTTATTGTTTAAGCTCCAACTAATGAACCCTGGCAAGCGTTCTTAGTTAAAGGGGTCCATAAAAGTGCAATTTAGATTGTCTTAAAACGAACAGTTAGTAGGCCATGAAAATGTTAGCCTGCTTGTAAATTGCTCTGCATTTTTCTGCATTTGCACCTAACATTTTTGCAAGTCTTGGCTCATTATTCAGATATACATAGCTTTCAGAGGAATCATTTATCATCAATGTTTTGGGTAGTTTGTTGTGGTTCTCTAACCACTAAAATGATGCAGCACACAGATTCTAATGTCACAGCTACACTGAAGACTTGTGTGGGGCAAAAATTGCCAAATTAGTAAAATAACTTTTCATGGGTAACCCTGCCCATTTTCATCCAAAATCCTGCTTCATAATTTTTTTTAAATAAAAAACTTAGTTTTAGGATTAGAACTGCATAAAATGAAGGGATTTTACATTTCTGTTGATTAAATGCACATGCTTTCTGTGTACAAAAGTAGGCCTATAACTGCATTTTGTCATGAAAAACTCAATTTCATGTCATGTAATTCATTCAGTCCACAAATTTAGTCAGGTTCCACTTGAGATACGCTCACAGCTTCTCAGTGGTCTTGTCTCTGTAGCAAACTGCCTTTGGTTCAGTGTATCTCCTGGAGGCCTGTCGCTGCATTGTGTTAATTGGATTATCTGAGACAGGAGCACTGTACCAGGGTTTACATGGACCAACTAATAAAATTGTGTGCAGGAATTAGGCATATCATTTGCAAGGGAAGATTAAAAGATATTATGTCTTAATGAAGTAAGTACTGCCCCATGAGCGCTAATAAAGGTCTTTCCTGTTTCTTATATCAGTGATGTCAGCTGCTCCACTCTTCAGCCATGGCTTAAGTGTGAAAACCCAATGTTTTCCATGCCAAATACTGAACTATATGGGTTGTAACCAGTATTTGGGAGTAACTAGCTAAAAGAAATGTTGATACTTATCTACATCATCTAGTTCAGTTGTGTTTAAAGTTCTGTAGCTTTTCCAGAAACAAATTACTTTTTCTAACAGATAGGTGGCATGACACTGTTTTTATAACTCCCCCCCCACAGTAATGCTATATGAAATATTTTCATAATGCCACTGTTCATAACCTTTTTTTTTTTAATTTACACCACTGTTCAAATGTTTGGGAGTCAGTAAGATTTTTAATGTTTTTGACCATTTCAAATAAATATTTTCTGTTGTAATATATTTTAAAATGTAATTTATTCCTGTCATGGCAAAACTGAATTTTCAGCATCATTACTCCAGTCTTCAGTGTCACAAGATCTTTCAGAAATCATTTTAATATACTGATTTACTGCTCAATAAACATTTTTCCTGAAAACCATGCTAAATTTTTGCTAAATTTTCTTTCTTGATAAATAGAAAATTCAGAAGAGTAGCTTCTATTTGAAATATATATCTTTTGTAACAATATTGTCAAGAAATGACAATACTGTGACAAATATAAATGTTTTACTGTCACCTTCAATCAATATACTTCATTCTTTGCCAAATAAAGGTATTCAGTTTTTTTTGTTTGTTTTTTTAAATCTTACTGACCTCAAACCTTTTAATGTAGTTTATGTAAACTATATTTGGACTTATTTCTTTAAGTTATACATTTACAAATGTATTTGTTTATTTTTAATAGTTTCACCCTAACTGATATTTATTCAGCAACTTTTGTGCCAGAAAACATGACATTATTAAATTATATCAGTGGATAGTTATGTATTTAAAACAAAAACATTGCATCTTTGTTTTCTATATAGTTAGTATCTTTTAATTGGAAGCATGTAGTGTAACTAACTACTTTTTTTCACATTTTAGTAGTTTGTAGTTTTTTTCAAGAAAAAACAAAAACAAAAAACAAATGTAACAGGAGGCACAATTTGCACCTTAGTGGTGACATTTTACCACTAAAAATAGTCTGAAAATGAAAATAAACTGAGAATTATGGAGTGTGATGTCATTGTCAGATCAGCCAATCACAATACTCTTATGCATGTTTACTACTGCACTTCAACTGTTACTCAACAAAACATCCCGAGAATCCTGATTTTTGATACTGTTTTTAGTCACCCTGAGGCCTTGGCAGTAATTCTGTGGCCAACTGTGTGCATTAGAGGTATGAAATGCTAGTTGCATGTACAGAGGTGGGTAGAGTATCCCAAAAACTGTACTCAAGTAAAAGTACTTGTAAAAATATTTACTCAAGTAAAAGTAAAAGTAATAGTCTGAATAGTTACTTTAGTAAGAGTAAAAAAGAATCGGATAAAAAAACTACTCAAGTAGTTAGTTACTAGTTACTTTGGATCATATATTGAATATATATAGTCTATTTTTATATAAATATTTAGATAAAATTTATATATACATACATACGCACACACACACACACTGCAGTTCAAAAGATTTTTAATGTTTTTTTAAAGTAATTTATTTCAGTGATGCAAATCAGAATTTTTATCAGCTTTTACTCAAGTCTTCAGTGTCACATAATCCTTCAGAAATCATTCCAATATGTTGATTTATTATCAATGCTGTTCTTTTTAGCTTTCTATTCATAAAAGAATCCTGAACAAAATGTCACAGATTCCAAAAAATATTAAGCAGCAAAACTGTTCCCTGTTGAAAAAAACAACATATGCTGGTTAGGTATGTTTTAAAGCATGGGATGCTGGTTTGAGCTGGTTTAAGCTGGTCCTTTGCTGGTTTAAACTGGTCATGTGCTGGTCCGACCAGCTTAAGACCAGCACATGACCAGCTAAGGACCAACATAAACCAGCAAAGGACCAGCATAAACCAGCATCCCAGCTTCAAAACATACCTAACCAGCATATACTGGTTTTTTCAACACTAATAAATCAATATATTAGAATGATTTCTGAAGGATCATGACTCTGAAAACTGGAGTAACAGCTAATAAAAATTCAGATTTGCATCACTGAATTGAATTCTATTTTTAAAGTATATTAATTATGTATTATATATGTATATATGTAGGCTGTATAACCTCTGACACGGAGAAGAGTGAAAACTCCTCACATGACCGCTACTGAACATCTGAACATAACGAAACAAATGCACATTGACGGATCTTCTTCCGTCTGTTCTGCAAAATGTAAACAAATGTATATTTCTGTAATAGTAAATATTGTGAAAATATCAATATTAATTGTGTCTAGGCAAAGGCATTCCTCTTGGGACAGGTCACGCGCCGCTGTGCAGAGCTAACGCAGGTTTGGCGGGTGTTCCTTTCATACTTTGTGACAGCTTATTTAATGTATAAATTATACATCGTATTTAATGTATGAGGTATATGTACAACAGACTGGTAATGCCATTGTGGTATAGTGTATTGTAATCGAATGTAGCCTATCTATACCTGTGGAACCACAGACAGCCCAGCAGGCACCAGACGTCTATGTAATGTCAGGTTGACTTTGGACATGACGTCGGACAGACGTTGCATTTTGGTTGAAAATGAAAATCGGGTTGACGTCAATATTTGACGTCAATTTGACGTTGACTTAACGTTGGATTTTGGTTGCACAACCTAAAAACAACAAAATCTCAACGTCAGCTGACGTCGGTATTGGACATCAATTTAACATTGACATTAGACGTTGAATTTACGTTGAATTTTGGTCACCCGACGTTGCAACCAAAATTTAACCAAATATCAACGTCTTATGACGTTGTGTGCCTGTTTTGTGCCTGCTGGGTGCACACACGGTGTTCATCTAATGAAGATCTTCACAAGCTAGCAAACAATAGCCTTTGCAGATTTGCTTTCAATTGACTGTAGATCCAAAGCCACGTCTTCAACGCTCTTCATGTTACAACTCTGAGTGAGAACCGCTTCAGACGACTCAGCGCGTGTGGCAGAACTGAACGAATCATTTAAACTGATTCGTGAACCGATTCACTGGTTTGCCAACTGGTTTGATCAAGCCTTCGAACAGAATTGACTCAAAAGAATGAATCATTCGCGAATGGGCATCGCTCATCAAAAGTAGACGGCGCGTTTGGAATAAATTGAAGCATTTTAACTCATATTGCATTAAGATAAAGTAACGAGAGGAGCGTCGCCCACAGTAACGAAGTAAAAGTACCGTTTTTTCACTAAAAATGTACTTGAGTAAAAGTACCCATTTTTAAATATACTCTAAAAGTATTAGTTACCCAAAAAATTTACTCAAGTAAATGTAACGAAGTAAATGTAACTCGTTACTACCCACATGTAGCATTTTTTTATGCCAGGAGGGCATTTTGCTCAATAGCAGTCAGCAGTAGGTCATCAGTTGCAGAAATGCGTCGCTGCAGAGAGGGGGTGGATGTCACTCCCGGTAAACGCACACATGGTTGATGCCTGGAGAGGCAGGTGTCACGAGCATAAAAACACAAACCGAAACCTTTCACACGTATACACAATCACATAAGCTAGGGTTCTCTTCTATTTTACGTTCTACACCGCACTGGTGAATGTTTCTTCCACACATCCCTCTTCGTTCTCCTTGACCTTTTCTTTTTGCCTTTGGCAGAGCTGCAGTCGGACCGGATGCCACGGCTGCAGCACACTCTCGCTATCGTTCCATGATTTATTCACCAGCCTGCCTCTGTCTGCACAGCCCCCAACCTCACACACACTCTACAGTGCATGCTGTCCCCAAGGGCCTCACGTACACACAAACGCAAATGGACAAACATCGCGCAACATCTCTCTCCTCCTCCTCTCTCAGCAGCAGAGCATAGATCACGTCACTGCTGCGCTCGGCTTGGGTTGTTTGCATTTCATTAGCTCTGCCGGGGAGCAAGCGCCACATACACCATATGCAATCACACACACACAGGTTAAGTCTATGCAAACCACCAAGAGTAAACACATGCATATGCGAGGACACACAATTTAACATTCAAAGCAAACATAATCTGATTCATGTTACTGTGTTTGTCTCATTTGAATAGCATTAAAGGGATATTGTTATCATTTTCTCACCTTCATATCATTCCAAACCTTCATGATTTTCTTTCGCAACACTAAAGATATTTTGATACAACGAAAGTCAGTGGGATCCACAGTGTTGTTCTGAATGACATTGACTTTAATTATATGGGCAAAAACAGTTAAAAAAAAACAAACAAACAGAAACCTTTTTTTTTTAAATATTTAAAAAACTGTCAATTTAAAGGGATTGTGTCATTTGGTGTCATCTGTCATTTGGTATTGTTTTCTAAAAAAGGAAAAAAAGAAGATTAAAATTTAGTGAATTTTTGCTTTAAACAAAGAAAAAACAAATATTACTAAAAATTAATAGTTTTAAGCATAAAGCAAAAACTTTTTTTTTAAAACAAGACAATGTAATTTTGCTTCTCAAGTAAATGTATTTTAATTTAAGAATGTTTAGAGATTTGTACTTGAAAATGACAAAAATACACAGGGAAAAAAAATCATAGAACACGTTTTGCTTTTAAAAAAATGCAATAAGCAGGGCAATGAAATGCAAAAATGAACAAATAATAAAAAATAAAAAATTCAGTTTGAACCATCCCTACCCTAGTGAAAAATAAATATATACTAAAAATGCATTTGAAATATATTTATTTCATGGTAAGTATACTACAAATACATTTACATATTTATGTATTTGTAGTATACTTTATGTATTTATGTATATTTACATATACTTTAAGTATACTAAACTAGTATACTTAAAGCCTGCTAAATTGGAACAATTAATTTTGTACTTAATGCACTTTAATTGTGCAGAAGTAGTGCTGAAGTCCAACTAAAGATATGATGAAGTATATTTGAATATATCTGAATCCTCATCAATAGTGACATTAAAACACCTTTTAGGCTTAATAATAAGAAATGTGCATTGTTCACAAGTAGTACTCCAAATAAAGTTTCTCGAGTGAAATGTCAGTAAATATTTTAATAGATTTTAACTATACTTATTATGAAATAAATGTATTTTAAATATATCACTTTTTTTTATTAGGGTAAGAAAAACACTTTTGTAATATTTACTTCATTCATTTGGTCCCATGAAGCTTTGGTTTCTCTATGACATCACAGCCAACTGTGTGACCTTAGCACACAACCTCAAGCCATAATGAATAACCATGAGTCTTATTGGACAAGACAGAAGGCAGTGAGCCAGCAGGATGTTACTGTAATGCTTCTGAGAAATGTATTTGCTTATGGTCAAACATTGATTTGGGCTGTAAGAGTCATCTGAGGAACATTTTTTGTATTGTAATATCATGTAAACATCATTAATTGAACTGTAGATGGCAGTACCTCTTTTGTAACATCACTGCAGTGCTTTAAAACCCCCACAGAGGTCATTAAAGGGCATGTTAGAGGCCTTAAGAGGTGTAATACTACCCTTTGGCCAGTGATGAGTGTGATTATAGGGTTTTAGCCTGTGCGCTGGCACCATCCTCTCCTCATCAGGTCATTAAAAATCAATCACCCAAGACTCTTTCAAAGAATTTCACTGACTTATAAGATTTTATTTATCAAATACATGTAAAAAGAACAAATTTGGTTACAGAAATCTATCATACACTACAAGCATACAAAGTCAACTCATAAATATTATTATATGAATGGTATGTCCATATAACATGACCATTAGACATTGACAGATGACCGTAGCTTGGCTTTAACTGCCACGCGCCCTAAAGGTACAGTTATATGTTGTTTTGCAGTCTGTTGGTTTTTTGAGTGGATGCTCCTGGTAATGGTTGAGATGATTGAGGTGCTCGAGGTTAGACCTGGTCTTATGAAGACATCTAGCTGAGTAGACGGCCTGGATATTTTGTAGCTCACAGCCAATAATGAGCTTCTCTAAATTCACCATCCTCTGTGGTGAATCATCTCATCACATTGCGCTCCGGGGCAGTGGCTCCCTTACCGGGCTGTGATGACGTACTTGTGGATGTTGGCCAGGTTGCATGCCAGTAATCTTAAATCTGTAGTAAATGAAGATCTGCGGCAGTGCTGGTGTGATGTTAACTGCCTGACCCTCTCTGTTTAAGTCCCACTGATGTAGTTTGTGATGTTTTCTGTAGTCTACACTCATCTCCATGATGTTTAGAAAGAGAGGCATTATGCTGTAGGTCTGTCTAATGTCTAAACATTTGAGTCAGTTGTGTCTTAAAAATCATGTTAGCAACTGCAAAACCAACAAAAGAACTAGATTTCTAAAGAAAATGTGAGCAGTTGCCACTATATTGACAAGGTGTTTTCATTGTTCAACAAGGTGTTCCTCTGTAATTATTAAAGGCATAGTTCACCCATGAAAATTCTGTCATTTACTCACCCTCAAGTTGTTGCAAATCTGTATGAGTTTCTTTATTCTGTTGAACACAAAAGAGAATATGTTGAAGAATGCTGGTAACCAAATATTTGCTGGTAGCCATTGACTTCCATAGTATGGAGAAAAAAAAAAAAAACCTATGGAAGTCAGTGGCTACCAGCAACATTTTTTGGATCAATTTTCCCTTTAATGTATTCTGAGTGTTCTTTTAGCACATTGCTAAATGATTGCTTGGGTGGTTTCTAGGTGATTACTTATTGACCTAGTTGCAGTCTTACAAATATAGTACAGTTTATTAAGGCATAGTTCATCCAAAAATGAAAATTCTGTCATTAATTACTCACCCTCATGTCGTTCCAAACATGTAAGACCTTCGTTCATCTTCAGAACACAAATCAAGATGTTTTTGATGAAATTCGAGATCTTTCTGACCCTCCATAGACAGCAACGCAACTACCACATTCAAGGTCCAGAAAGGTAGTAAGGACATCATTAAAATAGTCCATGTGACATCAGTGTTTCAACTGTAATGTTATGAAGCTACGAGAATACTTTTTGAGTGCAAAGAAAATAAATATAACAACTTCATTCAACAATTTCTACAGAATTCACAATTGCATGGATTCATATTGTTTCACCTGTGAAAATTCTCCAAACAATAGTAAATGTGATCATACTGTATTAGTTTTAGAGGTTTGTTCAGATCCATTAGCATTAGCAAGCACCACTAATTATGTAAAAACAAATGAGAGCCTGCTAAAGAGTTGTCTTCCTTGAAGGCACTATTTTGCAAAAAGGAAGGATTCTGTAAAGATTTTACACATTTATAAACAGTCCCTTCCACCAGCGCAAACACTCGGAGACTTCAGTGTCTTACAGGAAACACCCTGCCAATCTAACGTCTGCCGCTTACACTGATGTTTGCCAGAGCTCAGTGTGTTCAGATATATGACAGTAATGAACAGAGACGCCTGTCTCTGTCACTGCAGGCTACAGAAGGCCTGATGAAAGCCTGAGAGGTGGGGTGTTTGCATTTAAACACAAATTACACTTCACTGCTCCCCCTATTATTCCTTTGAGAATGTCAGTCAGGTCGAGCTGAGCGACTCCTCTGATTGGAGTTATGATAGACTGGGCCAGTGATTGATTTGTTTGAGATATACTTGGGTGTTTACTTTGGAGATGCTGTAACATATGTGAAATCACATCTCAAAATGTAGGAGCAGTGATACTCAAGCATTTTGTAAATGCAAAATATTTGAATTCTAACTTTTCTGTGCCCGACCATTCCTTGTGGCACAATGTTATCCTGCACCACTTCACAGACGATGACTGGAAAGAGAATTTTAGATTGACACGACTGTCATTTATTATATTCAACACAACAACATCCGCTCGTTCCATGTGTCAAGCATCATTATGTCATTTCTACTTCACTGCACATGTGGAAAACTTTCCCGTTTCAGTTTTTAATCCAATCAAGTGTTTTAATTGGTTTGGGCATTTTTATTCTGATTGAGGTGTTTACATGGAGCATTTTCATTCAGATTGGGCTTTTAAACAGATTGTAATCTGAATACAGTGTTCCATGTAAACGTACTTAGTGTTTAACATTTGCCTTTATTACAGATTTTAATTGACAATATTGATCTATGAAATGATTTGGCCTCTCATTTGGTTCCTGAGTTTTTAAAACATCTAAATCTGGAATTACAACAAAATGTACAATTTAGTCAATTATGTAAATACTATTATTTTGTTATTGTATTTTTTCTATTACTTATTTATTTTTAATTTTGGGCCTTTATTAATAGTACAGTAAAGATCAGGAGATGACCCTGGTTGCATTGGACTCAAACCTGGGTCCACATGAGTCTACATATTTAGCAGTATATTTCCTAAGTGTTTTAGTGTAATTTTAACAACATGCAATATGCATAATTATTTATTCAATGAATTTAAATTTATACACTCTCAGAAAAAAGGTACGAAGCTGTCACTGGGGCGGTAACCTAAGGTAAAAAAGCTAAATGTACATCTTTATACCTTTTACCCATAAATGCCGCATATTAATATCTAAAGTGAACATATTAGTACCTTTTGAAAGGGTTTTTTGGGAGAGTATACAGTAATAATAATTATTACAAATAAAATTATTACATGAAATCATACAAAAATAAATTGGATTCGCTCACTCATCAACTAGTCCAGCATTATCACCATGACCTTAGCTCAACCATGTGCTGCATACTGTATGTACAGCATTTTGAAGGTTTAAAGGGAAAATTCACCCAAAAATGAAAATTCTGTCATTACTCACCCTCTTGTCGTTCCAAACCCGTAAGACCTTTGTTCATCTTCAGAACACAAATGAAGATATTTTTGATGAAATCCGAGAGCTTTCTGACCCTGCATAGAAAGCAACACAACTGACACGTTCAAGGCCCAGAAAGGTAGTAAGGACATCGTTAAAATAGTCCATGTGACATCAGCTGTTCAACCGTAATGTTATGAAGTTACGAGAATACTTTTTGTGCGCAAAGAAAACAAAAATAATGACTTCATTCTTCAATTTCTTCTCTCTCAGGACAGTTAATTTGTTAATTAATGACAGAATTTTCTAGAGACTTTCACAAGCACATTAGCCTTCACTCTTCTTTGATGTCAGATGCTACTAACTAGTACTTAAAAGTTGACCAGTGAATCTTTTAGGTTGTCATTTACATCTTTTCTCTGTTCGGGGAAACAGATGAGAGGAACCTGTTGTTGTTATATAGCTATAAAATCAGCCTTTGATAGAGATCTTCACCATGTGGTTCTCCACAGATCGTTGCCTGTAGAGACAGAGAGGCCATTAATGTGCAAAATGTGTGGATGTGCAGTGGAGCCCTCAGCTCTGTATCCCCCCTTGGGCAATTAAACGTGTGTGTGTGAGTGTGTGGTTTTTGGTGCTGCTCTATATTTGTGTAATGTCTCCTTTGAGATCATATCCAGGCAGTAAACACTGTGCTGCCTCCTTCAGAGTCAGTCAAGTCCCTAGATGGTTTGTAGGAGAGGGCCGCATATATTGTACATCATCTCTCCTCTCAAGTCTCTCGAGAGGTTAAAGCCTGCATCTCATTGTCTGCATTGATCTACGGACTGCACAAGGATGATGATCAATATCTGGATTAGTGGAAGCAGGTGTATCTTTGTCTGTCTCTTCTTGGCTTCAGCTTTATCACCAAAACGCCAATCCACTCACAAGCTGCAGAGGAGAGGAGCGAACGCATACTGATGTCTCGCAGTGAGACAAGGCAGGCAATCCTTCGCTCTGTCTGTCACTGCTGAATGTTAGATTCACTCATTTGCTCTCATCTACTGTCAGGACATTAACAGAATCTACTTCAGCTGCTCACAGCCACTACACTTTATCTACATGTCTGTGTTAATTGACGTTTGCCATTTGCCAGGTTCTGGAGCTCCTACCTGCCGTTGCCATGGCAGCAGTCACAGGGCCTCAGCTGGCGTGTTAGTGCTGCCCTATAGGCTGTCTGTCTCAGCGCTCGTTTCTCCAAACCTGACAGCCGCCTCAGCAGGCCTTTTAAGGGCTATTTAAAGACAAATAGTAGTCCCCCTGTATTAAAGAAACGTTTTTAATTATTAAACATTAATAAACTTTTCAATTTTTTTCATTTTGAACATTTTTCAACATTAATGATTTTATTTTGGCACTTTGGGCATTCTTCAAAACTAATTATTTTATTTAATTTTTTGTATTGTGTTTTATTTTAAAATAATTATTTATTTAATTTAAATTGAAGCATTTCAGGCATTCCTTTATTTTATTTTATTTTCCAAAATTAATGATTTTATTTTGGCATTTTGAGCATTCTTCAAAATTAATGATTTTATTTTATTTTATTTTATTTTATTTTATTTTATTTTATTTTATTTTATTTTATTTTATTTTATTTTATTTTATTTTAGATTTTTAAATAGATTCTTATTTTATTTAAATTGAAACATTTTATGCATTTACATTTTATTTTATTTTAGATTTTATAGATTTTATTTTATTTTGTTTAATTTTATATTTTATTTTTATTTTTAATTTTTTTATTAATTTAAAATGAAGCTTTTTAGGCATTTCCTAAAGTAATATTTTTTATTGAATTAAAGTTTATTTTAATTAAATTGAGGCGTGTTTAGAATTGTATTGTAGAATTGAATTGCATGTTGTCTTGAATTTATTTATTTCAGTTCTGTCAAATGATTAATCATGATTAATCACATCCAAAATAAAAAATTTAGTTTACATTATATATGTGTGTACACTGTGTATTTTTATTATGTATATGCATATATATTTAAGAAAAATGTTATGCTTATATATTAAATATATTTAAATATAATAAAAACTACAGAAATATAAATATATATACATATAAATACATGTAAATATTTTCAAAATATATACTGTATGTGTGTGTATTTATATATACATAATAAATATACACAGTACACACATATTTTGTAAACAAAAGCTTATTTTACATGCGATTATTCGTTTGACAGCACTAATTTGTTTAATTTATTAAGCAATGAGGGCTTCCAGGTTGCTCTCTTTAACAGGGGAACAACACAGTACTGGTTGCTATCAAAATACCTAGCCATGTTTTCCTCTCTGTTAAGCATCTACTTCTCTCTCTCTCTCAAGTAGAGACTAATGTACTCTCACCTTCCTAGCTGATGAGTTCAGGGTGCAATCGCACAAGGTGAAAGCCATTAATGCCATATTGAGGAAATAGGTGTTTTTGTGAAGAGGGTTTTTGTGAAGGTCAAATTATTTTTCATTTATGAGAGATGAAGTCGCATACTTCAGGTGAGAATGTGGAAGGAATTTGACTTTTTCTCAAGCTCTGAGGTTCATGTCATGCTATAAAAAAGACACTTTGCAGCTAAAATTTGTATCAATTTTAAATCATTAGATTCACTGAAAATACTACAACATACAATTTGATTAGTATTTAAAAATATAAAGAAATTCCAGCTGTGAAGAAAGAAATCCCCCCCCCCCCCCCCCCCCACCCAATTGAATGAGAATGTAGAACCTTGTCATCATGTACATTGACATTTCTAAAGGTGGTATTTGCAAAGATATGCACTTTCACACTTTCATTTTTTTGTGTATTTTACTTTTTTTTCCCCCTCAGAACTGACTGGTTGCTATGGATGTGTCAAAAGAAATATATATATATTCTTTTATTTTCAGTTTTACAATTAATTTTAGTTTAAGTTTTAGTAATTTTGTTATAGTCCTTTGTCATTCTTCTTCTTATTTTTTTTAAACATTTCTATAAAGTTTTAAGTTTTAGTAGTTTTTAACTTTAACTTCAACTTATTTATTTCAGTTAGTTGCCAAAGCAACGTTTCTGTTTAGTATTTATTTCAATTTTAGTAATGTTAGTACTCTAACTTCACTTAGTTGGCAAGGCTGGATTTCTAATTTTCTAAACTTTTTCTTCTAATATGTGAAATAGTTTCCGAAAATGGGCTTTGTATTTGTTAGTATCAGTCTATTTATTAATATTTTGAATTAGCTTTATTCTTTTATTTTCAGTTTTAGATTTCATTTTAGTTTAAGTTTTAGTAATTTTGTTATAGTCTTTTGTCATTCTTATTATTATTTAAAAAAAAAAACATTTCTATATAGTTTTAGGTTTTAGTAGTTTTAGCACTTTAACTTCATCTTATTTCAGTTAGTTGCCAAGGCAACATTTCTAATTTTCTTTTTTAAGACATCTAATGTGCTTTGTCTTACTAATTGATTTTTGTTTTTTAATATTTATTTCAGTTTTAGTAATTTTAGTACTATAACTTCAGTTAGTTCTTCTAATATATGTTTTATTTTCAATTACTGGAAATGATTTTTAATAGTTTTATTTTTAGAATAACAACCGTGGCCCACATCTATTATCTTAATACAGAAATAGATAATTTCATCATTGCAAGTAATACAGGTCTTTTACTAGAGATATTTAAAAGTAACTCAGTGCTGCAGCTGCTTTTATAATTAATTATGTCAGCTGTTAAGCAAAAACTAAAAAGGAGCATTTCAAACCACTGTAGTTGGTGTATGGAGGTTTGAATTATTCATGTATCCAGACTTTGCAACGTAGCACCCTTGCCGATAATGTGTCCTTGCGGTCACCCTCGCTGTTTTGCATCTTTCGCAGACTAGTTTGGTTACAGTAATTGGTTAACATAGCGAGTAACAGTTGAGGGGTGAAGGGAAGAGGAGAGAGAGAGAAGGAGACAAGCAAATTGCAATGCTTTACAGGGGACTAGTGGCGAAAGAGACTCCTCATTAGCCCAGCGCTTTCTTGGAGTTTGAGCTCTCCTTTCTTTCTCTGCCTCAGTGTAGAAAACACTCAGATAGAGGCAGAGGAGGCCGGCCCCGTCCCTCATCCTCGTCTGTGCTGATGTGCAATTACGAGCTGGAGTGCTCATCACACACACAAATGCGCTCTGCCTGTCTGCTGCCCATTTTAACGACACTTTTCTTTATGCAGCCCTCCCCATTCAAATGGAGACATCAAAGATGGAAGCATGAACAAATAGAGAAATAGGCAGTTTTTCTGGGTGTAAGGAAGACAGCCTTTGCTTTTATGAGAGGAGGATGAAATTGGCTGACATTTTCACATCCGCCGAGTTGATGTGAATTCTCTGGCCTGAGCAGTCTAGCTTTAGGGAGAGGGTTCCTGTGAGAACTTAAAGAGATAGTTCACGCAAAAATTCTTTACTTTGATTATATGAACCAAAAAAATATTTCTTTAAAATATAATTTTTGGTGCTTTGCAGATGCGTATTCATACAGGTTTAGAACAATATGAGGTTTGAGTAATTAATGACAGCATTTTTGTTTTTTGAGTAAACTATCCCTTTAAGTTCAGGTTTTTTAAAATCTTAAAATATTAAGGTAGATGCTCGGGATGTTTGGGATCACTTGATCTTAAAATTAACCCTTTGCAAAGACCCGCCCCCCTTCGTTATTGTTGCTACATTTGACAAGCCATGCCGCTCTCACACTACACATCATGTTCTCACGCAGTGAAAAATACATTGCGGAGCAAAGAGGACACAACGCGCCGACAGTCAAGACAGAACAGGTTACTTCTGGTATGAAACAAAGTCAACGCTTTCAAATTTTATCATTTTTTAAAGGGGTCATCGGATGCAAAATTCACTTTTACATGTTGTTTGAACTAAAATGTGTCTTGGCAGTGTGTGTACACAACCACTCTATAATGATAAAAATCAACCCAGTGTTTGTTTTAAATCCAGATAAATCCAAACCCCTTTCTCACATGAAGCCATTCTCAGATTCTTGTCAGAGTGACGTCACACATACCCAGGCCCCTCCCACGGTTGTTGATTGACAGTGACGTTTCAGCACAGACCCGCCCTGAGTGAGCTGTCATCAGTCCACCATTGTTTCTGAAGACTGGATTACCTTTGTTTTTGAAGGGAATGCACCCTTATATAATTTATATATAAATGTAAATAATAATTAATATTATTATGATTATTTTTACTACTAAATAAAAATATTAAAGGACATATGATTATAAAGAATATTACTGTTACTAATTACTAACTATAACTATTACTAATATTTCACTTTAAAATAAAAAATATTTTAAAAAAAAAGACAATATAATAATCTGGTAACACTTTAGATTAAGGAATAACATTCGCTATTAACTAAGAGTTTTCCGTCAATAAACTCCTAATTTTTTTAGGAGTTTTTAAGTAAATTAGTTGTTTGTAGTTGTTAAGTTTAGGTATTGGGTTGGGTTAAGGATCTAGAATATGGTTTATGGTATGGTATTGTAGTAAGGCATTAATGTGTGCGTTATAATTAATAATAAACAGCCAACATGGTAGTAAAATGCATGCTAATATGCAACTAGTTAATAGTGAATATGTGTTGCCTATTCTAAAGCATTACCAATAATTTTATATTATTATATTAGTACAGTTGTAAAATTACTAATATTTATGGCTCTCCTAAATTTTCAAACTTAAAACCATGAAGCTTTTATTTTGATAGAAAACCAAAGGAAGCATGAGAAGATGATAGGCGCATGTTGTGTTCTTAAATGCACATTATAAGCTGCCCAAACTTGAAGCAGAAGCATAGATTAGTTTGTGTGGAGCAGCAATTACTGAATCAAGCTGCTCTGAGACACTAAAACATCACAACACGAGCTGCTCGCATGTAAATGAGCACAGTGCCACACTACACTCAAAAACAAGCAGCACATATATTGGTTTTATTATTCTGATTACTCATGCAGCCCTACAAGAATTACACATCATATAGCTTATTTTGCCCTTCACTTGTCATAGTAATTTTTGCATATTTCCCCCGTATGTAAAAGAGCACAGAGGAAGACAATGGCTCCACAGCGCTGACAGTAGGAGAACACACACCTCTGGACCTCCACCCCCTGTAAACTGCTATGCTAATTAGATGCACATTAAATCAAAGCAGCATGCCACTGAAGTTAATTGATTTTTATCCAGTGCCTCTGTAATTACATTGTTGTTTTTAAGTGGATAAACCTCCCTTGTGTCACTAAGCAGTGCACAGACCCCAGTATCACAAAGCCAGACCAGAATCCTACTGTACTCTGCACGGCTCTTCAAGAGTGTTATTAACCGAACAGGGGTTGGGGGGAGATTGTGTCGCCATGCCACTGTAATCAAACACATAGATGCCTTCATTAAAGTATAATTGCTTTGTCAAAGGGCTGCTATTCATATTGTGTTTTTCATTACAAACCCCATGAAATTAAAATTCATGTTTTGTGGCTCTAACTCATGTCTATTAGATATGAAGGCATGCCAGGCTTAAATCTTGTCGCTTTCTATATAACCACTACAAACATGACAACTGTGAACAATACGGCCTATTGACAAATAGCATGCCAATTCCTTTTTCAACATCAAGTAAAAATCTGCTTGAATGTATAAGGAACAGTGTATATTTTAGGTGCTATGGCTGGTCACGTTAATTAAGTGTTTCACTGTTTTAATTATTAGCTTTCACTAGCTTTTACCAGTTCACTTAAATAGCGGTGTGACAAATAATAAATTATTTAAAGTACATTAATATGAGGTCATAAAAATTCCATGTCAACTACTATATATAAACACTTATTTAGTGCAGAAAAATGTAAAAAAAAAAAATAATAAGTGTGTGCACCAAAAGTAGGCCTAGCACAGAAGTAGCCTATGTGCAAAAGTGAATAGAAGTCAAAAGTGAAAACCAAGTACAAAAACATTAATTAAGGATAAAAATTAAACAATTTAATTAGTGCTTGTACATATAGGACCTGCAAATAAAACAAACAAAACTGAATTCATTGCCCAGATTTTGCTTCAGCAACAGAAGTGCTGTTTTTTTTTGTTTGTTTGTTTGTTTTTTTAGTCTTTCAGGTATAAAACCAAATTTATTATTAACTAAATTAATATTATTAACATTAAGATATTATTAACATTTAATGTCTGACAGGACATAACAAGACTGACTCAACCAATGATGCGAGTTTGAGGTGAGATTACCTAATCGTTCAACCAGCAGTCAAAGAATGTGTTTCAGACGTAATCATATTTTCGTAAACTGTTGTGAAATAATGTGATTTATTATTTTGATTAAATTGTATATATATTTTTTAATAATTTAGATGAATACATTATTACTCCATACAAATATTTTTGCAATTCTGTTAGTGATAGTGGTAGGAAATTTCACACTTCACCTCTGAGCATAAAAGATGTGAGTATGTTATAATTGCAGGTGAATATATGACATTGAGTGGTACTTTAACAAACCCATGTGTTCTTGCTGGATGTGGACAGGTGGATGTGCAGGAGGAGAGGGTGCGTGAGTGCTGTTTCTCTCCTGATAGTGATTCATTTCTACAGGCACTGTGAAGGTAGAGGACCAGAGCAATGGCCAACACTCCAGCTCAGTAATTGTGAGGAGTGTGCACTTTTTCATCCTTCTCTCTCTCTCTGACATTTTTGCCACACTACCAAAACACACACACTTTTCTTCTTACATATGCTCATACACTGACTGCAGCCATACAGTTCTCACTTTATCTCTCATAGGGAATGGAAAACATACAGAAATATGTTCATTTAGGTAAGCATGATTATAACTCATGTTTATATAGAGTACAGTGCAGGAATTGGTACCTGACACCCTAAATTTGATTTGAATTTAATGTTAGAAAGGGAAAGGGAGAGGAAATGAATTAAGCGAGGGAAGACAGTAGACATTAAAATGAATAACTATCAGACTGTAGTCCAAATACAGGAAAGCATTAAAGTGAGTGAGAGAGAAGGGCGAATATATAGGAAGGGGAAGTAAAGTCTGATAAAATGACTAATCCTTCCGCTTGCAATGTATTATTAGCTCAGATAAAGGCCAATAGGGAGCCCAGAGATTAAGATTCATCAGCCACTGATCTCTGAACTGTGTCACTTCACTGTTTCAGTCTTCTTCTTCCCTACTTTCACCTCCATCACCTCATTGCTAGACAACCAGACGCTCCTCAGTTCCCCTCTCAGAGTCTCAGCAGCTTTAGTAAAAGCAGGAGCAGCTGCTATTACTGAAACTGGCTTTATTTACACCTAACAAACACACAAACATACCATAAATGTAGTGTCCCCTTGTTTCTTACATAAAACAGAACATTTGTAAAAAAAATTTACTTACTAGTTGTACACTGTAAAAAAAAATTCCATAAAATTTATGGTAAAAAAATGGCAGCTGTGGTTTCCAGATTTGTACGGTAAAAAATACGGTAAAAATATTTTAGGTTTTACGGATTTCATTAACTGATATAATGTTAATAGACCAACCTATTGAAGTACTGAAATCTGTTTTGTACCTTTGTAATACACTGATAACCACCAAAAGCAGATAGTGATGAGAAAGTCACATGATGAGCCAAAGCTCAGAAGAAACAGTTATTTTAATGAAAAACATCAAATGTGAAATGTAACACAGGGAATTCTGGGAATGTCAATTTACATTTTTTCACTGTAAATTATATGTTCTTTTTCACTTCCAAAAACTGTATATTACCGTAAAATTGCATGTAATGCCCAATACAGTTTTTCACAGTATATAATAGGGGAACTTACTGTTAACCAAGTAATAGCTTTTTACTGTAGCATTTTTACAGTCTTTTACAGTTAAAATCACAGTCATTTTACAGTTGGGTCTAAAAGTCTGAGGACTAAATAATAAAAATGTTTGGTCAAACTTTATATTCGGTGGCCTTAACTACTATGTACTTACTTCAAAAATAAGTACAATGTACTTATTGTGTTCATATTGTATTGCAAAACACTTTTGCTGCTATTGAGGTGGGATATGGGTAAGGTTAGGGACAGGTTTGGTGGTATGAGTAGGTTTAAGGGTGGGCTAAGGTGTAAGGGATGGGTCAACAGTGTAATTATAAATGTAATTACTGAAATTAATTACAGATGTAACTACATATAGGTATTTTTAAAAACATAAGTACAATGTAAAAACATGTATGTACACAATAAGTGCATTTGTATCAAATGATTAATTTAAATGTAAGTGGTTAAGGCCACGTAATATAAAGTGGGACCAAATGTTTTTTTTTTTAAATTTATTAAATGCATTTTATACAAAATATTATTCATAATTTAATAATATAATATATATATATATATATATATATATATATATATATATTATTTTTTTTTATTTTTATTATAAGCATAAGTTTTGAGGAAAAAATTGGATTGAGTCATAATATGTCACTAATTTGGTTATATGATTAGTGATTGAGAATGGCTTTATTATTATTATTTTTTTTTTTAGCTTAGTTTTAGTATTTTGTAATCTGTAATTAATTTATGTGCTGTATTAAAGCAGTTAATTTATTCTGTAATTTCATTCCTGACTTCAAGAAAAACAACCTCATAACTGCAAACGCCAGTCCAAAAGCCGTCAGACATTAACATTCTGTCCTGTTCCTGCGATGCAATTTGAATTATGCAGTCATTGAATACTCATTAGAGGAAATGCACAGCCCCATGCTTGACATTTTCAGCTGAACTGCATTTAATATAGAAAAATGAATATAAGAGATGTAATCACGTTTGCTAATTGTTCGACTTAAAGTGTCCCCTTTTAATGGCTGAACAGCACATACACACAAAGAGTCGTGACCTGGCATTTTGTCACATAATTTCTATCTCACCAAAGAAGAAAGCATGAAGATTAGGTCTATTGGAGATGTTTGGACATAACAAATGTGTGGTTTATTATATCAAGACACTAATGACATTTAACAGTTCAGCCGCAGGGAATAAAGTGGAAAGCACCAGACTCACAAAGGGTGTATTTCATCCCGCAAAGACAACAAAGGACAGGACAATGCTGCAGAATTTACCGAGAATTCACATCATACCTCAGACTGCTTAGTCAGATATTGGCTCTATTGCTAAATCAGGGCACAAAGCTACTTAAAGTAGTTCAGCTATTGTTCCAAAACTGTATGACTTTCTTCTTGTGTGGAAACCTGTTTTAAAGAACTGTTTGTGTGCATACAATCAAAAGTCTTACAAAATTAGATCTCATTGACTTTTATTGCATGGACAAAAAAAAATAAATAAATAAATAAATAAATAAATAAAAATACTGTGTCCGAAATCACTTACTGTCTAGTAGGTACTAAATTTGGTTTGAAACTTACTTCATGACTATTAAAGAAGTATGTACTATATATTATGAATATGGGTAGTATGTACTATATCCACCATGTTGTTACTGTCATGTAACATACATCGTAAAAAATTGCCAGGAATTTACAGGATTAAAGAGTATTATTTTACAATAAATTACTGTAGTCAGAAATTTCCTGTGAAATCAATGCATGCTGGGTAATTTTCTTACAAATGACTGTGAATGAACAGTAGAATGATGCTAACAACACAATAATTTACTGCTCTTGTTTTAATGTGAATTCATATTATAAAGTTGTCTTTAAATCTGCCACTGTGAGAAATTTAGTTGTTTACTACTGTAATTGTTTTAAATTCACCATAATGGTGGTTAGTGATTAATATTTGTTTGGGCTGTTTGACCTTGCATATTCATATTAAAAGTTATGTTCTAGTTAAGTCAGAAGTGTGACAAATGAAAACATTTGTCAAAATAATGACAAGCTAGAGTATGAAATAAGCTAATTGGCTGTCGAAATATTCTGAACATGAAGATTTTATTTTAGCATTATTTAAACAAGAAAAATTAACCAGTAACATTATTTGATATTCATAACTGTTTGTGGATGGATCTTTCACAATAGTAAAGCAATTGCTGAGAAATGACTTTGAAATATGTGACATTAATACTCGACATACAAAACACAACAATGGTAACGCTCAAAAAATAAAAACAGCATAAACCAACATTACAAAATAAACCAACAACACAAACTGCTGTTCAATAGCACAAATAAAACCAAAAAGAATTAAAAAACTCTACAGCATGATCTATTTATGCTGCATTGCATGCTGGGTGCCTTCATAGTGCACTGTAGAAACACAGTATGATGCTGTTTGTTTAAAAGAAATTTCTGAGAGTACAATTAGATACAAGTGAAGTCCCACTGTGAAATTACTGTGAAAGTGATGCAATTATTAACCTGGAATATACTGTAATTTCACACTAACATTTTTAACAGTGTAGCTGCGTCACTTCACTGCCATTTATAAATCTCCTCCTATGGCCTTTAGAATTTCAGCAGAAGTGGTAGGTCATTTTCGGTACTTTTCGCCTACTATGGAAGCATGGAGACATTTTTCTAAATATCTTCTTTTGTGTTACACAGAAAAAAACACAGTCATACAGGTTTGGAAATGATATCACAGGGTGAGTAAATGATGACAGATATTTGATTTTTGAATGAACTATCTTTATTAACCAGAACTGATATAGATTCATTGGAAGTCCATGTAGTGTGCCAAAACCACACATCACCTCATGTTAGGTCACCACAGCTGGAAATCGTCTCGGGTTACTTACGTAACCCATGTTCTCTGAGTAGGGAACGAGACGCTGCATAGCTTACGCAATGGGAACACCTCCAGGTATGACGATTGTCTGAAGCCCATATAGAATCACGGCAATTCATTGGCTGATGGCGCGAGATACCACCCCTACGTCATACGTGATTGACATAGACCCACGCTCACGCCATCTTACCCCTCATATTTTCCTGTCGAAGAAGCAAGTGGACAGCAAGAGGAGTTTAGCAGCGGACGAAGCGTCTCGTTCCCTACTCAGAGAACATGGGTTACGTAAGTAACCCGAGACGTTCTCTTTCATAGGTTCACTCAACGCTGCGTAGCTCACGCAATGGGAATGATATACCACACACGCCAAGCTAACACGCTGCCAGGTCTGGCCCATTACAGACCAGAACACTAAAACACAGCTGGCTCAAACAGAAAGAACCTGGGAGCCAGTAGCCGTGTTCACATCAAGGTTATAGAACCTCACAAAAGTATGGAGAGAGGACCAACCTGTCGTCATACAAATGTCCTCCAGGGGTACTCCTCTAAACAAAGCTTGGGAGGAGGCCACCCCCCTGGTGGAATGAGCTCTGATGTCTAAAGGTGATGGCAGACCGCGCACCTTGTAGGCCAGCGAAATAGCATCCCTAACCCAGTGGGATATTGTGTGCTTTGATGCGGCTAGCCCTCTGCGGCCTGCACCAAAACACACCAGCAGCTGTAGGGACTTACACCACTGACTGGAACGGTCCATATACATCTTCAGGGCTCTGACAGGGCAGAGCAGATGAAGATCATCGCCCTCACTCGAAGAGGAGGGAGAGAAAGCCAGCAACACTACCACCTGTGAACGAAAAGATGTAGAGAGAACTTTGGGGACATAACCAAGTCTAGGTCTTAAGAATGCCTTGACCAGACCACGAGCAAACTCAGTGCAGGACTCGCTGACAAAGAGAGCCTGCAAATCCCCTACATGCTTAAAAGAGGCCAACGCCAACAAAAGAGTAACCTTTAGCGTCAGAATCCTCTCGGGAGCTGACTCTAGAGGTTCAAAAGGAGGCTCCAGCAACCCCTTCAGGACAACAGAAACGTCCCAAGAAGGAAAACTAGGAGAACGAACAGGCCTCAAGCGCTTAACCCCATGCATAAAGGAGGAGACCAAACGATGTCTGCCCAGCGGGACATAGTCCGTGTCCCTTCAAGCAGCAATAGCCGAAACGTAGACTCTCAGGGTGGTAGCGGCCGCTCCAGTCGAAAACTTATCTTGCAGGAACTCCAGCACTGAACCAACTGGGCAGCTAACTGGGTCCACAGCATGAGCCAAGTACCAGGATTCGAAAACCCTCTATTTGGAGGAATAGAGCTTCCTAGTGGAAAGGGCCCTGGCACTATTAATGGTCTCACGGACTCCATCTGAGACATCAAAGGCTATGAGCAACCTCTGATCGGCCATACCCACAACTTCCAGATCTCTGGATGTGGGTGCCAAATTCTGCCCTGGAGCTGACATAGCAGGTCTTTCCAGATTGGAATCTCCCACGGATCGCCTTCCAGAAGGGAGACCAACTCCAAGAACCACGTCTGGGAAGGCCAGAACGGGGCTACTAGGAGAAGGCGGACTCCGCACATCTTCACCCTGCACAAGACCGCTTTGATGAGCTTGACCGGAGGGAAAGCATGCAGTTTCATGTCCGGCCAGGGGTGCACTAGCGCATCTATCCCCAGAGAGGCAGGGTGAGAGAGGGAGAACCAAAGGGGGCATTGGGTTGACTCCTGAGATGCAAAGAGGTCCACCTCTGCCGCACCGAATCGCTCCCAAATCTGAGCCACCGTCCGGCGGTTCAGCATCCATTCCCCTGACCTGAGTTTCTGTCTCGACATAAAGCCCGCCGCTAGGTTCAGGACCCCTGGGACATGGACCGCTCTCAGGGACAAAAATTTGTCCTGTGCCCAAAGGAGGAGTTGGCGCGCATGCCTGTTTAGGGTGCGCGACCGGGAGCCTCCCTGACAATTGATGTGTGACACCACTGCCATATTGTCCGTCCTGACGATGACATGAGAGTGCGCCAGGAATGGAAGAAAGTGAATGAGAGCCAGATGAACCGCTCTCAACTCCAGGCTGTTTATGTGCCAGGCGAGATACTTGCCCATCCAGACACCACAAGCCGGCCGTCCCTCGAAGACCGCCCCCCATCCTGAGAGGGAAGCATCCGTCGTTATTGTCTGGCGATGGCAGACTACCCCCATTTCCACTCCTCTCCGGAGAAAATAGAGGTCCCGCCACACTAAGAGGGCACGGAGACAGGCACCTGACACTCTTAGTAGGAGGAGGGATGGCCAGGAGGGATGAATACCCAGGGACTTCATCCACCAGAGGAATGGTCTCATATGGAGCAGCCCCAAGGGAAGAACTGGGGAAGCCGCTGCCATGAGGCCTAGGAGCCTGCGACACAGGCCCACTGACACGTGATGACCCAGCCTGAAGCAGGCCGAGCACGATTTGATGCTTTTGACCTGAGAGGGGAGGAGAAAGGCTGCTTCCAAGACCTGGAGATCTCGTGGTGCAGGTCGGGGAAGAAAGGCAGCTTTCTCCTCACTGGGCACGAACCAGAGTCACTGAGGAAATGTTCGTCAAGCTTAGATGACTGGGACTCACGAGGCTCGTCCGGCCAATTTAAGCTCAACTTCTCAGTGGGACGCGCTAAAATGTCCATTAGCACTATATAGGCCGGAGAAGGCCGCGCCTCCTGGCCGCTAGGCGGGAAAGCGTCAAGTGACACGGCTCCGAAATCCTCAGAGTCGGAGGATGTGGTAAACAAATTATCCTCCATCCTGAAGGAAATGGTTTCCCGTGCCTCCGGGCTGGGTGCAAAACAGCCGCGAGAAAACTCGACTGGAGAATTCATGCGGTGACGCACCGGCGATGGGGGGAGAGAAAGTGAAAACTGCTCACTCTCTATAGCCACGAGCTCCGCATCCGAACTCCAGGCCGCGGCTTCGCGGAGGGAGGAGGCCTCCAGAGCAGCGCGGTGGGGGAGAATGGCAGATTCTCGATCAAAAACCACGAGTCTAGCACGCAAGGTTTTAAAGTAAAATTCTCACAGTACTTGCAGTTTGAAATGCCAAAGAGAGCGTCTCGTGCATGGGCCAGGCCCATACATCTGACGCACTTGCTGTGCTGATCATCACTCGCGATGAGATGAAAGCACGGCGGCTGGCACCGACTAAAGTCCATTCCACTCACCGCTAGGAGAATATCCACAGATGCGGTTGCTGAAGTGGAAAGAATCCAAGACTAAAACATTGCCGAGAAATGGGTCAGAAAAACTGTGAGAAGCGAACGCTTCTGAAGAGAGGAAAATCTGAGGGGTAAGATGGCGCGAGTGCGGGTCTATGTCAATCACGTATGACGTGGGGGTGGTATCTTGCGCCATCAGCCAACGAATTGGCATGATTCTATACGGGCTTCAGACAATCTTCACACCTGGGGGTGTTCCCATTGCGAAAACTACGCAGCGTTGAGTGAACCTATGAAAGAGAACATTTGTTTTTGTTCTGTTGAGAACATCTTCTCAGTTGCTATGATTTGAAACCGATCTACAAAATGACAGTTCTCAAACTCCATGAGACGTTCGTTAATTTGTAGGAAGCAAATGATGTGGGCTGGTGTGAGAATGAGGGTGTAGCAGTAATGGTTAGTAGAAGAGTTGCTGCAATAGTGTTTCTGCTTGTGTCTGTGCGTCTGGAGGCCGGCAGTCGGTTTTGTGAGGAAGACTGCAACCGTGAACTGTTCTGCCTCATGTTTGACTAACTCTGTGTAACGGCTCATTGGGAGAAGGCTGAAAAACAGAGTGTTTGTCAGAGGCGTGCTGTGCTGATTTGGCAGAACTCTGCAGGTCAACACAGCAAGCCGAACATACACATGCAGTACAAACACGCATGCAAAGACAGGAAATTGAATCGTTTGAGGTCTCTCTCTCATGTAATTCATAGAAATCTCTTTTCAAGATTTGGTAGCTGGCAACTAACAACCCTTGTCATTAGTGGTGTTTGCTAAGGTGCTAATGACAGTGCTAAACTGCCACTGACAACACTAAACGATTCATTACGCCATAATTGATACTTCAAATCATAGGGTTTCTGAAGGAGAGGTGTGCTATTGCTTAAGTACATTATTAGATTTTAGATTTTTTTGTTGTTGTAGTTTCCTGGCAGACAATAAAACGAGTGAAAATCCCATATTTAAAAAAATAGTAATATATATAGACAAACCAGGTAGGACCTTTAATTTTGGTTAGCAAGCTAACCCACCTAGCAACCACATAGAAATGCCTTGGAAACTACCCAGAACACCCTAGCATAGTGGCAGTGAGTTCTGCACTGGCAATTTCTTCAGAGAACATAAAATCTACTTTTATTTTTCAGCTCTAGCGTGATTTGTGATTATAGCCATAATTCTCACAGGATCAGAAGCTGATGACTAATGAGACTAGAAGAGGCAATTGGGGATTGCTTTGGAGGATGAACACAGTTTGACTGAACACACTTTAATGATCAAAATTTGTCACGTGATAACATTTTATATATTTATAAATTTCTATCTATTAATTTATACCATTACTGCAAAGTCCAAAAGTCTGAGACCACATTGGAAATCTGGAATTCAAAATCTAATTGAAGTCGTTAAGTTAAGATAGGAAAAAGTAGAGCTTGGGGGAAAAAAAAAAAAAAAACTAAAATAGATGTTATGAGGTGAAATAAGTAATATTTGATATTTTAATGTTTAGGTGAATTTGTAACATTGATTTGTGGCTCTTTGTACTAGGGCTGTAGTCAAGTCCACCTTTGTCGAGTCCAAGACAAGTCATCGAGTCCGAGTCAAGACAGAGTCCAAAGAGGTTAGAGTCCGAGTCAAGTCCAAGTCCAAGAGGTTCAAGTCCAAGTCCAAATGAGACAGTCAAAACAGAGAAAGAAAAAAAAAACTTCTTCAAGACCACATATTTAACTATTGATAATTTATGTGAAGCAAGAGACAGCATATCTTCTATTCTAAGATAATCATTTTGCATTATTATTTGTAATGATAAAAGGCATGTGCAGAGAAACAACACTGTAAGATCAAATTAGGCCATTTTATTTACTTTAGGTATAGCAATTTCACTGAAGTCACATAAGCTGAAGTGCAACTTCACATTTTCAGTATTTTATAACTGTGGAACACACACTATTTATACACTTATTTATCTAACACACATCTCAATTTGCATTTCAATTTGCACATAATATTCCTGTACACACAACTGTCTTTTGTTATATATCTGTACATACAATTGTCAATTTGTATATTTTTATTCCTTATTTACTTGTTCTATTTTTAATTCTTCTTTTATTATCTGTGTTTTTTGTTCTGTCACTGTCATTCTGTTGTACTGTGGAAGCTTCTGTCACAAAAACAAATTCCTCGTATGTGTAAACCTGGCAATAAAAGCTCATTCTGATTCTGAATCTGATTCTGATTTTATTAGTGTAACAATCACATTCTGGGCTGTCAATGGAAAATGTTACAAACAAGCAACTTAAGTGTCACTAAATAAATCGACATTCTTCAACTTATTACTTGTTCTAAAGCAGGGGTCTCCAAACTTAGTCCTGGAGGTTTCAGAACTACATTTTAATATTAGAAACAGTATTAATGGTATTAGTTAAGGCCAAAGTATACTTCGGCCGTCAGCGTCAGCGCACCGTCCGCATTACGTCATTTTCGTCATCAAGAGGGTTTTTTGGACCGCGCAAGTCAAGTAGTTGGTACAGTATTACTGCGCATGTGTTGAGCTCGTCCGTCCGTGCTCATCCACGGTTGAGTAAACTTTGAAAGCTGTGCGGACGCGGATGTGCGCGAGACGGAACGGAATGCGGAAAGTGAAGTATACCCGGGCCTTTAGATGCCAGATATACTAGCCTATGTATTTTTAAGCTATGATTCTCCCACGAGTCTGAAAACAAAACATAAGACACCCAAACAAAATATTTAATTTACGTGAGTTTCTCTGACGTTTTACTTAACGTTATAAATGAGTCTATTTATAAATGTCTAAAATGTTATAAATTAGTCCATTTAAAAATTAATTTAAATGAATTCATTATGTAAAAAAATAAATAAATAAAATGTAAATAATAAAAAATAAATCAAAATAAATAAATGAAGACTTGTTTCGTTTTGAATCTCTAGAATGAATGATTCAGACATCAAATACATTTAACAGTCACTCTTCGCCACCTACTGGCATAATATAGCCTAACATATACAATCTTTATTTGAAGCTTAGGCCTATCATTAACTCCAAAGGCCAATTACCCATTTTGATTGCGGCTGCCGTAACATCAGTTATATTATAAATTTTATCCCGATACTTTCGTTATTATTTAATGTTTACAGCACAGAAATGTAGCCTACTGTGTAGACTGTTTGTGAAGCGGTTTCAAACATAAAGCTTTAGCCTACATTATGAGCGCTGCTCTCTCTGGATCAGCGGCTGCGCAAAAGCAGGTTTAAATATTCCGATCTGATGTGATTTCAAAGGTGACGGAATCATTTAGGAATAAGATCGCGTGTGTTTGAATCGAGATCGCGATCTTTTGATTAAACGAGTCCATGTCATATTTGTACCAGACCTCAAAAGTTACCCGGGCCCAGGTGGGCCGCTGTACGGATAAGCAATTGACGCGCAATTGCGCTGTTTGAAAGTGTAAGTAAAATGCGCACGGGCATAAGCTATTTAAAAGCGAAGTAAAGCGAGGAGGAGGAGAGGGAAAACTCTAACAAACTTTGTTTGTAAAACCAAATTGTATTATGCCGCTTGCAGACATGTGTCTGTGTCCAAAATGAAAATGATTGATGTCTCCGCGCAGCGCCCACCAGGCGACCAATGTCAATGCACGTTCTACTGTAGATGGATTGTGAATTAAACCAATAACGTTACCCATTTTATGAACAAGCGCTCTCCATCAATGGTTTTGATTTGAAAGAGAAAAAAAAGCTGGACTCAGTCGAGACCAACTAGAACATTTGGCGAGTCCAATGACCAAGTCCGAGACAAGTCCGAGTGCAACGAGTCCAAGACAAGTCCGAGACGATAGAAAAACGTCTCAAGACCGGACTCGAGTACTACAGCTCTACTTTGTACAGACAGATATTCTTATTTCCATTGAAGCACATGATGCTCTTTGGATCTCAAATCTTGCACAATATTTCCAAAATGCTTTCAGTGTTGTATTTATCTTATTTTGTCTGTTGGTCATCTTTTTATCTACAGTTTATTTTCTCCATATTCAATCACCCTTACTTTTTATGCTCTGTCTTTGTTTCCATAACCTCTGGACCATCTAAATGTTGGCTCTCTCTCTCGCCATGGTTTAAGGTGGCAGAGGTGCATGTGGATCATGAGAAAGCACATCTGTGGATTACGGGGGCCGCTTTAAATTATTCATTGCTCTAGAACAGTGGTTCCCAACCACGTTCCTGGAGGCCCCCCAATACTGCATGTTTTCCATGTCTCCCTAATCAAACACACCTGATTCAGATCATCAGCTCATTTGTAGAGACTCCAAGACCTGAAATGGGAGTGTCAGACAAAGGAGAGATGCAAAATGTGCAGTGTTGGGGGACCTCCAGGAACGTGGTTGGGAACCACTGCTCTAGAATATATGTCCTGACTAGAAAAGGGGAGAAGGGAAAGAATCGGTGAGAGCAAGTGAAAAATAAAGACCTGTACATTAGATATACATTGTGTACTCTGTAGAGGTGAACTCACTAAACAGTTTTGCCACTTTGGTGTGGTAGTTTAGGGTAAAAACCTTATTTATTAAGCAACAGCGATCTTAAGCAGGCATTATCTGCACTGGTATAGCACTGCACCAGGCACATTTTCATGCTTATCATTGCAAACACCCCTTCTTTATATCCTAATTAGGCTCATTATAGATACAGCTTTCTCACAAAACTCACCACAAAGTTTAACTTTCCTTCATCTTTTATGGATGTAAACCTATCTGCAAACTCTTCCATCTGCTGCTCTTGACTGTAGCTCCTTTTCCTCAACAGTTCTGCAGTCTAATGTTCACCTTCTAATTACTGTGTACATTTTGCACGCAGACAGTTTAAAATAGCCTGAAGACATAACTGATGACATGATTAACCCCAGCTGAACTGAGCAAATGATGTTGCTCGTGTGAGTCTGAATCTTTTCTGAATAATAATCTGAAATATTATATTCCTGCTGAATCAGTATCCATTAAATGTTCGACCTTTTGCTTGTGACTCTAGGCAGCTGACCAAAGATACGTGCTTATTATTTTCATACAATTATGAGGTAGCTGGATATATTACAGGAAATTCACTAGAATAAACTGCATTTGCTGATAGCATTGTGGATGATGCAGCAGACTACCACAATCTGGCAGACTTTACTGGGTCTGTACAGCATCACTCTTCCACTGCGATTCAGACAACTGATTTAGCTCTTTAATACCCAGAAAGCTGAAATATAGTAATATTATGAAATGTGTTTAAATTGTCTACTTTTTAATATATTTTCAAATGCAGTTTATTACTATGATGGCAAAGCTGGATTTTCAGCATCATTACTCCAGTCTTCAGTGTCACATGATCCTTCAGAAATCATTCTAATATGCTGATTTGATGCTCAAGAAACATTTCTTATTATTATCCATGTTGAAAACAGTTGTGCTGCTTCATATTTTTGTTAAAACAAAAAATTTTGTTCATTTTGTCTCAGAATTCTTTGATCAATAGAAAGTTTAAAAGAACAGCATTTACTTGAAATACAAATCTTTTCTAACATGTTTGCTGTCACTTCAGTCAATTTAATGTGCCTTGCTAAACAAAAATATTAATTTCTTTTTTCTTTTTTTTCTTCTTTTTTTTAAATCTTACTGACCTCAAAATTTTGAACAATAGAGTAAATACATTATTTCGGCACATTTATAATTAACAAATCACAGATTTTTACCTTGAAATACTGCACACTAAAGTGCCGAAAGTGTTTTAAACCTTTTCTTTGTTTTTATAAAGTTCTCAAGTCCATGGACTCAGTAATAATAGGCTCCCATGACCGTGCTTTCGTTAGTTTCCATATCAGACAGCTAATTATGGAACTGATAATGAACAGGATGCAACATCAGTCAGCAGCATTTAGGAAAAGGATACAGCAGGACAAAGAAAACTGACTTTGATTGAGCTGCTACCGACAAGATTGTTGTTTGTGACAATCACGCATCGTCAGGTTTATGACAAGTTAAATCCTCCAGAGCAGATCCATTCAAATTGCAATGTTATAGTTGACACTGCTGGGATTGAATGTGAATCCTTGCGAACATGGTTGTGGGAGCACAGGACCAGAGTAGCATCAACCATTGTTTCCTGCCTGGCCCATTTTCTTCCCATCATGGTCAGTCATGCTATTGTGCTCCTGTTGTCAGCTCATTAATATACGCTCCTATTCTCCTGCTAGCCTTCCCCTTTCTCCTCCCATCCCTCCCTCCCTCCTCCACTTCCATAAGTCAAGGACAGACAATTTTACCTTTGGTTTTTCAAATGCGAAAACAGATTCATATCACCCTTCCCCCGATTCCATTTTCCATTGGCACTGAGTGTGTGTGTGTGCGCATGTGTCCTCTTACGTGCCCAGTGGAGAAGTTTAATAAATGTGGCGTCACTCTGCAATGTGGCATGTGAGATTGCTTGGCCTGCAGTCTGAGACACACGGGAACGCCTTTGAATGGCAGACCTCTGTAATAATGCTGCAGAGGGTCTGAGAACAATACAGCATGGCATATGGAAACTGCTAATAACGTCGCCCGAAAAGCTTGTTTTCATTCAAATTGCTGTCAGATTGCATTAGTGAGATATTGTTTCCACTGTTCTCATTTATGAAAAAATTTGTTGTCTTTTTTGCATGCTTACATACTAATGTGTTCATGTGCCTTTGAGTGTGATTTGAGTTATTTGAATGTTTTAATGGCCGATGCAGATGTGGTAACATGCAGTTTTTACCTTAATGAGCTCATCTGACACTTAAATTTAGTTTTGTTGGTGTATTTATGTTGATTCAGTAATGGAATAGTATTTGTGACTTAAAATAATTTAGATGTTACCACATGAAATGCATTTTAAAGTTATTGTGGGTGTTACATGCATAATGCAATTTAATGATGATAAAATTGCTTAAATTAAATGTTTATTTTTTAAAATTGTAACTGTTTTATATTTTATTTCATTAAATTTTAAATGAGCAAATAGTATGACTAATATTTAATAATTTTTTTTGTGCAAATCAGATTATCGGATTCAGATTGTTAGCAGAATTTGTTACAAGTGAAAAGTTGAATTGATTTTTTAAATGATTTTCAGTATTTGTTTTGTATTTACTTGATCTCCCTGTTTGTTTTAATGACACCAGCACTTAAGCTGCATGAACTCCATAAGTTTATGCAAAACCTGATTATCATGATTTGAGAATTATGCATAAAGCATCTTGAGCTTCATTGGAAGAACATCTGACCATCTGTACAAAGAGTCACATGATTGTCACTTAACTTGCATATTTTATAATTAGTCTAGAATCAGATCAGAATTTTAATTCTTGTCCATTTTACATAATAACATTTATTGGTATTAAAGGGATAGTTCACCCAAAAATGAAAATTCTGTCATTAATTACTCTACCTCATGTTGTTCCAAACCTGTAAGACCTTCGTTCATCTTGGGAACACAATTTTTTTTTTTTTTTATGTAATCCAAGAGCTTGTTGAATGAAATCATTATTTTTGTTTTCTTTGCACACAAACGGTATTCTCGCAGCTTTGTAAAATTACGGTTGAACCACTGATGTCACATGGACTATTTTAACAATGTCTTTACTACTTTTCTGGGCCTTGTCAGTTGCGTTGCTGTCTATGCAGGTTCAGAAAGCTCTCGGATTTCAAATATCTTCATTTGTGTTCAGAAGATGAATGATGATCTTACGAGTTTTGAACTAAACTTTCTGTTCATTTCAAGGTTGAAAGGAAAACATCCCAAATATTTAATGTAATCTCAGATATTTCAGTCTACTTTATATGTGAACTGTGTATGTCTTTCAGTCTTCAAAACACACTCCAGCTTGAGAACTCTGCATTAAAGCCAGTTTGATTACATTTGACATTAGAGCAAGGTGGGAGGTGGGAGCCTGATGTCTGGCTGTAAGAGTGAGTTATGCTGTTGTTACCTGAGTGGGTTGGGAGCGTGTCGCATGGTGCAGAGGCTGTACTCTACTACTCTGTTCCTGTGACCTTGGGGGTCATTGAGCAGAGGGATGCATTCATCACTGTGATGCTGGGGATGGGGGAAGGGGAAAAGTGGAGCTGTAGGCATGCAACTGTGGCATGCTCATTACTAACCTACACCCAGCGCTCTGCTTCTCTCTGTGAGCAGCTATGTAATAATGTGTGGTCATATGTGAATGGGGTGAGTTGTTTAAGAGTGTATCCTTTGTTACTGGTTCTAGTGTTTTTATAGATTCATTTATTTATTTACCACAGTAATTACATAAGTTTCCTTTGCCCCCACATACACTAAAGATCCATTTAGAATATTTTAGGTCACTTTATATCAGATAAAGTGGGGTTCAAAAATTCACATGATGTTCAGAGTCTGGAAACAAATAGAACATTTTAGGATTTAAAAAAAAAAATCTGTAAAGAAACTAAAATTAAGACAAATAGGTAGGATTCTGCACTACTTCGAAGCCACAAGAAACTTATTATGAAAATGTATCATATGCTTAAAGGTAACGTGAAAACAGCAAAGGTCCTAAAACAAAACCCTGTGGGTCTCAGATAACTGAAAACATACTGTTCTTTATCAAGAACACAAATTTGGAAAGTTGAAAACCTTTTTTTAATTATCTAAACATGAATATAATTTTATAATTTTGGATTTTAAGATGCTGCAATATTACTAAGTCACAAATCAGATTTTTGGACATTGATTATGTGGCTCTTGATTATTGTGCCATTGAGATGATCAGATGTTTTTGCTCCCATTGAAGCACAAAATATTTTCTGGGTCATTTTCAAATCTTGATTGAAAACATGATCATCATCAGTCAGTAAATCAAAAAAGGGACAAACTAAATACTAAGGTATTATGAAATTCATGTCGGCAACACCAAAGCTCCAAAAGTATCAAAAATTTATTTAAAAAACTTTTGCATAGTGTGTGATGTTTTGAGCACGCAGGCTCTTCATCAGACCAAAAAAAATTTCTACTTGTTCTTTAGTCATGCACCCATTTGAGATTGATGTGCGTGCTTTTGATTACTCTTTATTATGAAATTCATGAAAATATTTCAGTTAATCATTTTACTCTAATTATTATGCTAAATATTGTATCATTTGTAATGACGTTGCATTTAATTAGACAAAATGGGACCCCACTGTATATCCCAGCATGTCTCTCTCTGCATCACGTTACAATATACACACTATCCTCCATCCATCTCCATCAATAAAGTGTAATGAATACGAAATGGCGAAAAGGATGCCCCCCTCCCCTTTTACTATGTGAGAGTATTGATCAGAAAGAGCTAAGGTCATGCTCTTTTTGTATGTATCATCTGCCTTTTGAGCTCAAATAACTCATCTTCTGTTTTACATAAAAACAACTGAATAATGACAGTGATAATGGTGAAGAAAGGCTGAGGAATTATGCTGTCAAAATAACCAATTGTTCCCATTGCTGAGCAAAGGCTCCATCAAGATTTCAAATATGACAGTACAATATGAATTCAAAGATTTCCTTTTCACTCTGTTTCTCTGTATGTTTGAAAAGCTGTTGTGATTAGTCTTTGCTCTCTTTGTACACTGTTTCCCTGCTGAAAGCCTGAAAGCTTGTGCTGATTTCAGTCAACTTGCTCTTATGGCAGACTCCAGTCTCATGGAAAAACAGCATCCAAGCTACATGAAGCTTCCCTTGACACATGTATGTATCATAAACACAGCATGACAGCTGTCACTGCAGCTCATGTCAAAGCACGGCTGAGGTCTTTTCTCTATCATGTGCTATTGGCAGGGCTCTTCATCATTATATGACGAATGTGACTGGAGGGTTTGCTTCTGTCATTTATGAACTAGGACCAAATTTGATTTGGTTAATATGAACAGATTTGTTTTGAGTGCTGATGGAAGTTCTACTTTTTCAAGAAATTAAATGCACCTTAGAATAGATTTTAGAGCCTGTATTGATCTGCTTTGCTCCTTCACTGCAGAGGAAGATTAAAAATACACAGTGTATGAGTATAAATAGTCTAATAGCATATTCTTTGAATACAATTTCAAGGAATAATGTATAGTCAGTCAGGCACTAATGCGAAATAAAATGATCTTAAAGCTTTGACTGAGGAAAAATAGTCCATTACATTATACAAAATAATCAGTCGAGAAATAAAACAAACACTGCTGCAATATTACAGTAATATTAATACTGAAGTCCTCTGAGGTCATCATTATTACAGCTGATAGCTAAAGTGATGTATAAAACGAGACCAGATTGTGGTTTTATGCAAGAGACATGAAAGTAGCACCAGTTTCAGTTACTACAATGACTGGTCTAATATAGCACTGCTATTGTCATGGTGAATCCATGATGAATTTAAAGAAATAGGAGATTGCTGAATGCCACGATGGACCAATCAGAATTAAGTATTCCAAAGCGCTGTCTGTTTAGAGGTTTTAGAGGAAGCTCTGATTGCCTCTATGGTCTTCTTCTCAAAACTATTATAGCAGCACATTCACAGGTTTCCAATGAAAGTGCAACAAAGACTGCTTTTAGTTAATTGCTCATTTGAATCTATAAAGGAAGCCAATTATGGTTATGTGTGCTGTAAATCTGATTAACCTCTCTACACTGCTCCCCTAATGCCATGGAGACCTCAAAGGTCTAATGCTTGTTCAACAAGCATGTGTGATTATAACATAAGTAAAGCCAACCAGTATACCTAAAATAAACATTAACATATGAGCAGAAGAACTGAGATGGATAATTTGTTAGCTGAACAGTTATGCACAGGTCCAAATGGAATTTGTGGATGTTTTTCTTATACCTTTTATGTGGTGATTTAGGAGGACTTTTATGTATAATAATTTGTGTTTTATCTGTGTAATTACACAGAATGAATGTAAACGTGGAAAATATGCTAAACAGAGCTGAAAGTACTAAACGTTTATTGGATAGCATATTTAAATTATTAAAAATGTAATAAACACAAGATGTAGGGAATGTGTAGAACTCTAAAGATCTCTAAAAATCATTTTCATTAATTGAAATATGAAATCAAATAACAAATATTAGATAAAAACTTAAAAAATGAAAATGAGAAATGTTGCATTGTCATCTAATTGAAATAAACTGAGTTGGAAGTACTAAAATTACTAAAACTAGAACTGAAATAAAAAATTAAGCAAAATAGAAATATTTAAAATATCATATTTAAATATATTTACAGTCAGGTCCATAAATATTGGGACATCGACACAATTCTAACATTTTTGGCTCTATACACCACCACAATGGATTTCAAATGAAACGAACAAGATGTGCTTTAACTGCAGACTGTCAGCTTTAATTTGAGGGTATTTACATCCAAATCAGGTGAACGGTGTAGGAATTACAACAGTTTGCATATGTGCCTCCCACTTGTTAAGGGACCAAAAGTAATGGGACAATTGGCTTCTCAGCTGTTCCATGGCCAGGTGTGTGTTATTCCCTCATTATCCCAATTACAATGAGCAGATAAAAGGTCCAGAGTTCATTTCAAGTGTGCTATTTGAATTTGGAATCTGTTGCTGTCAACTGTCAAAATGAGATCCAAGAGCTGTCACTATCAGTGAAGCAAGCCATCATTAGGCTGAAAAAACAAAACAAACCCATCAGAGAGATAGCAAAAACATTAGGCGTGGCCAAAACAACTGTTTGGAACATTCTTAAAAAGAAGGAATGCACCGTTGAGCTCAGCAACACCAAAAGACCCGGAAGACCACGGAAAACAACTGTGGTGGATGACCGAAGAATTCTTTCCCTGGTGAAGAAAACACCCTTCACAACAGTTGGCCAGATCAAGAACACTCTCCAGGAGGCAGGTGTATGTGTGTCAAAGTCAACAATCAAGAGAAGACTTCACCAGAGTGAATACAGAGGGTTCACCACAAGATGTAAACCATTGGTGAGCCTCAAAAACAGGAAGGCTAGATTAGAGTTTGCCAAACGACTTCACAGTTCTGGAACAACATCCTATGGACAGATGAGACCAAGATCAACTTGTACCAGAGTGATGGGAAGAGAAGAGTATGGAGAAGGAAAGGAACTGCTCATGATCCTAAGCATACCACCTCATCAGTGAAGCATGGTGGTGGTGGGCATGTATGGCTACCAGTGGAACTGGTTCTCTTGTATTTATTGATGATGTGACTGCTGACAAAAGCAGCAGGATGAATTCTGAAGTGTTTCGGGCAATATTATCTGCTCATATTCAGCCAAATGCTTCAGAACTCATTGGACTGCGCTTCACAGTGCAGATGGACAATGACCCAAAGCATACTGCAAAAGCAACCAAAGAGTTTTTGAAGGGAAAGAAGTGCACTGTTATGCAAAGGCCAAGTCAATCACCTGACCTGAATTCGACTGAGCATGCATTTCACTTGCTGAAGACAAAACTGAAGGGAAAATGCCCCAAGAACAAGCAGGAACTGAAGACGGTTGCAGTAGAGGCCTGGCAGAGCATCACCAGGGATGAAACCCAGCGTCTGGTGATGTCAATGCATTCCAGACTTCAGGCTGTAATTGACTGCAAAGGATTTGCAACCAAGTATTAAAAAGTGAAAGTTTGATTTATGATTATTATTCTGTCCCATTACTTTTGGTCCCTTAACAAGTGGGAGGCACATATGCAAACTGTTGTAATTCCTACACCGTTCTCCTGATTTGGATGTAAATACCCTCAAATTAAAGCTGACAGTCTGCAGTTAAAGCACATCTTGTTCGTTTCATTTGAAATCCATTGTGGTGGTGTATAGAGCCAAAAATGTTAGAATTGTGTCGATGTCCCAATATTTATGGACCTGACTGTATATAATATGTAATATTTAAAAGCACAAAATAAAATTACTAAAACTTAAATTGAAATTAAAATGGAAACTAAATATATAAAAAGCTAAAATTAGCTATAAAAGATCATTCAAAATATTAATAAATTCTACAAGAGTATAAATAGTACTAAAATAACACAGATTCCATGCAGATTGCATGTTGACCTGATTATGGTTAATAAATTAATAAATGACTTGTCACCATTGTTTTGTATCATTTATCTTGCTTCTTTGGACATGATTTACCAATATTCTTCTTTGAATGTGACAGTTATGTCAGAGAATCCCCTAATTTCAACATTTCACTTGGACACTGTGATTTGTGATGCTACCTAAGATGCCTGGTCCGGCTCCATCTCCTAACCTTATCCATTACAAAGGTCTCAAGGGAAATTAATCCAGCCCAGAAATGCCCTGCCCGTAATTGTGGCACCCTTGTCATCGGACTGTAAATCAACACACATTCCCAATACATGCACACACTGAAGGTAATTATATTATTGCCTTAACTTGCTACCAAAGACGAGACTTGATACACTTTCATTGTCTGGGTGAGTCTGGGTAGCCCCTTTTGCAACTACGTGATGCTGCTTCTACGCTGAAAAGGTGACGTGGAGAATAATGGACCTGAATTATCACGACAAGCAAGATTAATTGCCATGAGCTGTGATTAGCCCTCCCTGCCAAGCTGAGCTTTTATGCCTCTATACATACTTCATCATTAAATGCACTCAGTAATCACATTTCTCCACTGCCACTGCATTACATATCTCAGCCGTAATCCATATGCAGATGACATTAGGGCAGATTGTTATTTAATTGGCCCCTTGAAGGTCTGTCAGCACATCTTTATCGGCAAGCCCTTGTCTTTTAACTACCTATAGCGACCCAGCCATCCCCTCATATTCATCTGGGCAACAGAAGCGCTCTGGCTGTCACTGGGTGGATGAATGCTAATGAGAGCGAGAGAGATGAGTCTTTAGTGAGGCCAGGTTTTGGCTCATTGTTCAGCGAAATGTTTGGCCAGCTCTCTGATCATATTTGTCTTCCTCAGTCCGGGCTGTGATAAAGCTGTAAGCAGGAGCGGGATAGAGGGGGATCAGCGTTACGATGTTAAAAATGCCCTCAGAAATTTGGGTGGAGACCATTGCATGGCAAAAATCTTTTAAATCCATATTTCATTATGAAATAGACTGAATATTTGCACTATGAAAGTCATGCATAGTAGCACCGGGTGATGTGTCCCAAATTGTGGAATCACACAGCTCTATGAAAAGCTTCTTTAAAGGATTAGTTCACTTCCAGAATAAAAAATTCCTGAAAATTTTCAGTGAAGCTGCATTGAAAGGGCACTTTGGACCTTCATCCCATTGGTTCCCACTGAAGTCCACTATATGGAGAAAAATGTGGAATGTTTTCCTCAAAAACCTTAATTTCTTTTTGACTGAAGAAAGAAAGACATGAACATCTTGGATGACATGGGGGTGAGTAAATTATCTGGGAATTTTTATTCTGGAAGTGAACTAATCCTTTAAGAAACCTTACTTTATCTCAAAGAAAAATTTGTTGAGAAGACCAGTGTTGGGTAAGTTAACACATTTGAATAAAAATATTAGGATTTATTTGAGAAAAAGCAAATACATGTTGTGTGCACAAAATGAGTATGGTTACAACAGTTTTTGGGGAAAAAAATATGTCTAAACCATTAATTTTCAGCAGACAAATATATCAGTCTTTCTGAGATGTAAAGCCAACTGGGTTTCAGATAAAATGTTAAAATGTCCATGTTCTCACCTACATACATATGATAATATAATTAATAAAGTGGTGCATAAATAGATGTTCTCATACACAGAATTACATCTAAAATCTTTTTTGTGTAGAATAAAGGAAAAAGTGTATTGTAGAGTGGTCTTTCCTAATGCAAAGCCCTGCAAATAAAAGCTTTTTATATAGCCTACTAAAATCTGTGAGTGAATCTGGATGTGAAATTTTGTCTCTTCTATGTGATATGATCCACCTACAATCATTTGCACATTTTTTTTTAATATTGTATATGTAACATTGAGCTAACTCTACAAAAAACTATGGTGCACATCATTTTAAAGCAGTGATTGTTTTGGTTTTGGTTTGTTCTGTAAGAAAAAAAAAGTGCTTGCAATGCAAATAAACACATGCTTGCTTCTAGCTGTCCACTTAATATGGAGCTGGTGAGCTATAGAGAGGATAACTCATGTCAAGATGTGTCTTAGTCTAGAGGCTGTTCTAACAGCCCAATAAACCAGGAATAACAGAACAAAGCTGTAAGTCTATGCCACTTACTTCCCATGTCAATAAGGGATAAATAAATTGGGAATGCACTAAATGATTGTCTGTTCATTCGTTTTTAATTTTCAGTTAATAACTTAAGTCATAATTAAGATATGATTTTCAAGTGATGTCTAGTGGGTTGTTAAAATTGCGCCCCCTGCCGGTGGAAAGATGCCTAAAACAAAAACATCTCTGAGGCGAGACGTTAACCCCAGCAACTAAAATGGATGCACGAGCTCTCTAGAACAGCTGCGTTTTATATATTATAAAGTATTGCTGAGAAAGCCCAATTAATGATTAATAAAGTGAGAGCTACACAATAGATGGCTGGCTGTACGTCAGTGTGCGTTGTTGGGGGAGGGAGGTGGTTCCTCGACCCTCGTTGTCATAGCAACAACAAAGGTGGAGCGATATTTTAACAGAGGGGTTGGATTGTTTGTTAGTTGAAGTCACGTGACGCGCCGCTGGGGAATGGGGGCACTTCCTGTTGTACTCTACTGAGACTTAAGACGCTGCTGTTGTCAGTTTCAACAAAATGGCTGCTGGAGCGCCACAAACGAAAAGCCAGTGAACGCTTCACATCAGTGCAATATCACTTTAAATGGATGCATTGGAATTTCCCTTCATTCTCAGCATAGGGACATTGACTCGCGTGCGACTCGTTTATATACGTATTAGCGAGCTAAAGGCATGCTGAAATATTCCCTTTACGCACTTTATATACATCCAAAAGCATACAAAAGCTCAAACTGCCAGTGCGCGCGCGTCTGTGTGGGTGTAGCTGCTCCTAAGAATCGCCGAAATGTTACAGCTGATCAACCTTAAGCTTTCTTGCTGACGTGCAAAACTGTCGTTTAATGTCCTTTTCACTGTTTGCACTGTTATTTTAGACTCCCCCTCCTCCTCCTCCTCCTCCTCTGGATAAATTCCACTGCAGATTGAGAGCTGAATTCCTCAACTGGAAAGTCGGGCTCGCCATTGCAGCTCACTGCAAGAGTGAGTGTCTGACTGCGACTGAATAATATCTGATCTGTGTCAGTACGGGTATCGACAACATCCTCCTTCACCATGCAGCTCATGCATCGCATCTGAACAGCAGACCGCAGTTGCTCCGTGTGCGAAATAAAGGTAAGAGGGGACATTTTTAAAAACGCTTATAATATTTCAGTGGGCGGGGTGTGATAATTTTCGGTATACAGTGACAATGCGTCATTTCATCCGTTTCTTTTGTGCTATTTTGTTTCTGACAGCCAGCGACATTGAAATCACCTGGCATACAGCGCTCAAACGCTCGCAGATTTATTTAACGTTAATAATAACATGTGCGTGTGCAAATGTTTACTCCCCCAAACATCAACATTGGCCCATTTTCTAAACAGACGCGAGATGAGATTGCTTTCTTATCGGATTCCAGTCGTCTTTAAGATTCATATGTACGCCGATGTGACCAATGTTGTGATTTGCTCGTTGTGTTTAGTTAACGCCGGAGTTTGTCGCTCGAATGGTGTGTTGTGTAAATACATGTGTCCAGTACTTGATGGAAGTCCCGTCACGTCGTTTTGATGCTCAAAAATGGTCTGTAAAGGCACCTCACTCGTTGTTGAGGTGATATTGTTTTGCTGTAATCTTGACGGTAACTCTGGGCGATGAACGAAAAAGAAACAACCGCTGCGGTGTTTATATTTCCACGGGGTTTGAATTAGAAATATCGTGCGAAGAGCCGCTTTTATTTCTGGTTAAAGCTCTTTCATTCACTGTATTCTCGATGCTCTGTCATTTTGCCCTTGAATGGCAAAAAAAAAAAAAAAAAAAAATCAGATTCCTCAATTTTACTTTGGTTATAACAAAATTCAGTTCACGTTTCTTCTGTGTTGTAGGCTTGAGTTTCTCAAAGGAAGAATACTAGAGGTTTTATTGGCGAAATGGTGTTTATAGCAATTGAGAGTAACTATATGTTTACTGAAATTGGTAATAGTTCTCCGCAAGATGTCAGTTATTACGTTGGTACTACTGTGAAATTCTTGTAAATTCATAAGAAATATGATTCAAACAAGGTAAGCTGTCAGAATGTTTCTGTCAGTGTTTATTTGCTTATCGTTTGGTACTGCCAAAGCACTAAGGTACCGTTTTGTTGTAGTAATGGTGACTGATATTTAGACAGACACTATGGTTGCCATATTTTCGTAAGGGGATTGAATAAGTCTTCTTGGTAGAGTGCAGGATAATGCTAACGTGCTTAGTGTCTGAGGACAGCACCAATGTCAAACGTCCCCTTGGCTGTTCATGTGGTGCAGTTGCTAATTTGGCAGGGAGAGTTTCTGCTCCCCTCACAGGGTCAGGGGCCCCCTGTCAGAGCCAGACCTTTGAAAAGGGCTGTGTGTTCTCCAGAAGTGAAAAAGGGTCAGACAAAAAGAGGCCACTTAATGCTCAGATTACCATAAAGCTTAGGTCACATTGCCCCTCTCAGCTTGTTCTTATGAAGCCTTACCAGCATTACTGTGGCTTGGGATTTGCACCATGTGGCTTCATGTTTGGTCGTTTGTAGCTGTTGGTTATTGAAGTGGAATCATTGTTGCCCAGTCTGGTGTGTGATTCCCTTATGAAACTCGGTTCTTGTATAGTAACTGTGGCATTTTGTGCAAGATCATAGTAACCACAGATAAAACCGTGGATTGCTTCTCATTTCAATGGTTAGATCTATAGAGTTAACTGGTTTCTGTAAAAACCAAAAACTTATTGGTTACAAAAATAGAATCAAAGTACTGTCATAATTGTAATAAACAAATTTCCTGTACAAATACCACATTATGGTGTTTTGTGAAAGTAAAAACATGGCAATTTTTTCAAACACATAATGTCAAGGCAGCATTATCTTGCAGGTTTATCTCTTTGCTCTGCGAGCAGCTGTCGTTTTCTCTTCTTTTTTGTGTGTACTTAATTTTCCAGTGTGTACACATTTTATATTTCCAAGTTTGTTGCTATTTGTTATTGCTATTTTCTACACTTGGTGGTAATATGCCACATTGCACTGTTGGCACATGTATCAGTTTAGCATTTGTATTCAAATCCAAAATAGAGACTCCCATCTGAGCTTCTCACAGTCACTACTGGTATGAAACTAGTAATGCTTAAGGAATCACTCTGCAGATTATAGCTGAATGATTATGTACTATTAATTCCCATATTCCCTTCTGAGCCACCTTGAAACTATTTTTGAGTGTTATTGAACCAGATGTCTTTAGTCTGTTATGTACAAAATTTTTTTTGGTTTCTACTGTCTTTGACTATGTAGTCATCTTGGTGTCTTGTCAAGCTTTGTCATTAATGCCTCAAATCAGTATGGCTCATCAATAGCACAAACTTTTTTTGTTTGTTTGTTTGGACAGAAGACACTAACCAACAGCTGTGACTCCCAAAGTTAGATTTATGCTGACCTCCGAACATTGTAACTGGATCTGTGTCCCACTGACCTTCATTGGACTTGCTCATCATGATAGATAACACTGATGTAGAGATTTGCCTTTGATATCTTTATAACATAAGCCTGTAGAATTCCGATTATTAAGTCTCTTGAGACTTTATTTATGCATGAAAAGCAATAGGATTTTTAAAATGTGTTTTGTGCACTTTTTTTCTCTGTTCATGCAGATCTGATTTAAGGAGGTTGAGTTTTTAAACCTTCAGGATGTGTTTTTGGCATGAGTTTTACATTCTTCTTTGATTGGTTGAAAACTGCAGGCCAAAAGGCCGCTCAGATGAGTCTTTCAAGGGCAAGTATGCCTCTCTGAGACACACTGTAGCAGTTCTCTGAATTCATTAACCTTTTAGAAAGGCATGTTTTATTCGTAGATTGCCACATTTCACCTGCTTGGTTGCATGCAAAATGGCAGCCCTCAGTTACTGTAAAGGTGTATAGTCCTTCCTGTCCATCAACCCTTTCAGGGTGACTTAAAAAGATATGAAAATTCAGTCATTTACTCATCCTCATATCGTTCTAAGCCCAGTAAGACGTTAGTTAATGTTTATAACAAATTTTGATATTTTAATAAAACCTGAGAGGTTTCAGTCCCTCCATTGAAAGTCCAGGTAACCATAACCTATAAGATTCAAAAAGGTCATGAAAAAAGTGATCTACCTGGACTTTTAATAGAGGGACAGAAAGCCCTCAAGCTTTATTAAAACATCTTTATTTTGAAGTTTAACCAAAGTCTTATGAGTTTTGAATGACATGAGGGCAAGTAAATGACAGAATATTCATTTTTGGGTGATCTTTCCCTTCAACATCAACAACATTTTAGTAATACATAGGGCTGAAAGATGGAGTCTACAACTCAATAAATACTGTTCTGGGGCAATTTTGGGTTGCTGAAAGACTGGCAGTTATTTGATAGTTGATCTGTATTCAGTATTTTAGTATTTGTGGCTTATTCTGGCCAAAAAACGCCCACTTAGTCAGGAAGAGACCCTCTGACCAACATGTAAAGTGAGCCACAGTTTGTGGTGTTTAGGGGCGGGTAATTCTGAAATGGATGGATACCACAATAATAGGCCAGCTCAGATAAATCTTATTCAGAATAAGCCATGATGACAGTCTCCCTGAACTGTTGAAATGTGTTTAGACTTGGCAATCGTTTTCTTTCTTTTTTTTTCTTCACTAAAAGTAGTTAATATTGATTATTTCGCATGCAGAAATTAAGGCTAGATATCTAGCTTGCCTTAAAACTCTAAATATATTGTGCTTGCATAAACTTACCAAGGTTGTAATTATTTGATCAAAAACACAGTAAAAACAGTAATATTGTGAAATATTTGTACAATTTAAAATAACTGTTTGTATGTTTGTATATTTAAAATTGTAATTTATTCCTGTGAGTAATTTTCGGCAGCCATTATTCCGGTTTTGAGTGTCATATCATTCTAAGCTGATTTGCTGCTCAAGAAATATTTCTTATTATTAAGGTTGAAAACAGTTGTGCTGCTTAATTGTGCAAACTCTGATGCATTGTTTTCAGGATTGTTTGGTGAATAGAAAGTAAAAAAAACAAAACATTTATTTGAAATAAAAAATAAACAATGCAAAAGCCTTTACTGCCATTTTTGATCAATATAGTCCCTAGTAATAAAAAAAACATAATTAAAATACATTTATTTGATACTAAGTATAGTTCAAATCTATTAACATAGTTACTGATATATCGCTCGAGACTTACTGATATAAAAGTTATAATTTAAAGTTTATTTGGAGTACTACTTGTGCACAACGGACATTTCTTAATATTAAGGCTAAAATGTGTTTTAATGTCACTATTGATGAGGATTGTATGATCTTTGAATAATATCAGTCTTTAAATGTAAGATATTTAAAGTGTACCTGAAGTATACTTGCAATAGTTCCACTTTAGCACAATCAAATAAACTTCAGTATATCTTTAGTTGGACCTCAGCACGACTTAAGCACAATTAAAGCGCATTAAGTACAAAATTAGTAGACTTTAAGTATGCCAGTTTAGTATACCAAAAGTACAGTTGCAGGGTATTTTTATTAAGTACATAAATACGTAAATGTATTTGTAGTATATTTACTTTTTACTAGGGAATGCATTCTAGATGAATGAAAGTATTAATTTCTTTAAAAAAAGAATAAAAGGAGCTGTATAGCAGTCTCCAGTCTCATTGGAGCTTTTGATTTTTTAGAGATTTTGTGTGCAGTATGCATCAGATGGTCAGTGAATGTATTGTGGGCGGTCGGTGGGCACGTCTGAGGCTGAGACTAGCTGAACATTGACTTTGGACTCTTTGAAGGGATAGTTCACACATTTTGTTCAGATATATTGAAGAAAGTCAGTGTTCAAACAACATTGTACCCCACTGACTTTCATTGAATATTAAAAAAATAAACAATCTTCCAAATATCTTGCATTCCACTGAAGAAAGAAAGTCATACAGGTTTGGAAGGACATGAGGGTGAGTATTTTTGGGTGAGCTGTAATGTTTCATAGGTCCAGCATAAAGCTCTCTGAAGATTGAAAGAATAGAGGATGAAAAGCCCTGGCTGATTACAGGGTTTGCTCTAATCTCACTAAATTTCACTTGACAACTTTTTTCCCCCCTTAAAATTCACTTGACAATTTTCCCCCCTTGATGCATCACTAATAACCTCAGAACTGATCACTCTCAATTTAGCCCCCGTTACATGAGTTTCCTCTTATGCTAAGTCCATTAGCGTGCTGAACTGTTGGATGTTTTGCATTTTATTGAGACAAATGTGCAATCGCTGAAAGACCTACGTGATTTGAGTATAATGACTGGGGTCTTTATGGCAGGCATTTGTGTGATCTATTAGGGCAATAAATTGTCAGCAGAGCTTGTGAAAGTGCTTTCATTAGTGACTTTGCAGGAAGATGAAAGTCATCGGACTGCTATGACAGCGAGTCAGTCCACCGAAATGCTAATTTTAGCGGCCGTTTGGCCGCCAGGAACTGAACATATGAAAAATCACCTTTCGCTGTTTTTCATTGGCATTCAGGCTGGTAGGAAGTTTTCTTCTGCTGAATTAAAAAGGTGCCTACACATGGTCTGGAATTCATAAAACAGGATTTCACGCCGCACTTTCACCGCTGTTTAGTCGCCTGCGGAAATAAAATCAGTCTCTTAAGGTTCTTTCACCCCATCTTTTGTCTGTTATTTATTGAGTGTGGCTGGGTGACTAAAGGAGATTTTCGTGTTATCCAGGGGTTTACTGGCATGTCAGGTTTGGTCTTCTCAAATGGCTCGGAAGTTATGGGTTTCTAATACGTGATTGTGTCGGATGGAGGGGCTGCAGATTTCTTCCCCTGTAGGCTGCTGTTGCTAGCCAGCGGGTTCCCGAGGGCTCTTGGCTCTCTTGTTTGTCTTGCAACGTTGACGTTTTTTGGCTCTGTGCCCAGAGAGCGTCTAGACCACACCCCCTACCACCGCATCTCCTCCGTCTCTTCAAATCACTCATCCCCCTCCCTTCCTCCACCTACCGCTATTTCCTACAGTACGTCACACTGACTGTGAATTGGACTGCATCACTTACAAATACATATTAGACTGACAATGAAGGCAGTTATGTTGTGGGATGTGTACTTAACACGTTTATTCTTCCCTTGGTCATCGAAGGTTATTCACACACAGGTAAAGCAAAGATCAGTATGGACTGAGACATGATAATTATGTACTGATAATGAGAATTATTTTTATATATTTTATGTAATTCTTTAATATTGTGTTTAAATAAACATTTAAAAAATAGTCACTTAAGTTAATCGTTATAAATGGTACAAGTGAATTTAGGCGTCACAAAATCATGATGTACAGTAGAATTGGGGGAGGGATGCCAGGGACATGTCCCTACCAATATCCAGCGACTTCCAAACTGTCCCTAGCAATAATTTTGATCAAACAATAATATATGTATATGTTTTTGTAATTTCACCGCGGACAGTCTTTAACTTTAAATTAATGTTGTTCAACTGAATGTACAAATCAAACTGCTAGCTGAAATATCCACAAAATAAAACAGCAACACTGAAATAAGAGCATGCGGTTTTTCTGTCAATCAGATGCGTGTGAAAGTTGTGTTCCTTACTACAGCAACAGAGTATTCTTTCAGAATCATCCTGGGTCCAGTTCGATAAATATTAAAATAAAGTGATGTGTGATTTAGACACCAAGTGCTCTGATGCTGATGTTGTTGGTTCACAAAATCAAAATTGTGAAATTATTGTCTGTTAAACATAGGCTACTGATAAAAGAAAAAAAAAACTCTCTATATATCTGTATATCAAAGGTCTATCATAAGTGCGAAATGATTGGTCCTGAAACCCTTGGTTTATATAAATGCTGTTTTTAAATTTTGTTCATCAAGGAATCTTGAAAAAAAAGTGTTTCCACACAAATATTAAGCAGCACAACCACAACCAAAATTGATAATAATAAGAAATGTTTCTTGAGCGCTAAATCAACATGAATGATTTCTGAAGGATGATGTGGCACTGAAGACTTAAGTAATGTTCCTAAAACTAATAATATTACTTTACTAAAACTACTAATATTATTTTATTGATTAAATAAATGCAACCTTTGTGAGCGTAAGAGACTTCTTTTAAAAACATGAAAATGTTTTATGACCGTGAACGTTTGAACGGTAGTATATCAGTAAGTATCAGTCTGACCAGTATTATTGCGCACAACATATTGTGCACCACTAGTTTAAAATGTTTATTAATGATTATCTGGGAAGAAGAGCTGTTTTTTTTTTTTCTCTGCGTGCATAGGTTTCCATCAGTCTTGCCTTGGTGCATTTGGTTCATGTCACATTTGTTTATCTCTGATTCATCCACTCAGACAGAGTTTACTGAAAACAGGTGGCATACGATGAACAAAGTTCAAAATCAATGTTTTTATTCCTAAAAGAAGTGTCCCTCTGAATCCCAAGCACATCCTTTTTCCTGTGAATTTCTTGTTAACATTCTTTTCTGGCTATTGTTAACATAAGTGCAAAGATTCAGACCAGTTTTTCCAATTCATCTGTGTTCTCAAGTGGATTGTTTTAAACTAGAACTTTAAACTCAATGCTGTTTTCATTTATTTTGCATGCCTAATGATTGGATTCTGCTTTATTTAGTCTTAAAGCAGGTTGGTTTGTATTATCGAATGAATAGGGAGGGAAAGTTTTCTATTTTGGGCTGTTTGGTGTTTTTCCTCAATACTAGAGAAGAGCTTGTCTTTTGTTAAAATATTTTAGCATTTGTGGTTTAGTTTTATTGGGGGTAAACCAGACTTTGATTTAGTCTGAAAAGCCACACTAAGTTGATTACTTTTCTAGGTTCTCTTTCTGCATGAGCAAACAGAGAATATATTGTTTGTACATTCATTTTTATTGTTTTGTTTCAGCTACTATATAAAGTAAGCAAATATGTATACTTGCACTGCTGTTTAAAAGTTTGGGGTCAGTAAGTTTTATGTTAATACTTTTATTCAGCAAGGATGCATTAAACTGGTCAAAAGTGACAGTAAAGGCATTTATAAAGTTACAAAAGGTTTCTATTTTAAATAAACCACTATATTCAGTATTCTAAAGTTCTACATTTATCAAAGAATGTTTAGGAGCACATTAGTTTTTAACGTGGTTGTAGCAAGAAATGTTATTAGAATGATCGTGTAACACTGAAGACCAGTTTCATTTGGGGATCTGACATGTTATCAGGGTTTATGGTTACTATATATATTTTTGTTATAATTAATTACTTCTCTATGTTTTGTTATGTATCCTTGAACTGTTCTTGGGTGGTAACGTGATATGACCGAAATTAATCAGCCATTAGAAAAAATAATTTTTGTTCTGAAATCATTTATTAAGAGTAGAGCATTATAAGTGTTTATAATGTGTTATAGAGTTACTTTGTCAGTTGTCTGTATTTATTTTAAAGATTGGAACTAAATAACTCACAGCTGATCTATTTTCCACAGCCTTGGCACAAAACAGGTCACACAAGAGGAGAACCATTTGATGGAAGAAAAGAAAAAGAAAAAGCAAGAGGAAAAGAAAAAGAAGGAAATTGCTCAGAAAAAGGTCAGTTTCTTTCCCGTGACCCACAAGATTTCACGAAGAATCTTTTGCTTGCATCCTTCTTATAAAAGCCGCTTAACGGACACCTTACTGAGTCTGTCATAAGCTTCTGAGACATCTTTACCAACGTAAACCACAGGTACCAAACTGGACACCTAGAGCTCACAACAATCTGTTTAGCGTCTGGCTTTGAAGCTCTGTTCAAACACAGATAGTTGTTATGGTGCTCACTTCTTAGACATCGTCGTGGAGTTACAAAGTCGGTGTTCTCATCTTGCTTTTACTAATGCAGCATTCATCGAGGTTGCACAGTCAACATCCTGCTGCTCTTTAGATTGATTCAGCACCAGCTCTCTATCTAGCATAATACTGAAATAGATAATCAATCAATTATAATCAATCTAATGTTTTCCCAGATTTATGTTCCACTAGTCACTTTTACTCATTTTTGTTGTTCCAGAAGAGACATTTTCTTTGTTCTAAAGCTTTTGTGTGCTGGACCTGTGAAAGTGTTCATCTCTGTTCAACCTTTGTTCTTCCTTTACAGGCTGCTGAACAGAAAACCAAAGGTCAGTTTTGATTGTCTTTGCAATGCTGCACTAAAGCATGAAGTTTCAATTTTTTTTTTTTTTTTTTTAAGGATCTTCTTCATATACATTTGTCACTTGCATCTCAAACACTACTAGAGTGGCAAATCAAAAAAGTTGCATGTGCTGCAGAATTTTTAAATGCTAACTGGCTAGTGCGTCTTTTCACTTGAGAGTAGAGAAGAGGTAAAGAGTAGGTTTTTGCAGTTATTTACTGTATGTGGGCGAACTGAATGACTGGCACAAGACAGTGCAACAGTTGGTAGAGACAAATCGGCCATGTTTGATAACTGCTGAGGGTGTTATTGAGCAGTTGTAACTGGCCATGCAGTAAATCAGGATTATATTCCTTCACCCAAAAATGAAAATTCTGTTATTAATTACTCACCCTCATGTCGTTCCAATCCTGTAAGACCTTCGTTAATCTTCGGAATGCAAATTAGGGTATTTTTGATGAAATTCGAGAGCTTTCTGACCCTGCAAAGACAGCAACGCAACTACCACGTTCAAGGTCCAGAAGGGTAGTACGGACATAATTAAAATAGTCCATGTGACATCAGTGGTTCAACCCTAATTTTATGAAGCTACAAAAATAGTTTTTGAAAACAAAAATAACGACTTTATTCAACAATTCAACGGTTGATCCACTGATGTCACACATGGACTGTTTTATCGATGTCCTTACTACTTTTCTGGGCCTTGAATGTGTCAGTTGCGTTGCTGTCTATGGAGGGTCAGAAAGCTCTCGGATTTCATCAAATATATCTTAATTTTTGTTCCGAAGATGAACGAAGGTCTTACAGGTTTCGAAGGACATGAAGGTGAGTAATTAATGACAGAATTCAGAATTTCCATTTTTGGGTGAACTGTCTCTTTAATGTAATATCTAATGACTTATTCACAAACATGGTGCTGCACATAAAATATTTTGCATACATTATTCACACTTTTTTTTTTATGGAAATCTGCCAAAATTATAAAATTGTAATTTAATTCACACTCTTAGTTTGATTCTAACTAATAATAGTGTTCAACAGTGAGCATGTATATATACATCAGGAGAAATCTATCCTTTTTGTCATTGCCATCATATCCCAAATTATGAATTGTGTTCGATAAGAAAACTGTGGTGGAAAGGACATTTAAAGTATTTTAAGTGATAATCACATTTTAAAATGACTAACTCCTTTGTCTTGCAAAGACTGATTTCATAGCTTGTGTTTTATTCATCATGAATGCACACAAATAATATTTTTAATTTAATATATTTTTTTATATTTTTAAATTATCATTATATTATTATTATTATTATTATTATTTATTATTTTAATAGACATGAAAACCAAAGGACAGTCATAGATTGTGTAAAGATTTTAATTATTTTCACATAGTGAATTTTCTATTATTTATTATACTCCTTTTGTAGATTATACTCCTTTCTTTTCACTTTCATCATAGTTTTAAACATAATAAAAAATGATGAATTTTTAGAATAAAATCTGTGTCTGGGAAAAGTATAAAACTATAAAATCTATACATTGAAAGCATTTGCAGAGTAGACAATTAAATAATGGAGAAAAGTTTAGTGTTACAAAAAGAAAAAATTTAACCACTAGGACATAAAAGTTCTTGTAGTTGAAGAAACACCCATTCATTCAAAGGTATCTGTCCTGTGTTAGTCTGGTTGTTAGTAGGTCTGCTGCTTAATGATTTAACCAAGACATGATCCAAATTAAAGGACTGGAAGAGAGACAGTGAGAGCAAAAGAGGAAAGTATGTGCAGACGTGTTTAGTTCAGGACTCCTCGCCCCATAGGACAGGTTACGCCCCCTTCATTGAGAGGGGTGAGGTATGAGGCAGTACATTTTAGACAGCAGAAAGGGCTTTTTGAGAGCTGTCGTGGGGCAGATGGGAGAGGGGCTTATGTCATGTGAGCGATAGACAGTCGTAAATCTCATTAGAGCATCTGCTAATGCTGGAACTCTCAAACATCAGACTTGATGCAGGAAGAAATGCTGGTTTAGTGCTCACAGGAACCTTTCATTGCAGAATACTCTGGAGAACTGAGTCGTCTTTGTCCTTCTTTCACACTTTCATCCTCCGAATCTCTGTATCACCGCATGAGTCAACGCTGAGAATCTCTGGTTTCTTTAATCGGGGTGCACTAGGGGCATTCGCAGAGTTCTGCTAATTAGATCTAATCTGGTTTTGCTTTGTTTCACATCTTTCTTTATCCCCTCTTGGGCTACGGTTCCTAAGGACACACATTATCTTCAGCTGATAAGGATATGTCTCTTCCTTCCACCCGTTAGATCTTGAATTTGGCTGACCGGTTGCTGGGTGGCTCAACATGTGTGTTAAATTTCTTGTGCGTAAAGAAAAGTAAGATAGACCGCTTGTTTGTTGAAAAGGATTTGTCGAAGGTGATAGTGTAGCATAACCCTCCTGGATCGATGTTGACCTTTCTATGTCTAAGCTTCTAAATCCATTACCCAATATACCGTCTGTGTGACGGATCTCTTATAATCTGACAAATGTGATACAAACAAATAGATACAGTGATGTTAGAAATGTGCCAAATGATTTTCCTTGTTATTGTGGGTTTTGTTGATTAAAATTTTATGGATGTGCAAAAATGCACAAGTTCGTGGGCTATTTGAAGAATTAGTTCATCTTAAAGGGAAAGTGCACCCAAAAATGAATATACTGTCATCATGTACTCACTTATGGAGTTATTTCAAAACAGTTTGACTTTTTTTTTTTTTTTATCTTCTGGAGACATAAAACATTAAACAATGAAAACAAATTGTTTGGTTTCAAACATTCTTCAAAATATCGATTAAAAATTATGACAATTTTGGGTTAACTATCCCTTTAAGGAAGCTCTGTATATCTAGACTGGTTGAGGGCATGTCTATCAGACGCCAGATGTGTTTTAAACATCTATAGATGCTAATCTCAATTGTTCACTGAACTGACAGGTATTCAGCAAACAAAATGACTGAATTATGCAACCTTTTAGCAAACAAAATCATCAGTCATTATAAATAAAGAGACCTACGCGTTAATAACAGCAAGCGGTTTGAAGACTGACAATTATTGTCGTGAAATGTGTTAAAGTTTGAAGGCTCGACACATCTTCTTTTAGTCTTTCAGCATGCTCAAACACTCTGTGAAGTCGTGTTCCCTTTAAAGCACAGCCACTAAAAATATTAAAGCCACATAAAAAGAAAAAAGTAGTTGACCTCACTTATCGCCCACTAGTTGTCCATTCTGACCGTGCTTCCTTCTAATAACAAGTATATTGAATATGTGATGTTCTCTGAGTGTTAGATGGACATTTTATATTCAGCGTGTTGTCACCTAAAGAGCGTTTGTATCATTAGAGAAAGGTGAAGGTGAGCTCTGAGGCGTGAAGCTCTGGAGAGACTCCTGGAGGAAGCAGCACTAGGCTTTGGTACAGAGTGAGCAGCAGATGACTGCCGAACCATCTTTTTCTTTTCAAGAGAGGCCCAGGAGGCCCCACGCAGGGGCACATGCACACACACAACCTGGAGAAATTCACAGGGAAGTGCTCTTGCCAAACCGATGGAGTATTTTTGAGGAATGAAGAGAGAGAGAGAGAGAAAAAAAGAGAAATAATAGAAGAAAAAAGTTTAGTGGAAAGCTGCTGTAGGTGTCTGTGTCAGTGGAGGAAGAGACCGATGGAACCGTGTGAAAGAAAGAGTGAGAACCTGCTTAAGTTTCCTGTCAGCTCAAGTCTCTTGGTTTTGGCCACAGAGAAACTCAAAGGCCTCGGCAGATATTCAGGCAACTGAAAAAACAACCATCCCCCTTTCACCTCTCCTTTTTCTCCCAAGCTATTTCTTTCTCTTTCACTTTCTAACTCATTGTCTTAACTCAATCTCATACACACAAACCTCATGGACTAATCAGGTATGGAATGCCAAGCCTGCCATAATTATAAATAAATAAATAAATAAATGTACAAAGAAATGTAAAAAAGCAAATATAAATAAATATATAAATAAATGTACAAAGAAAAGTAAAATAAATAAATAATTATAATTTAATTCCTTATTTATGCATTATTTTTTCCCCCACATTTATTTATTTCCACTTTTATTTATTTCCACATTTATTTATTTCTACATTTCTTTGTCTGTAGGGTAATGAGGAGGGCGTGTTTTGCCTCAGGAATAGCAATCAAGCCAGAGTAGGCGAGGGGTAAGCTTTGAGGCCACAGTGACACCTTGTGATGCCCAAACGAAATACAAGAAGTGTAGCCTAAATGACGTGCCTGTTGATAGTGTGTGATGAATGACTTAGATGGGCAATACGGCCAAAATCTTATATCACGGGTCAGTGGCATAACTACTGACAGTGCAGGTAGTGCAGCCGCATCAAGTAACTGTTAATATAAATATAAATATTAGTAATACAATGTAATTAGTGCCAAGATTCTTCACAGCAGTGAATAAATACATAAATTTGCATGTTACACTCGTGTGCTTTGATAGTCTAGTGGTAGAAGTTTTGTCAAGCATTTCTGAGGTTCTGGGTTCTAATCCACCCTAATATAGATTTTTTTTTTCTTTTCTCTTTAAAACCAAAAGTGTTCATCAGTGATTGTGTATCAAGAGCTGGGACACATTTGTGTTCATTTTGTTTTGTGCTTTTACCAGAACGAAGAGCTCAATCGTCTGTGTGAAGACTGCGCATTTTGCACTGATAACAGCGGCAACAAGCACTCGCCATGATTTCAAAAACAACACATTCCAGCGTTAGATTGCCTGTTATTCAACACACACCAACGAATTTCTTATCGAATGGAGATGTTTCTTTTTTTTAGGTACATCCGTGCGGCACCGCGAGATGTTGCAAAAAGTGGTGGGGTTGTGGGGACACGTCCCACCTGCAAATTACGCCTATTCATTAGGCTAGTACTTTGAGGAAACTATAAAAGAAACAAATAAAAGTAGAACATTTATAGTTTATAATGATGTCTTGCACTAATATGTGTGGCCAAAAATGGAGTAGGCTATTTTAAGTTGTTTCCGCTGTCATGAGCAAAAAATCCATCAGAACGTGCCGGTGCGTTCGTAGGCCAGAGGGTTAAAGAAAGCCTAGCCTATTTAGTTTCATAGGCCTATTTATGTTTAAATATTAGGCAATAATATATATATATATATATATATATATATGTGTATATATATATATATATATATATATATATATATATATATATATATATATATACATACACACACACACACACACACACTTTTTTTTTTTTTTTTTTACATTATGTTGATTATGAAAAGTGAACAGCATGACCAAGATATAAGCTCATGAGATGCACAATATGTCGGGAGACATGGAGTGGGTCAGACATGATTTTGACCACTTCATTGAATTTTGTTTTGTAGAAAGCCTTTCTTTGAAGTGAATTTTGTTTTGTATAAATTGTATCTTAATTTTAATCAGTGTTTCATCAACCAATTGTCTGGATTTAATAAATAGGAAGAAAACCAAGAATGTCGCTGTGGAATGGATTGTAACAAACGAACCCACCATGTTTCCGTGGCCTTTATTGTATTTAAGGCCGTGTCTACACCTAGAGAACCCATTATAATCAGTTGATGCTGTGACTGTCCACACGGGAAGTGGTGCGACGCAACAAATCTTCTACAGTAACTGATGCCTGGTTCTATCCCGAATCTTTGAAATATGCATTGTATTTTAAGTTTTTTTGTGCATGTAAAAGTAGGAAATATGACTGTGAAGGGAATTTGTAATCGCGTTTCAAATGCATTGATCTACCCTATGGCTTGCTTCGACTCAACCGTGTTCCGAGCTGGGCTGCGTTTCTCGATAATGATTGATCTTAGCGCTTAAGAGCGTTTTCTACGAGTCATTCTATGAACGTTCATTATTGTTTCACGTGCGTTTCCCAAAAATGCACTTAACGCAATCGCACGTAGCCCTGCTTTAAGTGCTACTTAGGGAGTCGCTATCCGTTTGTCTAGTGCTGAAATGTCAATTTATAAAATGGCTCGTAATTGTAGTACACGCTCGTTTATTGAAATGTTAACCTAATGCTGCGTTCCAGACAGCTCGGATATGATATAATATAATATAATATAATATAATATTATAATATAATATAATATAATATATCATTACTATATATATATATATATATATATATATATATATATATATATATATATATATATATATATATATATATATATATATATATTTTAATAATATTATACTTATAGATTAATATTATACTATATAGTATATAATATCTGTAGAGACGTTATTTCCAGGTCCAATACATGGCTGGTTTTCATGCACATCAGCAAGCCATTGACAGATTTTTTTTGAGTTTATCCCTATTTTTCCCATGTCTTTGAAGCATATTTCCTACATGACTTATTTTATTCATTTTTTTTGTTCAGTCATGTAATTTAGATGTGTATTTCTATTTTTTGTTTTCTGCCTTTTTTATTATTTCATTTGTACATTCATTTAAAGAAATAACAACAACAACAACAACAACAAAAAAATGAGTAATAAAGTGTAGCCTACAATAAAGTACTATCAAAAGCTTTAATTTTAATCACATTGCACTTGAATAAAGTTAAAGGTGTAATCTGCCGATTGTCCTGCAGGCGACCTCATAATTCTGTCTTCTTACGATGCACGTATAGGGATTTACGATTACGCCATTGACCCGTGATATAAGATTTTGGCTGTATTGCCCATCTAAGTCATTCATCACACACTATCAACAGGCACGTTATGTAGGCTGCACTTCTTGTATTTCGTTTGGGCATCACAAGGTGTCACTGTGGCCTCAAAGCTTACCCCTCGCCTACTCTGGCTCGATTGCTATTCCTGAGGCAAAATACGCCCTCCTCATTACCCTATGGACGAAGAAATGTAGAAATAAATAAATGTGGAAATAAATAAATGTGGGGAAAAAATAATGCATAAATAAGGAAATAAAATTATAATTATTTATTTATTTATTTTTTACTTTTCTTTGTACATTTATTTATTTATATATTTATTTATTTATTTATTTATATTTGCTTTTTTACATTTCTTTGTACATTTATTTATTTATTTCTAATTATGGCAGAATTGGCATTCCATAATCAGGTTGGCTGCTGATTTTGAATGATTTTTCAGTTGTGTTTGCTCTTTTGTTTTTTTGTTTTGTTTTGTTTTGTTTTTTGTTTTTTGTTTTTTCGGTTCAGGCACCATTTTTCCACTTCAGCCACAGGTACTTTCTGTCTTGCACACTTATATACTTTTGGTTGTCTTTAACAACATATTTGCCCTACTTTTCAGTAATAAAGAAAGTGGTTCTGAGATGTTTTGTAGTGTGCTCTGACCTGACAGGTCAGTTTCGGTTTGAAAACGAAATGTATTGAGTTTTTACATATGTATTATATCATGAGGAATGTTGTTTAGGTGGGTCCTGTTTACATTCTCAGAGTTTGAATCAGGTACTTTGGAAATAATCATTTGTGTATACTAATTGCTGGATTTGTGATGGTTTGCACTCTTCATTTAATCAAATCTTGAATGATTCTAAGAAGATTTTTGTTAGAAGCACACAGTAGCAAGAAAAAAAATTCAGTCTCAGTTACAAGTCTATATTATACTTTTCATTAGAGCCATATCCATTAACAATTTTACTTATTTCTTTTAGTGTGAGCCGTAAAAAACACACATGTTCTTCTAATTGTTCATCATCTAGTAGAGCATTGTGCTAACAACACTTGGATCATGGGTTCTGTTCTCAGGAAACTCGCATACTGATAAACAGTATATTGTTGTTAGTTATTGAGAGTTGCGAAATATCTTAATTTTGTTAGTGATTCTTTACAGTATTTTGCTGAGACTGCTGTGCCACTGTTTGAATGTCATTGTATTGTATTGCAGTTTTATTGATTTTAGATTGACTTGCTCCTAAACATCTGGAAAGCATGAGCAGATTATTGTTCAGACAGCTGCATTTGTATTGCAGCAGATTACACTCACACAGGTTACTGTTATGATAACTATAGAGTTTTATTAATGATATTGACACAGAGGAACAATATAGTTGGGATCACTTCAGAATGATTTTTTTTCTCCAGCTAATGAACGATAAAAGCCTTGACAGCCAATCAGAATCCACCTGATTTTAAAGAGCTCATGCATTTGAAGTGGCAGACGACATGCCTACAGCATGCACTTAATAGTAAACCTTGTTGTCCATTGGTGTGGATCCTAATATCGCAATAGTTATCGTTCTTCGTGTAAACATCCTTTAGTCTGTTTGATATGGCAGTTCTAGAGGGGTCCATTACTAAGCAGGCCTACGTCAGGCTGAACAGCTCACACAGGTTGTTTGTCAGTTAACACCTGCTCTGCTTTAAGGACTTGCTCATTACAGCATCTTCCTATGCCATATTTGCCAAGTTAGGGCATCGTTAATTAGTGCTAATGACTCAGTCTGGCTGTTCGTCCTTGAGTTCCTCCGTTTGTAAGAAGGAGTTTGATCCCCTGAGACCTTGGCATCCACTGTACGAGCAGAGTACAGGCTGCTGCTCCACGAGTTTTTAGCCAGACGGCCCATCTGAGAGGGCAGCCGCTACCCACTGTGTGCATGCAGGGCAGTGAGCAGAGGGATGACTCATGGCCTAGAGAAGCATAGATTTTGGATGTTTTTTTTTTTTTTCCAAGTTCTGAACTTGCTTTTTAGAAATTCATTTTGTTGTTATTAAAACATCTCTTGGCAGTAACACAAGCACCAAATCAAGTAACAGTTTTTCCCCGGCAAGGGACTGGTGCTGTAGCTGGCGTCCCATTTGAGACCGTTTTGTGCCTTTCTGTTTTTGAAAAAGCACTGTGGTTAATTTTCTTTGTTATATATTTATTTAAAATTTATAAAAGATTTATATAATAGGTTAAAAAAAAAAAAATATATATATATATATATATATATATATATATATATATATATATATATATATATATATATATATATATATATATATATATATAAAATTGTTTAATTTATGGACATTGCTTTCATTGTAACTAGTTGAGTAAAGTCACTGAATCAGATGATTTTGGATGGTGGAATATTTTCTCAAAACTTGATACGAAAGACTTTGATGTGATGTTTATTTGTTGTATATGTAGTAACATAATCTTGTTTATCTGCATCTAATATAGGTGTATTTTATTTTTCAGCATCCTCTAAGAGCAGTCAATTTACATAGTTGTTAAAGATAGGGTTTTTTCATTGGTCTGTGAGTCATTTTATTAACAGATTATTTAGCCTTTTCTCATTTAGTTAATTACACCAACACTTTGTGTTATGTGGTAAATTGTAGCATAATAATGGGGCTTTATTTTACTGCGAGTCTTTCATGGAGTCAGTGGGGTGAAATGGGGTTCTCTGTTTCTAAGACTTTCACTCTTTTGAGTTGATTCTGTAAGGCAAAGATCCCCAAATATAATGAGACCTTTACCAAGGAAATGGCATATATTATAGATCCATGTATTTTCATCAGTAGTAAAACTACTATACTTTTTAATTTTGTCAAATTTGAACCACCTGCATGACCTGTAGTTTTCTGTGGTTTGCTTTGAGCCCCTCTTCATGTTTGGCTTCCCATAGCAAGAGCTTTGGATTGTGTGTTTGTTGTCTTGTACAAATCATGAAAACATGTCTATGTGCTGAGCATGTTAATGAGCATGTAAAATAACATTCCAATCATCCACTTTTCATCAAAGTCTCTTCTATGTAACAGCAGACAGCTTGAATTTCAAAAAGAAACTTTGCCAAGACCCCACGTTCACATATATGTAAGTCAGCAGCGTCGCAGGAGAGTCAGTGTTTCTCTGAGAAGCATCAGGCTCTCAAAGGAAGCTCCGTTGATTTGCATAGAGAACCAAAGACACTGGTTGAATCGGTGCGCTTTTACATAGGTAACTATTTTTACAACATCCCACAAATGGTGATGCAAATCCTCAATATACTGATGCCTTCCTGCTTTCTTTCTTTAAGTCTTTGCACTGCTGCATGTATGTGTGCATGAATGGATAGTACAATTTACTCTGCTTGATTGTAATTTTTTTTATTGAAAATTGATTTTACTACAAGGAAGGTTGCAGATCAAGCAGCTAATCTGACAATTTGTTTAATCTTTCCATCAAAATATAATTGTATTTTCATGTGCATGTCTTTTTTGTCAAATGCCAGTTTAACTTAGCACTGTGCAAAAAGTAGTGAACATTTGTTGTATAATAAACAGCCAATGAGATTTGACTGTGGGCGGGGCTACGAAGTGCGACAGGACAGAAATGGAAACCAATCAATCGACAAAATGCCACAACAACAGAGAAGAGAACATTTTATCACATGTTGCTGTTGTTTTATCATATTGTACCTGGTCAGGACACAGTGAGAGACATGCTGCTGTTGCTGAATTTCTCTCATGGTCGAAAGAGGCTTTGGTGTTTTTCTGATTCGGAGAGTGTATGTGTATGTGTTTGAACCGCTGGAGGTGGTGTGTGTGTGTGTGAAGAGACAGAGACGTTCTCTGACTGGGTCAGTATTTATAGCCTGCCTCAGGCAGTGCAACCTACCGCCATCTTGTCTTTTTGCCTGCCGTGTGTGTGTGTGTGTGTGTGTGTGTGTGTGTGTGTGTGTTCACACGAGCTCGGTCTCCCTTTAAAAATGACTCTTCTTATAAGCGTGCTGTCCTTGAGTGTGTGTTTTGAAGTGTAGATGATCACTTTCTGCATAAAAGCCCCACTATAGCAGTAGTACTAGAACAAAGGGATGGTTGGAAAAGCACGGAATGGCTTATAATAGAGCCGTCTGTCTTCATAACGTTTCTGTCTGAATATCAAAACATTTGGTGGAATGTGGATTGAAAGAACGCAGACGCATACGTACTGGTAGTGCAGGTCCGGTGAGCCGAGTTCTGGTATCTGCTCCACAGGCTGGACCTGCTCATCTTCACACACGTTCCTTTGATCATAAAGCTCTTGCACATAAGACCCGGCCTGGACTAATTCCAGCCGGTGTCAGACGCAGCAGGTTACTGTGCGGTTCCTCAATGTTTAGCAGTTAGGCTATGTTCACACTTGGCATCTTTTTTGAAGCTGCCGGCGTCTGCTTTACATTATACCAATATTGCGATTGCGATTTAATATGCAATTGTTTTTAAAGCTCTTTAAATCATTGAATAGTATGACCAACACAATATTAGATAGATTAAACATAAATGTTCTTTTCTGTAGGCCAGGCCTGTATGTTACGATGAAATTAGGTGATGGATGAATTGATATGAATGACATTATTTAACTACTACAATCACAGTAGTATATTGACTGATTTGTTGAACTTCCAGCCTTGTAAGCATGTAATAATTATGACAACATAAAGCACTGACAAATAAGTCTGGTGTAAACATCATTATGAAAGTCAGTAACAAATCACACAAACTAAAGTAGATTGCAGAAATATAAAAACAAATCTGTTGCTTTACCACACTCAGTATTTAGGTAATTCAAAGTCACTGTAATAAACATTATGTAAACATGTGGATTGCACTTTTTAAACACTGTCTGTTAACTTTAGACAGACTTCAAATAAATAAATAAGAACATATATATCATCATGTTTTCAACACATGAGCTCAGTGAAATATTCTATGATTGGGTGTTAATATTCTGTTCAGTAATTGGTTAAAGCCGACGTGGCTGTGACTGCCGCTGCCGCTTACAAAAAGATGAAATATTTTTATCTTTGGCGGTGCCTGCCGCGAAGCGCCGTGCACGTGGAAGCGGCATGATTTTGGGTGCACGAGCACCGCTTGCGCTCCGCCTCCGCGCCGCCAGCGGTTTGCCGCTTTCCGCATGTCTCCCACTGAAAATGAACTAGACACTCGTAACTGCCGCGTCCCGTGTGAAAGGGTCTTAATATTAATATATTATGCTTTCTCTCGTTGTACTTTGATGTCATTCACCGATCGATCTTCAAGTCGAACACACCGCTTTACTCTCGCGTGTCATGTGACCGAGTGTATTCGCAGAGTCTGCGGTTGAAAAATCGCGTTTTTTCATATCGCGATATTATCGCAAATGCAATTAACCGTTCAGCCCCAGCTCAGAGCGTCTTTTCAAGTTGAAAAAATTTTAACTTTTCTGAGTGGCGAGTCGTTTCCATAACAACAAAAACAACAAGAAAACGGAGAAGATAGCCGGTAGACAGATCGTACTAGTTTCGGAGCACAGGGAGTTGTATGAAACCGTGCGTCATCCAGCCGGAGCTCCTGGACCTGGACTAAATTGTTGTAAGCACCTTACAGTTTCCTTACCCGTATAATGTCGCGCTCCCACAAACGTCGTTGTGAACCGACACCCTCCCCGTTAACTTCAAAAGCCAATGTTTACTTCAAAAGCCAACATTTCTGCAGCACACAGCGCTAGGCTACCTTTGCAGCTGTTGTTATAGCAACAAAAGATGTCCTCGGCTGCTATTTGTAACCAAAACGCTGCCAGCTTTTTATTTTACTAAAAAAGCGCTCGTCAACTTTTTCTAGTCAAAAAAGACGCCAAGTGTGAATACGCCCTTAGTGGTGCTTCATCCCAGATTGGAGGCTTGTGCAAATTGCTTCGGTTTAAGAAGTGGCCTCAGTCCAGAGACAGCAGATTTCCTAGTGAAATTTGCGGCCTTGTTGTTATGATGCAATGTTGGGAAAGTTACTTTGCGACGAGGCTAATCATAATTTAAAGTATTTAAACTACAGTCTTTATGAGCCTCTTTATGAAATAGCTAGCTACACTTGCAAGCTACTAAATGCTTTTTGTTTTTAACCCACTACATTTCAGCTATTTAAGAGGACAATATTATAATATTTTTATAACTTTCAGAGAAAATCAGAGCAGTATTTATCTGGCATGAAGGCAATAAGGATCTTAAATACAACTAATGAAATAAAAGAAATGCCTAAGTAGGGCATTCATATTTGTGTATATATACAGTCAAACCAAAATTTACTTAGACACCTTCAACATTTCTCACATTATCACAGTTTATTCGCTATAGTTTAGTAAATGGTAATAAAATATGACAAGAACTGAAGAGTTAAACTGTGTCAGAAGAAATTCATCTTGATAATGTCAGATAACTTTGATAGAAAGGTATGTAACAAAACATGGTCAAGTCAAAGTGTTAAATCAAATTTTTGGTCCCAAATTTTTATCAATTACTGGTAGTCCACTGTATGAAGATTTTTCCAGTATAATATGTCACAGTTTACTTTATTCTGCTATCCTCACTTACATAAATGAACTATAGTGTCCTGCACCCACTAGTAAAAAAATATCAAAAATGAAATCTGGTGTCTGAATAATTTTTGGTTTGACTGTAAATCATATATAAATATGATTTATATTATATATAAATATATGTTTCTTAAATATATACATCTATATTTATATATACATCTAAACATGCACAGTACACACACATATATTATGTAAACACAAACTTCTATTTCAGATGCGATTAATCACGATTAATTGATTTTACAGCCCTATGCCTAAGTATACACAAATTAAATGCAGATACGCTACTGGTCAAAAGTTTGGGATTTTTTTTTTTTTCTCTCGTTGTATAATGTTTTTAAATTATATGTTTTTGAATTGATCAAAAATACAGTAAAAACAGTAATGTGGAATATTATTACAATTTCAAATAACTGTTTTCTAGTTCTAATATGCCATTACTATTGACGATTTTCAGCATCATTACTCCAGTCTTCAGTGTCACATAATCCTTTAGAAATTATTTTAATATACTGATTTTGTAGAAACCATGAAACATTTTTACAGGACTCTTTGCATTTATTTGAAATAAATATCTGTAATCTTTTGTAACATTATAAATGTCCTTACTGCCACTTCTGATCAATTTAATGCATGCTTGCTGAATAAAAATATTAATGTCTTTCAAAACTGACCAAATATTAAGATTCTGATTCCAGAAGTCTCTATGTAGTGTGATGACTCAAATCTTTTTGTGAACCAATTCAATAAAACTAATTAATCTGAATAAACTATTTCACTAAAATGAATTGGACTTCCTGGTGGTTTTTTTTTTTTTTTAGAGAGATGAGGGGCATTGTAAAGTACCTTGAGAATTGCTTCAGTTTGCTAGTGTGCAATACAAAGCGATATTTGTTACAATGTACTGCTGCTTTTCACTGGAACAGCGACAACATTTTGAAATCAGATGAGCTGTTGTCATAGTAGTAAAGAAAGTTGCATAACAACAAATTGAACCTTATTGTTATTGCAAGAATTTTTGGAAAGATTCAATCGATTCAGCTAGTATTAATGCAGTTGTACAGTGTCAGTGATACGACAATCTGCTCATGTTCACTATTACTCTGTTTTAGTGCATGTGCTGGGGGAGGGGGGTGTTCATATGAAGTGCGGTTAATTGAGGGTGACTATGGTAAGGATTTCTCTCTGCTCTGTGCTCGTCCCATGAGGCACATCCCCAGTCGCTCCAGTTTTCATGTAGAGCAGCTCCCAGTCTTCCTCTGATGCTGGTCTTTTTATCTCTCCGCAAGGAACCGCAGGACTTAAATACAGCTGCATATTTAAACGCCGCTAATTAAGATCTCCAGACTCTTCTCGTTCCTGCAAGGTTAAACATGGAAAACAATGAGATTAGCATGATAGGCGAGCGTTATGGTGATTTCCCTGCAGTGGCTTCCACTGAGTTATGATCTTCTGCATGAAGCCTTTGAAACGTGTCTATTGGCAGGGTCGGGTCACACGTCACTCTCGGTTGTGTAGATCGTATTAGAGCTAATCTCACTGCTGCAGGGTATTGAACTCACTGACCACGAGCTGGCTATTTTGTTTGACATCTAGGGTTTGATACTGTAAAAACAAAAGATTATTCGCTTGTGCTAACGCAGCGCTAGTCGACATGCAGACCACATGCAGACCTCAAGCCATTTTTATGTAGCCCGCTTGTTGAGATTCTGTTATATCGTGGTATATCTGACACCCGAGCGGAAAACTCAGTTTCCTCATATAGGCTATTTTACGATGGCTTAAGACGTGACTCATCTAGTCATGCTAATAATTTATTAAAGTTTTGAGTCTTTTGGTTTTAACTCATGCTACATAATGTGAAGCTGTTTTTGCACTAATACTACACTGTTTACTTTCCTGTTTCCATCAGTATCCAAATAAAAAAGGAAAATAGTCAAAAGAGATGAAGTACACTACTGTTCAAAAGTTTAGGTTTGGTAAGATTTTTGAATGTTTTTGAAAGACGTTTCATGCTCACTAAAGCTGTATTTATTTGATGAAAGATAGAGAAGCAAAGGTAATATTGTGAAATATTATTTAATTTAAAAATAAATTATTTCAATTTGAATATATTTTAAAAATGTAGTTTATTCTTGTGATGCAAAGCTTTTCAGCATCATTACTCCAGGCTTCAGTGTCACATTATGCTTCAGAAATCATTATAATTGCTGATTTGCTGCTCATAATAAATAATAATAAATTCATAAGTCTGTAGTATAATAAATAAATTATTAAATACCCCAAACATTTGAACGGTAGCGCACATATAATTTGTAAAGTATTTAATTAGCTTATAAAAAAAAGACTATGCTTTGTGGTTAATATTGCTTTAAATATATTCTTTAAAAAATGTTATATTGTAAGCCGATCACTGGCCTTAAAGGGATACTCCACCCCATAATGAAAATTTTGTCATTAATCACTTACCCCCATGTCGTTCCAAACCTTTAAAAGCTTCGTTCGTCTTCGGAACACAATTTAAGATATTTTGGATGAAAACCGGGAGGCTTGTGACTGTCCCATTGACTGCCAAGTAATTATCACTGCCAAGGCACAGAAAAGTATAAAAAACATTGTCAAAATAGTCCATTTGCCATCAGTGGTTCAATCTGAATTTTATGAAGCGACGAGAATACTTTTTGTACGCAAAGAAAATAAAAAATAACGACATTTTTTCAACAATTCGTCTCTGTCTCTCTGTGTCAGCGTAGCGCCATTTTGGAGAGCATCCGATGCACGCAAAGTGCGTACACTATTCTCTGTCATCAGTAACGCATGGATACGCTGTTTCCATTCAAATCAAAGCGTAAATAAACATACAATATGTATCCATACGTTACTGATGACTAGAATAGCGTACGCACTTTGCGTCCATCAGATGCTGTGTTCCGAAGACAAACGAAGCTTTTACGGGTTTGAAACGACATGGGGGTAAGTGATTAATGACAAAATTTTCATTTTGGGGTGGAGTAACCCTTTAATTCTGAGAAATCCATTTAATTGAGTTATTGTATCCATTTTATTTTTTTTATTGTTGCTGTATATAAACATGCAGAAGGATGTGTTTGGTTACTGCATCTTCTTTTGCTGACAAAGCAGAAAATGCAATGTCCCCATAGCCTTTCAAATTACATAGCTCCTTACATAGCAGTTATCATGAAGAGCATTACCCATTATTTCCTTTGCCAACCTCCTGGTTAACTGCACATAAAGCTGCCTCCCTTAAAACTATATTATCTGTTAATATCTGCTCACTCATACCTGTATTTTGACCTGTCAGTTTATTACATTTTGTGAGTCCTGTAGCAGCCTAAGTGAGGTGTGTTTGTGTTGTGAGGAAGTGACAGATGCTCTGCTGTGATGAGATCTGGGAGAGGCGGAGAGAAAAAACAACTGCAAGGTGTGTATCTCCATAGAAACAAGCATAGTCTGGGACCTGGGGATGCACACAGCATCACGAGGTGTCTGTGTAATAAGTGCCACCCCAAGGAGAATCGCTCATGTGTCTGGCTCCAGAGGACATGCACAGATACCCTCTGTACAGTGAGGCTGCGTTTACAGAAAATGCTCCCTCAGATGGAGAATCCAAAATGCTTTGTCATTTGAGCTCCTGCCACAGAATGGGGTTTCCACATTCCTGGAAAACCTGGAGCTTTTAGAGAATTTTAGCAGTGTGATTTTCAGGCCTGGAAAAGTCATAAAAGTTTCTATAGGTGATTAGATGAGTGTTATTTTTTTTTTTTTTTATAACCAGGGGCCAGGGCCCACTAGGAGGACACAGCAAGCTTCTAAGGGGATCTCAAGATGACTTAACATGATTTAAAGTTAAAACAAGCACTAAAATAAGCTAAAATATTTATAAATCATGTTATTTCTTATTTTAATTCACCTCTCACCCTAACCTAATTTTCTAAGTGTTAATTCTAGTCCTGCAAAAATCATGTAAATTAACAGTAATCTCATATCTTGTATTTTTAAATACTTTTTATGAACATAGATTTTTCTGCTTATGCCAAGCTCTAAAATATTTTATCAGGTTGAAAGTGTACGTAAAAATATTTTTTTAAAAAGTGGAGAGCCTGCGAGTCAAAATTTTGAGAACCACTTTTAATTATTATTATTATTTATTATTATTATGATTATGATGATGATTTCAAGGTACACTCAGTTTTGAAGTATTTTCTCGGCAAGAAATTGCTCTTATAGAAACCCTATCCTGCCACAGAATATCAGGGAGCCTAATAAAAAAGTAATATATTTAAAATATAATTATTTCATACTAAGTATAGTTCAAATCTATTAATACATTTGCTGACATATGGCACAAGACTTGCTGATAAAAAAAAATCATAATTCAACTTTATTTGGAGTACTACTTGAGCACAATGCACATTTCTTCATATTAAGGCTAAAATGTGTTTTAATGTCACTATTGATGAGGATAGTATGATCTTTGAATAATATCCGTCTTTAAATGCAAGATATTTAAAGTGTACCTGAAGTATACTTGCAATAGTTCCACATTAACATAATCAAATATACTTCAGTATATCTTTAGTTGGACTTCAGCACTACTTCTGCGCAATTAAAGTGCATTAAGCACAAAATTAGTTGTTCCAGTTTAGCAGACTTTAACTATACTATTTTAGTATATTAAAGTACAATTGCAGTGTATTTTTATTAAGTACGTAATATGCAAATGTATTTGTAGTGTACTTAGCATGAAATAAATGCATTTCAAATACATTTTAGTATATTTATTTTTCACTAGGGGAACCATGACAGGTGGCTTATTGTCACATTAAAAATACTAAGTTTTTCTTAACAATGTCATGGAAACTTGAGTTTAATGACTGAATGAATAGAACTTTCTGTTTTCTCCAAACTCACGCTTACCAGTCGTACATGATTTTAGTTCCTTAGCTTTCATTGCAGCCTATGTTTTATAAACTCTATATAATTTTCTGGAAAATAAGGACGGTTTAAAATAGATTATGGCAAAACATTTACAACCGAGTCTGTCAAAGTGACAGATAATGATTTGGTAGTACAAACTCTGCCTGTACTCTCCTCCACAGATGGCCGCAAACGTGCCATTGAGAGCGAGCGACGTTCAATTATATTGACCTCAAAAACCTGTTCTCTCTGTGGGGTCTGATTCACATCTCAACATCACAATGCCTTTGTCTTGTCTCGTAACTCACTCACAGTCTGAAACCAGGGCTGGAAATTGCTTTTGATCAAAATAAACCCACTCAGCGTTTTCTGGCCTCCGTTTGAAGTCACGGCTCATCTTAGAAAGCCTGTCATTACGCTTTAGCAGCATGTGCGGAGTATGTGTCTGTAGTAGGAGGCTCAGTCAGTGTGCTGTAATTACATTTAAGGTGTCTCCTCTGTACTTAGACTGGGCTCAGGTCCTGTAATTTCAGGCTACCAGGACATGTTACACCGTTCTCGTACCTTTTAGTGCTTTCATCTGTCCTGTGTAGTCGAAGAATTTAACGTTTAATGCAGGATTTAATTTCCCATCAGTCAGTAAATGAAGATGTCTTTGTGAAAGTGAGAAAGATCTGTGGCACACCGTGAGATGGAAAATACACCCTCGGGCTGATGTATAATGTGCTTTTTTTTTTTTTTCTTTTTCTCTTTGTAATGAAGTGCTTCTTAATTCACTGGGAATTCAGTGTGCGTTTGAGCTGTTTCACAAACAGACAAGTTTAATATCTAATGCAGCCTCCACAAAAGAAGCTGATGTTTGCTTTTTCCTGTGTCAGTCTTTTCTTCCTGCAATAGAACAGTGGCTGGGTTTTTGTTGAGACAGCATCCCATGAACGGCCCAGGCAGTTTTTTTTTTTTTTTAAGTGCCTGTTTGTTTGATAAAATAATTTTAGTGGATGAATAAGCTTTTGCATATCTGATCAAGCAGCATTTGTTCACTGTTGCAGTTGTATGGAAGGATTTTCCGGACTATTTTCAAATAGAATTGCAAATTGTATTTTCAGTTGCGTTTTCCATATGTGGACGCATAAATTGACATAATCCAAATGTAATTTCAAATCTTGCATTACCGTTTGCATTTTCGCTTTCGCGAACGCACAGTGACTGCCACATTTCAATTGAAAAAGCAAAGTCCATTTGCAACTGTATTTCCCATGTCTTACTAGTTATGAGCCTGTCATATTTAAATAGTAATATTAATTACCACATTTGCTTTTTCACTCACTGCGCCGCGCATATAACCTGCCAAAACTCAAATGGAATCACAATTCCTTTTGTATTTGAATTTCCGATGTCTGCACTGAAAGCTGTCAATCAATGTGAGGGGGCGGGACTAAACTAGGGGGCGTATTTGTTTTGGGAGGTGACGTCACTCACAGACGACCGTGACGAATGCTTTGATCAATGGAGGTAATCGGTGAAGCCTCCGCTAAAGGCAGCTGCCAATCAGTTCGTGCCTGTGTTAATGAACAGACAGTGCAACCTTCTTGGCACAACACATAATTCTGTCTTTTTTACCCCAAATGCAGCGATTATCCCCTGTACAGTGTTGTAGTTAATGTATATCGACAGCATTAATGGAATAATGTCCATTACCACAGACAATAATTTCTTTTTTTTTTTCCTTTTTTTTAGTAATAGTAAGCCACTTACAGTGGAAGTACATGGGGTCATGCACTTGCACAAGGGGTGTCAAAGCAGAAATGTGGAACACATGAATTATGCAGTCATAAAAATACATTTATTTCATCATGTGAAAGATGTTTTACTGTTTATTGTGTTCAAGTGTACGTACATTGCAAGTGTCAGATTTTAACATAAATAGCTATTTCTAGCTGTTTTTGCAAATTTTGCTGTTTTTTCAAATAGTGAAAAAAAATGTAATAATGTAATAACATTAACATGAAAAAATAATACAAAAATAAAAGGTATTATTATTATTTTATTTATTTGTTTGTTTATTTATTTGTAGTGTATAAATTTTATTTTATTATTAAATTACATTTTGTGGTAATCAGCATTATGCCACAAATACTACACAAATATCTGCTAGAGCTTAACTTGTATTGAACCTACAAGTTTCCTTAGATCCTGGCCAGGTCTCTGTATCAGAGCTCTGGCTAGTGGCTTTAATGCGTTTACACGTGAGAGTGTGTATCAGAGCAACAAAGCTTTAAAATAAGCCTTAGTAAACTGGTTAATAATTAAAGCGTTTCAGTTCACATGAATCTCATAACTGCATAATTGGTTGAGGATTTGCATTGTGTATCTGTGTCCAGTGCTCAGAGAGCTGGATTTAGATGCATATGCATACTTACACGTGCGCACACATACACTCTTTTTTTTTCCTCGTCTCCCATTCGAGAGCTCATTGCATCTCCCTCCCCCTTCCACTCTCAAACCTCACCTCACCAGTGCTGTGTTGTGATTCGACGGGCACTGACAGTTTCCACAGAAGCTTCTAGAATACCTTTCATCAAAAGGCCCTGACTGCAGTCATTTTTCACAGCCCCGGGGCAAAGGTGTGAAAGTCAGAATATGCAGGTACTTCCAGCGTAATCAAGAGAAATTAGCCATGCACTTCAGAGTCCATATGCTTCCTGTAACATGTTCATAATCGGCTATTACAATGGTCCGACTCTGATGCGAGAAAAGCAGAGGAGGATGGGGAAACTGTAGCGATTGGTCGGCCCAACTCTAGCAGGCTGAGCTGGACTTAATCAGGGATTGGCGTCACTGATTCCAGCTTAGCACTGCGACTGCGCCACTGGAGAGCGTCTGTGCTGTAAACATGGCATGAAAGAGAGCAAGGGGCCGCGACTGGGGGAGGGACGTGCGGGTGAGGGAGAGAGAAAGGGAGAAATTGAAAGGACGTGTTCACGCTAGTTCGGGATTCATGTTTTCATGTGGCGTTAAGGCTGCGGCACATTGGGCCTTTCCAGTACATAATCTATAGAGTATGTGAGCCTCTTTTTCAGCCAATAGGAAAGAAGCAGTGCATTCCGGAGGGTGTAGTTCACCTGAGTGATTTCAAAAATGTCTTGGGGTAACAGTTACACATACTAGCAATCTAAATATAACTTTACACATATGACGTTAGGTGTTGGCAGCCAAAACCTTGAACTGGTTGCATCTGTTGCATTCCCACAGTTACTCCTTTTTTTATTAAAGTAACTTGAATTGTTGTTAGCAGATCATCTACACTTTACCACAATGGTAATCCCCTCAAAACAGTATCCCCCTTTTCTCATCTTGCTTAAACTGCAAAAAATAACACTTTCAAAATTACTCTCCCTATCCAGTTCCATGCCAAGCATGACTGCGGAAATCCTGTTCCCAGTTCATACAATGCTACATTTAACACAACTAAAATCATTTATATATTGGTAGGGACGTCCCAAGCTGATCGGTATCGGCTTTCCTCAGTCTGAACGTTATTTTACGTTAGCTGTCTCATTGAGTAGGAGGCAGTGTATGCCTTTAAGTCGGTTTGCCAACCGGCATTAAAAGAAAGCTTACATGTTCAGTGTATTTGATGCACACTTTTGCAATGATCACTCATTCATCGTTTACTTTTATCTGCTGTCGGACTTCGAGACATTGTTGTCATAACGCCTTGCTATGAGTTGCGTTTTGATTCGGACTTGACTGACATACTGGCATTCTGACAGTGTGAGCTTCATGCTTTCTAAACATATCTCCACTTTACATTGGAATTATTCTGCTTATTGTACATAAAATACAAGAAGTTTATATCAGTAGTCCCATATTCATAACTGTGACCACAGGATTGATTTTAATAACATTAATGTACTTAAAGTGTACACCAAACATACATTCCTTTAGGAATATACAAGTATCGGAATGGGACTCTGTATCGGCAGATACTAATTATTCAATGACTTGGATCTGATCAAGGGCACAAAAACCTCATCAGGACATCCCTATATATTGTAGTCCCAAATGGTTGAAGTAAATTGGTTGAACATGATAAAAAAAAGAAAAAAGATAAAGATAAAATTGTAAGTTTATAAGTAATGTAAACATGCAGCAAAAATAATTTCAATCAAATCAATTAAATCAAATTCAGATTTTTTCAGTCTTGTTGGTTGAATGATTAACACAAAATATATATGTATATATGTATGTATGTGTATTTGTGTGTGTGTGTGTGTGTGTGTGTGTGTGTGTGTGTATATATATATATATATATATATATATATATATATATATATATATATATATATATATATATATATATATATATATATTAGACCATCATTTGATTTGTCTTTCGCAATGCTTTATCAGATGAGTAGATCATTCTTTCGTAAAGCACACAGTCTTGTACATTTGTTTGTTTTACTTATAATTAGGGGTGTCAACGTTAACGCGTTAACGCATGCGATTAATCTAAAATCTTTAACGCGTTAATATTTTTTTAACGCAAATTAATCATGTGATAATTCTTGACCCCATCTTCTTCCCGTCATTTCAGCGCGGAAGGTTATCTATCAGTGTGTGATGAGGGTCCAGTGAACCAGTGTTGCCAAGGTAACGGCACAAGTGGGCTATTTTGAAAATACAGTCGCGGGAAAAATTACAGAGCTGCGGGTTGCGGTTTTTTTTTTTTTTTTTTTTTTTTTTGGGGCTACTTTTATAATGTACCACGGCCGCCCAAAGTGTATATAGACAAATGAAAATTAAAATAGATCCTTTTACTAATGTGTATTATAGCTGGAATGTATACCTGGCAACTGAAGAACCGAGAGACGGTTGTAACATCACAAACAACGTGAGTTTCAGCAGAGCATACATGTTAAGGCTTTTACACAGCAGAAATAAACATGACAACAGCCACTATAGATTATACGAGATAATAAACACAAGATTACGATAGGATATTTGTATGTTATTTTCTTGAGATGAATGTGTACATCTATGCTAATTTGTGCAGCGATATAAAAGGCTATAAATATCATATTTTAACAACAGTAAACGACCAAATTCCACATGTGATCGCAAAAGGAGGTTATTACAAACACTCGATGGTGGTTTGAAGTGAGTTCTGAGTAAAAGTGTACTATTAATCTCATAAATCGTCTTATGAAGCATGATGCTAATATTAGCTCTAATGCACCTGCAGAACAGGTCCAATTCTTCTTCATAATGCATTTTGTCATAATACTTCACGTAAGGTCGCAAGAAAATGTTTTGTTGTATTTATTTAGAAATACTTTTGATAATAGTTGGGTAAATGTAAACTGGGATTGAAGCGTTGTGGCTTAGTAAACGTTTTATTGCCAGTTTAAAGGCTGATAATGGCTGAATAAAAACAAAAGAATAATGATAAAAGAATAATAAGGATTATGTCTCATACCTGGCGGAGGTGTGAAAGGTTCTGTTTCCTTAAACTAGTTTGTCATGCATTTCATTTCAACACATTTACAGGTAAATCCTAGTATTTTAAATGTGCGATTAATCATGATTAATCACAGTCCATGACTGTGATTAACGCGATTAAATTTTTTAATCGATTGACAGCACTACTTATAATTAATCCTGAACTGGACTGGTTTAGACCTCTTTATTGACATTTTCTAGAGAGAAAATATGCAGGGAAAATGCTGGAACAAAACTGCCGAAAAAAGTGAGCGGTCACTGATGTGTTTTATTACAAACCAGCAATTTGTATTAACCAGTTGCAGAGCTGTTTTTTTGAAGTTTTGTGCCCTGTTCGATGAGGGCCACTTGTGAATAATTTCTGTGCATCAGTGTAGACCTATATTTGTATGCGGTTTGATATTTCACCCTCTGTCACTCACACAAAATTCTGAAGCTACTAAAATCAATAAAAGCCTAGGAACCCAAATTTTTTTTTTCTCCTCCAAGCTTCTGCTCCACCACCAGATGGTGTTTTTTTTCCCCCTGCAGAATAAACATCTCCCCCGTCTGCGTTACGTAAGTCCGGCACTTATTCACGCAGATGTTTGCGTTCCCTCTGCTTCATCTTTGCCTCTGCCTCAGGCGGAGATCTGCCTGGATCAGGCTCTCTGATGGCTAATTGTGTAACCGTTTCTGCCTCCTCCACAACATGGATGCGCTAAGATAAACGGCACTTTCGTTTCCTTTCGTCTCCTTTCGTCTCCCTTCCCAAGAGCCCTTTTGTGTCTAGACCGGCTCTGATAGGTAGAGACAGGCGAACGACATCCACGATGGTCTCGCACCCGCTCATCCCTCCTGAATCCTCTCATAGCCGTCCCTCTAAAGACACTTCCTGTTTGCTTTCATTATGGCATGTGCTAAAATTAACTTTATCCTTCCCTCTCCCCCTTCTCTCTCTGTTTCTGTCTCTCTCTCTTTCATTCATTCTTTCATCTCTGTGTCCACAGTGCCAGACTCTGCCAAGCCCAGCCCCACACCTCCTCCCCCCACCAACCCGTCCGTGCCCTCAGCCAGCAGCAGCACTGGTGGCAATGGCAAGCGTGCACCCTCCGGCAACCAACAGCAGCAGCAGCAGCCGACAGCCCCTCGCTACCCGCCCCGAGAGGTGCCCCCTCGTTTCCGTCAACACGAACACAAGCAGCTACTGAAGCGGGGCCAACCTCTGCCTGCCGGAAGTACGGCTCTTGCGCAGCCAGTGTCCGCCAACCCTACGTCTCAGCCCTTCTCCTGCCAGACCCAGCCAGGTCAGCCTCACCTCCATGAGTCAGGGTGCAGCCCAGAAAACACTTAACGCCCATAGTTGGTGGTCTGTTTTGTCGTTTTGTTATGTAATGTTGCAGGAAGATAGAAGAGCTGGTTGTGGCAGGGGGTGTGTGGATGGTTTGTACAGGCTATCTGCCCGTTCTCATGCAGCACTAAGTGTGATACAATAATGTAATGAATCTTTCTTGTGTCCTCCTTTTATTTGCTGGGTTTGGCAACCATCGGCACGTATGGTAAGAGCAAGAGAGATTAATATTCAAGTGACAATATTAAATGTTGCAGTATTTATTATTAATGATTTATCTGTGCATGTAATTTTTTAAAATTCGTGTGCCCTAGTAATTTTTGCTTTCCCCCTTGCGACGGCATCTCTGCAGAAGAGCTGGGCAATAAGGTTGTCCAACAGATGAATTCCCCTAAAGCAACCTGTCAGTCACATGAAACGATTACAACAAACAGCAACAATCCTGTCAATTTCTGATGGAAAATTTCGAACCCTGTCCTACTTTTTTTTTTTTTTTTTTTTTTTTTAATTTATTTATTTATTTTTCCTTGTTCAAGAAGACATTTCGGTCTGATATGCATTGCAATAGGGAAGAAAATTTGGATGCCATTTCTGGTTCATGCTGACTTTAAATGTGTTTATTTTCCTTGGCGTTTTATTTTAGAAATGATTATTGCCCTTGCGTTTGTATGCTACCTCTTGTATTACTTCCTTTTTGTTGCTTTTTGATCTTACTTTTTTGTATAGACTAAATGCTATTTATGTGCATATAATAATGAATAGGACGGGCTGAGTAAGCAATTAATTTGATTAATTGCTCTTCATGTAGCCAAACATAAATCCAAGAGCTAAATCAGAATGGTATTGAAATTGTGAATTGGAATTTAAATCATATTGGGAAATTTGTATCTTAATTTAGACCTAATAAAGAGACTTTAATAAAAAAATTAAACTTGTAAGTTAGAAGAAGCTAAAAAGTTGTCTCAAGAACCATTCTTTCCTCCATTCCACCGGCCTGCATCAAGCTGGGTTTTAAAGTTTTTACAAAACATGTTTTTATATATAAATAAAAAAATTTGAGATGCATTTTTTTGGTTAAGTTGAACTTATTTAAACTTGAACGGTGCATTTTTAGAACGGCGTGTGAAGACGTGGAACACAACGTCAAAGATGTAGTCTTGTGCTTGTTTACATAGAAAAACAATGGAACAGTAGCACAGTGGAATGAAAAATCACATTTTATGTGAACAGGCCTATATGAGTGTGCTGCAATAGATGTGGTTCAATAGGTATTAAATGGCCTAATTTGTTTATCACAAAGACAGGGTCTTGTTGAAATCTCCTGTTGACATTTAATCAGGGTTGTTTTGTTATGTAGTGTTGTTTGAGCTTATTCATGTGTGCATATGCAGTAGGTAGTTGTGGATGCTGTTTTTTGTTTTGTATTTTTCCCCCGCTGTCTCTGTTTTGCAGGCGAAGAAAGCTAGATGGAGAGAAACAGTCTTGCTGAGTTGTGCTTTGCTACTTCCTGTGTTTGGAGGCGTGTGGGTGTGCCAAGAGTGTTGTAGTTTGTACGTGGAGTTGACAATCTTCTGCTGTGTGTCTGTGGCTTCTCGACTGCAGTGGCAGAGTGAAAGAACGAGTTAGAAAGGAAAAGGGAGAGATGGCAGACGATCAGCTCTGTGGGCAGGGGTGATTCACAGCTTACAGTAAATGTGCGTGATTCAGGAGGAGTCTCCTTTGATTGGCATGGCACATAAATGGGCTGGCTCATGGACTGTTCTTCTCTCCTCCCAGAGTATCGATTGGCTCTTATTTGTGGTCTGAAGGAATCATGTGCTCTGGAGTCCTAGTTAAGAGCAAGACCAGAACCCTGTTCCAATTTCTAGCGAGCTGTTTTCCTAGATCATATTATTAGGAATCATAGGCACTCAGTGAAGACTCTTCTTTGTAGTGAAGCAAAACCATACAATCAGAATCGGTGTGGTCTGATTCCAAACGAATGACTCTTATGGACTTTCTTTTTTTTTTAGTGAATAAAAACAATACAGTGCAAATAGTGTACTTCAGTTTCTGAAAGACTGATTCCTATGAGCCAGTTCTTTTTAGTGAATCAAAACACTTACACTTATATCGTACTGTGAGACTTAAATCAGTATAGTTACAGTCTGGTTGTTCACATAGTAGTGTGTAATTAAAGATACACAGTTTTGTCAGTAATGTTTTATGAAAATAATTGAACAAAGTTTTTTGTTTGTTTAGTATTCTTACTTAAAGGGATAGTTCACCCAGAAACGAAAATTCTGTCATTAATTATTCACCCTCATGTCAATCCAAACCCGTAAGAACTTCGTTCATCTTCAGAACATGAATTAAGATACTTTTGATGAAATAAGAGAGTCCTCTGACCCTTGAATTGTTGAATAAAGTTGTTATTTTTGTTTTCTTTGAACACAAAGTATTCTCGTAGCTTTGTAAAATTATGGTTGAACCACTGATGTCACATGGACTATTCTATGGAAGGGACAGAAAGCTCTCGGATTTCATCAAAATTATCTTAATTTGCGTTCTAAAGATGAACAAAGGTCTTACGGGTTTAGAACGACATAAGGGTGAGTAATTAATGACAGAATTTTCATTTTTGGGTGAACTATCCCTTTAATACATAACCTCATGAAAGACTGTAAAGTCAGTAAAAAGTGTGTATATAAAGACACCTTTTGCAAGATTTATTTATTTATTTTAATTTCCTCATTATTTAGCAATGCAGTTGCATTTCTTTTCCCCAAAATAATTGCTCTTCAAAAAACTACTTGCTGATAATGGACCCGTTAATGAAGTGGAAATGTTGAGCGTAATGGTTACTGGAACAGGAATCTTTAAAATCCTTGTGATTCTCACCCCTAAGGGTTACGGAGCAACAATAATGGTGTAGCTTAGCAAGCATTATTATTTATGATGGCTTATATATGTTAAGACAGCATTGCATTGTATTTATTTTCATGCTTCCTTCTCTCTCTTTCTCTCTCCTGGTTGAGCTTGCTTTTGGGTATGTTTTGAGCCGGCACGTGCACTGAGCTGTGGTTCCGCTGGATGTTACTTAATGCACATTGGGAGCCCAGCAAGTAATAAGAGCTCCCAGCTTTCTGTGTGAGTGTGTGTTTTTACAGGAAGCCGCTGGAATGCAGCCGAATGGCCCACAGCTCTGCTTCAAGCCAGCAGCAGCAACAGCACAGAGGCTGTATTCATTTAGCTTGTCTCTTTTGCTCCCCTCGTCTTTCCTACAGTCGTCACATGGATATCTAATGTAAAACAGCCCAAGGGACAGAAACACTTTGCCTCCTATCCAGGGCTCCAGACTGCGACTAAAACGGTCGCATTTGCGACCAAAAATATTAATTTGCAAGTGAAGTTTTTGCTGAGGTCGCCACTGGCGACTATATATACAGGTGCATCTCAATAAATTAGAATGTCGTGGAAAAGTTCATTTATTTCAGTAATTCAACTCAAATTGTGAAACTCGTGTATTAAATAAATTCAGTGCACACAGACTGAAGTAGTTTAAGTCTTTGGTTCTTTTAATTGTGATGATTTTGGCTCACATTTAACAAAAACCCACCAATTCACTATCTCAACAAATTAGAATATGGTGACATGCCAATCAGCTAATCAACTCAAAACACCTGCAAAGGTTTCCTGAGCCTTCAAAATGGTCTCTCAGTTTGGTTCACTAGGCTACACAATCATGGGGAAGACTGCTGATCTGACAGTTGTCCAGAAGACAATCATTGACACCCTTCACAAGGAGGGTAAGCCACAAACATTCATTGCCAAAGAAGCTGGCTGTTCACAGAGTGCTGTATCCAAGCATGTTAACAGAAAGTTGAGTGGAAGGAAAAAGTGTGGAAGAAAAAGATGCACAACCAACCGAGAGAACCGCAGCCTTATGAGGATTGTCAAGTAAAATCGATTCAAGGATTTGGGTGAACTTCACAAGGAATGGACTGAGGCTGGGGTCAAGGCATCAAGAGCCACCACACACAGACGTGTCAAGGAATTTGGCTACAGTTGTCGTATTCCTCTTGTTAAGCCACTCCTGAACCACAGACAACGTCAGAGGCGTCTTACCTGGGCTAAGGAGAAGAACTGGACTGTTGCCCAGTGGTCCAAAGTCCTCTTTTCAGATGAGAGCAAGTTTTGTATTTCATTTGGAAACCAAGGTCCTAGAGTCTGGAGGAAGGGTGGAGAAGCTCATAGCCCAAGTTGCTTGAAGTCCAGTGTTATGTTTCCACAGTCTGTGATGATTTGGGGTGCAATGTCATCTGCTGGTGTTGGTTCATTGTGTTTTTTGAAAACCAAAGTCACTGCACCCGTTTACCAAGAAATTTTGGAGCACTTCATGCTTCCTTCTGCTGACCAGCTTTTTAAAGATGCTGATTTCATTTTCCAGCAGGATTTGGCACCTGCCCACACTGCCAAAAGCACCAAAAGTCGGTTAAATGACCATGGTGTTGGTGTGCTTGACTGGCCAGCAAACTCACCAGACCTGAACCCCATAGAGAATCTATGGGGTATTGTCAAGAGGAAAATGAGAAACAAGAGACCAAAAAATGCAGATGAGCTGAAGGCCACTGTCAAAGAAACCTGGGCTTCCATACCACCTCAGCAGTGCCACAAACTGATCACCTCTATGCCACGCCGATTTGAGGCAGTAATTAAAGCAAAAGGAGCCCCTACCAAGTATTGAGTACATATACAGTAAATGAACATACTTTCCAGAAGGCCAACAATTCAGTAAAAATGTTTTTTTTATTTTTTTATTTATTTTTTTTTTTATTGGTCTTATGAAGTATTCTAATTTGTTGAGATAGTGAATTGGTGGGTTTTTGTTAAATGTGAGCCAAAATCATCACAGTTAAAAGAACCAAAGACTTAAACTACTTCAGTCTGTGTGCATTGAATTTATTTAATACACAAGTTTCACAATTTGAGTTGAATTACTGAAATAAATGAACTTTTCCACGACATTCTAATTTATTGAGATGCACCTGTACATTTACGTTATGACTTAAAAATTTGCATGTAAGGCCTTTTTTCCTGATTGTTTTGCGATCACATCTTTTATGTTCACGTATTAAACTTAAAATTAAAAGACAATGTTTTGAAGGACGAAAGACGAAAAGTTTGAAACAGTCCCGCACAGCAGCGCTGCCGCACACAGTCTGCTAAACGGAGCGCGAGAGATCGAAACGACGGAGACGTGCAAGTAAAAGTGCAGAAAAGCTGTCTATTTCTAACTTGAAAAACTACAACAGGTAAAGCTGTCAGCTGTGTGGATATTAGCAATATCCTTAATAATTCTCGTTTATAATCATTACTAATATGGCTTCTTCTTATCAAGATCTTAGTCTATATGCTGTTCTGTTAATGTGTGAACTTCATATTATTTGAAGCGCACTTGCTGTCCAGTAATCGCAAAAACCTTTGTGCTTTGTAACTTTTTAATAAACAATATATCAGCTTTAAAATGATGCCAAATTCATAACGAAATTCAAACAATACGGTTTTGGCGCTCTTTAATGCGGACCACCAGCGTACTCTTTCGGTAGTAGCCTATAAATACAAGTAGTCCGCGTCCGCGCTGTCCGTGTACGCGTCCGGATTGCGCACGCGGAAATTATAACACAGGTTTACTGCGGCAGGTGCAATCGCTTTAGCGCCTCAGTTCAAGCACCAAGTGAACCCATTATATCTTTATATTTACTACTATAGTACGAAATGAACATGATTTAATATCAAAAGGTAGGCTATTTTATAAGAGAGCCTACAGTACAACTTACTGAAATGTCTCGTGTAAAAGCTCATTCAGTGTTTCAAACTGCGGAAAACGTGTAAAGCTTGTAAACATTGCACTGTAATAATACATTGACCTCAGAATAACCACTCAGTGTCCATAAGCTCATCAGTCAGCTAGAAAAATAACTATAAAGAGGAGCATTTTGCTATATTTATGCGCTATTGCATATTAATATTTTTACTTAATCTGTTGTCTACATGATTCAACTCCTCCTATAAAATTGCATTTTATTAATGAAGAAAAACAGACTGAATGTGTGAAAGACAGCATTTATAGGATGCACTGAGGAGGAGCCCAAACTACACTCAGTGGCCAAGTGATGCTTATCTATGGGTTCCAAAGATGTCACTTCCGCTATGCTCGCCGCCATATTTGTGTCCGATGTGACAACGAGCACAGCACATCTCTATGAGATTTAATAGATAATATTAATATACTGAAATAATAAATTACCTTTTACTACCATTTCCCTGATCCCTGAACTTGATTATTTTTAGGATAGCAAGTGTAACAGTTAGGCCATGTGATGTCCTGATTACTTTAAAACTGACATCAGCTCAGAGCACTTTTGAGTCAATGATAGTGTAACAAGATAACGTTATTAGCTTACTAAACAATCTGAATTTAATGTCAATTTAGCTAATATTAGCACAATTTATAATTACTCATTCTTTCTGGACAAATTACTGTTTGAATTGCGAACGTAGCCGCTCGATGAAGGCTTTAAATGCTTGAAGAATCCTCTGCGGCTGGTCACTCCTGCTTCACAGCGATCCCCTTCTGATTTCAGCAAGTCAGTTTTGGTGAATGCAAACAACATGATTGCTGATCATGAGCCCAACATCCAGCAAGCCAAGAAAACATGCAATCTACCTGAGGGAAGACGTCTTTCACTTCTAGTGTTTTCTTAAACCTGGATTTCATTATTGAAGCACAAATCCAGGCACCAAAAACAGCCCACACTAAGTTCTAGTTCAAAATTTTGCCATTGTTAAAAAATGCTTTACTGACTGATGTTTCAGACTTTCAGTTGTTATGCTCTCAAAATGTATGCCATATACATGTATGTAGGCTATGTCCTAAATTATTAAACTACTTGTGCAGCCAGTCACAATTCACAAAGATAATTTACTCAGGACGATGTTTTTTTTTGTTTGTTTTTTTTTGTATGTCAAATTCAATATAATGATAAATAAATAGGTTTAGCAAAACAAATGTGATTTATTTTTGAGAACCAAATGACGTGGTTCAATACAAATATTTTAGCGTCCTTTATTCTCCTATAAAGAATCACAATTGTCCCTTATTATCCTTTTCTGACCAAACCTTAGCTGCCAGTGGTGCCTTCTGATTGAAGCCAACAATTTATTCCACCGATCTAACCTCTTTGGGATTGAGTAAAATTGTAGTTCGGGGTTTTTCTGACGACTGTTGTTATAGCACAACATATCCCGGGCATACTGTAACCTTGTGAACCTTCTGGGAGTGTTTGGTTGATCTTCTTCTGGTAGTTGTGGCTGCTGTGACCGTAGACTGACAGCTCGCGCAGCTGTGACTCGGACACAAAAATGGCAGCGATAAAACACTGTGACGTCACATGAAACCTATGGATAGTCCATGATATTGGTACAGATTCTGTGTAATAAACAATTCTTTGTGACTGTATATTTCAAGTTGGAAAAGACATTTAGTTCCCACTTTAAGTGAACCTTAGTTCCCAGGTCATCTACAAGATGGATTAAAATGCTGATAAAGTCAAGAAAAGATGAGACATAGACACATGGCAGTATGATTGAAATGTTAAAATGTAGGGGGAAAAATGAAATAATAATAATAAAATAAAACACTTTTATTCTGTGGCACCTTAAAAAATAATTTGGCGGCTAAGTTTCTTATAGGAGCCAATGGCTCCTTACTCAGTTTTTTTGTCTGGAGCCCTGCTATCTTCAGAACCTGTAGGAGACATTGCTTTTTTGCTTTTGTGTGGCCTGATGCCCCATTTCCATATGTCTGTGTATGTATCGGATTACAACTTAAATTAATGATGATGTGTGTTATTTTATATGTGCTATTCTTCTATGTAAAAATAGATTAGAATTATAGAACAGCTATACATAATATACTCTTCAAAAGTTTTGCGGTCAGTAAGAAGTTTTATGGAAAGTATTATGTGCATTTAGGAAGGATGCATTAAATTGATCAAAAGTGATTTCAAATAAATGCTGTTCTTTTGAGCACCAAATCAGCATTTTAGAGTAGTTCTAATAATATATTAAAATGTTAAAAAGGCAAGGTTTTTTTTTTTTTTTTTGGTAATTGGTTACAATTAAAGTCAAGTCAATTAAGGCAAGTCCATTTTCTCAGTGGCCATATTTGTAAACACAAACACGTGCTTGGCCATGCAAGTACATGTTCTATCTACTTGAATGGAGAATGACCAAAATCTACTCTTGTCAAAATTGGAAATTTCAATAACATAATTCAGATCAATACACAGTGCTTTGTAAGATCAAATCACACTAAAAAATAGCGTATATGCACGTGCGTTTTAAATCTAAACAAACTGTAAGGCAGGAACATCGTCATATTGAGTGTTGTGATTTCTTTCATTCATAAATGTAGCAGTGGAGCATATCAGCATTATATAGTCTCTTATCACATCATTTCCGACCTTGTGGTCTGATTCATCAGACAACAGTTTGCGTCAACAGTATTCAGTGTCTTTCAGTCCAGGGCAGCGCTCAGTATGTCGGATTGGAGTATTAGAGGATTTAGGGGGCATCCTTTCAAACAGCTAGTCAGAGCGTATTCTCGAGTCGTTATTTTGCAGTAACCTTTGTTGATGCTAGAGGAACATGCATTACACACTTCACCTTTAAGGTGTAGTGTATTTGTTTCTGCATGTTGTTTTGAGGTTTACATTGCTTAGTATGGCCAGCTGCACTGTGGAATGTATTACAACTTACAGGCCTGCTGTTGCAGGGAATTATCAGCTCATTATGGGCCTGTTTGCCTCAGTGAGTCCTGTATTCTCTTCCCCCGAGCCGCCAAACAGACCTGAGCGCTGGCACTGGTCCCAGCCACAAAAACTTTCGCTCGTTCTCTTTTCCTGTCACACCCACACACACTTACATGCATCCTATCAACGCCAACACGGTTGTGACCAGGAAGTAAAGTTGACCGGGCTGAGAGGGCCCAGCTCAGGGAATAATAATGAGGACTTCCCCAAGTACAATGGCGTGAAGCCTCTCTCTTTTCCCAAAGAAAGAGCTGGAAAAAAGATTCTGGCAGACTAATTTGCTTCAAGCCAAAATGGCTAACTTTCAGTTTCTTTGGTTTACAGAGGACACACACACATACAGGCACTGAGATCCAGAAAATAGGATTTGTCAGCAAACTATAACAATAACATACTCTATTTATGCTAAATTTTTTTTATTTGTTTTGGCCTGGTCTTGATTAGTTGTTGAGTTCTTGTTGTCATGCCTGTTTTAGTTCTGCGATCATCTGTTGTAGTCGCCCCCTGCTGTCCGGTGCTGGTGGTCACCCAGTGTCTGCCTGTTCCTGATGTCACATCCTGCGGTGAATGAGCGGGAGCGTGGTGTAGTACTTCAAGACTGGTGGTTGTTGCATAAGACCCTCATGTATGCTGGCTCCTCCCCGCATTCTCCCACCAAGCGCCTTTACAACTGACAAACGGCAATGTCAGCAAAGCCCCCTTTTCTTCACCCCACGGTACCACTGCTGTTTACTTGTACATGAATGCATATACAAACACAGGCAGCATATGGTGCTGTTTTCTTGGATATAGTTTATTGTTCCATTCATAAAAGATACATTTTTTTAGTTGAAACAGTGAGGAGATTGCAGTGGTAAGGAATAGAAAGCAGGGGTTGAGAGACTTGATATTTATCTCTGAAAAACTAGTAAAATGCATTGCAGTGTTTAACTCTGCATCATTGTCGTAACTAAAGATCTCCCATTGTTATTTTTAAATCTTGTGAGAAATATGCAATTAAAAGTTGAGCCTAAAGAGAAAGAGGCGCAGATCTAAACATTCCAGTGTATTGGCTGTGCTAATCTTAAGAATGTCTAAAAAAAAAAAAAGCTTTTGTTAATTGAAATTCAGCTGAAATAAAATAAATGTTATATAAATGTAAATAAAATGCTAATTAGAAATGTTGCCTTGGAAACTAACTAAAAGCTTCTAAATAACTGAAATAAGTAAAGTAACTAACTGAAATAAAAATAAAACTTTTCTAAAAAAAACTTAGTCGTCTTTCTAAAAATTAAAACTATTAAAATATAAAAATATAAGCTAATTTAAAATATTATCTTTTTAATATAAAAAAACTATAAGCGTATATACATAATACTAAAAAAACACTGTTTAGTGCACGTTTATATAGACCGACAATTTAATAATAGTGCAGATGCCATTTTTAGTAAGGCATGAATAGAGTAGTTTTAGATAACTTTATTATTGGGTTAATTATTACACACATACACTCTTGATGATTAGAACAGCTAAATTCAGGCTCAACTTTTAATTGTATATTTCTCACAAGATTTAAAAATAGCAATGGGAGACCTCTAATCATAGTAACAAATGGCATCCTCTCTGTTGTTCTTCAGTGTTGCCAAGCACGTTCTGCTGTTTTAGATAGAAATCTGAGTAGAGTTGGTGTCGCTGTGTCTTTGAATTTTTGTAGTGATCAATATTCACTGTGCAGAAATTGATCCTGGACTGATTTGTCTCCAACAATGGATGGTAAACTCCTTGGTGCTGCCTGTACAGTACTTTGGCACTCTGACTCTTAGTAAGAGTTACTACAGAAAGATAGAAACGAAACCAACCAATAACTGTTTAGGTAGTGAAACCCAAAGCCAGCATTTAGATTTTCATAAAAGGGTCATTTGCAGGCAAGGGAATAATCAATAATGAGGCTTTGATTACATCATTGCATATTTGGCTGGAAAAAGCTGGCTTTGAGTTGGAGTATAATAAGAGTCTGTTCTCTTCGGACTTTGGTGTATTGTGTGTATGGGAGGCGCTGGGATCATTTGTAAACAATGCCTTCCTTGATGCCAAGAGCTAGTGTGCTTTTGTAAGTGTTCATCTCGTTTTCGGTGTTTCTATCTCTCCAGTACTGGAGCCATCCCTTCTTTCCTCCCAGCATGCATGCTTTCCGGTCGTCTTTCTCTCTCCTCTGCATCATTAAAGCGCGGGCACACTCTGCGCAGATATTTAGCCCTTGGCCACCTGCCCGCCTCCATGTGAGCCTCATTTGGTGTGTTTATCCTGTTTCCCATTGAGCCATTGAAGTGTTGTTTTCCTCTAAACTTGGGACTGCACCTCTGGTATGCAGAGCTTCAACTTCACACACCCACTGTACTTTTAGTATTACAATAAAACTGCATCCTTAAAATCAGCCAGTATGACAGGGAGCTGTGTGTGTGTGTGTGTGTGTGTGTGTGTGTGTGTGTGTGTGTGTGTTTCTGTGTATGCACAGTCCTTGCAGTGCAGCCTATGCTCTGAGGCTGGCTTGCTTTTGTGCATCTATTCAGCTCGCTCTATTGTGAGCAGCGGTGCTAATTGCAGCCTGAATGGTCTCAGCTAAATGTTTTGTGACAGTTTGAAAGCATGAAAGAGAAGAGGGGCACACAAGAAAAGGAATCCCTCTTTTTTTTTTTTTTGTTTTTCCTCCCTCCTAATGACACATCGGAATGCTCTTGGCTTTAACCTTCAACTCCCATGCAACCCCATTTCCCCTCCCTCATGAGAGAGTCTTCTCTCCGAATCAGGAATAGAGGTAGATATAAATAAAGCTCGGGTGAGGGAACAGAGATCGGATCCTGCCGAAGCCGTGTGGGATGAATGGGGCGGTCGCTCGCATACTGAGCTGCAGCTCCTTGGCAGCATTACAAATATGAGCCTCAGAAGCCTCTCGAGCAGCAGACATATTGTAACAGGGATGGCCAGCGCTCTGCACGCAAGCTAGCGCTTCTCTCAGGATGGTCGGGCGACATCTCTCTTCAGGTACTTTTCCACTTCTCTGCGACCCCACCCCCTCCAACCTCATAGTACGATCCTCCACGCGCTGATAACAGGCTTTTCCTTTGCTTTGCTCTCTGCTGTACTGCTGCTGGAAGCGTAACATTCATATAACTGCAAATAAAACGCAAATCCCTAAAGCTATTGCATTGCATGTTAGAGATTAATGCAGGGCAGAGGTTTGCTGCGCTCATCTGATAAGCTTTCTTCAGCGAGACACTGTAAGATGTTGACGGCAGCTCTAAGCTTTTTTGGCTTCAGTTCAGATTTGATAAAATGGCGTCCTTTACTACGCAGTGACTCTACAGAAGGACAGCGTTTGTGTTGGAAACACACTGTCCTCTCTTTCATAGACTCCTTTTTTCTTGTCTTTAGTTGAAAGTGCTTTTTTCCGTGGTTGGTGACAGAAAGCCTGGTGTGCACAGGCATTGCCGCTTTGCTCAGATCTGACACAGACTGAGCCGTGCCTGTGCATGTAAAGCCACACAAAAACAACAACAACAGAGTTGAGCGAGTGCCAAGAGGCTGGGCAGCATTGCCAACTAATTAACACAACAGAATCCTGGTATCCATATGTGGGTATTTGTGCTGCTTTCAATGTTGTTATCAATGTGTCATATTTAGAATGAACATATTTCTTTGAAAGCAAAGTCTGCAGTTGTAATCTGTCAGTCCAGCAGAGGGAGATGGTTGTGGTTGGGAGAAGCAAGGCTTTGCGGTGACAGCAGTGAAAAATAATGACTCCAGGCTAGCATATGAACCAACACATGCCGTTATTTCTGCATTTTTATTATATTATGACCATAGTTACCATGCTGATGTAAAGCACAATTTTTCTTAAAGCAAGCTAAGAAAAAAGATGTTTTGTTCGATCTAGCCATATCTTGTAGTAAATGGTCATTTAGATGAATGTTTGTAGATGAAATGTATATCTTCTGACAACTTTGCGTTTATCTGTATTTGTATACATTTAATTCTGTATCAAAGTGTTTTAATATTTTCTTAAATATCAGAACTTTTTGTAATCTAATTAAAATCTTGCATTTGTACATATAATGTATTTTATCGTAACGTATAAAAGCTAAATTGTTTTGAGTGATTATATGAGTGAATGAAATTAAAATAGTTTATAGGCACAGTATTTCAATAGTTTCTTTCTTTTTCTCTTTTTCCTGTAGAGCTGCCCCCACAGAGTGGCCTGGCAGCCCAGTATGAGAATATATCCCCCAATCGCAGTGCCACTACAGCCTCTACCAACAGCTGCAGCGGCTGGGATCCACTGATTATTGACGAGCGCGATACGGAGGCGTGGCCTTCCATTTCATGCAAAGAAAGCCACGCCCCTACAGGATGCCCCTTGGACACTGAAAGTATCAGTGACATCAGCAGCATGAGCATGGCCACAGGAGCTGGCCAGCAAGGCCATTTCTCCACCAATCACCCAAGCAAAGCCAATGCCAGCCACTCAGGAGGTCTACTCTCTAGTCAGGGTGGGACCAGCAGAGGCTGGGGCTCTGGCCCATCTCCTGCCAGTGGAGGAGAAGGGAAGAATGAAGTCTCCAGCACATCAGTGGGAGCCAGGGGTTGGGGCTCCTCTAACTTTAACTTGAACTTAAACCCCAACGCCAACCCCTCTGCCTGGCCAGTTCTGGGACATGAAGGGACCGGCATGGGTGGCGGCAGCTCTGGAGGAAGCAACCCTCCTCCTCCTAATCTCTGTAGCCCACCGGGCACTATGCCCAGTCAGGGCCCTAGCAGCAGTGGCAGTATTGGTGGTGCCAATGGAAATTCTGCAGGTAATGGTGGCAGTGGCAATGGCAGCACCACATGGGGTAACATTGTGCCCAGTGACTCCTCAGAGCCACACTCCACCCCATCCACGAATGTGTCTTTCAGCTCCGAACCTCAGAACCTTAACACTGATGGACCAAATCACACTAAGCAAGAGCCCAGAAGCCCTGGCCACAGCCTGCCTAACTGGGGGGTTGGACCTGCAGGCATGGGCTCGTTTGTTCAAAATCCAGGAGGAGCCTCGCAGGTCAATGGGGATGAAGAACCTGTTTGGGGTAATGGAGACGCCAAGTCTGGTGGTGGCTCAAAAGACTCTGGCTGGGAATCAGGGAGCAGCTGGGGACAAGGAGGGGCCTCAGGCACTTCGGGCTGGGGACAAGCGGCCTCAACGGGAGACAGGGGTAAGCATTCCAACAAGGAGGCCAAAGGATGGGATTCCTCCGGCTCTCCCACCCAAGAGCAGCAGCTCAATTCTTGGGTCCGTGTGGCCAATGCCCCAGCCAGCGAGGGAAGCAGTGACAGCATGGAATGCCATCCTCACAGGAGGGTCCGCTCATCAAGAGATGAGGCTCCCCCTATTCTTCCTGCCCAGGATATGGACCCTCGGGTTCTGTGCAACACAGGCTGGGGACAAACACCAGTGCGTCAGCACACCGCTTGGGAGACTGAAGAAGCTGCACGCTCCAACTGTAAGAATGACATTGGAACTGAAGCCTGGGGCTCGTCCTCAAATGCAGCCAATGTAGGACCAACACCAACTTCTGGCAGTGCCAACCCAAACTCTGGCACTACATCCAGACCTGACTCTGGGGGCAATAATGAGGGCCCCTGCCCCAGTACTGGAGCTGCACCTGGATGGGGCACAGCCATGCCATCACCCCAAGCTAGCTCTGGTTGGGCAGATCCTACCAGCAACAAGAAACCTTCCAGTGGTCCTGGAAGTTGGGGCAGTACCCCAGCTGGAGGTCTAGGTGGCAACCTGCAGAAAAGTGGTCAGACTTGGGGTTCAGAGGAGAAGTCTCCTACCTGGGAAGACAGTCACGCTAAAGCCAAACCACAGGGCTGGACTGAGGGGCCCAAAAATTCTCATGGATGGGGCAATGGACCTGGCGGAGAAAGTGGGTCTGGAGGAGAATGGGGTGAACCTGGAGATGGAAAGAAAAATGGTCCCTCCAGCTCTACCTGGGAGGGAGAGGGTACCGGCTGGAACGAGGGCTCCAGAGGATGGGGAAAGCCTGCCCCGGGAGTAGGAGGAAACTGGGGGGATACACAACACCCCAGTGTGGCATCACAAGGATGGAATAACAAGCCCCAGGAGGGCGCCAATGGCAATAGTGGTAGTGGAAGCATGGGTTCTTGGGGAGGTCCTAAATCTGTAAAGCAGAGTGGCTCTGGGTGGGGAGGAGGAAATGGTGGAGGTGCTAAACCTGACCATACTGGAGAGCCCACCGGATGGGAGGAGCCCTCTCCACACTCCATCCGACGTAAGATGGAGATCGATGACGGTACCACAGCTTGGGGTGACCCAAGCAGTTACAACAAGACAGTCAATCTCTGGGACAGGAATAACCCTGGGATGCAAGGCAAACCAGGACCTGGCAATGCCAACAATGTACCCAACAACCACCATCATCATCCCCACCATAACCAGCCTCCCATGCAGACCCACAGCCATGGAGGGCCAAATTCAAACAATAATCATATTTCTCCTGATAACGCTGGCCCACATCAAACAGGGACACCTCACAATCGAACAACCCTTATGAATCCAGGTAAGAAACAAAACTTTTTACTTTTACATACACTGTCAATGACCTTTACCTGGTTAAAATGTATCACTCTACTTTTATTTGATTGTTTTGGCATACAAGTGGAGAAAAAACTGGAAGATCATGCTAAGAGAACATGCTAGCAGAACAAATAGAAATGTTCACGTAAATCAGTCAACAGAATAGTGTTTACATTCTGTCTATGAGTGTAGTTCAGCATAATGTTTGAGCCAGAAGGAAGTGTGTAATTAGAGTTGGGTCGCCATCTGTGGGAGTATCACTAGGCCTCAGCAGGATACTTGGAACAAACCCGACGCCCTCTGCTGTTTGTGTGTAGCTTTGCACTCCCTCTGCCAAAGCTGTATTTAACATGGCATCCTCAGATCTCCCTTGTGCCAAGAACTAAACAGACATTTAATATTACAGCTTATTATTCCATTCTAATACAGACAGAGGAGCCTACAAAGTGACTTATTTTTGGAAGAAAAAAAAGGTTTTAATTAAAATGTCTCAAAATGAATAAATTGTGAAATTCATGTTAAAGGGTTACTCCACCCCAAAATGATTTTTTTTTCATTAATCACTTACCCCCATGTCGTTCCAAACCCGTAAAAGCTTCATTCGTCCTCGGAACACAATTTAAGATATTTTGGATGAAAACCGGGAGGTTTGTGACTGTCCCATTGACTGCCAAACAATTTTCACTGTCAAGGCCCAGAAAAGTATCGTCAAAAAAGACATCGTCAGAATAGTCCATCTGCCATCAGTGGTTCAATCTAAATTTCATGAAGCGACGAGAATACTTTTCGTACGCAAAGAAAATAAAAATAACGACATTTATTCAACAGTTCGTCTCCTCTGTGTCTCTCCGCGTCACCGTAGTGCCATTTTGGAGAATATCAGCTGGACGCAAATAGCGTACGCAGTTCTGTGTCAGCCGCGCCACAAGGATACGTTTTCTATGTGTATTTACGGTTTGATTTGAATGAAAACAGCGCATCCTCATGGCGCGGCTGACACAGAACCACAGAGGAGATGAATTGTTGAATAAATGTCATTATTTTTATTTTCTTTGCGTACGAAAAGTATTCTCGTCGCTTCATAAAATTCAGATTGAGCCACTGATGACAGATGGACTATTTTGACGACGTCTTTCATACTTTTCTGGGCCTTGACAGTGAAACTTGTTTGGCAGTAAATGGGACAGTCACAAGCCTCCCGGTTTTCATCCAAAATATCTTAAATTGTGTTCTGAGGACGAACAAAGCTTTTACGGGTTTGGAACGACATGGGGGTAAGTGATTAATGACAGAATTTTCATTTTGGGGTGGAGTAACCCTTTAATTTTTTTTATTCAACTTTGTACTCCAATTGTTATGCTAAAAATATAATTTGTAGAGGGAAAAATGCAAAATAGAAAATAAACTTTTGGACCAGACTATACACTACATGTTGCCAGCCTCAAGAGCATTTAGTATATAGCTTATGATGCAGTAAAAATTAAAGGTTCACTTGTCCTGAGTTTTGCTGTATTTCTTTGCAGGATGGGGCGAGATGTCAAATGTCCATTCAAAACCTGAGCCCTCATGGGGAGAGCCAACCGCCCCTGCAGCAAGTGTGGACAATGGCACTTCAGCATGGGGTAAACCCCCAGGTGGCGGCTGGGGTGATAATGGCCCTGAGGTCTATAGTCGAGGCAACGGACCTCCTGGATCTGCTCCCTGCAAACCTGGTTAGTTTTATGAATGTACATTTATTTATTAATTTGAATAAAAATATTTTTAGTTGCTTTAAATGATTTTACATGATTTCTAAAAAAAATCACATGCAGTTATTCAGTTGCAGTAGAATTGTGTTGGAAATCAATGTTGGTCAGGTGGTAGTTATCAGAGCTGTGAAATGTGTAACAACAGGGCCCCCTGTTGTTGTAAATAATAAACTACAGGATTATAAATGTTTTGGTGTCTCAGTAAGGAAAAATTAGTTATTTCTGTTGTTTGTAAACATAACCACTCGCAAATGTTTATCTGTGCTTCTACTGTGGACACTTTCAATAATGTGTGTTTTTGTTCTTCCAGCCCCCAAATCTATGCAAGATGGCTGGGGTGGTGGAGAGGACATGGGGCAGTGGGAGCAGGATGAGGGTGACATGTGGAACAGCACTGCATCTCAAGAGAGCAACTCCTCCTGCAGCTCCTGGGGCAACCCACCCAAAAAGGGCCCACCAAAGGTAAAAAAAAAAACAAAAAGAAAAAAAAAGCTACTCAAGATTAATGTAGGTGTCAGTCGCATTACATGCTGGAGATATAGCTCATCTGTCTCTGTTTTTCTTTAAAGGGAAAAGTCCCAAACAAACAAGATGAAACTTGGATAATGAATCGTCTCATCAAGCAGCTGACTGACATGGGCTTCCCTGTGAGTACTGCTTATCTTTCATAAAAGTGCATTTCTCCCTCTGTGTATTTGACTGTTGTCCCTGGGATTAGTTTTGCGATACTGACTGCCTAATTGTACATTATCCTTATAGTTTTAAATAACCAGTTGCAAATGTAATTAATCTTTGTAATAAGTATTAATGCAAATGATGTTTACTGTGTGTTTGTGTTTGCCTTTGCAGAGAGACCCTGCAGAAGAGGCTCTCAAGAGCAACAACATGAACTTGGATCAGGCCATGAGTAGGTGTTATACCTGCAAAATCTTCAGTTCCTTCAGAGCTTCCTTGCTAGAATATTAAATTCAAATGTTATTTGTGTTGTAGGTGCCCTGTTGGAGAAGAAGACCGAACTAGATAAACGGGGGATGGGAATCTCTGACTACAACAACGGCCTAGTCAATAAACCAATGGGCTGCAGGCCTTCAGTCATCTCCAAAGAATCCTCCTCAGATCGTCCACCCTTCTTGGACAAGGTATGTGCTTCTTACAATTTAGAATCAGCACATTCTAGTCATTGCATCTAGAAGGCTTCACATTGTGCTGGATTGTGTTTGTCTTAGCTATTTATTTTGGTATCTGCTCCTTAGGATGCTGGGCTAGCAGATGATGCCCAAACCTCACCGTTTATGCCTTCTCCGAGCCTGAAGCTCCCATTGGGTAGTGCTGCACTCCCTGGCCAGAGCCTTGGAGTTGCAATGCAAAACTTGAACAACAGACAGGTGGGTCCATGAGGATCTTTGTATATTTTGTATTTCAGCTTTGTGTTAAAGATACTGATACCTTTCTTGCCTGGCAGTATTAGGGGGTGACAGCTTTGAGCATGTCATTTAGAATTAGTTGTTTTGTGTGGGTTTGTGTAGATGCAGAGTGGAGTGTTTGGTAGTAGCGGAGCAGCACAAGCCCGGGCCCTGCAGCAGCAGCCTCCTCCCCAGCCGTCAGTGCCACCTCTCAACTCGTCCCAGCCTAGTCTACGCGCTCAAGTGCCTCAGTTTTTCAGCCCTCAGGTGTGCAAACAGACACAGACGCATGTGGTTTAGCACCTTATTGTGACACTGACTTCGTTTGGTGACACATAGTTTTTCACCACTTGAGTGATGAAATCTGACCATTTTGTTTACTGACAGGTTCAAGCACAGCTTTTACAGTTTGCAGCAAAAAACATTGGTCTCAACCCTGCACTTTTAACCTCACCAATAAACCCTCAGCATATGACCCTGTTGAACCAACTTTATCAGCTGCAACTGGTCAGTGCCAGTCTTTCGATATCTTATTAATCTGTAATTAAAGAATATGTTTTTTATTTGTCAGAAAGCTTAAACTTCACTCCTAATTTCTCGTTGTAATGAAACCTTATCAATTTGATCTTGCAGGCGTACCAGCGTTTACAAATTCAGCAGCAGATGTTGCAGGCACAGCGCAGTGTTTCTGGCCCCATCCGACAGCAAGAGCAGCAAGTGAGCAGTTCCTTCTAGTGTCACCTTGATACCATTAAAATCTCACAATTCTCAATATTGATTAGTTTGTTTATTTTTAAGTTCTCACTTCTATAAAGGTGGTCTGTGTTCACAAGCATGTCTTCTCGCAGGTTGCACGTACAATCAATAACATGCAGCAACAGATCCAGCAGCACCAGCGGCAGCTGGCTCAGGCTCTGCTGCTGAAACAACAACAGCAGCAGCAGCCACCCACCTCACACCCGGGCCTGCATCCCAGTGCAGGCAAATCAGCTCTGGACACATTTCCAGCCCATCCCCAGGCCTCCAGCCTCTCTGTTTCCGACCTTCAGACCAAAGAGCCACAGTCTTCTCCAAACTCCTTCTCAACCTACCCTATTTGTGAGTTACCAGCACTGTCTGTTATTGCATTCTTTCTGTTCAGACTAGTGAGGATCCAAATATTCTTATATACACTGTTCCCACAGTTCCCACAGAATTTTTCACATCTTGAAAAAAGTCCTGCACGTACCTATAGTGAATATATTTTTTCTAGTCTGCTCAAAAATGTATCATCAGCTAGATATTGCTTTTTGATATGGATAAATTGGCTTGTGAGTAAATCTTTTTTTTTTTTTTGATCTTTTCTTTCCAATGAGTCAGTCAAACTGGTTCACAAATCAACCCAAAAGATTTATTGCAAAATATGTCTGAATCATAATGATAAAAACATTTATTCAGTAACAAATGATTTGAAAAGTCAAGTTATTTTCTCCTAAATCCAGTTCACCCTAAATTCAGCCCTGCTGATTCTTGCATATTTGCTTCCCTGTAGCTGGTTTGAACCCTAACATGAATGTAAACTGCATGGAGGTGGGTGGCCTGTCCATTAAGGACTCTCCTCAGCCTCAGTCACGCCTGTCACAGTGGACACACCCAAACTCCATGGAGAACCTCTCTGGCAACTCCTCTCTAATGGAGCCCAACTTCAGCAAGCATGGTACACATCACTTTTATAGTTATCAGTGATCATATTGTGAATATGTGGCATAGTAGTTAATATCAGGCCTGAAACTGCTGGGTGTCCATATCACCAAAATTATACAGGTGCCATCTCTGCAGGCCCCAGTCTGGGTCCCCCAAGTAAGCCCCCGCTGGATGACTCCTACAGTCCCTACAATCTGATTCCCAGCTCCGAGTCTCCTGCCAGCCCCCTGGCACCTCATGATAGCTGGGGTCAGGGGAAGAACACAAATGACAAGATCTCCAATGGGACCAATGTCAACTGGCCTCCAGGTGACTAACTGGCATCTAAAAATCTCTAAAATCTCTTTGGACTAGTAGGATTATGAAAGCATTAAGCAGATTTAAAATTGTTTGGAAACTTTTGGACATTTAGGTCACATTTATGAAACAACTGAATGTCATTACACTAGATTAAAACAACATCAAACCAAGTAGCATCTGCAAAAAAATAAATACGTTTTTCAGAAAAGTGACTTTAAGTTGTCCAGCAGAGTAACCACAGGTGTAGTTCACCACATTAAATATAGACTTAAATTCATGTAAATTCACTTAGATTCATGTAATCCACTGTTTGACAAAATAATGTTGGAAAAACATAAAATACTGTATAAAATAAAATACTTTTATCATTTTAAAAAAGAAAATAATGAAGTATGTTATGTTATTCTGTTATTTTAGATTGGTTTTTAATAAATGCCATTGATTGGATCAGGGTTTCCAAAACTGGGTTTTTGCAGGATTCAAAAACATTTTTAAATAATAATGTAAAATTAAATTAACAGACGTCAGAGAATCGTGAACATATGAATATGATGTTAAATTATTAAAACATTAACTTAAATCTCAATGGGGCTTCAAGTAAATATTTTATGTTGAACAGCTTCAGCTGATGGAAAAGTTCCCAAAACTGGATAAATGTTACATAATGCAAAGACAATCTCACATTTTTAAGTGTACCAAATACTGTATGTATTAGACCAGTGGTCCTCAACTGGTTTGGCCTTGGGACCGACGTTTTCCCAAGGTCATCAAGCCGTGACGCACTTTTATATATATATATATATAATGTATGTATTATATATATACACATATACATATATACATGTGCATCTCAATAAATTAGAATGTCGTGGAAAAGTTCGTTTATTTCAGTAATTCAACTCAAATTGTGAAACTCGTGTATTAAATAAATTCAGTGCACACAGACTGAAGTAGTTTAAGTCTTTCGTTCTTTTAATTGTGATGATTTTGGCTCACATTTAACAAAAATCTCAACAAATTAGAATATGGTGACATGCCAATCAGCTAATCAACTCAAAACACCTGAAAAGGTTTCCTGAGCCTTCAAAATGGTCTCTCAGTTTGATTCACTAGGCTACACAATCATGGGGAAGACTGCTGATCTGACAGTTGTCCAGAAGACAATCATTGACACCCTTCACAAGGAGGGTAAGCCACAAACATTCTTTGCCAAAGAAGCTGGCTGTTCACAGAGTGCTGTATCCAAGCATGTTAACAGAAAGTTGAGTGGAAGGAAAAAGTGTGGAAGAAAAAGATGCACAACCAACCGAGAGAACCGCAGCCTTATGAGGATTGTCAAGCAAAATCGATTCAAGAATTTGGGTGAACTTCACAAGGAATGGACTGAGGCTGGGGTCAAGGCATCAAGAGCCACCACACACAGACGTGTCAAGGAATTTGGCTACAGTTGTCGTATTCCTCTTGTTAAGCCACTCCTGAACCACAGACAACGTCAGAGGCGTCTTACCTGGGCTAAGGAGAAGAAGAACTGGACTGTTGCCCAGTGGTCCAAAGTCCTCTTTTCAGATGAGAGCAAGTTTTGTATTTCATTTGGAAACCAAGGTCCTAGAGTCTGGAGGAAGGGTGGAGAAGCTCAAAGCCCAAGTTGCTTGAAGTCCAGTGTTAAGTTTCCACAGTCTGTGATGATTTGGGGTGCAATGTCATCTGTTGGTGTTGGTCCATTGTGTTTTTTGAAAACCAAAGTCACTGCACCCGTTTACCAAGAAATTTTGGAGCACTTCATGCTTCCTTCTGCTGACCAGCTTTTTAAAGATGCTGATTTCATTTTCCAGCAGGATTTGGCACCTGCCCACACTGCCAAAAGCACCAAAAGTCGGTTAAATGACCATGGTGTTGGTGTGCTTGACTGACCAGCAAACTCACCAGACCTGAACCCCATAGAGAATCTATGGGGTATTGTCAAGAGGAAAATGAGAAACAAGAGACCAAAACATGCAGATGAGCTGAAGGCCACTGTCAAAGAAACCTGGGCTTCCATACCACCTCAGCAGTGCCACAAACTGATCACCTCATTAAAGCAAAAGGAGCCCCTACCATGTATTGAGTACATATACAGTAAATGAACATACTTTCCAGAAGGCCAACAATTCACTAAAAATGTTTTTTTTATTGGTCTTATGAAGTGGTCTTACTTCATAAGTATCTTATGAAGTAAGGCTGCAAGGCTTCAGTCTGTGTGCATTGAATTTATTTAATACACGAGTTTCACAATTTGAGTTGAATTACTGAAATAAATGAACTTTTCCACGACATTCTAATTTATTGAAATGCACCTGTGTGTGTGTGTGTGTGTGTGTGTGTGTGTGTATATATATATATATATATATATATATATATATATATATATATATATATATATATATATATATATATATATAATTTGTTAAACAAAAACAAAGTAAATTTATTTCACAAAAATTAAGTTAAGACTGTTAAGAATATGACTAATACTGAATAAACAGCCTATAAGGTAAGGCTATTAAATAGCAGTCCCAAACTAGTTTTTCTTAATACAATTAAGTTGGTATGAGCCACCAGAGTCATTTAAACATACACAAAATGACACAAAGTGAAAATTACATGGTATTTTGGATTATGGAAACAACAGAGTTACCATGGTGAATATACAATACTAACATGAACTGTTAATGAAACGTGGAAACTGCTCCTGAATAGAATGAATATCATACCTTCATGCAATGTGTCAGACATGATCTGATTTGTATGAAATCCCTCAGAATTTTGTCCAGGAGTGCCCTGGAAAGGTCTGCAGAATATTGACCCTGAGACTGACCCCAATGTGACCCCAGGGAGTGTTCCCAGTGGGCCCACCATCAATACCAACATTCAGGATGTGAACCGCTACCTGCTGAGAGACAGGAGTGGAGGTAAGAGGACAAAATCACTTTTTTCCCCTCAAATAAAATATCTGTCAGATGACACTGGAAGCACAAAGCCTGAATAAATCCCATAACACCATGTCTAGTTAAATATTTTTATATATTCTGAATAAAAGGTATTGCGTTTTGCAGTACTTTTTTTATTTAGAATGTCTAAATATTTTTCACATAATACAACCACTAAGATTGCCATAGGTTTTTTTCTTTCATTTTCTTTACTTTGTATTTTCTACGTGCGTTATTTTTCTGATTTCCACTTTGAATTCTTGCCTGCTTTGTTCGGGACACATCGTAGGTTCCTCCCCAACTTCCTCACAGGGTGAGGCTCTGCCTCCCTCCAGCGATTGGCCAGTCACTAGCTCTTTCAGTCTGTCCTCCCCCGAGGCAGACAGCACAGGTACAACTCCCAGAATCCCCTTCCTGCCCTCAGTCCTGCTCATCACACTCTTTTCTTACTACTTACTGTTCAACCTAGCATGGGACCCCAAACGGTGGTCGCATTCCTGTATATCTAGTGCATCCAACTCAAGTGTGGCCCTTTCCCCTGTAGAGAGCTCTGTCCCGCCTACATTCATCTGTACATCCCCTCAGTGGTGTTAGTCACAAACTGTCCCTTTGTGCAGCATGGTCACCGGCTATCTGTAATTTTTGTGAGGTGGAAGTGGTGAGAAGGCAGTTATTTATTTGTGAGACGTGAACTCTTACAGTGTAACACATGGCCCTGGGCCCTCTCTTTCCTGTTTGCGGTGGCACCTCAGTGACTGTGACTGCTGTGAGAACACCTTTCACCACTTGTATGTCTAATTCTGGGGCGCACAGAATTAAAAACATAAGATAAGGTGTCAGTTAGCATACTCTTTTAGTGTTTCCTCCTTTGCCGTTTTTCACACATTTATATCTCTGATCTACAGGAAAGCTGTCTGACATGAAGTCCACTTGGTCTTCGGGGCCCATCTCGCACACCCAGGCTTCTCTCTCTCACGAGCTTTGGAAAGTCCCACAAGGACCCCGAAACACAACGGCTCCCACACGGCCGCCTCCAGGCCTGACCAACACCAAGCCGTTGTCCACGTGGGGCGGAAACACCTTGGGCCTGGTGGCTGGCTGGAGCAGCTCCTACTCTTCAGGTGTGTGTGCGTAAAAGGTGCCGTTCAATCCCAGGCGGGTATGTGTTTGTGCAGCTATTCTTAGGCAAAGGTGTAGGTGTATCGAAACGGTAGTTGAATTGTCAGTTGACTGTTTTATGTGGGTGTAAATGCTAGTCAAAATGTGGGGGTCAGGTGAGGTGAGGATTGGAACGGTTGGAGCATTTGCGAGCATTGGCTCTGGCGGCGTTTTGTGGTCTTGCTAGGGGTGTGCGATATGACGATTTTTGATTGTGGACGATAATGTCTCCACGATCTGCTATTTAAGAAATATCGTAGTATCATGCTACAGCGCATATTCTATCAGTTGCAGTTCTGGCACCTCTGTCATATTATAGGCTAACGTTACTGTACAACGCCACATTCACATCCGCATCAGTGTTAACTCAGCGGTAGGGTTACTCTCACAGGACACTGCACTTATTTGCAATCACAAAAGTACATTATTTGCATGTGCTTTTAAATGTTTCATTCGCGCGCTGATCTGATGTGCGCACTAAATCCCGTCAAACAGCGCCTGATTACTAAACTTAGTTATCTTTTGCGCTAATACTGTCAAAACACACAAGGTTTACATATAGACATATAGACTCAGTTATGTCTAAAATGAAAGTAAACAGTTGAGAGAAAAACTGATGTGTGCCTGTAGATTAGATGCGTGCAGGTCTTAAAAGGACAGTATTAAACGTGCAGCCGACTGTCATGAAAGGGATAGATCACCCTAAAATTTAATTTCCGTCATTAGTTACTCAGTCACGTTGTCCCAAACCTGTATTAATTTCTTTCTTGTGCTGAACACAAAAGATATTTTGAAGAATGTGGGTAACCAAACAGTTTCTGGTCCACATTGAATTTGATAGGAGAAAAAAAAATACTATGGAAGTCACTGGGAACCAGCAACTGTTTGGTTTTCCACATTCTTCACAATATCTTCTTTTGTGTTCAGCACAAGAAAGAAACTCATTCAGGTTTGAAACAACTTTTGAGTGAGTAAATTGTGGTTTAAAAAATAAAACACTGACAGAATTGACAGAGATTTTTATTTTTGGGTGAACTATTCCTTTAGCATTAATAAAACAACAAAACACAAAAAGAAAAATCACTCACTATTCTTGACTGAAGAACTTTAGTTGCTTTAGGAATCAGTCTATATAGGCCCGGTTTCACAGACAGAGCTTAGACTAAGCGAGGTTTAGGCCATAGTTCAATTAGCACATTTAAGTATAAGTATAAACATGCCTTAGAAAAAAAAACATTACTGGTGTGCATCTTGAGATAAAGCAAAGGCACTGATATATTTTAAGATCAGTCAGTGCAAGTTTCTTTCAGTTGAAACAGCTCAGACTTACATTTTAGTCTGGGAATAGGCTTAAGCCTTGTCTGTGAAACCGGGGGATAGTGTTTTATTTTTATTTGTTCAATTTCTTGAATGCTCCTGCTAAATACACCTATTGTACCTGAAAATAAAGCACTGTTTGTTTTATTTGTATTTTGTGTGTATTTGTAATGTGTATCTTTGTTCTTGTTTTTTAATAACAAAGATAAAATAATGACAAAGATTTTTATCTTCAGCCACTTTGGCCTAAATATCTGCCATTCTTTTTTTTTTTTTTTTTTGTTACCTTGAAAGGTTTGTCTTTATAATAGGGAAATAAGTTTGGCTGGAATGCTCAGACAACTTGCAAAATAGTAAAACCAACATGACAAAGAATTGTGATAAAATCGTGAATCGTGATATTTCTAAAAAAAAAAAAAAAAATTGTGATATGATGTTTTTTCCATATCGCCCACTCCTAGGTCTCGCATATGTCGCGTGTTAGTCAACATTCCCATGCTGTTGCTTGCTTTAACACTTTTATGACATTTAACTGTAGTGCAATTGTTTACTTTTTTTGTATAAAAATGTGATGTTGAAATATTAAAAAGTTTTTTTGGTTTTTTTTTCAGTACAATCATAGTAAAGGGTAAGCTTTGTGACAAAAAAAGGATGAACCAAAGTTCTATTTTGTCTAAATAAATAGATTAATAAAAAGTAATGTTTAAAGAGGTGAACTTTCACGTATGAAACAATGGTTTTGAACTAAGGCTGCATTTTTTTTTTTTAAATCAAAAATACAGTAAAGACAGTAGTATTGTAAAATGTTATTACAGTTTAAAACAACTTTATTTCAATATTTTAAAATGTAATTTATTCCTCTGATGGCAAGGAAAGATGTCACAAGATTTGGTGAATAGTTCAAAAGAACATTTATTTGAAATAGAAATCTTTTATAACATTATAATTGTCTTTACTGTCACTTTGGATCAATTTCATGCAATCTTTCTGAATAAAATATTAATTACTAATAATAATAATTAATGATTAATTATTACCAAACCTTTGAAGAGTAGTGTACATTGTACTTTATTGCTTAGACTATGTTGTAATGGTTGTTATAATGGACTGTGTTCTAAAAGGTAAAGGGACAGTTCACACAAAAATGAAACTTCTGTCTTTAATTACTCGCTCTCAAGTCGTTCCAAACCCGTAAGACCTTTGTTCATCTTCAGAACACAAATTAAGATATTTTTGATGAAATCCTAGAGCTTTCTGACCCTCCATAAACAGCAATGTGACTGACACGTTCAAGGCCCAGAGAGGTAGTGAGGACATCGTTAAAATAGTCCATGTGATATCAGGAGTTCAACCATAAGGTTATGAAGCTACGAGAATACATTTTGTGCACAAAGAATACAAAAATACTGACTTTGTTCGGAATGACAGGAGAGTATTTAATGACAGAATTTTCATTTTTGGGTGAACTATCCCTTTAATCAAAGCATTAAAGAATTCTTTCTCTCTCTAAGCAGGTACCACATGGAGTACAGACAGCTCCAGCAGGAGCACTAGCTGGTTGGTTCTGAGAAACCTCACACCACAGGTATCCTTGTGTCTACCGTTATGTTCACTGACCTAAAATTTCTTGATTAATCGTGTGCAGTGTTATATGACCCTCTTTGTTTTCTGTGACGTTTAGATTGATGGTTCAACACTGCGGACACTGTGCATGCAACACGGCCCGCTCATCACATTCCATCTCAACCTGACGCAGGGCAACGCCGTGGTGCGCTACAGTTCTAAAGAGGAGGCTGCCAAAGCCCAGAAGTCCCTACACATGTATGTCAATGTTTCACTGGTGTCGTCTTTTTGAAGAATCAACCTCAGCTATATCATCACAGTTATTTGTTCTCTTCATCTACCTGCTTTTCAGGTGTGTTCTGGGAAACACCACTATACTGGCAGAGTTTGCTGGAGAAGAGGAGGTGAACCGCTTCTTTGCACAGGGTCAGTCCCTCACGCCCACCACCAGCTGGCAGGCCAACCCCAGCACCAATCAAACACGGCTGGGGGGTGGAGGAACGGCGGCCACACACCCCATCGGCCACTGGAACAGCAGCAGTCTGGGAGGAGGAGGAGGAGGAGTGGGCGGGACGGGGTCCGGCGGTAAGGCGAGCAACGAGCTGCTGTGGGGGGGTGTGCCGCAGTACTCCAGCTTGTGGGGGCCACCCAGCGCCGAGGACGGCCGAGTGGTGGGCAGCCCCACCCCAATCAATACGCTGCTTCCTGGAGACCTGCTGAGCGGAGAGTCCATGTGAGAGTGCCAAGCACTCGAACCCCCTAACCGCAGCAAAATATGAAACTTAACGAGCAAAAACCAAGCAAATCATTTGGCGATAATCAACGTCAGTGGAACTGTGAAAAACCAAGAGACAGGAGGCTGAGGCCACACTTGCATAGAGGCTGCTCACCTTCTTCCTCTTCTTTTTTTTGTTTTGTTTTGCGTCTCTTCATCTGTGTTATTTTGATCACTAGGCTTGGGTTACAGTATTCTATAGACTTCTTACGAAGAGCCGTGACTAAAAGAGAAGTGAACCTTTACCGAGACTTTTCTCTAATAACTTATACCAGTGTGAAAGTGTATTTTACTACAAACCGACGAGACAAGCTGCCATTTTTTAAAATTCCTCTGGCACGAGCACATCCTGTCAGCCCAGTCACAGCATATCGCCCTCTCCCCGAAGAAACATGCATCATTCCAAACTGACTTCTATGGATCCATGGCTTTTTTCAGTTGGATTAATTAACAGCACTAATCTTTAGCCTTAACTGCTGATCAGTCCCACTCCATTTGTACTCTGAAGAAACTCATCTTGAGAATTGCACATTTTCTCATTTCTGAGCCAGGACTGTCATGGTTTCGATATCAGCCGCAGCGTACGCGCATTCATCCTTCCTGTTTCCCTCAGTTGCCACCTGTCCTCGTAACTGTTGAAAGGACGGACAGGTATCTGATCCCTCTGCACATTGGAGGCATTTATTCTTAAGCTGAGAGGACATGTGGACTGCTGAGGAATATATTAACCACTGCTCACAAAAAACTGTACAGGAAACACTTTTTCAGATGGACTACTTTTCTCTCTTTCATTTTCCTAAACGACCTCTCTCTCTCTCTCTCTCTCTCTCTCTCTCTCTCTCTCTCTCTCTCTCTCTCTCTCTCTGTCTCTGTCTCTCAAAAAAAAAAAAAAAAAAAAAAAAACATAAGCCCTCATTGTCGTTTGTCTGAAGTGCAATATATGCCACAGACTCTTCCGTCCATCTTTACGCAGTGCTTTTTTGCCGGTGAAATGGTAGGAGCTCGCCTGGGAACAGGGGGGAATCAAAGACTCCTGCCGTGTCCACCAAGCGTGGGACTGAACAGAAGAGGACTCTCTCAGTGTGTAAGCCCATGGTGATGAAACATTCACAAGCACTTCCTCTACACACTCAAGGACAAGTGTGACTACGGGGGCAATAGGGGCTTCAAACCAAATAAGAGGTGTTTCTTGTAACCCAGTAGACAAAGTGCATTTTTTTTTCATTGTTGTTGTATTTGGTACAAAAGTATGGAAGGCGTGGTTTCTTCATAGCACTTAGCAAGAGCTTCAAGCTCCGACTTCAATGCCAACAAATCACACATGGACGTGTGAAACTGACAAAAAGCAACGATGAAAAGCAATCTACCGAACTTCTCCTCCATGCTCCTTTTTGAACTCTAAGCGGATTTTGCTGTTTCTTTTCTTCTTCGTCTTCGTCTTTCCACGGTCTTTCGACTTTGAAGTCAGACATTTCGAAAATGGTAGCAAAATGAAGGGATGTCTGATGAGGGGAAAAAAAAAAGACCACCGCAACAAGACTGAAGCGTTCACGTTTTTTTTTGTTTTTGTTTTTTTCTTTAAGATGATATATATCAAAATATCACTCTTACAGTACTCCAAAATCATTAGCCTTTTTGTCTGGAGATGCTAGACATGTTGTAATGTTTCTAATGGATTCTGCGGGGCCCCCTGCCCTGGCGGCCCCGCCTACCTGTATGATAAGTGTGGCCATTGAGTGCCTATCTGCTGTGGCACCTCGGGTGCCCACACTCTGACTTTTGACCCGCTGTGCCAGGCCGGCGCACCAGATGCCAGAACGGACCTGCCTGGGGCCGGAGCAGTGGCTCCTTCAGACCTGGCCAATCAGTACGTACTACTACTGCGCCAGCACTCGACCTCGTCTCAACTTCACTCTCATAGACTCTCTTTCTCCCTCTCATGCAAAGATCACTTTAGCTGGAAGTGGACAGATTTGTTTTATGTACTTTTTACGATCGATTGGGTTTTTCCCTTCTGGAATTGCCAGTGTTGTTGTTGTTTTTTTTTTGTTTGTTTTTTTTAGTTTTGGTCAACATTGCTGTTGTTATCGTCGTTGCTGTTGTTGATTGTTCTATCGTTATTTTGCGCTTTTTCCGGTTTGTGTGTGTGTGTGTGTGTCAATGCAGTGGTCTCTATGGTAGCTGCTCTCACCAGCCCCTCTTGCTGCGCATATGCAGAAACACTCTGATTAAGAGGCACACCTCAGCGTAAACGGCGGCGCCAATTGATCCGGAATCACTCGTTAGTGATGCAAATGGGTTGTTTTGAGGACGGAGCGCACGTAGTGTCGAAACGAAGAGTAGGTCGATGGTGCTCAATTTGTCTTCTGCCTCTCCTCTGCACTTTCCTCCGCTCCGGTGTCGCAGCCCCGCCAGGCCACACACTCACACTGGTGCTTACGACAAAGGGCAGGCAGAGTACACTACTTTACCTGGTCGCCTCTTCTCACAGTAATAAAAGCAAATGTTTATGGAGACTCGGTTCTCCACTTCTATGCAAAGACCGACCGAGAGGTGCAGTTCACGGCCTTCAGCTTCAATCTGTAGTTCTCTCCAAGCCCACTCTTCAGCTCACCAGGTGATTGTGAGAAGGCAGCTTCCTTACGGTGTGGCCTAAAGTAAGAAACCGGCCTGATGACCAGGTCCTCACTGTTTACTCTCTGAATGATCTCTTACATTATGTACATGCAGTCTCAGGGCAGCCTCAGAGAACCCCAAACTGTTTTATCGTTACGAGGAGGGCGTTGATGCATTATCCGACGTGGCTTTAAAGATGATAAATGGGTGGGCAAGTGGACTCGGAGAAGGATTCGCAGGAAGTCCCTCTGTTTTTTATTTCTTTTTTTTAGATCCTAATGTACCTATTCTCGATCGTAGACTTAACCTAGACATGAATCTATCAGAGTGGAACTTCTTTCTTGAAATTTGTTTTGATCGTTAGTTTTGTAAAGAGCACACGGAGATGGAGAGGTAGAATGCAGGTTGGCACCAAGACAGACGGGTAGCACCTTGTCCCGGGTATCAAATATATTCGTCTGGGAGGACTGCTGAGAATTAAACAGGGAATCCAGAATGTTTAGGTGCACTGTAGATGGTTCACATTTGGGTACATCTTTTTTTTTTTTTTTTTTTGAAACCAAAAAAGGTTTTTGTATTATTATTATTATTATTATTATTATTATTATTATTATTATTATTATTATTATTATTATTATTATTGTTGTTGAAAAAGGAAACTTTAATTCTGTAGTACACTCTTGACTGAAGTGCTTCTCTCTGCAAGCCTTTGACGCCCTGAAGTGGCGGACAGATGACTCTGGGGTTGCTGTATTGATGGTATTAAGTTCTGTCCTGACCCGATAGTAGGGGAATGGTGCAGAATATTTTTGATATTATTTTCTGTTTTTTTTTTTTGTTTTTGTTTTTTTTAAACAGGTCCAGGTCCATGTGGACCTATTGTATCAGGAGGCCTGGGGCACATGCCAGTTGATACCAAGTCTTAAAAGGGGAAAGCCCTTTCTGGAAGAATTTTTTTTTTTCCACACTCGAGTGACACTAGCAACAATCACTATTGCCTGTTTTTGAAGATATATACATATATTTATATATATATATATATATATATATATATATATATATATATATATATATATATATATATATATATATATATATATATATATATTTAACTGCCTTTCTCTAAGCTGTACTCGAGACCACGAAAAACAAACGTCCAAAACGTGTTTAAAATCCAGAGGATTGCCTGGCAGACTAGATAGCTAGCCAACAAGTGCCCGGTCCTCCACTGTGGGCATATACTGGGTCTTACCGATAGGACTAATGTACCCCAGCTCCACGAGAACGGCTCAGATGCAACTTTGTTGGAAGAAGGCTGCTTCGATCGTACAAAATAACAGGGCCTGGGTGGAGATGAGCTCTAAGAAACACAAATCCTCTTTCTTAGGGCCCTGGCTAGAATATGCACATGCTGGTTGATATACATGTACATCTGAAATCCTGTGTATGTATATAACTGGTTATCTTTTTGTTTATTTACCTTTACTTTTGTTTTCAGGCCCGAGTAACCCCCTGTTTCCTTCTCTCCATAAATTTACCTAGATGACAAAAAGCATAAACATATCAAAATTATACAAATTAAAAAACACAAATACTTGAATCAAAAGAAGCGCCAATAATGTAATGTGAAATTTTTTTTGTAATAATTTTGTCATTCATACACTTCCAAGCTTTTTGATAACATCAGTTCAAACTGAACGTAAAAAAAAAAAAAAAAATTTAAAAAAAAACAACAAAAAAAAAAACAACGCAAAGTGACATCGGTTGTATGTGAGTGTTTGCACAAGATTGCGTGTACTGTATGACGGATGAATGCGTTCATTTGCCTGTGTGAGTGGGTTCAAACCAATGTATGCTAGTGATTACAGTGGATTTGTTTGCGCCTTTGTTTCATTTTAAGCATCTTAGAGGTTTTTTTTTTTTTTTTTTTGTCTTTCTTTTGTTGGCTAGTCAAAAAAAATATATTCGTATGTGTATTGTTATTGTATTTGTTATTAGCTTTGTTATTAGAGTTGCACTGAGTGTCTGCTTCCCCTCATTCAGCTAATCGTACAACATGATATTAAAGTACTAAGGGGACAAGGTGACAATTCATGTGTTAATGTTTACTCAAGGACTTATTGAGAAAAATAACAAGTGTGTTTTTTTTTGTTTTTTTATCTGTAATACGATTATCTACCTTATAGTGGCTTTTATTGTGGAATAATCCATGATAAAGAAATGGATTATTTTGAGTATTGCACCATTTTGTTTTTCAGATTATAAAAAGGAAAAAAAAAATGCAAAATACTAACAAAAAAAAAGTATATAAATATAAAATGTGGGGAAATTGTTTTTCGAAGAACTGTGGACATAGATCGATGTAGAGGGACTTGTAACTCCCCATGTTACACCACGATGAGCTGGATAGACATCTGGAGAAGAGTTTCTTACAAGACTCATTTCAGAGGTGCCTACCTTTCTGGTTTGCTTTTTTATTTTGGTCATTAATGTTCATATCTGTTCTAGTTTTTGTTCACTATCTTCTTTGTGCAAGGCCACCAACAGTTTACAAGCATTTCATGTTTTTCTGAAGTTCAAGGAAAAGAAATTTTGCAATGGGATTGTCATGAGAAGAGAAAAAACCCTAAAGGACATATACTTCCATCAAATGAATAACAAAAACACTTTACGGAATGAAGATTATTGTGCTACTTGCAGAACTCTGGGATTGATCAGTGTTGTCATGTTTTTGTTTTTTATTTATGTTGGCAATGTTACTTTCATAGATTATCAAAGCCTGTACTTTTTTTTTTTTTTTTGAAAGCAAAAAAATATTTCCTTTGTTGAAAAAAAGAGAAAAGAAGACATAAATGTTCACTATCTTGCACACACAAAAAAGTGGATCATGTCTCAGGAAGGCAAGGGTTCCAGAGTACCAACTCCACGCCATTTAATGTTTGTTTTTAGAGAAAGAGGATAACAGAAAAAAAAAACATAAGCACTGAAGGTTATGGATTTCAGAAGAAGAAAATACCTTTGTTTCTAAATCCGTAGCAGTTACATATTTACCAAATAATGAACTCTTAATGAACTTTAAAAAATGGAGTGCTTTATATATAAATCTATATATTGAAATTGCTTTACATTTTAAACAAAATGATCAATGATTTTGATTGTTCAAAAGACGGTGAAAGAACATACAAATGCTGTATGTTTGAATCTTTATTGTATTTTCTTAACATGAGGTCCCTTCCTGTTGAAATCAGGAGCATTGTGCATTACTATTTCTTTCCTCTTTGTCATTCTGTCTCTTGTGGCGGGTATTACATAATGAGAAATTAAAAAGAGGGGTTGGGGGGCAGGGGTTCTGTATCGAATTGATCGATTTAAAGAGAAAAAAAAGCTGGTTTATACGGATCATGATCTATGCACAAGGGGGGTGGGCTTCTTAAAGCCTCTGTGACCCATCTCTCATTGGGATTAGAGGGATTCTTTCTGTATGTCCTTTTATTGTGCTCATTTGCTCTGCCCTCCCCCCATCCCACCCCACCGACCCCATCTTATTTCCCATTTTTCATGTTTCTTACATAAAGTACATCACCATGCTGTGTATTCCTAAACCAATGAACGTCTCATTCTGAAGCACTGTGGGGGTTTTTTTGTAGCCCATGACTTTCAAGGTTGTCTGTGTTCTGCGAGTGTGTGTGCGCGACTGAGTGTGTGTTACTGGGATGAGTGTGGATGGAGATACTGGGTTGCTTTTGCCTTTTGATTTTAAATGTTAAGGTCTGTACTGAGATTAAGAAGTCAGTGGCTTTTCATTTTTTTGTTTTCTCTCTTTTTCTCTCCTCATAGAATGTGATTGTTGACATGCACCGAAAAAAAAAATGTTTTGAACTATGGAGCTTTCAGACAATTAATAAATTGCATTTTTGTTCTTGGCTGTAATGAATTTGGTTTGGTCATTTCTTAATACTAGACATGCTGTGTTATGGGCTATAGGATAAATACAGGTAAAGTGAGATGTTTAATAACCTGTCATTGTATTCTTCTGATAGAATAAAAAATGTTTTTAGTAGTGCGAGATGACACATATGTAGCAATTTAGATCACATAAAAAAAGCCCATGACAAATTATCAGAAAATATTCAGCCTGTATTCACTCTGCTTCATCTAAAATTGCTTTACTCATTTAAAACAAATGGGTTAAAGAAAAATTTGAAAATGCAGTTTTAAGGAAGAACTACAACTTGGATGGGATTTTAAATGGATGGATTCTAAATTTGCACAGCTGCTTTTTGTTTTATACTACTGTTCCCAGAAGAAAATTTCAATAGACAAGTGTTAACAAAAAAAAAAGAGCTACAACCCATTTCGATCATTTTATCCCAGTAAATTAGGTTATATTATTATTATTATTATTATTAACATTTTTTTTTTTATTGTAGCACAATTCATTACACATTTTTATAATTTGGTCTTTATTGCTATTTACAATCATAGCAATTATATATATGTATATGTATACAGGTGCATCTCAATAAATTGGAATGTTGTGGAAAAGTTCATTTATTTCAGTAATTCAACTCAAATTGTGAAACTCGTGTATTAAATAAATTCAATGCACACAGACTGAAGTAGTTTAAGTCTTTGGTTCTTTTAATTGTGATGATTTTGGCTCACATTTAACAAAAACTCACCAATTCACTATCTCAACAAATTAGAATACTTCATAAGCCTTCTGGAAAGTATGTTCATTTACTGTATATGTACTCAATACTTGGTAGGGGCTCCTTTTGCTTTAATTACTGCCTCAATTCGGCGTGGCATGGAGGTGATCAGTTTGTGGCACTGATGAGGTGGTATGGAAGCCCAGGTTTCTTTGACAGTGGCCTTCAGCTCATCTGCATTTTTGGTCTCTTGTTTCTCATTTTCCTCTTGACAACACCATGGTCATTTAACCGACTTTTGGTTCTTTTGGCAGTGTGGGCAGGTGCCAAATCCTGCTGGAAAATGAAATCAGCATCTTTAAAAAGCTGGTCAGCAGAAGGAAGCATGAAGTGCTCCAAAATTTCTTGGTAAACGGGTGCAGTGACTTTGGTTTTCAAAAAACACAATGGACCAACACCACCAGATGACATTGCACCCCAAATCATCACAGACTGTAGAAACTTAACACTGGACTTCAAGCAACTTGGGCTATGAGCTTCTCCACCCTTCCTCCAGACTCTAGGACCTTGGTTTCCAAATGAAATACAAAACTTGCCCTCATCTGAAAAGAGGACTTTGGACCACTGGGCAACAGTCCAGTTCTTCTTCTCCTTAGCCCAGGTAAGACGCCTCTGACGTTGTCTGTGGTTCAGGAGTGGCTTAACAAGAGGAATACGACAACTGTAGCCAAATTCCTTGACACGTCTGTGTGTGGTGGCTCTTGATGCCTTGACCCCAGCCTCAGTTCATTCCTTGTGAAGTTCACCCAAATTCTTGAATCGATTTTGCTTGACAATCCTCATAAGGCTGCGGTTCTCTTGGTTGGTTGTGCATCTTTTTCTTCCACACTTTTTCCTTCCACTCAACTTTCTGTTAACATACTTGGATACAGCACTCTGTGAACAGCCAGCTTCTTTGGCAATGAATGTTTGTGGCTTACCCTCCTTGTGAAGGGTGTCAATGATTGTCTTCTGGACAACTGTCAGATCAGCAGTCTTCCCCATGATTGTGTAGCCTAGTGAATCAAACTGAGAGATTTTGAAGGCTCAGGAAACCTTTGCAGGTGTTTTGAGTTGATTTTAGCTGATTGGCATGTCACCATATTCTAATTTGTTGAGATAGTGAATTGGTGGGTTTTTGTTAAATGTGAGCCAAAATCATCACAATTAAAAGAACCAAAGACTTAAACTACTTCAGTCTGTGTGCATTGAATTTATTTAATACACAAGTTTCACAATTTGAGTTACTGAAATAAATAAACTTTTCCACGACATTCTAATTTATTGAGATGCACCTGTATATTTGAATAGATGATAGACTTCAGCATGACCCTGGAAATGGATACATTTTAATACACTTTTCTTTTTATTTTTTTAATACACTTAATTCACAACTAAGCTGAATTTTCCTGATGCTGTTGCACATTTGTCTGTTTGGGGGATCCATAGAGGTTCTCCAGCATGGTCTTCCACCCTGGAGTAGAGCTGTCAGGGTCTGGTGGATGGATCTGATGACTGTTTGCTCTGCTTCCTTTTCCTTTCACACTTGACATGTCTTCATAAATTGGAGCTGTGGTTTGATACTCTGGCTGAGCATATGGATTTTTCTGAGAGTAAGTAAGAGGGGCATTTCACTTTAAGAATGACACTATATTGCTTGTTATATGTTACATGAAGTGTTCAGTTGTGTTGTTGGGGAAACTTACATAAAGTGTCACAAAGAAAGCGATGGCCGAGAATAGGAGCAAACTCACTCCTACTGTGATGGTATAGATGAGCAGAGAATACCTCCTACAGGAGCACGACTCACCTGAAACAAACAGATTATGTGATCAGATGTGGGCTTATTGTTCCATCTATACTGCCAAACATATTGGGCTAGTATAGTGTCATTATTTAGCTCAAGTCAGTTCAATAAAATCATCTATTCTGAAACGAGTTGAATTCAGGTATAAGCAGACCTCCAGAAGGCAACAATGTGGTTATTGGGTTCGAGTTAGATTAATGTTAATTTAGTTTTGGTCTCACCTGATGGTGTCAGTGCAGTGATATCGATAATATTACTGAACGTGCGCTTCTGTTACTAAAGCATCTCTATTCTGGCTCCTTGTTGCTTATAGAGTTGTTCAAATTGTAAACACTCGGACATAAAATCATGCAAAATAAATGTGGAAGGTTTGTTTGTTTATATACTTATTTATCTGCATAGTCTTAATGGGCTTTAACCACTGAAGCTGGTCTTTAATGGAATGGATAGAGTTCTTAAAGTCCTTGTGTTTTTATTGCAGGCTAGCCTATATTTTAAATTTTCAAATTATTTTTTAATTAAAAAAGCAAGAAAGATTAGATAGTAGATAGAATATCCAAAGATAATTGATTATCTGTATCCCTAAAGATAATTAGGCTCTTGTAGACCTATGCGTCTGAAATCAAAGCATTCACCAACCTGTTGCTTTTACAAGCAGAAACAGAACTGTGTTCGCCGAGAGCAGATCTGATGGATGTCCAGGGAAATCGCAGACATAAAGCCCCGTGTCTGTGGCTCTTAAATGAGAAAGAGTCAGAGTAACTGTGCGTAAATTCAGCTGTCTGGTGATATTGATTCGTCCCTCAATCTCTGGATCTGCCCTCACAACGTTATCTTCAGAGATGTTCAACAGGCTTTCTGAATGAGCAAACCTTCGTCTCAGGTGCAGAAGCGATGGGCGGGGTTCACTTGCTTGTGAAACACAATCTATGTCCACAGATTCACCCTCAAGCCTTTGGATGTAATCAAAATCTTCAGATGCTGAAAAGTCTTGATAAAATAGTAATAAAAAAAGAAATCATGTATCATCGCATGGAATATTTTTCAACTGTATTTGGTTAATATGTGCATTGTTGGCCTTTTAATTTAACCATATTTTTTTATCCAGCTCAATACAGATAAAATACATCGGTTCACTGATGAACCATTGTTACTGAGAAGGCATATTTTTGCTAACGTGTCATAAGAATAACAAAATATATAGCTAATAAATTAATAGTAAATTATGATAGCCTACTTAAAATGTGTAATATGTAGAAGATTAAAGTAGGCCTACGTTTTTACTAATTTCCTGTTTAACACTGTAATAGCTGTTTATAAATGCTTTTGTATAAAGCAATAGCCTATAAATAAAGGTGACAACGTTTATATATAGAGTGAGAGAGAGAGAGAGAGTCGTCTATGGGCCATTCTACAGAATGTCCCACAACCAAAAAAAAATAAAAACATTTAAAAAGCATTTAAGTATTCAACTCTTAGATGTTTACTAAGATCCTTTTGTTATCTATTGAAACCCACATAACATTTAAAATATCAGTAAGCTTAATATATAAAAAAAATCATCATTTATTGGGTATTTTTAATTGAGAGTTGGATGTCCTGAACTCTAACCCCTAAATTTCAACTTATGAAAATGATATTGAAATAATTTTTGCATTTTATTCCATTGTTGTTTTTAAAATATCTTTTTGAGATTTTTTTAAAGTGAAGTTCAAAATATTTATGTTTTCTTTGCAATTTATGAAACTTTATGTAAAATAATAATAATAATAATAATAATAATGTCTCTTCTGAAACAGTGTATGTTTTAAGTCCATTGGCTGTGACTGATTTACACCCCTACATTTATGAAATATTCCTGTGTGTAACTTTAAGAAACGTCACTACCTTTTTTCTGCAATTAAGCACACTGTTTTGGGTGTTGTTCCATAACATTTAGTTTTTAAGTGTGTGCAACTGTTCAGAACTGTGCTAGATATCTATGTGCTGATTAGCATCTTTGAGCTGGGCTCAAAAGTGTCTAAAATTGTCACTACCGAAACAGTCACAACTGAAACATATCATCGTTTCGGTAGTTACAAAAGGGAATACATAATCCTTTATTTGGGGGAAATAATTTTTTGTACAGTTATTCCAATTTTTAGTATTTTAGTATGTTTTAGTATGTGGGTTAAAATTCTGTAATGTGGTCAGTACAAAAACATTACTGTCACTACCGAAAATGTGCAGCCATGATCGAAACGTATGTTTTGTTGAAAATAAAATATATTTAATTAACTAAGATGTTATGATAGTGTTTGGTTCAATATATATTCAAACTAATGAATGTAAGCAAAATCTTAATAGGTCATTAGGTCAACATAACCCTTCTTATTAAATTATATATAAGTGTTTCTGTAGTGACAAATTTGGAGAGGAAAAATATTCCAAAACTTTCTGAAAATACAATATGAGAACGGCACAATTACTAGAAGTGTGTACCTTAGATATTAGCGTACATAGAAAATTTGTTGAAACAGACTTTTTTCAAGACGTTTCCAACTCTGACTTTGCACCAATTCTGTAGAATGGCCCATAAATCTATATATAGCCACACATCTATCAACCTATTGTAAGTGTACATTTACAAACAAGGTCATTAAATAAAATTGAATTGAGATACCTGAGACAACGACGTGGCTTATTCAGATTCTGACATTTTTTTCTAGTAAACTGAACTGATACTTCTACAGCACACACACACACAAAAACATTCCTACAGTGTCTAGTTCAAAGCAACTTACCTAAAGTCTGCTCCCATAAAATCCAGAGGAATAGGCAGGCTCTCATGGTGCGCTTATTAAACATTTTTACATATTCAAGACAAGTGTCACATCTCTCCTCAATTTGCTGCTTTGCTGCAGTTGCTACTTCCACCCTTTTCATCTCCACAGAGCTCCCCCCAATGCACAGGAAGTTCAGCAGACATATATCTGTATTTGTGTTTAGTGCTTAGTAATAAAATATAAAGTCCAGTGTAAATGTTTCCGCATTTGCGTGCTAAACGATTTCCTTCTCTGAATTTATTTCCAGCCCTGATGTGCAACACGACTGCAACAACACTATTCTCTGTCCTTATGTATTTGTACTCTCTACTTTTAGATTTTGATTCTAATATATAAAATGCAAGACCAAATATACAAAGCAAAGAATACACAAGTCATTTGGTTTTATCTCAGCTTTTATTATTTTTAAACAGGACAAAAGGAAAAGGCAACTCAGTGCTGCACTCTACTGCAAAGAATAAAAAAAAACCTAAAACAACAGACAGATCATATGCAATTTCAAACTCTGAAACAACTCAAATTTTTCCTTGTAACAAGGAAAAGGAGTAATGACTTGGAGAACAAGGACTACTGATTCACATAAGTCATAAACTTACCAGGCAAAGAACTAGTTGACAGTGAACAGGAAAGCAATGACTTTTGTATTTAACCAAATCTCTACCCATCAACTGCAGGTAAACAGAGATTTACAAATCCAGAATAATTATACTTACTCAGTCTAACCTGTAAAGGGGGTCCTGGATTACATTTTAATTAAAAAAATTTGGAGTAAATGAATAGTAGCAACTGGGCAGAAATGTAACCACAAACAGTACTTTAAAAAACACAAAACCTTCTGATTCATATGGTCGGCTAGATGCTAAATGAAACCTTGAAGTAGTTCTATGGATTGATATCAAAGCCAGACTGTGGACAGAAATCCATCAAATAAACTATTAGTGCCAAGAAACATGGCAACCATTTCCAGGGTTTCTGCAGGATTTTTAAGCTCAAATTTAAGACCTTTTTAAGACCTGCACAAATAAAATTAATACCATATGAGCAGGGTAGGGCAATGTCTATAGTACCATATTAAACCGTAAAATTACTGTAAAAGATACAAGTTTTCACAAAAACAAAAAGTTTTATAAAATGATAAACTTTACATTTCAGTCTTTAAACCATTTTTAAGAAAATGGATGAGTCAAAAGTATTATATTAATTTAAACAATTATTATCAATAAATTATTATATCAATTAAATAAATTAGGGGTGTGCGATACTGACAAAAAAATGGTATCTCGATAATTTTCTGGGATTTTATCGATAACGATAAATAGACAATATTTTACTATAGAGTGTGTTATTGTGCTGACATCTTATCTCTAATTGTGCTGACAGCTGACTCCTGAATTTTTTTTATATTCTTCATATTCTGTGTGGTCAGTTCACAGCAGTGATAGAAAATAATAATTTCCAACAAGTTTTATGGACATTTTTACCTTTAAGCCATTTTTTCTAAAAGTGTGCACCATCTTTTGAGTCAAATTCTTGCATTTGGGCTGTTACTAAGCAAATGAAATCAGTATCAACAAAATTGATCTTTGCAATGCAGAGGAAACACAGAAGCTGCATTAGAAGTGGCATTTAGATGTATTTACACACTGTTTAATGCGGCTCTGAGGGACATGGAATACTTTAACCTGCAGTTACAAACGCATGAATAATGTTCTGATATTTTAAACATAAAACATTGAAAACTGATGTTTGAAATTATTTTAAAAATGAAAAGGTACCTTAAATGTGAAATCAAAACCGCCAGTAGGTGGCAGCAAGTCACCGATAAGTGAGTCATTGCGATTGAACCGAATCATTTAAACGGTTGATTCGTTCATTCAGGAACGAAACACCATCATGTTGCTCAGAGATGCAAAACAGCGCTGTGGCTGTGTTTGGAATGATTTTTGTTGGAGAAATAGAGCAAAAACAGGATATATGGTGTCTAAAACATAAGTCTCTTAATATTAACTTATTGTTTATTGAACTGTTGTATAAAATCAATATCACATTTGTAATCATGCTGACTTTTGGAGAAAAAAAATGGCACTCTTCGTGTGATATAAACAATATGAAATTATATAAATATATACATTTTCTGCCCCATATCTTGAATTATGTGATAATTCTAAATCCATTTTAATTAGACTGATTAATGCAGTGAAAGAACGCACTCTAAATACGCACGCGCACTAGTCTAACCTGCTAGACTTCATCACGTAATGTATGCGTGCACTCTGTAGGTGTTTTGTTTGCTTTTCGCGATATACTCGATAATTTCAAATCACACATCGTTAAAACAACAATTACGATATTATCGCAGACCACACATATCGCACACCCCTATACTGTTTAGATTTTTATAATGCATTGTCTTCTTATCGATCCACCAGTTCACATTTAAAGCTCTGCGTGTTTGCAGGGTAAAAACATGGGTCGATTTTTGAATTGGTCTGAACTCTGAACAAAACAACAGTTTTATTGAAAATGCTCGTTCAGCAGGTGGAGCGTTTGGTAGAAATATAACTGTTTCCCCGGTAACGCTGTACACAAAGCAGCGCAGCACCGGACTTTGAAATTTTTTGATCTGACTTTTTTGTTTATTTCATGAAATCATAGTCTTTTGAAGTTTAATCGTCATATTCAGCCATATCGCAATTCTGGTCTTGAATTCCGTCCCCAAATTTAAGACCTCTTGAAATCATAAATTGTGCAAGAAAGTTTTAATTAAGACTTTTTAAGGCCTTAAATTTGATACAACTAAATTTAAGACTATTTTTAAGACCTGCGGAAACCCTGCGGGTCTTAAAAAATTAAACTTCTATGATGTATCAAAAGCACATTATATACACACATATATATATATAAATATCTTACCACAGATTTAAATGAATATTCTGGATTTTCAACAATGCTCATGGAAAGAATCTGAGGCACGCTGAATAATTTCAGCTCATCTTTCAGTTTGTAAAAATAGTAAAGTAACAGTAAAACCTAAATATGCCTACTTTAAGGTGGAAGAACTTCTTTTGTTTTATGAATGTAATTCTTGTGGGAGAGTTTAAAGACCTCCGCTCCACGTAACTGCACAAATACAGTTGGTAAGCACACCAAGTATAATGCTAACATGTCATGTTTATAAACAAGGTGCTTTTTCTAAAGGCTTATTAGTTTGCATAACTGCTAAACATTAATTGTAATGACTGCATATCCATTTCCCATTTGTTTCTTACAAACTGAGAGAGGAGTCAAAATCATAGTCTGTGGTAATCAACAGCATGCCATAGATGTGGTTGAAAACAACTCAACAGATTACTTTAATATACATTTCCATTCAAAAGATTGAGGCTGGTCAGATTTTTTTTAAATGTTTTTTTAGAAGTCAAAATACAGTAAAAACAGCAATGTGAAATATTACAATAATTTAAAGTAACTTTTCTATTTGAATACAGGTTAATATGTAATTTATCCCAGTGATGGCAAAGCTGAATTTTCAGCATCATTACTCCAGTCTTCAATGTCAAGTGATCTTCATAAATCATTTTAATATACAGATTTGCTGCTTAAGAAACATTTCTTATTATGAATATTCAAAAGAGTTGTGCTGCTTAATAGTTTTGTGAAAACAATGACACCCCCCAGCATTTATTTGAAATAGAAATCTTATGTATTGTCACTTTTTATCAATTTAATGTATCTTTGCTGAATAAACATTACAAATCTTACTGACCTCAAACTTTTGAAGCATGTCTGTCTATTTCTAACATGTTAGCCAAAACTATGAGTTAGTTAAAGAGTACTCCCCTGATATTAATAAATCCGGGGGCCATCACCAAACTTGCTCTAAGTTTGGGGACATTTGTATCCAACAGCCAAACGGCTGTGAGGCCCCCTGAATACAGAGAGGAAAGAGAGAAAATGTGAGACTTGCCTCAGCCTGTGCAGGGCAACACTGAGACTCTGCCTCAGCCAGTCCCATGGCATTGCTACAAGGAGAAGAGAAATCCTCAGTTTAGGACAACAACCACAGTGAACTACAGTCACCTTCTTACCTGCCTCTTTCTGAAAATCACAATGAGCCTTAGCCTGGACATGAATGATTCTCAGGTTCACGAGGATTATTTCAGTCTTTCAAGACTGTGATTTTCAGGAAGAGTGCTATCTGAATGGTTGTTTTTCTTTTTGTCTAGCAGCCATATGTCCTTGCATAAGAAGCTGAACATTTAAAGGGGTCTTATACATTTACTTCTGATGTTCACTACATTATTTTTCCCCCATCAAAAATAGTCTTAATTAGTTTATTCCATGATTATTTATCACCTTGTCACTGTTGGCTGTTGTTCACTGATGTCAGAAGTTGTGAGATTACAGTGGTTTTGGCCTGGGAGGATGTTTTGAGTTGTAACAGTTACATCAAGTTGGCATGGAACTAAATTCATTTATCTCAAAAGAGCAAGGAAAACTTGATTCCTCATGATTTGACCCCTTTAAATCCAAACTTTAATATGAAAGGACTGGTAGGAACATCAAACGTTGATGCAAATGCTTCGGTTTTCCTCTCACCCACAAACACGTTCCAGCACACTGCAATCACACAGCTTTCATACAAATAACAGTCATTTGTAGTACAAACCTTGTGAGGTTGTCCTTTACTTGCTAATGAAAAAACAGCCCTTAGATTTCAATAGTTTATTACAATTAATAGTGGAACAGTACAGATAGCATTCACAGGAGTCCTTTTGTTATTGGCCCTACAGAGAGAACACTGTAAATGTAGACAAGCAGACATAGAAAAATAAATCCAACAGTGACAGCTATCTGAAGCCCTCACCAAGCAACGCTGGGGACAGGACGCCCAACAGCACCTATGGGTGCTGCGAAGGCTTCACACTTTTAGTACAGTAGTATATTTACAGTGACTTGCCTTGATAAAGGTGCTGTACGAAACTCCAGCCGCTTCAAATTAATACGAACCATATTTACTACACTTCACTTCTAAAAACCTAAACAAAACATGAGAAAAAAGCCAGACTGTATGATCTGCAACAAAGGGTAGGTCCAAATAATAGACTTGGTAAAATTAAATGTCCCATGCGTTACACAGTTTGATTACTCCATCTCCTCATTGCAAGAAGGTTACTGGTTACTGATCTGGATTGTAAAGCACGCCACTAGATGGTAAAATGGTTGAATCACCAAACCTAATGAAGACCAGTGGTGACACTTCAATATCGGCCTCCAGGAGACATTACAGGAGGTCTCATGCCAATGGCGGGACGAGGGGGAGCGGCCTGGTAGGGAGGGACCATGGGTGGGGCTTGTCCGTATGGAGGCATTCCTCCTGGGACGTACCCGGGCACTCCCTGCGGTGGAGCACCGTATGGCCCTACGTGAGAGGAAATTGATTAGTTGCATTTGAAACAGTGATTAAAAAAAAAAATAAATAGTTTTATCATACGCTATTATTCTTCACTAACATACACTACTGTTCAAAAGTTGTTTGGTTGGTTTAAATATTTTCGAAAGACTCTTATGCTCATCAAAGCTGCATTTTTTTAAATCAAAAAACAGTAAAAATATAATATTGTGAAATATTATCAAAATTTAAAATATCTGTTTTCCATTTTAGTATATTTTAAAATGTAATTTATTCCTGTGAAGCAAAGTTACTTCAGTTTTCATTGTCACATGATCCTTCAGAAATCATTTTAATATGTTGATTTGCTGCTCAAAAAACATTTCTTATGTTGAAAATTGTTGAAAACAGTTGTGCTGTTTAATATTTTAATGGAAACGGTCTTTTTTCAGGATTCTTTGATGAATAGAAAGTTCAAAAGAACACCATTTTTATGAAGTAAAATCTTTTATAACATTCTCTATGTATTTACTTTGATCAATTTAGTTGCATCCTTGCTGAATGAAAGCGTTAAAAATCTCACTTCCCCCAAACTTTTAAACAGTAGTGTAACAAGACGTTTCATCTCTTATTTTTAAAATACAGAGGGCATCTAAAAGTCTGAAATCCTCAAATGCACCCTACCTTGCATGGGATGCCTAACACCTGGCTGCTGCGCAGGAATGCCCTGCTGAGGGGGCAACACACCTCCCATTGGTGCAACTGGAGGGGAAGTTATGTGGGCCTGTCCCGCACTAGGGATTTTACACTGGTAGCAAGGCAGCTGTGCTCGCAACTCCTCCTGTCAAACACATAATGCAAAATGCACAAGCCGGTAAGACATAAATATAGGCTTTTTTGCTTCCTTTCATTCTTCTGTGGAACAAAAGGTTTTGTGAAGTCACTGTGGTCTAGTGTTGTTTTAGCGGCACTGACTTTCAATGTATGGACAAAAGCATTATTCAAATTTATGTTTGAAGTCTCAGGTTTGGAACAAGACAGTCTGGGAAAAATGAAACAGGTGTTTTATCAAATGAAAACATGCACCATTCCAAAGCTGACCAGTTATTTCTGCAAAAGTTAAATTTCAAAGCACAGAAACAGGCTCACTTACCAGTGATATATCTTCATCAGGGTGGATCAACTTACTGGTTGCACTGGTGGTGGTGAGGGTGGCAGGCTTACTTGTGACTGGGGGGCCCGGTTTGGCCACAGTGCTGCTCGTGTTGGCAGCAGCAGTGGTGGAGGACTGGGTGTAAGCTGGGAATGTTGGTTTGGGAGCAGCAGAAGGTGGTGCAGAGGAGCTCACCGCTACACCAGAACCAGCCTGCTGGACCTGCAGAGAGAGATCAATTAGATACATTCAGTGATTCAAATAATTCTGCATTTAGGTGCATTTTGGTCAATATACCACTTGATTTGATATATTGTCATTTACTTTATCTAGAAATAAAGAACAAGCACATTTTTCAGGCAAAAATTGCACGATATAAATGGTATAAATCAATTACTGGCCAATATTAAATATTGCATACAAATTACTACCAGCGCTGTCCAATATAACACTGTACATTTCATACAGTACATTATAATGATGTGATGTAAATTCACTCACTTGTAGCATTAAAAACTATTGACTTCAGTTATTAGCTTATTTTTCATTAAAAAAAAACAGCTTAGAATTAATATCAGCCATAACATTTTGTCTGAACAGTATTAGAATTTTAATATCACTGCATCTCTAACAAAACTAGGTTTGTTAGGCTTTGGGTGGATCATGATTCAAGCGTCCAAATACTTTTTTGGGGCCAACATGCAGTTAAAATGTGACAATGAAGGTGGATTTTACACAACTAAAAACCATAAGAGAGAGAAACAGCCTGAGTTTAAAAGACAGAATTAAGCAGTCTATCATTTCTCGGCCTCAACTGAAATCAATCTCTTTCGACTCTACTGAAGCACAACAGACGTCCTCTAGAGCAAAGTCAATTATTCTAAGAGGCAGTCTGAGGTCTGTCTGCTGTTACATGCCATCAATAGTTTTATGAAGCAGCTCTTTCACCGAGTCAGCAAGCTACTGCATACTTGGGACAGGGGTTTAGAGGATGCTGACAAACTGTCCAGACTGGAGGAGCCTGAGCTTGTGCTTGGAGCTCGAGTCCCCATCTGCAGCATGGAGAGAGAGCACACAGTAAAGACCCTCAGCTGTTTGATTCTGGACATGTCTGCTGCTCACCAAAACTATCATCAACACACTTAACACTGAACCTCAGTTTGTTTAAAACGATGCTCTCAAACTACCAGCTCTAAGGTTGTTTGGATACTAAAGTGTTAAAAGTTTATCCATTAATACCGCCCACAAATAAGTTTTCATAACTTGGTTTCATTGGTCTCATAGGTCTTCATTTTTTTTTTTTTTTTTTCAGGATAGTAGTTAAATTTTTATTTTGTCTGCTAACATTGTCATTGGTCCAACATAATTAAAGCAACATTTTATATATACATCAGAAATTCTATGATTTTTAATAATGTAACATAAGATAATAATGCATACACTTATGGGAAACCGATGGCTGATCTCTAATGGAGAACAGCACTTCATTTGCAACTCTTAGATAATTTGAATTTAAAACCTCTGTATTAGAAGGAGCACATCTGCAAACCTGAAAACATCACTGTCAGTGGCATGAAGTGACGCAGCAATAGATTTGTTTGCATGCACTAATTTTCATCAATCCACTTTCTGATTCTGAAAGTTATTATATGAACACTAAAGTTTTCAATTTGTCTTACATTTTCATTTACATGTGCATTTATGTATTACAACAAAACTTGCTACGCTATAATGTCACCAGAGCTAATGGGAGTGTAACTATTGTTTCTGCCTTAATGACACACTTAAAAAGAAAATTTTGTCATATGTCAGTAGAGCTTAGCTTTAGCAGATATTTAGTAAATATTCTCCTCAAATGACCAGTTCATAAGACATAAATAAACATGTATGTCCATAACGAGTAAAACATATGTAAACAGAGATTTTATTACAAAAGGGCTCTGGTAAACATACACATAATAGCACTTATGCATTCAGGTATTTTGAATCTGATTGAGGAGACTCAATTCAGGCATTTACATGCTTAGTTTTTTCCTGTTTTTTAGATTATTTCAGGTCTTCACTTCTCTTACTTGCCATTTCTTTGTTATTTGTGACATTTACTAGCAATTTCTTAGTGGCAAAAAGGTTCTATACCAAGTTTTTCAATGTAGGGAGAAAGTGCATCCTACCTGTCCTGCACTGGGAAACAGTGGCTTGGAGACACTTGGCTGTGGCGTGGACACTGTGGTGGCAGGCACTGCCGGCCGGGTGGTAGGAGGGGCCTGTGCCATGTGGGGTATGCCAGGGTGATGACCCATGGGAGGAGGTATTCCTGAGCAGAACAATGACAATGACGAACAAATATAAAACAAATAAATAAACACTGGTCTCATATATGTAATGAGATAGATAAAGTGAAATGTTCCTGTACCTGGTGGCATGCCTGGTATCATTGGGGGCATTCCATGTGTAGGTGGCATCATCCCACTCATTGGCATCATGCTATTAGTTAAAAATAACAGGAAGGACATTTTCAACTGACAATGCAAGAAGCATAGATTAATCACAAAACATTAACAAATAAAATAATTCCGATGCTATTAACTCTTACCCTGGAGGAATCCCGGGCATGACAGGAGGCATTCCTGGCATCATTGGGGGGACACCAGGCATCATTGGGGGCATTCCTTTGAGAGAAACCATTTAAGAGACACATAATAAATATACTATGCATAACATCTTAAACGGGGTGTTTTGTATTATTACAAAGCACACCTGAGTAGCTTCCAGGTGGCATCCCTGGCGCTGGGACAGGGGCCATTCCTGGTTGGGTCATAGGGGCATAGGCTGCCTGAGGCTGTATGGTTGTTGCTGGCTGCTGGAAGGAGGGACCAGCCTCTTCATCCTCATCATCTTCATCCGAGTCATCTTGCTGTTTTTTTTGTTTTTCTGTTTCCAAAAAGAAAAAAGAAAAAGAGAATGAAGTTACTATGGGTTTACTTGGGCTATAAAAAGAACAGATGAGTAAAAAGGAATTTAAATGTGCTACCCTGTGTTTTTTGTTCAAGCACACGTCTCCTCTCCTCCATGTCTTTCTCTGGAATCCCCTCCATTCCATAGATCTCCAGTTCAATGTCAGTCCTTCCCGGTATTGCATTAGGGACACCATCAATGGTTTCTTTGTGAACCTTTAATAAATCAAACAAAAACAGTTTTGAATATACAGCAAATTAAATTTTATATATACACATAAATATAAACTATATATACACATATACACACACACACATATACATATATCCATACAGCACACAAAATAAACTACATACCTGCATACAGTGGATGGCCAGACCAGGACCAGTGTATAACTTCTTGTGACATATGTGACACTTAAAGTGCTTGGCCTTCTGATGCTGAATGAGAATCTTTTCATCATCAAAATCCCTGTTACAGTACCTGAGTTTGCAGTTAAAGTCATATAAACAAGAAAAAATCATAACAACAAACCAACAAGAACAGCAGAAGGAAAAGAAATTAACAACACTGGGAACACATTTCTTTCAATATTATACCCTAGTAAAGTGGTTCTCAACCTTTGGCCCCACTTTGTCTACAAAAATATTCAAAAGCCCTTGACTTTTCCAAGTTTTAATGATTTGCTGAACAATGATTAGGAATAGGGATTTTTTTCCCCACAATCACAGCTTCTAACGTTACCTTTGAGTAAAAATATATTAAAAAGGAATCTATTCATTACAATTTCACAAAACTACAAAACTTCATTATGTGAATTTCTTTTAAATTTTTCATTATGTATTAAAAAAACATATCCAGACATTGGGAATCATGATTCTTCAAATAAAAAAAGTTGTTGAGAATGTGAGTTATTGAGTGGGAAACTTCTTTCATTTTACATCTTTTAGCTCGGATACTTCATTGTTAAATGTTATCAACATAAGGGTCTATTTTTGTTAGTGGAAGCGTGAATAAAATAAATTTCACTTAAATGTGATGCATTAAGTCGGTGTATTAACTGCTAAGTCTTCTTTTCGCGAACGTTCGAACAGAACTCGAATTCGAAAGCTTCTATGATCTACAGAGAGGCAGCTCAGTATGTTGAGACACGGCCTTGATATCAGAGAAACAATACATTAGCCATTCGAGAACAGGAAGTGGGCCAATCCCTGCTAATAAACAATTCGAAAAACATTAAACAACGGTACGATAGCTTTTAAATAAGGATACCAACACCAGGGCTTCATCTGCTTCTTCTTTTTTCTCCCCATGATTTATTTACCGGCCTATTCCGCGAACAGCACACTAACGCCTACCAAAACATTAGCAAAACTAAAATGGAGAAAATAGGATATGAGGACGACTTTTCCACGCACTGACAACACAACACAAGAAACACCGCCACCAACTGGACAGGAGGTGCACGACTCTGGAACTGGTTGGTGTTCTAATGATAGCAACTGAAATAAATAAATAAATAATAATACCTTTAAATAATCGACTTCATTCATTCAGTCGTTCGTAATTCTGCACGACTGCACATTAATACTTATTTCACTTTCCTTAGTCTTCACTTAGTCATCCTTCAACAAAATAGGAAGATTATAAAACTTAAATACATAGTTCTGAGTTGACCTCACCATTGTTTTATGGCTTTATTTAGTCAGTGTTATCTGTTTTAATAGCCTTTTGATTGTGATAACATCATCTGAATATTGGTTCAGATAAAGAAAGGTTAGTAAAATATGAGTAAAACATTTTATTTTGTTGTATAGACCTACATTTTAACTTTATAAAGCTCAGCATGTTTAAAGTTTTAATAAAATCAAGACTGATTTGAGAAAAAAGTAAGATAAATTAAAATAACCCAAGATTCACATAATTATATTTTTTATCATTAATAGCCTTAAATTTATTTATTCTCTTTTATACATAAAGAAAGCAGGGAATCATTACCAGACTTGCTCAATAAAAACAGCATGCACATCTTATAAAGTGAATACAGCATGTCAAGGCACACTACTCTCAATGCAATGCATTCAAGCAAAAAAGAAAAAAAAAGTCAATTCAGTTCCAAAATACAATCTCCAGAGGTAATTATTTTCTAAGTTAAGCTATAAATACATTTCTCAAATAACTACATCCAAACAGTAGGCTATTTATACCTAAAACCATATTCAATACTCAAAATTAAAGGCAGGCATTTTTATATTCAGATTCATCTAAATTTGCATTAGATGCAACTAACCAGTTCGATTAAATAAAAAAAAAATAATAATAAAATATGAATGTATTTCTGATAAACAGAGTCAGGTAACAGCAGTCATGATTTATGTTAAACACACATTTCTTGACAGCTTTAAATATAACAGTGCTTTGCATATTTCTGATATGGATTAGAGCTTTCGAAACACATAAATCATGCAAACTGCGAAACCACTTAAATCACTGACATCATGCACTACCTGTGGCTCAAAAGCACTTTGTGTATAGATTTATAAATTACTTTCAGACACATTTATAGCATTCACCACAGCACATTCCTTAATAAACACAAAGTATCCAAATTTAATATAATAAATTCTCCTTTTCATCTAATACACTTGTTGGTGCCCCATTTGCAAGTTGTCCAAGGCAGTTATTTATACCATTTACTTCATTTTAACACTAAATCCTGTATTTCACCCTACACTTTTACAGTGAAGACTGAAATATCAGAAAAGGCTAAAATTGTAAAAAGGTAGCAAAGCAGCAGAGATGTCATAAAAGAACATCACAAGTCAGTTCAAGATATAAATTCAACAATCATTTGACGAGTGCAAATCCTTTGATCATTAAAGTGTAGCAAATAACATGCTTACCTCTTACTGACCTTTACAAAAATATATGAGCTGTACAACAGTGTAAATCCCTGCTGGAACATGCTTTACCATCTATAAATCATTCGGAAATGTTATGAAACATCACTATCCCATTCCCATGTGTACATTAAAACACCTTCAACATTTTGGTCAATTTTAGGAGGGAAACTTTGTCATTAAAAAAGAAAAAAACCTTTGTTACTACAAATACTGCAATAGGCCCAACATGTCACTATCACTCCCTGTCTTTAGGTATCTTTCTTTACACAATTACCCCACATTTATCACCACCGCAATAACATTACATTCCTTGTAAAATGAAGTACTATTCAAAGGTGTTCACCTTTGCAGATAAGAAGTTGTTTATGGGAAACTGCAAGTAAATATATGTAGTACAATAAACCTGAGATCTCCAAGCTGCCAGTTACAGATAACACATAACCACTGTCCCAAAACTATCTTTCCATCCTATTAAAAGTATACAGTCAGGTCCATAAATATTGGGACATCGACACAATTCTAACATTTTTGGCTCTATACACCACCACAATGGATTTCAAATGAAACGAACAAGATGTGCTTTAACTGCAGACTGTCAGCTTTAATTTGAGGGTATTTACATCCAAATCAGGAGAACGGTGTAGGAATTACAACAGTTTGCATATGTGCCTCCCACTTGTTAAGGGACCAAAAGTAATGGGACAGAATAATAATCATAAATCAAACTTTCACTTTTTAATACTTGGTTGCAAATCCTTTGCAGTCAATTACAGCCTGAAGTCTGGAACGCATAGACATCACCAGACGCTGGGTTTCATCCCTGGTGATGCTCTGCCAGGCCTCTACTGCAACCGTCTTCAGTTCCTGCTTGTTCTTGGGGCATTTTCCCTTCAGTTTTGTCTTCAGCAAGTGAAATGCATGCTCAATCGGATTCAGGTCAGGTGATTGACTTGGCCATTGCATAACAATCCACTTCTTTCCCTTCAAAAACTCTTTGGTTGCTTTTGCAGTATGCTTTGGGTCATTGTCCATCTGCACTGTGAAGCGCCGTCCAATGAGTTCTGAAGCATTTGGCTGAATATGAGCAGATAATATTGCCCGAAACACTTCAGAATTCATCCTGCTGCTTTTGTCAGCAGTCACATCATCAATAAATACAAGAGAACCAGTTCCACTGGTAGCCATACATGCCCACCACCACCATGCTTCACTGATGAGGTGGTATGCTTAGGATCATGAGCAGTTCCTTTCCTTCTCCATACTCTTCTCTTCCCATCACTCTGGTACAAGTTGATCTTGGTCTCATCTGTCCATAGGATGTTGTTCCAGAACTGTGAAGTCGTTTGGCAAACTCTAATCTAGCCTTCCTGTTTTTGAGGCTCACCAATGGTTTACATCTTGTGGTGAACCCTCTGTATTCACTCTGGTGAAGTCTTCTCTTGATTGTTGACTTTGACACACATACACCTGCCTCCTGGAGAGTGTTCTTGATCTGGCCAACTGTTGTGAAGGGTGTTTTCTTCACCAGGGAAAGAATTCTTCGGTCATCCACCACAGTTGTTTTCCGTGGTCTTCCGGGTCTTTTGGTGTTGCTGAGCTCACCGGTGCGTTCCTTCTTTTTAAGAATGTTCCAAACAGTTGTTTTGGCCACGCCTAATGTTTTTGCTATCTCTCTGATGGGTTTGTTTTGTTTTTTCAGCCTAATGATGGCTTGCTTCACTGATAGTGACAGCTCTTGGATCTCATCTTGACAGTTGACAGCAACAGATTCCAAATGCAAATAGCACACTTGAAATGAACTCTGGACCTTTTATCTGCTCATTGTAATTGGGATAATGAGGGAATAACACACACCTGGCCATGGAACAGCTGAGAAGCCAATTGTCCCATTACTTTTGGTCCCTTAACAAGTGGGAGGCACATATGCAAACTGTTGTAATTCCTACACCGTTCACCTGATTTGGATGTAAATACCCTCAAATTAAAGCTGACAGTCAGTTAAAGCACATCTTGTTCGTTTCATTTGAAATCCATTGTGGTGGTGTATAGAGCCAAAAATGTTAGAATTGTGTCGATGTCCCAATATTTATGGACCTGACTGTAAATTGCCATGGGAATGTGATTGCGTACAATGTAGAGGTTTTTAGGTCATTCATTGACTATGTCTTTATTATTCTGTTCTCTAGGGGTCCTCTGTGCCTCCCTAAGGCTCTTTTTACGAGGTTCAGAAGTTTCATTGTCCTCTTTTCTTTCTTTCTTTTTCACTCTGATTCTGTCTTAGTTTAAGATCCCACTCCCAGTGCTTTCTTCATATGCTCATAAACCACATAAGAGATGCTAACAGCAGGAATGACTTTGAGGAAATTGGGGGCAAGGCCACGGTAAAGTCCAGGAACGCCTTCATGAGACACAATGTGCTTGAACTGGCCAACCATTGACAGCTGAGGAGCGCCATCTGCTGAGGCTTTTAAGAAGAAAGGAAGGAGTAGCGAGGTTATAATTTCATTCGCATTTCCAATGTTTTCATTGTTGTGAACATATTGTGTTTCATAAAGAATCACAAAATAAGCAGAATAAGAACTGTGTGAATCTGTTTCGTCTCGCTCACCCTGAGCCTGCATGCGTGTGCGGATTAAAGCCAGCGGGTAACTAGCCAGCTGCCCACATGTGCTGGACACAGTGCCACATCCAAGAAGGACCAGAACGCCAGGATCAGCCGAGCCGATGCAGTACCGCTGTAGCCAAGCATTCTTTAGAGTCTGTTAAAACAACAGACAGAAAAGAGCAATCTAGATATATTTTAGATCTTTCAAAATATACAAAAAATGTCCAAAAATATATTGTTAATATAGATGTTACAGCATATTTGCATACATTTACTTTTGATACATTTTAGTTTAGTTAGTAAAAAAAAAAAAAAAATATATATATATATATATATATATACATGTATGTATTTTGCATTTACTCAAAATGTAGTTTAAAACTGGAAATGTATTTTTTGTAATATATTCTGGCATTTGAAGATCTGCACAACTATACATTCCCTTTGACAGCAGTCATGCTATGTACAATATACACTATCTTTCAAAAGTTTGTGGTCAGTAATATTTTTCAGTGTTTTCAAAAGAAGTCTCATATGCTCACCAAGGCTGTATTAATTTGATAAAAAAAAAATAAATAAATTAATAAATAAATAAATAATATTGTGAACTATTATTACAATTTACTGTTATTACTTTTTCATATTTTTTGTATATTTTAATATACTTTATTATATTTAGTATATTACTTTAGTATACTTCATTTCACTGCATTGATTTCAGTGTCACATGATTCTTCAAAAATTCTTTCTAATTTGCTGCCTTGTGCTGCTTAATATTTTTGTGGAAACCATGGTACTTTTTTTAGGATTCTTTAATGAATAGAGAGTTCAAAAACATTTATTTAAGCATTTATTTAAATATAAATCTTTTATAACATTATAATTGTCTTTACTTTTACTTTTAATTAATTCAGTGTATTCTTGGCCAAATAAAATTGATTGTTTTTTTTGTTTTTTTTTGCCATATGGGAAAGAATGAAATGAGGTTAACAGATTTGTTAACCTGAAAAGATCTGTGAGTTGTAGGAGGAGATCATAGAACACAGCAACGTAAATACATAACATATCTTTTAACCAACCATAGCAACTGAGAATGATGAATTCCCAGAGCTTGACAGTGGCAGCAGGGATTCGCAAACACTTAAATATGTTAAAATACACACACACAGCCATACCTCATAGACAGCCAGATCAATGCCAGCATACGGGATGATGCCAAGTGTGTTGGGCACATAGCCTTTGTAGAATGCGCGCACTCCTTCTTTACGCAGTATCTGTTTGGCACAGTCTGCCATGCCAGAATATTGTCCTGTCTTTCGGAGGGTCAGACGCGTCTTCAACACCTGGGAAGCAAGGAGGAATAGAGTAAAAATATAAAGATAACTCAGAATATAAGTATGGAGGTCACTAGTAACTTCAAGCTGCAGCAGCTCCTTCCAGCATAAATAAATGGAGAACTTGGCTTCCAAAATGTGATGCTGATCTGCCTCATTAAATACTTATTAGAAGCCAGAAAAGAAGCTTGTTTTCTGCATTTAAACCTAACAGGAATAGAAAGACAATTTGTATGTGTATTTGTCAACCAGGCCCAGCTCATTTTTCACTCTTTTTTGTGCATTTAGAACAATGTGTTAAAAGGCCAACAGCAATTAGGAACAACTTTTGTCAAACAACTTCCCCTTACATGATTCTCTGGTATTTGTACTTTAGGTTAGCAGCTATGAACATTACTTGAGATAACAGATACTTTTACAGCCAGACATTATATGAGCAAGATCACGAAAGGAATGTTACAGGTCCAATACAAGATTTCATTTGATAACCCAAATCATCCAAATATCAATATTACTGCATTATGCATATAATATTAAAGTATTGTAGTAATACTTTTTTAAAAAAGTGTGTTGCCTGACCATTGTAAGTGTCTTACTCGACCCATTTTTTATCCATAAAAATGCAAAACACAAGTTGAAATTATTTTCTGTAGTAATCAACATTAGAAGAAACACAATGCACTTGTATTATAAATTCATTACCATTCTATGATTTTTAAAAAAAAAAATGCTTTAATGAAGTATCTTGTGCTACAGTAAAAACATTAATATTGTGAAATAATATTACAATTTAAAATAACTGATTTCTATGTTTTAAAATGTAATTTATTCATGTGATGGCAAAGCTGAATTTTCAGCATCATTACTCCAGTTTTCAGTGTCACATGATGATGATTATCAATGTTAAAAACAGTTGAGCTGCTTAATATTTTTGTCAACACAATTTTTTTTTTCAGGATTCTTTGATGAATAGAAACTTCAAAAGAACAGGATTTATTTAAAATAGAAACCTTTGTAACATTATAAATACCTAGTTTACTATACTAATGTCTATCTATAATTGTAATTAAAATTACAATTTATAGACATCAGTTTGACAGCTTATTCTGAAGTTTTCCATGTCCATTTTTTAACACTGAGACAGATATTTCTGTTTATATCTATATACTTTATACAATATCTGTAGAAGTGCTTATGATAAAAAAGACGATAAGCACAGAAGCAAGGCAACTGAATTCTTCAGTTCTTATCTGTATAGAGCTATTTAGTCATGACGTCAATTTGTAGGCCAACCCGGAAGGCTAATTTGCCAAGGATTCCCTCAGGAATTTCTAATGGGCTTTTAGAAAGCCAGTTTTCGATTTACAGTATGAATCAAATAAGGTCTGTGGTTACATTACTTATAGAGCTGAAAAGTGAAAGTCTCTTCATGTCTCTCACTTCCTCCTCCTCTCTCACCTCCATGGGGTAGATGATAGTCTGAGCTGTAGCTCCTGCCAGTGATCCAGCAATGAAGCGTTCCTGAACTCTTAGAGAGCCACCCTCCTTACGGCCTCTGATCAGCCATTTGATCTAAACAAGACATTTATTATTGTTAACTTGCATTAGACAGTCTGCCACTCAGGCCTAGTTCAAAACAGAATGGCCACTCTGTAGCTACTGAATTCTGATTTGTTTACCTGCTCATAAGCCATGAATTTGATAGCTGACTCCGGGGCAATTTTGAGGACATTGATGCCGTTGCCTCTCCAAAGGGACCTCAGTCCTCCTTCCTGCACCATTCCCCACAAGCCACCAAACAAACTCACACCACTGGAGCCATGGACCTGTTGAAAATCCACTCAGATCACAATCCTTTCATTATGAGAATTGTACTTTTCACAACAAAACTACTAGATTTATTTATTTCTGTTGAGTTTATCTGATACAACAATAATTGGTAGAAACAATAAAGCTTCAATCAAACACTTTTAAGAATTGACCGAACCTGAAGGAAAACTTTAAGACGGTCGAGAGGAGCAGTTCCCGTTCTCGATACGGCTCCTGCCATTGCCCCGGCCACTAGCTGTCTCCACACCACACCTGAACGCCGCTCTTTCTCTGAGAACTCATCTGGCACAGTCAGCTGCTCTCCAATGTCCAACATCTGAAACACATACATCGTATATTCAAAGGACAGTTAAAGTTTACACTTTTAAATATCTATGAATATCAGGCCTACAATCTAATTTCTGAAAAGAGCTGGAAGTAGACCAGAGAGTGTTTCCAGTAGTGGGCGACGTCCTCCATGTTGTGCAAGGGGTTAAACAGGAAGTGGTCCCGCCACTCGTTCCAGTCAATGGTCGTAGTGCCATCTCTGTCTATGCTGACACACAAAAGGAATAATAAATAGTTAAAACAAGCTTTTTCTATGCCCATTGAAACTATGTGTGACTCAACATGTGGGAGCTTCACAGTAACATCTCAAACTCTTTTGAAAGCACAGCCAGAGTGGGAGGTAAATGTGTACATGACATTGATTTAGCACTAAAAAAATAAAAAATAAAAAACAGTGTTTTGAGAAAAGCTGAAGTGCTCTAACCTCTGCAAGATTCTGGAGGCCTGCTCTGTGGATACATTCACTCCAAGGCTGCGCAAGGAGAGCTGAATTTCTGCAACGTCTATGTGACCTGAGGTCATAAAATACTACATAAAATAAAAGCAATCATGCAAAGTGGAAATGTGTATTTTCAGGGAAGTGTGTGGTAAGATTATAATGTGTGACAAGATCATCCAGACCATCGTTGTTGCGGTCCAGGCTGCGGAACATGAGTCTGAGCTCTTTCTCGTGCGTGCGCAGATACCGTGTGAACTCCTCAAAGTCCAGCTGGCCGTCATGATTAGTGTCACTCACACGTACAATCTAAGGGGTGGAGGAAGTGAAAAGTGCACGTTTAAGGGCATGAATGTGAGGGTTGGTAGAATGAGGAACAAAGAGAAACTAACAGAAAACAAAAAGAAGGGGAGGAGGCATTGCTCTAAGCTTATAGATGCAAGGTTTCTGTTTGTGTGCAAAGCTCTGCCAGCAGTCTGGCGACTCCAATTGCAAACACATTGTGAACTAGAGCTAATCTCTCCTCTTGCATCACAGCACATGACTAACAGTCACACAACCCAACAGCACAGACATACCACTGGCACATAGTGTCGCTCTCCCCAAGGAAACTTGGAGTCTCAAAGTTACGTTCATAATGGCACTTTCATGGTTTCATCTTAGCATCCTTAGATACTGCTGAAGTAATCGGTCACAACACAACATATGCACTGTCTTGTAATTCGCTTTGGCAAGAAGGAGTCTGTTTACAACATGATTGAAAATGTAAATGTTGTTAAACTGTTTTTTTTTTTGTGTGCTAAAGTGCTGCATGTTAAAGAAAAACGCCAGGTAAACTGCATTAAAGATAAGGTCTCAGTCATCATAAGAGACCTTAATGCAGTTTTGTAAAAGATGGTTTCAGTGGAACTGATACAACTATACAGACTACAAAAGATTATCAGTAAGTAAACTGTAGATCAATATCCTACACTTGCAGTCCTTCAGCAGCACTCCACTCAAGCAGCTTAAAGCAGTGGTGCAGATTTATTTCTGCAGTTTATGATTGCACCACCTGTGACATCACTTTCTAAAATAGTAGGGGAGACTGGGGAGTGTTGTAACACATTTTCTCAGTGTTATTTTGCGCCTCATGTGCCTCAAACTTTGCTATAATGATCCAATATTTGTCTGTTACATAGTAAAAATAAACAGTATAGTAGAAAACATGGATGTTTGTGCATCAGTTTATTTTAGTAATCAAATTTATCATGTGAATCAAATTTACTACCACAAATAATTGTTGTTATATGCTAATAAACTCTAAAACATAACAGACAGTGTGCATGTTTTATTTTGTGCAATCTTATGCAGTCCAGTAGATCTACAAGTGCTACAATCGCAACTCTCTGCATCTGGGCAGCTATAATACTTGAACTTGAACATGTATAAAAACATTATTGGTAACACATAAGAACCAATTCTTACTACTAACTAGTTGCTTATTAGCATGCCTATTATTAACATAATGGTTATTTATTAGTGCTTAAAAAGCACATATTCTGCACGACCATATTCTACAATCCTACCCAATACCTAAACTTAACACCTACCTTACTAACTATTAATAAGCAGCAAGTTAGAAGTTTTTTTGAGGAAAAAATCGTAGTGGTTTGTTAATAGCGAGAATTTGACCTTCACCACATCACATTAACAAAATAACCTGCTGACAGATGTTAATTTAACTTTAATTAATATGCTCACATGTATAGTGAAGGATGGAGTTCATATGATTAACTCATTGGCTAAACCACTGGTTCTCAAACTTTTTGACTCAAACACAATTTTCGAAGTGAGGCCCCTTAGGATACTAGCTAATTATGACAAAGCTACTTGTTTTCAACTTTTTTGTTAATATATTGCAATAATGTGATTAATTAACTTAATATGTTGATTATATATACAATGATATATTTTGTGATTTCAGAAGCTATTCTCAGTTTTCAGTAAAAAGACAGGGCAGTAATTAGTACTCTACTGGGTAAGTTTCACTCTTGCTCAAAATAAGCATGGCAAAAACCACCCGGTTTATAAAGTTCATGACGTTCTTATGTGGTTTTACCCACCAAAAACAAGACCTGATATGTTGGGGTTTCATATATTTGCAATTCACCACAACTAACAGCTCATTTCCCAGAAATTAACATGTTTATGGAGAACAGCTAGCTATTAACGACCCACCTCGTCCACCTCACTGAGAACGACCCCCCAGGGGGTCAGTCCGGTGCGCAGCTCATTCACATCGATCCTCCCGTCTTTATTTAGATCCAGCTGATCGAACAGCTCGGCCCATCGTTTCTCCCGCTCTGGATCGGACACCCCGTTATCCTGACAGCGAGCCCATGTCCAACACGAAGGGAACCGACTCCTCGCTTCGCCCATATGAAACAGTTCTCGGTGAATACGAGGCAGATTTGTTCTCGAGAGTCAGAGCAGGCAGAGCCGTGTTAGGTAACGTTAGAAGAACTGCATCCTACCTCCCAAAAACAGGTAACGTTACTTCTTCAGCAAAAACCACTTTGAGGATTTGTGGATTGAGGTTCATAAAAACTGCTTAATCTGATATATACAGTCTCGTTCACCTGTCAGAGTCCCGCCACAGTGTATGTAAAAATAAAAAACCCTTTCAACGGGCGCACCGTATCAGCCGGCGTTGCTCCACTGTAGCCCGGGCCGATTACGGCAGAGTTAATCCAGAAAGTATTAAACCTCTGCCCCTCTGGCTAGAATAATAATCCCCGTGTCTGTTCCACCGGTTCTCTCAAACCCAGCTCCATCAGCTCATTCCTACAAAACTGTCCTGCTCTGGGTTCAGATCACATGAAGAGCAAGCGAGCCGCCTGCACCGCAGCGCGACGGAGATCTCCGCATCTAAACGCTCAGTTACCGCTCGCACGAGGTTTACGAGTCGCGTCTTTTGCTCATTTTACCGCGGTGTGCAGAATGAGTGCCGCTGCTCAAACCTTAAGGGAAGGGCTGGGTGTCCCAGCTCTGTTACTCTGTTAAAGCGCCCTGAGGAGCGATATCGTGTTATGGATTGCCTACAGTGTTCAAAATATTCACTGTCGGTCTGTTTTTATGGGTTCGTCTTGTGGCATCCCTCGCACATTTCGCGAACGGTCAGTTTAGGTGTTTGTGATATTTAAAACTATAATGAAGTCATAAATAATCTTTTTTTTTAACCGAATGATAGGCTTTTCCTAACGAAAAGTGCTTCAGCAGCTTGTTGCTATAGTAACCTCCTCAGGTGAAAGCGGTCTGAGGAGCGCCTAGTGAACGCGCGATGATTATTAACTATTAATTATTAATTATTACTTGTGTGATTTTCTAAAACCTTGTATTAATCACAGCTAAAACGCTGTATAAATATATGTTAAATAAAAAGCCCCCCCCCCCCCCCCCCATATCCTTTGTTGTGTCCCTATTGTTTTTTCGATTAACCCTTACGAAAATTAACCATGGTTTTACTTTTTTCAACCAAAAAATAATGGTTACTATAGTTAAACCATGGTAATCACAAATTAACCATGGTTTTGCTACATTAACCATAACTTATAGTAAAACTGTGGTTATACAAATAGTAATCAATAAACATGGTTACTACACTTTTGCTATAATAAAACCATGAGTGCATCATCCAGGTATTTCAAGTACAATCTAATGACATCACTCAAAAAAAAAAAACTGCAACCAAGTGCATTTTCATACACAGAACAATTACAGTTCCTTATTTATTTACTTTTATCAGGCAAACGGTGTCTAACTATTTAAATGTACAACACTTTGCTGAATAGGGTGCGCTTCCAGTGCAGGTGACCTCTGTAGTGTGATGCTGTGGGATGAATGGAAACTACTGAGTCAACACTTGCAGGATAGTGCAAGATTAGAGGGAACCCATTGAAGGATTTTGTTATGCCGATAAAGATGTCTCATGGGTTGTGTTTGTTTTAAGGTCAACCTCAAACATAGAAATTGATATAAAAGGAATTTAATTACATGTATTGATGTTAGGGGATTTATGTACTATTTTTATTCTTATTACTGGTAAATAGCCTATATTTACAGATAAACATTTATGCATAGTTACTGTATTCAGTTATAGCCTACAGTATGTATTCAATTATTTATCATGCGCAACATAGATAAAATGGTCTTTACCCGAGCTTCCAGTATTTCTGTCATAATTAACAGTGCAGTGTGAATGGCAAGGAGTCAATAGCTCTGCTTGTATTGCAGCTCTGTTCATTTACAGTGTAGTTCAGGCCACTAGACTACAATAGACAACTCCAAAAAAAACTGCCTACTCATGGTTAAAAAAACATCAGAGAACCGAACTTTAAATCTTTGGCAGGAGCGATGAAGCTGTCACCGACAGCAATGCTTTGATATGAAACAAAAGAAGGGGCTGTTTTTGTGTTGTGTATTTCTGAGCCATACTAAACTCTGGTTTACGAATGTTTATTTGATTGGTGTTGAAAGGAGAAAGTACAAAGGTAGATAATCCCAGACAGTCATTCTTGGCACAGCCCACTCAGGTTTTCTGGCTATGAAAAATGATTTCTCTCAATCACACTCCCGACTCCCACAGAAAACCATCTAAAGGACTTTATTCTCCTGTCCAGTATTTTCTGATTTGTCATTGGTTGCACCATCACTGCCATCTAAGGCGTACCAGACAGAGCTCTCCACACTTCAGATTATTTTGTCTGTTCTTTTTAGCATGTATCCAGGGCAACCTCCAGTGACACTGAATATCACCACCTGTGAGACACACACTGACTGAACAAACACAGAGCGCACCAGTATTCATAAATCTGCGTTAATCATTCACGGTCAATTTATGTATCTTATCGTGATAGTTATAAAATGAATTTGCTGCCAGTTCAATCCCTTTTTAGCAAACAACAGTTCAGTTAATGTTTACTAATATGGTCCAGGGCTAATATGGTACAGATTTCCTGGTACAAGTAATCAATTTACATAATTTATATTTCTTAAATATTGTTAATATGTAACAGTTCAATGATCCTGAGAGTTATGTTTAAAATTATTGCTCAACAATAGCTTTATGGCAGAGACAAATTACTGTTGTTTGCTGTGGTCAAAATGATGGCACTGCCACACATCCCTGGCCACATTCAAAACAGGATGAATGAAAATAATGGCTGCTTTGCATCCCTCACATCACCTCTCAGGGCATATAGATCAGTTTGCTGCTTCATAATGCTAATTTCTAAATAAGACAAATTGTTTAAAACGAAACTAAAAGTAGTTATCAACAACCAGTAAATATATGCACTTGAGAATGTGCATCTCATTTTTTCTAGGATTGTAGTTATTACACAAAAGGCCACAAGGGGGATCCAAAAGTTCAATTTCATTGATGAAGTAAAAGCTCAGAAGCTAGACAGTTTATTGATATTGTGACGCTGAAAAAAAAAAGGCAGGAGGAAGAAAAAAGCTTAAGCAGTTTTCCATCAACAAACATCAAGTGTAATGTCACAGCTTATCAAAAACATAAGAAAAAAATATATCATGGTTTCCACAAAATATTAAGCAGTACAATTTTCAGCATTGATGATAATAATAACTCTTTTATGAGCAGCAAATCAGTATATTAGAATGATTTCTGAAGGATCATGTGACACTGAAGACTGGCTTAATGACTGCTAAAAATTCAACTTTGCATCACAGGAATAATTTATATTTGAATGTATATTAAAATAGAGAAATATCAAATGATAAATATCAAAATATTTCTGTTTTTACTGTATTTTTGAATCATATAAATGCAGCCTTAGCAAGCATAAGGGACTTTTTTCAAAAGCATTAAAAATATTACTGACCTTAAATCTTTGAACAGTATAATATACATCATGCTGATGAACGATATCTGTTAACAGCTAGTATTTTTGGTTGAAGATGCCTGCCAATTAGTGGCTGATTATATTCAACACAGCTCCTCCAAGGACACAAACGGTAATAACAAAACCTGATTTTCATCTGCTTTCAGTAAGACTGTGGAAAATAGAAGTTAAAATCAATGGTGTGCATTTGAAGACATAAAACACAGGGAACACGCTACATAAACAATTATTTTAGAGCAAAAAGTGTGGCTAATGGACCAGAGAGCAATGGAAAGATAATGAATTGAGAAGAAAAAAAAACCCCTCTTGATTATCACCAGCGTGTTGCGCAGTGGCCTCGGCATGGGGTTCGTCAGCAGACTGGATGGAGAAGTTCTGCCTTTTCAGAAGTGTTCTCTGAGGGGAGAGAGAAGATGAAACATGCCTAAGGGAGCCTGTGAGGCTGGACTAATCTGGAGCATCAGTGAGGAAATTGAGGCCTGCTGATTACCATGCTGCTGCCTCTCTCTCATTATCTCCCTCCTCATTTAACAGCCCTCGGCCCTCAAAGCTCCTCAGCGTGAGTGGGTGAGATACTGTTTCAACTGCAGGCTCTCCACGCTCTCTGTTCTCACAGCCCTCACTTTTTATTATGCCAAGTGCACCTTTAAAAGCTCAAAGAGAGATCCAGTGCTTCTGGATTGCGAGTTTTGATGTCCAGAAGCGATTGAGGAAGCCACTTGATCTTATGTTTTTCATCAGGTGAAAGTGCGACTCTGAGACATTATGTTTTACGATATCAGTGAAGTGTCTAAAAATGACGTTTTAGACTCTGACCAAGAGGTGGCGGCAATCAACTGGAATTTCCTCACTCGGATGCCTTCCTTGTGGATTTCATTTATGAAAGGGAGGGCCAAGCACGAGACAAACTTCATTATTGACTTTATTATTTTGCATGCTGCTCCTGTGATCCATCAGCAACGCTTGGCATCTGGCTTTGCTGCGTCTCCTGAAGTTACAATGGCTGTTTGGTACAAGACCACACAGGATTTACAGCTCTGACCCACATCTACCACAGTCCAGTGCCTCAGGCAGGCACAGATGCTCCAAGATGCCCATCCAGAAAGCACGCCAAAAGCTCGGGGAGAGTTAGAGAGGAAAAGAGAGAGAACGAGAGGATGAAAGGGGTGGGAGTATGTGTGCTGGCCGTGACAAACAGGTGGTACCTTGGCTGTCAGGTAGTAGTGCCGTGTCTCCAGTCTGTTTAGTTTGGACAGCAGCCAGTTTAAAATCTCCTTTAGCGAGGCGTCCAAATACGAGGTACATAAAAACAGGATGAAAAAAATGCCTGTGATATCATGAAAACCAGCGAGAGTACATGTCGGTCGAAATCTGAACAAACTCATTTACATCATTCCCTTATTAAGCTTAATAGGATACAGTAATTCCATTTCTTTAACCAGCTAAAATTTCACAAATCACAGCTTGCACTATATGTGACCCAGCCCAGTGAGGGATCAATAGCTAATTCACTTCCAGTCTTTGGAAATGTTTAATCTATAGCCAACTATAAATCAAACCTAACCGAGAGACATCACATTTATAAAGTGGCTCAGTGCTTTTCATCATGAATGGCATTGTGTTACTGTAATAGATCATATTGAGCTATGATGTGAATGAGCGGTGTCATGAACTCGGGATGTTTGTGACATTTCTTCGGTTTAGAAACGGAGTCTTCATGACACCATAACCAACACAAACAGACTGTGGTTGGCGGGGTGTTGTCAGGGTTGACTAAGCTCACAATCAGATTGGCTTGTGCCTGGTGGATGTGTTGTTTAATGCTGGTATGGCTTATTCATTGTCAGTAAGATGAATATCCTCTTCAGTGGCTTATTATTTTCTCTTTTCAGAATGGGTAAGAAAAAAACATAATAGAAACCCAGATTTATAACAGCACCACAGTAACAATTATATTTCCATTCCGATTAAGGATCTTTGTTCCTGTGCCAAGTAAGCAATTTCCAAGGCTTTCTCGGGGTGAATCTTCGACGTTGTTTTTCATCAGGTATAATCAGTTACAAATGGTTTATGGTTTGTGTGTTTCAATTGAGTTTTTAGCAGCTTGTTTTGTCCTACATCAAATATATATTCAATATATCCATCCCATGATGAAGCAATAGTTATATCACAGTGCATAATGTCAGGAAAAATTGTTTTTACAAAGACGAATGTGAAACATGAGATTTTGTTGAGTTGTACGTACAACTTACGATAGTGTACGAACTATGAATTTAGTTTACAGCACCTTAATCAACTGAATAGAAACATAAAAAAGCAAAAAACACACCCGATGCACATTTACTCATCTTCCATTTTGTAGTTTTTTTTTTTAGAAAAGGTACATTGCACAACATCTCAGTGTGAACTTCCCAGGTGAACGTGAATGCACCATCAAGGTGAGGTCACATTAGTTAAATTTAAGCAAAGTTTTGCAGACAAAAAGGTTAATTGTCTATTGAAAATAGTGTTGTGATAAATATAAAGCACAGATCATATAAATAACTTTCAAACTAAGCAGTGCTGTGTTGGTCAACCTGCTGCAGAAATCTGCATTGGGAAATGTTTTGCCTTTACACAAAATTCCCAATAGCATTGTTTCTATTGAAATGACTGGATTTCATCTCTGAAAATTGGCTGAACAACAGTAAATGTGTCTGCAAATTCAGACTCATATAGCTCATACATTAACTAGCACTACTTTCATGTTTCTAGTATCTCACCGCAGACTCTCACTTTCTGTTTTATACAAATGCAACTACCAGCATCTTATTGACTGTAGTGAAAATTAACTCAGAGGATTTTAATATATATATTATTGTTATATTGTTGTAGTGTTGGCTGATTTTTTGAACATTGTCACAAAATAATTTTTATAGTGTAAGTCTTGATCACATTGTTGGGGTTTATTTTGCAATAGTGACCAACTGACTGTACATTATTCCTTACATAATGTATTCATATATAATTGCAGAGATGTTTTTCAGAGTTGGACTCAGGCCCAAAATACAGCATTATCAAAGCAATAGCACAATGAAGACTAATAAGAGAGCTTACTGTGAATCAGTCAAACTGCAGCCCCGTAAGATTTAGATGTGGGTGGCTGAGATAGCGGGTTTACATCTGTTTAGTGTATGAAGTCTTGCCCTCTCTTTTTTTTATTGAATCCTGCCTGAGGACATAAATACATAATTAGACTGCAATGCTATTATATTATAATAAACATTTATTGTAATGAGCTGGAATGGCATGGTTCAATATGCACTTTATGAGAAATTCAGACCTTTTTTTCAGGTTTTTATTGGAGGTTTCTAATATTACCATAAAGTCAGTATTTTATTCAAGCCCCAAGTCTTTTATTTTTCACTTTTTTTTCACCCCTTTGAGCATCTTCATCTGAAAATCTAACACATTATCATTATCACACTGCACCTTATAAAGTACAATAGAGACTGGAAATAAAATGTATTGAAATCTAAACCATAAATACTCAGGCTTTTTCCAACAAGAGAGAAGCAGCAAACGTGTAATTTTCTCTCAAGGAGATAAATACTTGCTTTTCAGCATTCAGGGTCCCTCTCCCCCACTACACATGCCACAGAGGCTTTCATTTCCCCTGTAATGATAGGGAGAGGTGACGCACAAACAGTGAAGATCCTGACAGAAGCGTTTGTGAAGACATTCAGTTTGAGACTAATTGTCTATAGGTAAACACCTGCAGGAGCTCTTCAAGACTGGTTAATCATACTAAGCGCTACTGAAACTGAGATAAAGGACTAAGGTAATGTAACCTATAACGAGACAAATTATGAGCTTCTAATGTTGTTGACGAAGTATACACGGTTTATAAATGACAAATCCCTGTTTCTTGGCTTACAGAAAATATAAAATATAAATCATTTATAATAAATTCTGAAATATTTCTTTAAAATATGATCTTTTAATTTTGACTTTAATGCTAATGACAGTGAGGTTAAAACTAAAGAAAAAGTCCCACATCATGTCTATTTTTTGAGTTTTTGTCCCTTGGAATTTTTGTGGCATGACGTATTTCCAACATTTCGTTCGATTGATACTATGGTACACCCAGGACAAATTACACTTTTAGTCCCTCACTGCATTGTTTTCAATGCTGTAAAATTACATAGTGTCTACCCTGACTAAATTATTATAATTACTATTCATTTACATATGTTATACTGGAAGATAATTCAATGCTTAAATTAGGTGTTATTTAATTATCCTACATACACTATACCGTTCAAAAGTTTTGGATCAGTAATGGTTTTTAAAGAAGTCTCTTATGCTCATCAAGGCTGCATTTATTTGTTCAGAAATACAGAAAAAAAACAGTAATCTTTCAAAATGTTATTACAATATAAAATAATGGTTTCTATTTTAATATACTTTAAAGTATAATTTATTTATGTGATGCAAAGCAGAATTTCCATCAGCCGTTACTCCAGTCTAAAGTGTCACATGATCCTTCAGAAATCATTCTAATATGCTGATTTATTATTAGAATTATCAATGTTGGCAACAGTTGTGCTGCCAAATATTTTTTTGGAAACTGCGATACTTTTTTCAGGATTCTTTGATGAATAAAAAGTTAAAAAGAACAGCATTTATTTAAAATATAAAGCTTTTCTAACACTAGGAGTGGACCTTTAGGCATGCTTTTTATTATGTTTTCATACAAATTAAATCGTATGAATTCACCATTATTTCACCAAAAATTGCATTTTCTAATTTGATTGAGTTTAGTGTAACTGTTTAGCAGCTCAACTTTTATGTTTTTAGATTTTTTATTTTTTTTTTTGTATGTAAAAACTAGAAAGTAAAATTGGAAAGTTTTATGTAAAACTTTATATGACAATACACCAGTCAAAAAAAAAAAATTGGTGTTAAGTTATATACAGAACGAATATTTTTTAATTTTTCATTGCTACTGCAGCACTTCACTAGATGAAGTGCCACTGTATTTGCACAAATATTAGATCTGCTTCAGATCAATTTAGAGGCTTTTAATGATTAAGATCATGATTTTCATAAAAGCCATTTGTTTATTCGTATGAAGGTCTCTATCTTATCTCTGTGATTAAATACCTGCTATATTTCTACCTACTCTGCCCATACACCTATATTTTAAAGCAGTGAACGGTTCTTATCTTTTGACCACAAGACAAATTGGTGTTCCCTCAGAAGTGAAGAGAGAGCAGCCCTTCTGATGGAATTAGTTTCTAATGCACATCTTCCAGCCATCACAAAACGTTTCCTTTGTGTGGCGCTCATGTGCGGCGCTTTATGTTGCGATGACCCCTGCAAGCTGCCAGCGGGATGAATTATGACTGCGTGCCTGTGACGGATGCCCGCACCGTGTTGTGATGCAGGTCTCTGGTGCGTGTGCAGACTGGGGATGACCGAGTGACTGTTCATCATCAGCGCAGACAGAAGTAACAGCCCTGCAGGCCTGCCCAGATCGTGGTCTCAATTTCTCTCTCTCTTCGCCAGGACTCTGTTGCCATGATAATGAATACAAATCTATCATCCGACTGTGTGCAATTGCGCCTCAGTGTATTGCTCAAAATTGCAGAAGCTTTGTGTCAGAGCAGCACAGTCTCTTGAAATGTTTCCAATCGCCTTTTCAAAAACTGTTTTTGTGTTCGAACAGTTTAAAGAGTGACCCGCTTTTTGTCCTCTCTCCTGCTCTCACTTAGGCTTTCATGTGGTGCTCAGTCACTATGAAACCATCTTATGAATGTTTATTGTTTTCTGGCTTTACTCTCACCCCGTGCTAAGTTGAAATGATGGTTCGAATTTTAAACAGTCCCTTGTTGTTGACATATGTTTCTATATGGGGTGGCCGAGAGGATTTGCGTCTAGAATTCACAGGAGGCTCAAATTCCTCGACCCCTGTACCTTCATTGCCGTTGAAACCCAGTCACAGCCCATAGACTCATTGTGTTAGGACTGTAGAACTCAGATTATATCTTTGTTCAGCAAAGTTCATAGACTTTGTGACGTTGCCTCAAAGTTTAAACATCTTTTTTTTTTAAATCACAATAAGATCTGATGGTATTTATGTTCTCTCTATATTGTTTGTCTGTGTTCAGCTGCTAACAAGTGGCACACCAGAAAAGTGCCTACTGACAGGAGTGCTCTTCGACGCTATCTGAGATATGGATGCGTGTGATGACAAGACAAAGTATTTCTGACCTGCATTCACCCCTCTTCCAAGTGTCTAATGCTCACAGGATGATAGCAGCATTGACCCAGGAAATGGAGCGGTGTGTGGGTGAAAGCAGAGGTAACGCAGGACATGGAGATTGCAAGAGAGAACAGAAATGATATAATAACTAGTGGAGAGTGTACAAAACACAAAGATATGAAGGAAGATAATGAGAACTGTGTTTTGTGGGAGAAAAAATGCTTATTTTAAATTTATGGGTGTGTGTCATTCTGTTCCCTCTATCATGAGTGAGGATATAGTTAACATGAATGTAGGCACCAGCAAGGGCTCAGATCTACTAAACATTGATGATGAGGTTTAATAGTAAAGTGTAACTGGTATTTATTGAAAACATTGCTAAAGCACATATGCATGCTTATTGTAACCGTTAAAATTTGCAGAGTCATTATGAAACGTGCTTGTGCTGCATTCTTTTAAGCAAAAACGATAAAAAACTAAGAAAATAAAGCAAATAAAAATTAAATATTTAATACTTCTTTACACTTTTTAAAACCATTTTGATACCTTTCAAGCACTTTTGGAATGTTTTTTTTTATTACAAACAAAAATTATTTTAAAGGTTTTGACTTCTTTCTTTTGTCTTTATCTGGTTTTTACCAGTGCATTCTGGGAATTTCTATGGAGCAAACATTTCTGCAGGGATCTTGGAACAGCCTTAAATTTGCAATGAAACAAAGTAGTTACAGATCTTTTGGTCCATATTGTGACTTACATCTGAGTGTAACGGTTTATGAAAAAATAAAAGAGATGTAAGACAGGACATAGTTCTGTCACATGGTTGTTGACTGGATTTTGAAATGTGGGCATAGCATCTGAAAATGAATGTGAGCTAGGAGTCAAAAATGAGAAAAATAGATGTTATTTCATGGCTGACTATATCTTGCTAGTGTACTGACTACTGAAGTAGGGAGCAGATTGAGAAAAAGATTAACTTATAACAGGGAATACAATAATATATATTGTTTGATAGAGCTGTTTGTAAGCTAGACAAACACTATTTGTAACAAACGAATGAGTTTCAGAGGGAGCAACAATACATAGTATAGTAAACTAAGTAGTGTAAGTTTCACATTTCTGACTGGCAGAGAACAGTCTTTTGAGTGCAATGGAGAGTCTTGCGCTGCTGATTACAGTGGAGTCTTCAGTCAGATCAGACAGCTGACTGCTCCAATCAGTCTCCCTTACCCTGCCTTTGGACCAATCCGGCCAACCCAGTTACTGGAGTCACACTCTAATTGGCTGCCGACCCCACTGGCCAGCACAATGCGCTGGGTCAAAGACTCACAGCAATATGTCGTTATGTTCTGATGTAACACAGCATGCAGCATAAACGTATTATTGTTTGGGTAGGGCCATTGTGGTGGTAATTGGTTGAAGATTGTGATTTCCTCTTGCTCATAGCTGTAGTTCTCTAATGGCTTGCTGCTGGGAGGTAAAGTGAAGCTCCTGTTCACAGTGTGGGAACAGCTCTGCACAGAACCCCAAAACATATGGGTTCATTCATTAAAGCCTGTGCTCTCTTTGCGCACAAGGAACCTAATAATAGCTCACGGTTCCTCAAGAGCTCCTTTATTTAGTCTCAAAATTCAAAGCTTTGTCTTTTGAGGAGTTCAGTACGCTTGTATATCCTCATGACAGTTTCCTTGGTGATCCACCTCTTAGATTCGCCAGACCATTTTTAGCTACATGCACACGGTGCCTGAGGAAGAACACTGTGCTGTGAGTAATGTTGACTCTGTCTTTGTCTGCGCGGGTCACATTGGTCAGTGAGCCGGTTTGCTGGCTCTAGGGTTTTCCTTTGACACTGTGGCTTCCAAACCACTGGCACCATGAACATACAAGTCATTTTTGAAAAGAAGACATGCTGTGTAGTATTCAAAGATTTTTTTTTTTTTTTTAAAAGGGATAGTTCTCCCAAAAATAACAATTCTGTCATGTTCTTCACCCTCATGTTATTCCAAACCTGTAAGACTTTCTTTGAGAGAAGATATTTTTTGAATAATATGGAGTGATGTCTTCTTTTGTTTTCCATACACAAGTTTGGAACAACATGAAGGTGAGTGGATGATTAGTAAATTGACACACAACATGCAGTAAAAGACAACAACAGATTCCCAGTGATCATTTCACATCCTGTTTATTGACCTTCTATTATGTACATGTGTTGAGTGACACGTCTAATAATGAACAAGATTAACAGTCCTTATTTTCACAACCCACAGTTTGGTTTTATTGCAGGAGGGGCCATAGTTCTCATTCATTGTCCGGCGAGTCGAATAGATAAAACCCACCGACAGCAATGAATGTGAATCAGGACCCAGAGCTGTGACAGTAGATGCAGAATACAGTCTCTCGCTTGACTGATCAGCTGGGACAGCTTCAGAGACACTACAGCAGCCATCTTGGCCAGCTCAGCAACAAAATGGACTCACACATGTAGTCTCTGGCACTCTGAAGGCCCGTGTGGCCGGAGTACGTTCGAGAGGCAGGGTACACTCAACACTCGATGGTTTCTCTCAATTGCAAACTCACCGACAGCGTTGAATGTTCACTGTGACTCGCCTGGGACTGACACACACTTCAGATACTGCTGGAATTGTGCGGTTTTGGACATGCACACCACAAACTGACATGAACACATTTATGTACCTCACATGATATTGGTAACATTCCTATTCCAAATAGTTTTCATTATGATAACCACATTATTATCAAAAAATCAATGACCCATGCCATAAAGCAAAAATCTATATTGCAGACACATATATAAAAGAAAATATTATGTATAAATGTATTGATACAATGTATTCAGTAAGTTTTAGTTAATTACATTTTCTCCTATATTTTTGGCCATTTTTATATATTTGTAATCTAAATGCTTAATGCATTTAAAATATATTTTAGACAAAATTTTCATTATGTTAAACCCCAATGATGCACATCAACAAATCATATATACACACACACACACACACACACACACACACATATATATATATATGTGTATATATGTATGTGTATATACACACATATGTTAACCTTATTAATGCAAATAAATAAATATTGCCCGTTTAAGTACATGTTGCAAAATATATGGCATTTGAAGGTTTAAACAAAAACATCCATGCTGTTTCTAGCCTATATTTAGCATATTTTAAATCTTTTTGACCATACGGGACTGTGCACTCACAGTCTCTGAGGGGAAGTTTTGTGTGATCACTGGGGCCTGTGGAGATCTGGTCATATGCACAGGGAAGCGGGCACAGTATAGCATTAGCTCTGTGGGGTCTATTATCTGATCGTGGGGGGAAGGGAACAGGAGCTGCGAGTGAGCGGGAACAGAGGGCTGCCGATTGGAGAGAAAGAGAAAAATGGAAGGGGGAAGGAGGAATCGAGGGAGCGGGCAGAAGAGTGGAGGTAGTGAGTGCATGTCTGGGCAAGGGGGTGTTGATCGATTCCAGGCTCGGCATTTCCAGACAGACTGAGTGGCAAAGGTCAAAGGGTCTCATTTCCTATAAAAGAGAGGCTGTCTGAAACGCGCCTCGTCCGTTTGTCGACTCGATGTGTTGGGAACGTGCTCACGTACTCACGTGCAAACACGGTGTGTGGCGTGTACGCAATTTCAAACATGAAAGCAAGTTTGAAAGGACTTTTGGAGAGAGTTATGCTGTATTTAACAAATATTTGGCATCAAAAACTGTTCTCAAGGCCCACATCTGTACAAAACGACACCAGCTACTGGTCTATGAGGTGAAGGTCGAACTTTATGAGCAAGCAAAAGTAACAGGCCTGAAGTATGCATTTGTCCAGCCGTCGAAATGACGGCCGTGTGAGATGCGGAAAAGAAGTGGGGGAAGGGTCTGCAAGAAAAAATAAGGCTACCATGACAGCACCCCAAACCCCCCCTCCCTCCAAACCCCCACTTGGGACTTGAACTCATGACCCTCTGGTGAATGAGTTCATAGGCGTCACAGCCAGTTTTGTGGACCCAGCAAGTTTGCTGGGAAACTTTTCAAACGGGATTTTGGGGTGTGAAATACGTAATTGGGAAACTCTAGCATAGCTGACGAACTTATTAAAGCGTTTTTACAAGAATCCAGCCTTTTCCAACAATATAAAAGTCCTCTTAAAATAAAAAACTGACATCAAGGCATACAAAAAAAGTCATAACACACAAAGACACTGACCTCACATTTCTTTTGAAGAACAAAGTTAGCAGAAGCAGCACATTGTGAAGTTCACATGCTAGTCTGTATGTGCAAAAGCTGGTCTTTTTCGAGCACTTGACATGCCATTATTGTGCCAGTCACTGCTGTTGGTTTAGTTTTGGTTGCAAGAGGATTATTGATGAAGATGTCTGCAGTAATGTGGATGGCCCTTCCCCCTCGTCTGGCCGACTGGGTATATGTCTACCTGCTCCAGACTAAATCAATAGTTTAATCCAATTGCCATTCACTTCCATAGGGATTGATATCACCTCGCATGCATACACAAACATACGCACACACACACACCATTAGGAGACCATTATGTCCAACAAATAGTGACACACTCTCCATAGTAATGTTTACAACCAACAATTAGTCAAAGTTAGCAGTTGAAAATTAAAAAAACCTGTCATTTATGTTTCTTAAAAAAGCAAAAATATAAAAATACAAGCCCTGAACATGTCCCAAAAGCCTTAACTAGCATACAAACACATGCAAACACAACACTCATGCATGCCTTGGTGGATAACATCACATGAAAATGTCCTGCTGTGATGTCTGACCGCATAAGCAACACTTGTCACATTTGTCAAATCAAATTTGTATCACATTCTAATAGCATGACAATGCATCCTAATGGAAAAGTCCTCTCGTATGCACTCAAACAGTCACAGTGGATCACAGGCTCTTCATTTAGGGAGGTGGCAGGGGTTCGAGAAGAAAAACACACTTACCACAGTGACTCTCTCAGATGCATACACCCAGTCTGGCTCCAGTCGATCTCTGCCCTCCTCCATACGTCGAGCCCGGCCGTTCCACCCCTGCATTCCTTCACCTCCCTTTTTCTCTCTTCTATTTTAAAACTCTTCGTCCTCTCCCTACTCACCTTCCACCCTGACATCTCTTTGTGAATTCCATACCTCCTCTTTCTATTCTCACCCCTTCCGCCGGTCTCCTCGGGTTTTCTCGTCCCGGTCTCTCACTCTTCTTGAAGCCGTCCTCTAGCCACTGTTAACTTAACTGCAGACGGTCTGGTGTTTCTCGCTCTCTGTGTGTGTGTGTGTGTGTGTGTGTGTGTGTGTGTGTGTAGAGAGAGAGAGGGAGTGGGGAGTGCAAACCGGGACACACAGGCTGTCAGTTTGAATGAAAATTGTGAATGCGCTCCGCTTCCTTCTCCTCCCCCTCTCCCTCTCTCCCTCTCTCTCCCTCACTCTTCGTTTCCTTCCCTCCCCCTTCATCCCCACCCTACTCTCTTGCGCACTCTTTTTTTCCTCTTACCCTCTTTTGGGTGCCCGTTCTGTCTGTATTCCCTCCCATCTTCAAACATTTTCACACTCCAGACAGACATTTATATTTTTATACTTACCACCTTCCCCTCTTTTTCTCTCTCATCACTCACTCTCTCTCTCTTCTCCACATTTAAACACATGCACACACATTCATGCTTTCCTCGCTGTGCGCCAGACACTTAACCCTTCGCGTTCTGTGAGCCACTACCCTAAAAATAGTTTATGTATCTTGGTGTCGGACAATCTCAGTGTTTATTAAGTGTGTTTTTATTATTGTCACATATTATCCATATTTTAGGTTTAGACTCCTTTCTTCAGTAACTGGTCTTATAAATGCTTATTAAAACTTACATTTAACTGTTTCAGGTAAGTCTAATCATTTGGGAATATTAAAAAATTAATTTTGTGTTTTGATTTCTTCACCATTATGTTGTTCCAAACCAGTAATACTGTTTTATAAAAAGAAAATACACACACACACACACAAATATAGGCCTATTTGTATAACTTTAATCAATTTTTTTTTTATAAACCAAGCCAAATAAACTTGGAAAAAAGCAGCTTTGATATTTTGATAACTTCTTTTTTTGTTTTTTGAACCTTTAGAATGTTTATGTTTGAATATAAATATAGTTTAAATATATTAATATATTTGCATAGTTGCTTGGTTTATTAAAAAAGCCCATTTTAAAATTTTTTTTTAAATAAACCAAGAAAGTGAACTTTAAAAAAAGAAAATAACAGTTTTGACATTTATTAGATGAAACCCCTTTTTTGCTTTTTGAACTTCATAACATTCACATAATATTCACAAATATTATAATTATTTTGTGTAGTTACATTTTAATGCCATTTTAAGGCCCTTACCCTAAATGTGCTATCAGGGAAGAATTGTATAAAGTATTTTCCCCACAGACACACTACTTTCAGACACTGCATTAAAGGATCCAATGTCTGGTCGAGTCGACTTGCCTTTTTTTCCTCCCCCTCACACTCTCCATATTCTCTCCCTTCATAGTGACATATTGATCAGATGTAATGGGAGGGGGTGGAGGAGTTGTGGTCATTGGGGTCAGTACCGTGGCTAGACTCCCTCACCCCTGTGCATGACCCCCACCCCTCTCCCAACATGTCCCCGCTGACCCCAAGCTCCCCCTTTCCAGACTGACCACCGATCGGCCTCAGCCACCGTATCCGTCTGACATTGGCAGCTGAGGAAGGATAGAGTGACAGTCAATAGTCAATACAGGACGGGTTGTGGAGGGTGGGGGAGGATCCATGTCGGTCGAACGAAAGGGAGCAGGGGGCTGTTCACCTAAAAAGGAAAATTCTGCCATCATTTACACACCTTCATGTCATGTGGAACATTAAAGATGTCTTAGTGCACTCAAAATAATAGTTCAATGAACTTAATTACATTAAGGAACATTTTTCCACATAATTAGTTTAGATTTGTACAAGACTAAAACAAGTTAATTAATACAAATAGTGTTTTGTTGTACCAAATTAATAGATTTAAGATCTTGTGTTAGATAACTAGCAAAAGCATGTTAGCTATATTAGACGAGCAAGTAATACGCAACTGATCTCATTACTGGAATATAGCACTTGCTACGATAGTACTTAGCATATAGTTAATGCTCATTGAGTAAACAGTGGTAACCCTCAGCACAAACTCAAAACCAATAGAAACTCTTCTAAATCTCCATCAAAACTGAGCATTAAACACTAACAAGTCTTCCGCTTTACTGTAAACATACAATTACACTTCAGTTTCAACATTTTTTCTTAATGCAGTCCCTTGCAACGCATACTGGTATCTACAGATTTACTGCCCAGTTAATTATATCAACAAAAATGATTGATGTAGTCCAAACAATAAATGATTCAGTTAAGTTGAATTTGTCAAAATGTTCAAGTTTATTGCTTCAGCTCATTTTAACAAAGTAACTTAACAAGCAGCAAAAAAATAAATAAATAAATAAATAAAATAAAATAATAAAAATAAATGAAATTAAAAAAAGTAAATAAATAAATAAATAAATTTTTGTATGTAATTCCAATGGTGTCCGGTGCTGTTTTAGACATTGTATGACCGAAAACATTCTTCAGAAAATCTCCTTTCATGTCTCTTAAAAACAATGCAAGTCATACAGGTTTAGAACAACATGAGAGTGAGTAAATGCTGATAAGACGTTTCATTTTTGCCTGAATTATCCCTTAAAGATTGTATTAGTTATTTATTTTCATGGGGTTACGGGAAAAAGGCTATTTGTGACAATGGAGACCCAATGATCTATGCAATATACAGGTGAAACAAATTCAAAAATTAATGAGTACCAGTTTTCCATCTCCCTCATCATTTAACCAAGTAAAAAGCAAACAATACAGCAGCGACACTACCTGAAAAACATGGTAGGCTTCCACTCCATTGCTTCCCACTGCCTAGTTATCTCAGATCAGTGAGCTTGAAGGAAATACGACAGGCCAGGGACAGCACTTTAAAAGCACTGGGACGCAGCGGTGGTGTGTCTGAGCTGGGAGTGTCTTGCAGAGAGCGGTACGCTGTTAGAAAAGCTCCTCCATTTTAGCAATCAGGCAATGTCTGGGTCCCTGTGGACACCCTGATGGACAGACAGAGTGCTTCAGTACATTATGAGGTTCGAGGCACATCAGATACCGTTGCCCGAGGCTAAAGCAACATCCTCCTACCGACTGAAAATCTTTAGTGATTGGATAACAGCGGTGTGATAATACTAAGTGACCATTTCAATATACAACAGTAAGAGTCGTTTATAACAGTAGAGAAGTTAAAAGGGGATCATTAGGATTTCAGATGCTTCAGCCTTTGCCTGCAGCAAGCCATAGGTCTTCTCTCATTAATACACGTCTCGAGTGACATGCAATATTTCTGTTAGGCAGTTTGTAAATGCACCCTAATGACATTATTATTTCAACATTGACTGTAGTGGGGTTAAGTTACACACAGATAAGCCCCTGCAGTCTGCCGCTATTACAAACGTCTTCAAATGGGCTCCTACACTTTCGTTAGCGCATCTTAAGTGCTTTTCATCATTAAGTGCGTACTATCCTTTACTTTCATTATTTGGCCTTTTACTGAGAATATGATCTGGTCTAGCTAGTTTGACACCAACGGGTCAGCGCGGCGTTCGCATGCTTTACTGCAGAAGAACCGCACGATCAGAATGAACAATCTTCTCCAGAAGCTGAGATACCAATCAGAAAAAAAGAGCCGAATGCAGCTCTGTGAGCCAGCGAATCAATACCAACCATCTTAGAAAGGACGGCATGGGGGAGCGAGCGAAAGACTAATGGAGGAAGACAAGCCAGAGAGTGGAAGAGTAAAGAGATTAATGTAAAAGAGGATTTCCCCTGAAAATGAATCAAAGCCAGCCAGTGAAATGGAAGGTCAAAGGTAATGGGATTAATGGACATAATTAACTCAACTCTTCTTAAAATTAACTCTTTTTGAAAGGGAGCAAAAATATCATAGGTTAGTTACCAAGAAACAGTGCTCACCATGGCATTTATTTCACCATAAATGCTGTATAAAATCCTGTAAAACAAGAATATTCTGACATTTTATTATAATTCAAAATAACTGTTTTTTTATTTAAATATATTTTCAAATGTGATTTATTCCTGTGATGGCAAAGCTGAATTTTCAGCATCATTACTCCAGTCTTCAGTGTCACATGATCCTTCAGAAATCATTCTAATATGATGATTTACTGCTCAAGAAACATTTCTTTTTATTATCAATGCTGAAAACAGTTGTGCTGCCTAATATTTTTGTGGAAACTGTGAATCATTTCTTCAGGATTCTTTGATAAATATAAAGTTCAGAAGAACACTATTTATTTGAAAAAATTTAAATGTTTTAATTTTATTAATATTATTATATTTTTTGTATGATGCATTGCCCCATTATTGAAAATTACAAAAAAAACCTTGCTTTTCTTTCTCACAGACTGAGAATTATTGTATTAAAATTTTAATATTATTAAATGTATATTAAAACAGTTCTATTTTTGATCAGTTTATGTAGTGCTTTTCTATCACATAAAACAAGGTCAGCATACACTGCAGTTGCTTTAATATATTTACAGTCAACCAATCACACTTATTTGCACATTTTTTTTGCAGTAAAAATAACAGACTACTTTATTATGTTGCTTATTTCTATAAACACAATATAATAATGATTCCAGTTAACGTATCCTTTACTTTTCATTTCTTATCAACTGCTGACTCTTGCAATCGTGTTTCTTTAGGGTCATCTTTATGTGAGCTATAGCATTAAAATTAACATGTTGATCAAGAAGCCTGTGCTTTGTATAATGTGTTGCCCTCTATTTCTTTAACAGGTGTGTCCATGTCTTTTTGTATCCCATCTAATTCATTGCTCTCATCCTCCATCACCACAGCTTTCCATGATTCCTGATGCAGCTTTTCGTTTCTTTCTGTTATCTGCGGTGACGGTGGGACTGTTGCCACCAAAGCAGGTGGAAGATGTTTGAACTCCTCCTCATTTATATCGAAATCCTTCATTTTATGATCAAGCACCCACCAGCGTCCCGCAAAACCCACATCCAGCACGCGTTTTGGCAGTTCTGACCAGGGCACAGAGATCGCCGAGCAGCGCGCCTCATACAGGCTGGACTCGGAGTCGTGGTCTGTGTAATACGTCAAAGATGTGACGCCTAGACTGGCATAGCGCAGCCTGCCCTCATTTCGCAGTTTCACAAGGGTCTGGACGTGTCCATCTGAGGTGCCACTGCGTATCCATGGTGACAGCAGAGCCAGACGGCTGGAGGTTTCTAGCAGGCTGGTCTCAAAGGAGGCATCATCAGGGTTGGTGTAATAGCAGGCGTACATTCCTCCCAGAAGACCCAAGTAGACCGAGGCTTTAAGGGGTCGCTCTTGGGCCCCCAGCACCGCCTCACGACAAGCCTCCTTATAATCGCTTAAAAGACTGCGGCACCAAACACCTGAAAACAGAAATAGCAGATTTTGATTCATGTTCAGCTAATGCAATTTTCCAATATGCCACATATTGTATGAAAGATGATGCAATAAGAAAAAACTATAAGCAATACGAAATTATATATTAATGCCACTATAACAGATTTAGAAAACTAGTTAGCAAACTAATAGAGCTGTATTTCCGTAGATTAAAAAAAAAATTAACACGCCCTGCACTCAATTCAGATGATAAATAAATGTACACTTGACTCACGTGACTGACCTCCTAATCGTAATACGAACAGTATCTTTACACTCATATCTGAAGGAAAAAAAATACCCGTGGCTTAGTCTTACCTGCGCGACTGTTTATCAGTCTTTGCCACCTTGTGCCCTTGGTTGTCTCTGTAGCTGCTGTGGAGCACCATCTCTTCAGCAGCCACGAGGCGGCCATGTTAGCAAATGAACTCACGAAGCGTGAGAGTTCAGAGTTCACGGTGGATGTTGCGCTGGAAGAGCGTCCAGCCGACAGTTTCCAACACTGGCTCAACGTAACAACGCAGGCTGGTGAAACTGTTGAGCCAAAATGGCGAGCAGCACGGTACGTGTAATGTTATTGGTCCGGTGGAGAAACAAAATAGTGCCTTTTCGGTTCCACCATGCATTCTTATGAGCCATGTCATTAAAACAGGAAAGGATACAAGAAACAGATGTTTTTAAAGTTTTTTCTTTTTTTTCAAACAAAATAGAGAGGTCTATAATTATTTGTATCAAATATTTGGATCTGTGAATGTGGAATTTGGAAAGCAAATATTCTTATGCGCTATGAATTTATTTCATCACAATTTTGACAATATCACATGCGTATGTATTAATAAATATGACGAATATATGAATATATGAAACTATTAGATAACAGTCAGGAAATTGTTTTATCAAAGTAGCCTAATAACAAAAAGTAGGAATGATACAGAGGGTCTTTTATTTTTAAAAAAAAAAAAAACCCTTTTGTCTAAGATATAATACAACCTGCCTTGCTGATTCTTAACTTTAAGCCATCAATACTCGAAAAAAACAGGTAAAACAGGTAAAAACGCACCGGTTTTAGTTCCGGCTTTGTTCCGGTCACGTGATTATGTTTTGACGCATCGGAACCCTGCAGGTGACGTGGAATATGGGGCCGATAAAGATAAATCTCTGTGTATTAAGACGGCATCCAGAATATTCTAGCTACAATCAATTAGACTAATGGTTTTTTAAATCTCAGTTAGTCAAAAGATACTGTTAAACACCACCTGGGCTGACGAAACTATTGTTTTTGTACCTGCTAGCTCGAAACAAGCTTGATTGTTGGAGTTGCCAGGAGTCAGGATTGGCGCAGGATTAGTTACCATATTGTAGCAGCCAGGTGAGCAAATCAGTCTAAATATGATTTTGGTGGTGACGGCTGTCGTATGATTATATTATGTTTATTGTCGTCTTTCCGCGCAGATAAGTTAGTATTCTTATGAGAACTCTCTGAGTCTCCTGTGATCTCCAGTCATGGCTAGTCCAGAAGATTTAAAGTTTCAGGGTAAGGATTATGTGTCTTGTATGTTCCTTCTTGTTTTGTCTCTCTGTCTTTCTGCTTTAATCTTCATTCTGCACGTTTCCAGAGTTTGAGGAAGCCGCAGATCTCCTGTCTTCAAATCCCGGAGCCTCAACCCTCAGCATCTCCAGCCCCGGCGCAGCAGCCTCCTCCGGAGATGTCAGGGTGGATCTGTCAGACGATGAAGACAATCAGCAAGAGAGTTCAGAGGTGAGCTGCGAAACCAAACTGGCAAATCAGGCCCAAAAAGCTGATTATTTCACGTGCATCTTAGTTTAGGGATCATTGGTGTAAGCCCTTTTCTTTGAATTTCCCCACAGTTGCTTGGAGGTGAAAAACAAACTGGTGGTTTTTGGACGTTTGAATACTATCAGTCATTCTTCAACATAGATACAGTGCAGGTACATTTGTTTTCTTACTTACGGTATTCTTTAGAACCCTCATAGTCTTGGTACAATCACTGTGTGTGGGTCAAAATGACCCTAATGGGATTCGGTATAATTCAGTCAAACTTACAAATGAAAAATCAGGTAAAAACATCTAACAGTAATAGTTCCCACACATGACCAAAAATAAATAAATAAAAACATGTTTTAAAAAAAGCATGACAAACTGTAAATTTTATAAAAGGTATTGTAACTATTTTTTAAAGCATTTAATCATTTTAAACAGAAGAAGTTTGTAAAAACACTTATTCTGTGTACTTTCCTAAAGCATGCCCCTTGCAATGTGAAGATCACAGCAAAATTAACATGCATGAACTGACAAAAATGTACACTGTCAACAAAATTTACATAATACTAATAGTAATTTCACTTTTAGTCTTTGTCACGTCTTGGTAAATTTGAACTACTTTGAACTAATAAAGGGAGATCCTGGTTGCTTTTTCATTTACCTACATGGAAATACCACATTCAAATCAAAGCATCAACAACTCTAGTGCCCTAGTAATTGTATGTACTGTTATCTTTATTATTGTAGGTGCTGGATAGGATAAAGGGATCAGTCATGCCTTTGCCAGGACGGAATTTTGTCAAACACCACATTCGAAACAACCCTGATCTTTACGGTAATGTAGATATTATTTTTAACCTCTTAACGCAGCCCCAAACAATTTCTTTATATTTGAATGAATGTGGATTATCAGGAAACTCTCAGAAATCTTAGTCTTTGTTTTCTTTCCTCTTGCCAGGTCCTTTCTGGATCTGTGTGACTCTAGTGTTCTCAGTGGCCATCAGTGGAGACCTCTACACATTTCTGGTAAATACGGGAGACCCAGGGTTTCACTACAGACCACAATTCAACAAAGGTGAGAGTACTTTAAGAGTAATTGGACCTAATAATGTACTTTACAAATATAAAAGAACACAGTTTTTTGGTAATGTATTTGTTTTAGTCATATAAATGTTTCATCTAAATACTATTATATGAACAACCAGTTAGATTTGAGGTTCAGTGAATGTAAAGGTCAACCATTGATTTAAACACAACTCATAGATTGAAGATTTGAGTCTTTTTTATTTAAAAAGAACATGTAGCAGACAGTGCTGTTTATGTCAGTCCCTTATGAATATACTAAATGAAGATTTTGTTCTGTTTTAGTCTCGATTGCAGCTGTCACTGTGTTCCTCTATGCATGGCTGGTTCCTCTAGGAGTTTGGGGCTTCCTAACGTGGCGTCAAAGTGTTGAGAGACACATCAGCGGCTACACGTTTTTAGAGACTGTGTGTGTCTACGGTTACTCTCTGTTCATTTATATCCCTACCTCGGTAAGTTTGAGATAATGTTAGGGTTAGGGTCAGACTTCATGACGTTAGACCTGATAAGTCATACTCGGTCTCTGTTTTCAGATATTATGGAGCATTCCCGTCTACTGGCTCGAGTGGCTATTGATTGTCATTGCCATGGTGATCTCGGGCTCAGTGTTGGTAATGACATTCTGGCCGGCTGTTCGCGATGACACAAGACTAACGGCATTCGCAACCATGGCAGTAATAGTGTCACTTCATGCCCTTCTGGCTGTTGGCTTTAAGGTGAGAGAAAGTCTTCAAAGGAACATTCGAAATCAAATACACCTTAAACACCATCAGCTATGCTGTTAATAACTACAGAAAATAATTTTGATTCGTCTTTGAGTCTTTTTAAATTAGCCTTTTAGGGTGGAACTACTTTTTAGGAGCAATTGCTTGTTACGCATTACCATAATTCCTGTAATCTTTCTATGAATACAAGGCAAAAGTAGCTTTGTTTACTTTTACAGCTGGTTATGGTATCTTGAGAGGTTGGACATTAATTTGCACAGACACGGCTGGCAAGCGTTCATTTTTACACGAGTCTTATGCTAAGACATTTAATTGGAACCAGTCTGATATCACAGCAAATAAACGTTTCAAGATATTTCATTTTCCATATTAAATTATGTGGTAATTGACAATAGATAGTGCTTAAAGTGATTTATAATGTGACACACTACCGTTGAAAAGTTTGGGGTGTGTGTGTGTGTGTGTGTGTATATATATATATGTATATACACACACACACTTTTAATATGTTTAATCAGCAAGAATGCATTCAATTGATCTAAAGTAACAGTAAAGACATCTACAATGTTACAAAAGATTTCTATTTGAAATAAATTCTGTTCTTGTTAAAATGTATTAGTTTCCACAAAAGTATTAAGCACAACAGTTTTCAACATTGATAATAATAAGAAATGTCTCTAAGAAATGCAGCAAATCAGCATATTAGAATAATTTCTGAAGGATCATGTGACACTGAAGACTGGAGTGATGATGCTGAAAATTCATCTTTGCCATCATAGGAATACATCATATTTTAAAATATTAAATACTAGAAAACATATATTTTAAATTGTAATAATATTTCACAATATTACTGTTTTTACCTATTTTTATAAATAGCATAAGCATTACTTCCCTTTCCAACTGCACATGCAGTTTCATTGGTCATTTCTTCTAGTAAAATGACACCATCCATTACAATAACTTTAGTATTTAATACATTTCCATCTCTCATTTTAGCTCTACTTCTTCAAAACGCCAACATACACAGGATCATCGCACTCCGGACAACAGACTACCCCTGCTGCAAATCACACAACACTTGCCGTGGAAAAGTCTCAATGACCAACTGAATGGGAAACTAGGTGTCTGTATATTCAAAGGACAGGGAAAATGTGTAGTAATTATGATAAATGAGCGATGAAGGAGTTCAGATTAATGTGCTGACGCTTGATGCACACAAGCATTCCCAGCAAACACATTGAAAGTGTTTCCAGTTTGTAACTAACCAAGCAGATAATCTCCCTCAGATCACAAGTAAAATCACAATAATGGTTTACTGATGACTTTAGTTTGTACTGTTTTTCTTCAATAATTTTTCTTTGAAAAGTGTTATGGGCACTTATGTCCATTTATTACCTATAATTTAAGATGTTGCCATTTTTTTTTTTTTTTGTTTCTTTCAATCAAAATAGAGTAATTTATAAGAGTGATCTTGTATTACTGTGAACTGACTTGAGGTTTGCCTTATAATCCCTGACTGCTTTCTTTCCTTTTAGGCTACTTTCTCTCATTATTCTGTAAGATGAGAGGAAGTACCTGTATTAAGTATTTAATGTTGCTTTCCTGGACAGTTTTCTGCTTGACACTGTGGATTAAAATCATTCTTGGCAGGGTCAAACATGTCATTTTGCGCTTATTTGGTATGAATGTGGAAAAATGCATCATCACACCTACTCGGGCCACAAATTTCTAAGGCGGCATGCATTGCACTTTAGTATAAAAGTCATACACTTTTAGGGATGGTTCAACCAAAAATGAAACTTCTGTCATCATTTTCTCACCCTCATGTCATTCCAAACCTGTTTAACTTTGTTCTGTGGAATATAAAATGTTATTCTGAACAGTGTTGGTAGCCAAACTATTTGGTGCCCAGTCACTTCTACTGTATGAACACAAATGTTCCACAAAAGAAACTAATATGGTTTTTAAATCATATGAGGGTGAGTAAATGACAATTTTTGGTTGAACTATCTTTTTCAAAAATCATTTAAAAGGGTAGTTCACCTTCAAATAATTCTCTCATTCTCAACCCTTATGATACACCTATATGACTTTTATTCTTCCACCAATCCAGTTCAATTTGTGCTTTTTCATAAAATAAAAGTGGACAGTTCCCAGTAGCTGACAATCAGAAAGGACATATCAGAACCTCAAAATAAGTCCCTATGACAAAGTATATACTGAAACAATACAACAGCTTTGTATTAGAAAAAGACAAAAGTAATTGTTGAAATTGTGCACTGGCCAATTTCATTATATGGAAAAGAGCAGCTTAGGTGACAAAATTTCTCCTTTTTGTTTCATGGAAGATAAAAAGTCATATGGGTGTCAAACAATTTTCTATAACACTTTACAATAATGTTCTTTACAATAATGTTAATATTTTTGCAGCTTTTATCTTGGTTAAATGTTCATTTCTACATAACTTCTCATACATTTCAAGTTATATAAATTAACATTAATATATTTTAAACAATAATAAACAAAAGTATATAAATTGACATTAACCATAATAAATGCTGTAAAAATTATTTCATGATACCAAATGCATATAAACAAATGGAACGCAAATGTAAAGTGTTACTGCATTTCCTTTTCTTCTCCATTTAAAGGAATAGTTCACCCAAAAATGGAAATTTTGTCGTCATTTACTCTCACTCATGTCATTCCAAACCTGTATTCTTTCTTAAACTGAACACAAAAGAAGATATTTTAAAGAACCAAACAGTTGTTGGTCCCATTGACTTCCACAGTATGGAAAGAAAAAGTCAGTGGGGACCATCAACTGTTTGATTACCAGCATTCTTTAAAACATCATCTTTTATGCTCAACATAATAAAGAAACTCATACAGGTTTGGAGCAACATGAAGGTGAGTAAGTGATGACAAATTTTTCATTTTTGGGTGAACTATTTCTTTAAAACACATCTGCTTTTCCATCTATAACCCATCTAGGGGTGCGTTTCCCAAAAGCAACTATGGTCAAGTTCTGTCGGTGCCACTGCAGTTCAACAGAACTTGCAACCACAGTTAGCTAATAATGCTTTTGGGAAATGCACCCCAGATCATGTGACTTCTCAAACCATCAGGTTTGATTTTATCCTTTTTCCCCCCCGATGTCATCCATAAAACAAAACAAATGCTACTGTAAGCAGCCACACTTAAGGACTTCTCCATCAACATTTAATTTGCTCCTTTTTTTTGTCTGTTGCTTTTTTTTTTTTTTTTGTGAAAGAAAACAAAAACAAAAGTTAATTCTACAAACTAGCAGACATGGTTGTTTTCATCTCATGATCTCATGAAAGTTGCTAAATCAAACTGAATTAACTGAAACAAAGTGACTGGAAGTGATGCATACGACTTCAGAGTCTTGGATGAGGCTATCATCATATCATATCCCCGGTGTGGGAGAGGAAGGAGGAAAATTATAGCTAGTCAGGCATCACTTGATCTCCTCCTTTCCTCAACAGGTCTCACAACACGCAGAAGTTGACAAGATAAGGTTTCAGGGGATGTAAACTAGGATACTGCAATTCCTGCTGCAGCGGTCAGTGTGTGTCCACAGACCTCACTGTTAAAGTCATTCATCCATCTGTCTTCCTCCCCTCAGTGCCGACTGTCCTTCCCAGCACTCTGCCGTCCTCCTGGTCTGATAATAGAGGGTTTTGGTGCTGGTATTCTTATTCCTACAACCTTTGTGTCCTTATAATTGACTAAAAATGAATCCGCCAATTTACAAGTCGGATTTGCGTCGAGTTAGAGGTCGACAGAAGCAGTCTCGATAATCCATGCTCAGAATTCACCTCAGGGAACACCAAGCGACATAAATCTGGGACTGCACTACATTAAAGCACACAGTCAGAAATGGAATGAAAGTAAGACAATCTCTATCTACACTATGGTTGTCTACAGGCAGGATCCAGCGGTACTGCGCTAGTAGTCGTAATGAACTTTGTGAGCATCTACAGCACGTGTCCGTTTCTTCTGGCGAGAGATGAGAGGTTGTGATCATCTTGGTGAGTCGAGATGGCCGTCAGAAGCCCATGCTGAGAGAATCGAGATGCGATAGCCGGTCGATTTCATTGGAAACGTAAAAAGCCGATGGTGATGTGTAGGTACAACGGAGCTGGAGTTATTAAGAACAGTGGCAAGATCCTGCAATAGACCTCGAATTCATATCAATAGTCAATGATGGCATTTATGCGGCTAAAATAAGTGGGAGTTCATGAAGTAAGGGGGAACATGTGCACATTTGTAAAGCATTTATATAAAAAAAAAAAACAAAAAAAAAAAATCAAAATGTGTCCCGTCATCAGCGTTCTTCCGAACGAGTCCTTTTCGTTGAGTCTTGAGTCTTGAGTCTCTGGTTTGTGCTTTTTCAGCATGCTTAGACAAGTGCTGCCTCCTAGTAGCTGGTTGTGGAGCAGGCGCTGTGTGTGGTTGGGGTGGGAGGAAAGAGTAACAATGATACACCTCAGACGTGCTGAACTGGCCGAATGCCTGCGCACGTTAAAGTTATAGAGCTGCGGGACGGATATGTAAGAATAAAACACCAGTGAGAGAAACAGAGTTTAGGATATATATATACATACGTATACATGTATATCTATAGACAGCGAGAGAGAGAGAGACTATAAAGTGATGGTCAGAGACTGGTGCATTGGTTTTGGTATTCTGAATTTGGCTGCGGTCAGTTTGCAGGGGTTGGGGGGTAGGGTGGGGTGAGGTGGGGTAATTGGACATGCAGAGGCCGTCCCTTGGCCTTAGCTCCCGTAGTGCATGGTGTTGCTGGGGATGGCCATAGGAGATGCCATGGAGATAGCCGGGCCGCCCATGGTGAACTGGTTGGTGACGGGGTAATAAGGACTGCTGCTGCTGGGACCCTGCTGGGCAGTCGTGGCCCCTGAGGGGAGAGAAAAGCAACATTATATCCTTTGTATTTACGAACGTGTGGTTTCTAAAGCCCAAAGTATACTTCGTTTTTTTTTTTGTATGTTTACGCTAGCGTTATAAAGTATACTCTGATGTTGTGCGCGAATGTGGGCGGTCGACACATGCACTCTTGAAAACTTCATCCATGTCCAGTGTCTGCTCTATTTTTCCCCCCATAATTTATGAGCGATAAATATTTTTGAACTCTTTTATACCAAAGCTGGGCTATCCCATTCCCTCTAGCTCACAAGCGCTTGTTAATGTGAGCGTCTGTTGTTGTTGCAGTTTACGCTATTTTGTTGCTGTGCTGTCTCTTTAGTTTCGTTTTCTACTCTGAAACAACAGCCCGGGACTGTGTTGCCACCTTGTGGAACAAGTGATCACTGCAAAACAAATTCAATGCGCATGTGCAACCTGTGCGTAAAAACTACGGTTACAAAAATCAGGTGGTGCGCGGACAGTATACACATACTATTCTGATGACAAAATTTGTGTCGTGCATTGTACACAGTCCTTCACGTACATGTAAAAAAATTAAGTATACTTTGGGCTTAAGATGTTGAAGTTCAAAGTATGCTTCGGTTTTTATGTGTAAGCTGTGTTACTCGTATAGTGTGAGTGACAAATTTTTTTGGTACTAAGTTTGTCTACAACGTGCAAACTTCCTAGTGTGCGTGTGTCGAGTGCCTGTGTTTACACACAATCAAATGGAGTATATTTTGAAAGTCTATACGTGTACCTTAAGTGTTCATGTGACCACTAAATTATTCAAATCACCATTGGGATGTTAAAAAAATACTGTTTATTAACTAGTCAACTAATCAGTAGTCAAAGAATATGTATAATTAGCCTGGTTTCAGGTTCATTAAAACCTGATCAGCTTAACGTAAGACGCTTTAAAAATAACAAAATGGAGACTGGAAGAGAACGAAAAAGTTTTTTTTTTCTTATTTTTTTTAACGCAACACACCATCTTGAAAATACAACACGTTTGAGAATGAATGCAATGAGACTATTCACACGGTAGCGGTTGAAGATACCAATCTGCAGGCACTCAGCACACACTACCAGTACTGTAAAGGCCTATTCATATCACAGCAAGCACAAATGTTCAGTGCAACACGATATTAAACAATGGACACCTTCACACTTAAGAACGTTCAGTTTACTGGGTCTACTCAGTATGGAGAGAGAAAAAAAAATATTGAAAATTCTGTCCCGTTATTTCAAACCTATAGGGCTCATTCATCTACGAAACACAAATGAAGATATTTTTAATATTCTCTTATCATCATAAGCATCATCATCACAGAAATTCAGTCTGACTTGCTTGACACAAGAACCAAATAGGTTTGTTCTTGCACATCAAGCAAGAACATTTGAGCTACAGTTTAATGTGCCCTGATCGGTATATGAATAAAAGCTTTTACAAAAAGTTAATGTATGTCTATGTAATTTTTTTTATGCATGAAAGTTTAGGAAAGTGTGGAATTTCAATGTCTGGACAAAAATGATGAGAGAATATGAAAAATATTTTCATTTGTGTTTTGAAGATAAAAGTCTTATTTTTTCATTTGATACAACATGAGGGTGAGGAAATAATTACAGCATTTTAATTTTTTGGGAGAAATATAAATTTATCTGTAGGAGTCCAGGTCTTGTGAAGACAGCAAGAGCAGAGACACTCACCCTGGACGATTCCGGTGCTCATTATAGAACCCATTCTGGAGTGAGTGTGATTCACAATCCCCGTGTTCACTGGAGGGGAAAAAAGACATCTCTTTTCAATTTACACAAGAACAAAATGTGATATACATGAAACACATGAAAATTTGACATGAAGCTAAAGGAGAAAAGGCTGTGATATAGACGATCTTAAACTGTAGTACTGTTGTATAGAAAATCTCTCAATAACTATTAATTGTACTATAAAGGGTATTAGAAGAAATATTAAAATAAGCATGTTTAATGCTTATTAAAGGGGTCATATCATAGACTTTTTTTCCCTGAGGTACAATTATAAATGATGTTTTATAATCATGCAACGCATGATTGTTTTGACTATTTGGACTGGGGCCTGGTGTTTTCATAATATTAAGCTCTTATCTCAGAAGATCGAATTAAAGATTTGATTCTTCATTATGTGGCCTTTTAATATAATAAGCTTTTTTTAAATTAATCTCAGCCTTTAGTTCTTAAAGGAATAGTTCACCCAAAAAAAAAAAAAAAAAATCATTAACTCACACTCATGTCGTTCCAAATCTGTGTGATTTCCATTCATCTTCAGAGCACAAATGAAGATAATAATTGTCCATCCATTAAAGCATCAAAGTTTTGGTGGTGTGGATTTTCAAAGTGCATAAACACTGATCATCACATACACAAAGCTAAAACATGGTTGCTTGACGTGTAAGCCAATGAGGTTTGAGCTTTTGTGTTACTTAATGTCTTTTCATACCTTTTTGAAGTGTAAAAAATGTGTTTATGTGAACTTTCAATGGATGGACGACAAAAAAAAAAAAAAATCATCTGTGTTTCAAAGAACTAAAGTCTAATGGATTTGAAAAGACATGATGGTGAGTAACTGATGATACAATTTTCATTTTTGGGTGAAAAATCACTTTTAGAAACACCACAGAGCTCATTTCGCTCCTCATATGTGTGTATGTGTGAGCGTGTGTGTAAATATCCATACGTGCATGCGTGTCTGTACCAATGGGGATGAGATTGTTGTGGGACACTGTAGTCCCACTGCCGCCAATGACAGTGCTGAGATCATAGGCCGCAGGCATCCCTGATAGAAACAGAGCAAAACTTTAGTGGCATCACTCCAGTTATGCATTACACTTCAGCTAACTAATATATATTTAAAAAGAGTTCTGGAATGATTTCGTAAGAGGCTTCCTAGTGATCATGTACCTGACACAGCCATGCCTTGGCTCATGCTGTAGGTTCCCCCAGCGTTCCACATGTTCTCTGAGGGCGAGGAATAGTGTGAACCTGGAGGTGGGGTGGGTGTTGAGCCCGTGTACCTGCAGAACACAGCACAGCGTAAGGAACACATGTTTCAGACATCCTCTTATTGCTTTCCAAAGCAATGCGGCCACACACCGGAAGAAGGGGTTCTTGAGGTCAAGAAGATTACTGGACTTGGAGCCTGTCTGGTCCACTTGAGCAACAATACTAATGTCATAGCTTTGTCTGTGAGAGGAAGTGGAAACAAATGAGGCCACGAGAAGTAAAAAACGAAACAGCCTGCGGGTTAAAACACAAAGCATTGTGGGTGCTCACCTCTTGTTGGCGATTAAAAGTGCAGTGCCTGACATCGTGTCCCCTGCCTTGGCAAAGAGAGGTGACTGCAGCAGACAGCGCACCTGGTACCAGTGAGTGAGGGGTTCTGTGGGGGCCGTAGAGAGCCACACCGTCATCCTGTTCAGAGAGACACGGCACAAGAGCATATCTGTCAAAATGTTCAGATTACAAAACATTCGAACAGCCCCCTCATATTCAAGTATTCAAACAGTTTTAAAATCATGACCATATTCCCATACGTTGATAAACTATCATCATCAAGAGAAACTGAATATAAATGATCACACAACTACTTAAGTTAATTAAAATGTATTTGGTGGAATGATTAAAATTTGAACTGATCTATGCTTATAGTCTAACATACCAATTCTTTAATAAGAGTCATCATTTAAGTATCACTAAAGTATTTTTAAAATCTGACAATAAAGTATGTATTAAAAAAAATAGATAATGGTAACTTCATTTCAGGGGTCTACAGAAGTCTTTTTAAAATCGGACAGTATGAATTAAAAAAAATAATGGTTGCTTCGTTCATTTCAGTGGTCCACGAAAATTAACGAACACACTAAACAAACTTTTAAAAATGAACTGAACCCCTCAAAACAAACTGACAGTCATCTTATAATTTACATTCTGACAAAATTATAATTGACAAAAAAAAAATACAATATTCAAATATTGGAATGGACCAAAATCAGACCTGAGCACACCAGTGTGAATGCAAAGAGAACCCGATTTCTTTCACTTGTTTCAAGTTTTGGTCAATTTAACATAGTCTGAATTTGGTGGTAATAATAATAAAAAATATATTCAATTGCTTCAACAAAAAAAAAAAGAAAAGAAAAGAAAAGTAGAGTAAGACAGATCTGATCTGAGCACACCAGTGACAGAGTGAAAGCACAGAAAACCAGGTTCTTTCACTTAGTTCACATTTTAGTCTTTTAAAATCATCTGAATTTGGTTGTGAGAGACAACTCAAGTGTGAAAACACTGTGAAGAGAATATATTGGAACTTACACTGATCCAATGAATGCGACATCAAACCAAAAAGCCAGCCCATGTACAAGCCCTGAATGCATCATGTGGAATTTGAAAGGGATTTCTAACCTGCAAAAAGCAAGAAAAGGATATAGAAAAATGTGACAGATTTCTTTTTGTACTTTTCCCATTTACCAAATTTTGCGTTTAAAATGCAATAAAATTAAGCATTTGGTGGAAACGTACTTGTAAAGATCCTCTTCTTTAGCTTCTAAAAAGTTCACTGTATATTTCACTGATTTGGCCATCAGGATCCTGATATCAAAAGTGTCCTGAAAGAAATCACAGAATGAATGAGAAAAGGGATATCAAAGCTCAGTCCTACATGCAGAAGAGGATGAAGCAATTTGAATAAAACAAACTGATGTGCTGTGAGGCCTCCTGTCAAAGGCTGAGCCACAGTACATCAGACTCAGTTCTAGCTCAGAGGGCTCTCCCGCCTCAGCCTGAACTCTGAAGGGTGCTACAACAGCGCCCCCTGGAGCCAGATCACAGCAGGTCACTGGCCCAGCAGTGTAACACCATTACAGGCACAGCAAATGCCTGAACAGCTGACTACTGCTGGACATAAACTACACACACAGACTGTATACTACAATTATGATGTCTGGAAATCTGTGGACTGAAAATCAAGCACACATTCGACAACTTAATTGGCTTCTCGAGTGCACGAAAGTAGAAATGGATTTCAAAAACACTGTGGATCCTAAATGAAAATCAACATCCAGAATTACACATGTAGAGAGTTCTTGTGCACATAAAGATGTGCTTCATAAACCTTCCTTGATAGATCTAAATTCATTGCATACCCTCTGACCACACACAAACAGTGAGCTCAGAAACCCAGACCACGAAGTAAAGCCTTTCATCACGGGCACAAAGGCAAGCATACATACTTCACTTGAGTCTCCTATATGAAACTGCCACTGAATCCATTTTTCTAATCCATGAAGCATGCTGCCTTTCTCCATTTCCCAGAAACATCCTCACTGCTCTCATTTGGGCTCGAGTACGTAACCCAATCCTCTCCGTATTTACCAAGCCCTCATTGCTCATCTATAACCAGTGAGGAGACAAATCTCCAGTTACCTTCATACTTCACACACTATTTCTCAGTGTACTCTTTCCTCTGAAGGCACAAACACAAGCCCATGTGTGTATGGCTTTCTGACTTAAGGACTTTCCAAGCTGTGGCTAGCTCTAAAAAGCTAGCATGTACTTATGAATGAACTTGCACACACCCAGTCTGCCAGTCATTCCCTCCCATTTCTCACCACAATCGGTTGTCTGAAGTATTCGTCTACTGCAGCTCCTCTCAGCGCAGACAGATCCACCCCGTGGAAAGACGGCTGGTACCTGAAAGAATCAGTTTTGTAAGCAAAAGCATGAAAGAAATGATCCAGAGTTACATCTTCTGCTACTGCCTTAAATGACTGTTTATTTACACTTTTACACATCCTCTTTTTAATCAACTCACCAGAAATTGGCCTTTGTAAACTGCTCCATGTAAAGCTGCTCATCTGTGAAAGGGGCGAGGTGGACGTCTCCAATTGTGGGAAACATTTTGCCTGAGAGAACAGAAGTGTTATATGTAAAAATATTGATACACTATGTATACTTCGGTCTTTTGTTGTTTGGTTGCTTTTACTGAAAAAAGCTTTTTACCGTTGGGCTTGAGGAATTTCTTGGCATGCAGGTAGCTCTCCAGCATCCTTTCGTTGAACAGCATGTAGCCCATGGGTTCAGAGATGATTATGTCCACCTGCTCAGGTAGGGTCACTTCCTCCACTTTACCAGGAATCACCACAACACGCTCTGACAGCCTGTTACTGTTCACAAGAACCTGTGGACACACAATTATTAGCATTATTACTACTACTACTTAGCATGACTTTCAATTAGCCAATGCCAAAAACCATCTTATTATGTCTTATCTTATTATGAAATTCTGCATTTGGTACAATACCACCTTCTTGGTATCAATATTAAGTTTATTATTTTTGTCAAGCATTCAGATCCTTTTAAAGGAGAAAAAATTCAATTATAAATATAAATGTTTACTATAAATTGTCATTATACTTTTTTGGTCCAGATATCCCACGTCACTTAATTACCTGCATATTTATAAATGATTTAATACAGTTTTACATGTGAAATACACACTACATACTTGTGAAATAAACACTACCATTCAAAAGTCAGTAAGGGGTCAGAAAGATTTTATTTTTTTCGTTAGAAATTTATAACAAGGATGTAGTGAATTAATTAAAAGTGACAGTAAAGAAGATCTGTTCGAAGAAACCTAAAAAATGTATCACTTTTTCCACAAAATATTAGGCAGCACAACTGTTTACAACACTGATATTAATAAGAAAAGCTACAAATCAGCATATTAGAATGATTTCTGAAGGATCATGTGACACTGAAGACTGGAGTAATGATGCTGAAAATTTAGCTTTGCCATCACAGGAATAAATAACATTTTAAAATATATTAAAATAGAAAATGGTTATTTTAAATTGTAATAATATTTAACAATATTCCTGTTTGTTTGAACAAATAAATGCAGCCTTGGTGAGCAAAAGAGACTTCTTGTAGTTAAAAAAAAAAAAAACTAATTAAAATCTTACTGACATCAAACCTTTGAACAGTACTGCATGTTAGTGATTGAGGAATCTGTCATACCTCTGCATGTTGAGCCATGGTACTGGCCTCCACAGCATAAACTTTCCGAGCACCAGCCTGAGCTGCGAAAAATGACAGAATCCCAGAGCCACAGCCTACATCCAGCACCACCTGAAACGAAAAGGACAGACAGGGAAGAATGAGAACAAGAATCATATTATATGACACAACCAAGTCCAAACTACAGGTTTAATTTAATAGCAATTAATTCAGAGAAGCATTCACAAGGAATGAAGTGGACTTATGAAGTGGACTTAAATGTCCATTTCCACTTAGTTATAAGTCAACTGTTCCAGTTTTAGATATTTTGGTCTGGACCACACCAAAGCTGAAAGTCAAGGCCATAATAGCCAAAATGCCTGACTAATGAGTTTTTGTAAATGGAGAACAAGAAACGTTACAAATAAGCACAGAGAAAGCAATTCTGAAACTACTCAACTTCATGCCATCTACAAATACACAACCCACAATCTATACATTAACAGATGTATCAACAAGAGAAATAACAGTACTTTATCCTTGAAGTCAGTATGATTCTGGAGGATGGCCCGTTGATATGTTCCAGTTCGCACATAATCCTGCATCATGTTTTGTTGCTGAGAGAGGTAGCCATAAAACTAAAGAAAAAAAATAAATAAATAAAAAGAGAGAGGGCATTCATATCATACCACTTCTGTTGATGCTACAAGTCAAATTTCTCCAAAAGAAATAAAGGCTAGTCTAAGATACCTTTTAAAACTCATTTAAAAATACCTCTTAAGGTTGCAAAACTGGTTCATCAAACGACAATGTGTTTTGTTTAAGCATGTTAATTAGAAGTCAAACACACCTGGAAATACTGTACAGCTGAGGACTCCTCCGTCCTGTCACTGAAGACTGAGTGTTCACCCCCATGTCCACGGCAATTCTTCAGGAGGTTATAGAATGACGAGAAATCTGCCAAACACAACACCAGTGAATACATTAAAATGACCCTATTATGCCATTTTTAAGGCTCCTAATATTGTTTTGGGAGTCTCCTACAATAAGTTTACATGCATGCAAGGTGAAAAAACGATTTTGTTTTCTCAAAATATGCGTTTAATATCCCCTCATTTTCCAGCGATTCTCAAACGATTCGTTCAAAGCAGTTCTAAGATTCAGTCTCTCTAAACCCCTCTTTTCCGTGAGCCTACTCTGCTCTGATTGGTCAGATGGCCCAGTCTGTAGTGATTGGTCTACCGCTTACAGCGCGTCAGAAACGATGGGCCCATTGCCATAGTTTTGTATGCGCGATAGAAAATATAAGCATCTGTTATTTATCATACAGGTTGTGATTCAGTGGAGCCGCTGGTCCAAATAAACTGGGTACTGAACCATCTTTCGTTTTGTGTATCCCGCGCTGAACTCCCCGAGATTAGAGAAGCAGTCGTCAGTAAAATGACGTGTTTGCGGGAGGGGTCAAGTTGTTCGCAGGCAGGAATTATGCAAATGTTACCCCATGACGTGTAGCCATCACGGAAGTGGGATTCGAATTACTAACGACTCGTTTAGGCTGTATAGAGTCGATTCTTTATTTTGGACAATAAATTTATTTATCGTGCACTTTCGGATTTACAACTTTGCAGATCGTTTACATTCACATACAGCTACATTACACACTGCATGAAAGGCAATATTGGAAATGGCATAATTGGGGCACTTTAAGAGATTACAAGCTTCAGCACCATCTCTTCATTCAAGTTTGCCCACAGTCATTTAAATTAAAAGTTTGTACACAATGAGTGACTGCAGCTGTGCTTATCTGAATGTTTGTTTGTTTACAGTGAATGGCATGCCAGCTACCATAGCTATATTCATGGTGAGAAATGGAAAAAAAAAAAAGATAGATTTATCATTGATTAAAATTCTAAACTAAAACTTGTTTCACTTCATTTTCATTAGAGTCAACTGAAAAGTGAAAGAGTGAAACTGAAAAGAGTCCTAATGGAGTTCAAGACATCACAGTCCATCAAAATAAGCTTCGCTTGTCTGAATGTCTCTCAGTGAACTGCTAAATTACCCTAAAGCCTGATGTGCCTGTAAAAGGAGGAGAGTTTTACCTGCTGGAGATGCAAACTGCAGGAGGACACTGTTACAGCCCAGAGTAATGATGAAGGACTGCTTCCCAACACGACTGCATTCGGTCTCTCGTGATACTGAACACTTAAAGACACACGTCTCCTCATCTGAGGGGGAAAGCAAATGCATGGATGTTAATAAGCCTCATCTTAAAACAGATCAATGTTATGATATTATCCCATTGTTTACAATTGTCATTGAAGAAAAACTGAATAAATTTCTTGCTTTTGAAGAATGTTTCAACAGTTTTTGTCCATACAGTGAAAGTCAATGGGGTTCAAAGCAACACAGGTCCCCGCTGACTTTGATTATATGTGCAAAACAAGACATTCTTCATAAACATTTGTGCACCATAGAAAAAAAATAAAGTCATACAGGTTTGGACGACATAAGGGACTGAAAGTGATGGAAAAAAAAAAAAACATTTTTAGGTAAACTACTGCTTTAAGATAGGACAAGTATATTTAAAAATTAAAAGCTGCATTTCAGCTTTACTGTGAATTACGCTAGGTCCTTAAAGGTTACTACCACCTAAACATAAATCAGGCAAATCAAACTAAGCAAGACCTGTTCATAAACATTAAGTTGGCCTAACCACTGCAACAGTAAGTGGTGAAGCCAGGATGAGGGATTTTGTCATCTATTTGCCCAGCTGTTGTAGGATTAAGTCAAGCTTTCCACAGACAGATTAGGCTGGTATTCATTTATATAATTGAGCTGAAAACAAGTACAGTCTCTACAGCAGCTCAAGAAAATACCTCTTAAACAGAGGGCAGGGGAATAAGGCCACGAACAAATCTGAGCTTTAGAGTGATGCTTGGCATCTACTGTTCATAAATGAAGGCTTTGCTCTTTGCTCTCCTAAAACATCCTAAAGGAATAAACAAATGCTTCTAACCATCTAAAGAGAAAACAGGTTTACTACAGTGAAAGCAAAAATAAATAAAATAAAATAACAACACGGTATTTCCTCAAAGGTGAACTTAGTATGTTTTTACTGGCTAACATACAATATAATAGTACTAATTTATTTGGCCAACCCACATTTTTGTTTGGAACGATGAATTTCACACAAGCTGATACATGTTTTGTTGACTTTGTTGTTTGTGCTTTGTAAAGCACTATATACAGTAAAGACAGTTATTACTGTTATTATTGCTATCATTAGCAACCTTGTCAACTGCACAGCAAGGTCGGCCATGTGACGTCAACACTGCAGGACGCACAGGGGGCGACCCGCTCCATGAAGAATTAAACAGACTCTTACACAAGTGTGCATCATTTTATATTTCCATGAAGCGCTAGTTCATTTGTAAAAATAAAAAAAAATGACTTTTAGCACTTTTACTAGATCTTAATGTTTACACAACAATAAATATTTAAGAGCACGCTCTCGCAGGCAATATCACTCTGTCACACACTAATAAGAATTTCACAATAAACTTGGGCTTTCGACTAAAAAAAAATACAAATAAATAATGTGGCATTTGGGGCTCGAGCAATAAAAACTTCTCAAAAGAAATCTATGCGTTGTGGGTCGCGCATCTGTTTCAGTAAGACATTCATCTCATCCGCGGGACATCAGCAGCATGAGGCTCCAAACAAAAGCCCTGAGCGCTGAATGAACAGGCGGGACGCTGGAGAAAAGGAGGCGGGGGACCCGCTATTGTTCCCCGCAGAACAAAGATGAATGCCCAAACGGTGCTGCCACAAAAATCCTCTGCGTAATTTCACATTACTTTAGCAACGCTTTCTGCACTTTGAGAACAATAAACCGGACTGTCTGATGATATGGTACAGTTTAGTAAAAGTGGAGAGGTGGCGCAGAACTGCGCAATCAATCAAGTAAACTCAGCATCCATTCACCCATCAACCCACACAGGTTAAAACGATTTCAAACGTTTACGCAAATAAAACCCAGCGCAAAACATAAACAGAAACACTTTCTGAAACTCATAGTATGACTGAAGGATCAGACTGCGGCTAACTTTACAGCCGCCAATCCACATTATCCAAAACCCTTCCTCGCTGTCCTGCTAAAAGTCTGGATGAAAACCTTAAAGAAACCTCATGCATGTGTATTTCTGTCTGTAGAAACACATTCAGTGCTGGACTGCCGTGCGTATTAGCTGGGTAACGTTAGTAAGTTAGCTAACTATAAGCAGCTTAACACAATACCAAGTGTTTACGGATGCTAACATGCTACGATCAACGTGGTTTGTGGCATGCGTGTTGAAACAAAACCCCTGGCTCCGGCAATTTCACATCTTTTAGAAAGCATGCAGGGGTGATAGAGCCGCGTTTGAGATGATAACTCAAAAGCCGCCGGTGTCCCGGTGATCAGGCGGCGCGACGCACGCACATGCCGCACGCACAGACCTCTCATTAGGCTAAGCTAGGATACACCGCTCAACCGAGGCCGGATGCAAAGAGTTTAAAGCCAGCGTTTACTCACTGTTCGAGAGGCTTATGAGAGCCACGTCCTGGTTGATTTTGATTTCTAGCCGCAGCGGCTGCTGCTCTGAATGTCGCTGTATGTCTCCATTGGCGTCTCCGATGGAGAGGAGGCGCACGCCTGAAAACACGGACACCGCCATCTTCGATGTGAGGAGAGTCAGACAGCAGCTCGCACTCAGCGGCTCAGATCTCACCTGGAGTCAGTGGTCAAGCTAGGCCTGACTTACTACTGCCTCCACATGGCCACATCTCCTTTTTTCCAGCTGTAGTTCAATTTCAAGACACGATATGGGCTACAAAGAAAAAGCAGGTGTATCTTGAGGTGTACACTTACTGATAATCAGAAAATAAATAAAGTGAGTTGGAAACCTTATTGTATAGCAAGCAATGTGAAGAAGAAAAGACACCACAGGTGAACAGGGTAAAAATTAACTAGCCCTACCATACTTCCCAATATGATTAATCACAGTACAATAAGACAATTGTTTTGTATTGCAAGTTTTCTGAAATGTTGTTTAAACATGCAAATAAGGCGTAATCTAGTCTAATTAAATGTACACTAACTTACATACATTTAAATAAAGCCAGGTACAAAATTCTTGTTTCATTTCATTGATATATTAAGAGGGTTACACAGGGTTTTTTGGATACCTCTTTTATAACTCTATAAATCAGAAAATACAGTCAACACCCAGTGGGAAAAGGAATTAAATTTTATATAAATCAGAAGAAGTGTATATGAACAAATCCCTCTGTAAAAACCTTAAGAATATAGATAGGAATAAAACTTGAAAGTTTGGTGTATGTTGGTGCTAGCCTACTGGAGATATACTATTATAGGTTTTTATTGATATTTTGAAAATAGCTTTATATGTTTGATTATGTGCATATTTTCATTTTAATTCTAGTATTTTTACTAGAACTTAGCTCAGGTTTTATTTTTTTCTATTTTCAGTCAGTAATTTCAGTGCTTCAACTCAAACTTTATTTTCCAAGGCAACACTTCTAATTTTCATTTAGTTTTTCATCTAATATTTGTATTTTTCAGCTTTATTTCAATGAACAAAAAATGTTTTGATAGTTTTAGCATTAGTTAACAATAATAACCCTGTTAAAAACATGTACCATAGCAGTTTTCAGCATAAGTGTTGCTCTTGTTGTTAAAATCACAGAAAAATAAATTGGGATCTTGTTCAAAAAGTGTAAGAAGCTTTCAGGCTCAGTCATTTTAATTTATTTATTAATGGCAACTTATTTACCAACAACATCTTGATTCAGTTTTGTAAGGAAAGGTATATAGGTATCTTGCTGCAAATAAATCAGATGTTGCTCTTGTAGGCACAATCAAACTTAAAACGCAAGACATACATGAGGTAAACATACTGAAAAAGTCAATGCAGGTCAGCAGTAAAAATGACATTTGCATAAATGTCCAGTGGTTGACTGATAAAGATACAGTACAGATATAAAACGAGATAAGTAAGCATGCGAGGGCAGAGAGTATATGAAAAAACCATGCCATCTGATACGCTCAAAGTCATTTGGTGTTCAAATTCTTAGTGTAAAAGCATAACAGTCAGGCAGCACCCTTTCACCAGCAAATATCACTAAAAACACAGATATAATTCTGCACTTGTGTCTTTTATACTATGTATAACATTTAAGAAATATTAAAAAAATGATGCAGAAACCTTTACCCACTAGATTAGAGAAAATACATTTGAATAAAAAGTAGTACCTCATTCAGTATTCAGAAAAGTGAATTTATATCAGAAACACAGCATCGATCTTTATCAAAAAGAACCTGAGATTCAAGACATCTCTCTCCTTCAATAGAGCTACAGTATGTGGTTAATACAATTAAGTACCTTAAATACATGAGTTTAATGGCAACAAGTCCATGCATATAATCCTAATTATATCAATAAACAAGGAAATTCAGTGTTTCATCCTAAACTGAACACAAAGCATTTTGCATTTTTTTGTGTAAGGCTGGTATTCAAATGGTTTTTGCTATACAGTAAAAAAAATAAAAAAAATAAAAAAAAACGTATAAATATTTTTGCATATTTGTCATCACTTTTCCAATGGACTGTTTGACCAACTTTAATTTCCTCCTAGTGTAACTTTGCACTACCATTTCCTTATTTAACAGTATACAGATTAAACACTTTTAAATCCGTTCTCATAACTTCATAACTCACATCACTGTACGTGAAAGACTTCAAGTCACAATGCAACTTACAAATTAAACTATTTAGTGTAATAGTAGTGATGATCCAGCTCTGCTGTAACGTAAAGGGGTTCTGACGGTTGTGTAGTGAAAACATTTGTGAAAAAGAGGAATGTTCAGAAGTTTCTCCACATTCTTCATGACTCCTTTAGGGGGAAGAGAGAGATAGAGGTTCACATTTCTGTTTATACTCCTGTTCAACAGGAAATTTCAAAGAAATAAGTAACACTGAGCTGACTGTTGGTACCTCAGAAGAGTGCACATGATTTGGGAGGTCGAAAGGGGTTGTCGCTTGATGGCACCCCCATGAGGAGAGGGTCCTTATGGGCATTTTGCAAGCAAAACGCCTTTAGCTCTGCCGCAGCTTGAGAAACCTGGGGAAGGATAGATTAAATAAAATACAGACAGATAAACAGACAAGCAGGTAGACAAGTTGCATATATACAGATAAAATGGGTTTGTGGAGTCCTAGAAATCACACGGTCAGAAGTTACATATACTCAATAATAACCCACAAAGCCTTGAGATGTTTTTAAAATAGCATGTTTGGGGCCAGTGGGAACTAATATAGATTTGAATTTTTCCAGCCAACAAATGTGACACTGTGTCACACGCTCACAATCAACAAAGAGCTGCACTGCGCGCTCCCGCCTGCAGAGTTTAAAACCAACGCGGCAGCGCGTTTGGAGGCTTTTATGTTGATTATCATACACCTCACAAATGTATTGAAATACTGGATGACAAGGCGTGTTAGCATTCCATTAAAAGCAAGCTGTCACTTGCTGAAAACGAAGGTAATTGCAACCTGCCATAATATAAGACAGGCCACGGTAAACGCTGGCAAACAGATAACATTTTATGTATTATGCTTCAGTTGCATGAGGTATGTTGTAAAAGCTCTCACGGGAATCAAGAAATGTTAAAAACAGTACAATAATTACACGAAGTAGCAGGATGTTCGGATAGGATCAACAAGTCTGTCAAGTCACACCCTGTTAGCAAAGATTTCTAATCTTTGTTTTTTTCTCTTTTACTCACCTTAATTCTGCGGATTCCTGCTTCAAAGCGCAGCTGCTTGACGCTTTTCTGCAGACTCACCAAACCGCCGGCGCTGTTATTAGACATGCCTTCTGACAGATCGAGAAAGTTTGCAACAATGTCAAACCGAGACTAACTTTGGCAGTAACTTCTTCTTCTTCTTTCGTTTTTTGGCGCGTTGCATCCTGTGTGCATATCGCCACCTACTTTTACTGTTGTGTAGTCATAGTTTATTTATAATCAATTTCTTCCTTGTTTTTGCTTTTCCTATTCTTACACACGTATATACACAAATATTCCAGCTTAGATCATTATTCGATGCTGCATCCCATTCCTTCTGCCCAGGATCCACCTGACACTGCGTTCATCTCCTCCAGACTACATCTGTGTTCTCCTAAAGATCCAGAATAGAATAGAGCATCCACATTCTATATTTAAATCCTTTCACTTAACACAGTAGTGTATATGTGTTTTATTAATATCTTGTATCCTACTATGTCCCTATTAAAATCATATCCTAATAAATATTCCAGTTCCTTATTTATTTTACCTTTTTTATTTAAATATGATATTAATTCCTTTCTTTCTTCATCATACCTTGTACAATTATATATTACATGCTCCACTGTTTCTTTCTCCCCACAATTCTCTCATAGACCAGTCTGATGTATTTCAGTTATGAACAGTGAAGCGTTCAATCCCGAGTGTCCAAGTCTCATCCTAGTTTTTATAACCTCTTCTTTTCTATTTCTACCACTTCTATTTCTTTTAGTATTTATCTTTTTTTTTTAATATTATATAAATGCCTTCCCTTATTATCTGTATTCCATATTTCCTGTCATTCGTTAATAATAGTGTTAATTTCACCTTTACTTAAAGGAACATTAAAATCTATTACTTCCCTTTTTAAAGCATTTTTTGCTAATTCATCAGCAGATTCATTACCAGCTATTCCTACATGTGCTGGCACCCAGCAGAATCCAACTACCACTCCTTTTCTTTGTATACGCCATAATAATGTAAATATTTCACACATCAAATCTTCTCTAGAAGATTGCTGAGTAATCAATGATGTTAAAACAGAAGCAGAATCAGAGGATACCACTACTCTGTCTGGTTTTACTTCCTCTACCCATGTTAGTCCTATTACGATAGCAACCATTTCAACAGCATATATTGACAATTTAGGTGTTAATCTTTTAGTTATGGATATTTTAAAATCTGGAATATATATTCCTGTCAGCTCTGTTTTGGGGTCTTTAGATCCATCAGTAGAAATGTGCATACTTGCATAAAATCTGTCCTGTATATACTTATTTACATTATATTTAATATTACCCATTTCCTCCCATTCTCTTTTCTTATCCAATATCTCTAAATCAACTATAACATCAGGAATTATCCAAGTTGGGACCTCTCTTGGCAGTAACTGGTTCAGTTGCGCCCCTGATTGGTGTCATACTGCGAGTGAAACACACCTGTTGGTGTTTCTTTACCTGTGAATGAATGGGATTTAAAAGCAAGCAAGCGATACACAAACAAACATACAAATAAACACCTCCAGAAGGAACCCCATTCACTTGTATTGTTTTATAATGAGCTTATCATATTTTCTATTTTCTACCCAGAACCCTCGCATCAAACCTCTCTACATTTTACATTTTTATTCAAACATAATTACGCCATTTTTCTTGTGGGTTCGTTGGTTGTTCCACACAATGAGGATAATTTCAGGTTTTACTAACGAATGAATGAACACGTGCGTGTTGTTGTGGATTATGTGGGTGAGAAGCATTATTATTGCTAATAACTTAATATGCATGCTAATAAGACACAGTTACAGTATTTTCCACTTTAAAATAATCGTTATTTTCAGAAAAGTTTCTAGCTGAGTCTGCAGTGAATCGCGCCATCTAGCGTTGTTTCATTATGTGACAGTGGATGTGCTTCACCAGAGCCCCTCCGCAAAGGGAGACTCCAACGTCAGTTAAACGGGTTGAGATCCTTCCTGATGTTTTCTGTTTGAATGAAAGTCAATGGAAGAGATGTGTAAGTTTATTTATTTTAAGAATGTCCCATTGAGATCGAAAATCTCTTTTACCAGAGAGACCTGGCCACGGTAACAGCCTAGATTAGATAATAACATACACAACATGATATAGGCCTACAAAATAAATAAATAAATAAATTTAAAAATGATTTAAAGCAATTTTCTTGTCCTTTTAACTTTGTAATATTACTAAACTTGAAGGACACAATTCAAATTGTGAATGTGAAAGGTTACAAACTGCATGTTTCAAGCTCATTAAATCTGAATAGTTTACCAAAGGTACACTACAGTTCAAAACTTTGGGGTCTGTGTTAATTTTTTAAAAAGAAATATGTACATTTATTCAGCAAGAATGCACTGAATTGATCAGAATTGGCAGTAAAGACTTTCACATTGTTTCAAAATATGTCTATTTCAAATAAATGCTGTTCTTTTGAGCTTTCTATTCATCAAAGAATCATAAAAAAATATTTCTCCAATAATATAAAACAGCACAACTGATTTCAACATTGATAATAAGATTTTTTTAAATTTATTTTTTTACTTACAATTTTGCGACGTGTATTTCATTTTATGACACTTACATGGGATCAGAGAGGGTCTGTTTTACTTACTATTGGAGAAAACGTAACGGCTAACTTGGATCACGTGTGCCGTAATAACCAATCACATTACAGCCTTGACGTCATTGAATTTCAGTCAGAGTTGTGCGACACTCAGTCGCCGTTTACGGATGCCATAGGAATGAATGAGAAGTGCCGTAAGCTGAATCCCACCTGTCGCAAAAAATCAGTGACTTCTCTAATAAAACAGCATTTTTTTCCTTTGTAAACTCTAAAAATAGTTCAATCCAAAAGTTTTGTTTAGTGCAAAACATATTGAAGATTAGCAGATAGTCTGTTGATTTATTAAATGATAAGCCGTTTCCTCTAAAAAGCTGTTTATTCAGCGTAGTGAAGCCTCTCCTCCATTGACATCCATTCAAAGAAAACGGCCTCTGGTCTCCTTTCCCACGTACTGGCAGACCGGAAGCGTTAGCTTTAGCCGTTTTCGGCTGATGGTTGCAGGCTTGCCTTCTAACGTTAGTAGCTTTGCGTACATCTCGTCTTCGCCATCTCTTTCTTCAATAGAAAATCTCTGGCTTCACTATCAAGCTGCCTACTATTACATCCGGGTCAACAGGGGTCGCGTGAGGGTTGCTCAACAGAAACATGTTGTTACGTGTAAGTATTCAAATACCTTTTGTAAATTAAATATTGATTCTAAAATATATATTTCTCTGTATGTGAAACAACTCAGTAGTGTAGCAGCAACGGCATTTATGATAAACACGCTATTCTTTTGCTAGCAGGAGTGCTTTATGTTAAATTGAGGTATCAAAACTGAAGTTTTTAACTGACACGTAATGTACGTTAATGTCATCAGGCTGATCTGGTATCTGCTGAGTGCACACTGATGTCAAGCTAACCACTAAAATGTCCAACGACCTTGGATACATAATGCTGACCACTGATCATCAATCTCATGGCTGTTGTTTTTCTAGAGAGTCTTACAAAGCGGTGTTTCTGCACTCAGAGTCAGTCGGTCCATTCATCAGAGTGCGCCGTGGAGGAGTCCGCTCATACCAATAGTTGTGGAGCAGACGGTAAGAGCACTTTTTTTGATTGCATGCTTTAAAGTGATCATCTACTATCAAGAAGTCACTTTTAGAGCCTATAATTGTAAATTCAATAGTTTACTTGTTGAAGAGGCCCTTTTTAGTGTTGCAGGAACTTGACACTTATCAGTGTCATTATCATTATATTGTGACAGTGTCATTATATTATATTTATAAGTCTTTTCTGCTTCAGGGCCGAGGAGAGCGTGCATATGATATCTACTCAAGGCTGCTTCGAGAGAGAATCATTTGTCTTATGGGCCCAGTAAGTTAAAATGCAAGGAAAGACAAAATAATCTAAAATGATTTTCAGAAAGCCCTTTTCAGTTGTTTTTTCTGTTCTTCTCTTTATCTAGATTGATGACTCTGTAGCTTCTCTGGTTATCGCTCAGCTGCTCTTTCTCCAGTCTGAGAGCAACAACAAGCCTATTCACATGTACATCAACAGTCCTGGTGAGAAACATAACTGCACTGGCAAAAAAGTTTATATTTATTCAGCTGGGACTTAATCTTACAGTATTGTGAATTTGAAGTCAAATGTTTACTTATGCACAACTGTATGCTGTACACAAAACCGCACTTGTGCTGCATGTGAAAAATGAAGTCTCAGTTGTCATTCATTCACTTTAGTGTGGCACTTTCCCAGTGTCATTATTTTGTTCTTCAAGCACCAAAAAAATAAATAAATAAAAATAAATTTAAAAAAAAGGGGGAAGAAGAAGCAGCCTAAAATAGAAATCTAAAACAGGCTGAAAAACCTGTTGGACACAGTCTTTAATTATCAGTTTATACATTTTTCTTTTTTATTTTTTTACAAGGTAAAAGGCCTTTAAGTGTATTTCTAAAAATGCTCCCTTCAGGTTGTGGCACACGTGTCTTTGCTGTGATTTTTATAAAGTAAATGTAAGAATAAATATTATATTGTTTGCACTATAGAAAAAAACATGTTAAAATGCATATACATTTGAGGGATGTTTATTTGGACAACATACATATTTGCAACCATCATTGCATTGCATTAAATATTTTGACCCCACAATGAAAACTACAGAGCTTTGATTATAAAACTATGCGTGTAAATATCACCTTACTAAGATATATTACTGGGAGAAATAGAGTGATAACTAATATTTATATGCATTTTATATAGTTTATTTGCTATACTGTTATAAAGATCTCACTGATTTACATTACAAGCTTTCATCTCACTTTTTGGTCATATAAATATCAGTAACTGCACCAAATTGCTTATTTTTGCTCAACTTGGGCCTCTGAATGAAATTGTGGTGGTTTTTTCCCCTCCTCGAGTATGAGCTCCATATTTTCATTATATCATAAGAAACAAAGGCCTGTTGTATCAAATAGAATACTCAACAAAAAAACACATGCAAACTTTTTATATTTTGTCTAAAGGTTCAATAAACTATTACTTTTAAAAAGAATTATAATTAAATTATCATATGTCAGGCTTTACGTTTAAATAGTTTTGTTATACAGAATAAGTGAAAAACAAAAGTGACTCAGTACATTCTTTTTGTGTTTGATATTCCATTCAGAAATGTTTGAAGCCAGCAGTCTCTTTGGCTCTGTCTTTCAGGTGGTGTGATTACAGCTGGACTTGCGATCTATGACACTATGCAGTACATCTTAAATCCCATCTCAACCTGGTGTGTGGGTCAGGCCGCCAGTATGGGCAGTCTGCTTCTGGCCGCCGGAACCGCAGGCATGAGGCATTCCCTGCCCAATGCCCGAATCATGGTGCACCAGCCCTCCGGAGGAGTAAGGGTAAGAATGGGGGACAAAAGAAGACAAAAATAGAGAACTGCTTTCACAACTTTAACGCCAATATTTGTAATTTCAGGGGCAAGCAACGGATATTGCCATCCAGGCGGAGGAGATTCTCAAACTTAAAAGACAGATCAACAACATCTATTGCAAACACACAGGGCAGCCTTTGGAGACTTTAGGTAATTTTTCTGTTTTAAATCTTTCATTAGTTTTATAATAATACATTTAAAAAAACTTCATATTGCGTGACTTCCTGACATCAAGTTTCTGTGTTCTGTTGTCCTCGCTTAGAGAGCGTGATGGAGAGAGACCGGTACATGAGCCCAATGGAAGCGCAGGATTTCGGGATCATCGACAAGGTCCTAGTTCATCCACCACAGGCTGGGCAGGATGAGCCAGAACTTATTCAAAAAGAGCCCACCAGTCCTGCAAGCACCTCCACCTCCCCTCAGCCTCAAGCCTCTGAGCCGGGCCAGTCCGGCAGCAGCCCTCCCTCCTCATACAAACCTGAACCCTGAAATAGACTCCCAGCAGGAGCGAGTGAACTACTGCGTCACTGGTTCAGTGTCTGTTTTGGTAAATGTTTGAGGTGACAGTCACCAGCTCAAACATCACATCTGAACCTTGTGAACTTCCTTTTGTACCTTTTATTGAGTATCACTAAACCTAGTCCCTGAGACAGTACTAGAATCTGGACTTTACAGATGCAAGTGTAAAGATACTCAGTCTAGCCCTTATATTTGTATGCTGTACAAATATATGTACCTTTAGCAAGAATTAGGTTCACTGTAAACAAACTTGATGGGAACACAAGAGCACAGGGTTTGAAGTCTGTATTATTTGGATGGTGTGTGTTACCATGTCACACAATATACTTTAAGTTGTAAATGTGCCCCTCATTTAATATAACCCATGTCAGAATGATTTAAAGCACTATAAAGATTTTATAGAAAAATATTCAAATAAATCACTGGCTAAATAAGGATGGTTTTCCTGTCTTTTTAACTTTCATGAAATACAAATAGTTTACCAAAGTTAAAACTTTTGGGTCTGTATTGATTTTTTTTAAAAAGAAATATGTACATTTATTCTGCAAGTATGCATTAAATTAACCCTATTTCAAATAAGTGCTGTTCTTTTGAGCTTTCTATTCATCAAAGAATCATGAAAAAATGATTCAATAATATAAAACAGCATAACTGTTTTTAACATTGATAAGAAATGTTTCTTGTACAGCAAATCAGCATATTAGGAAGATTTCTGAATGATCGTGACACTGAAGACGAGTAAATTATATTTTAAAATATATTCAAATTGAAAAAAAAAAGCAAAATTGTTGCGTTTCACAATATTACCATTTTACTTAATTTTTGATCAAATTAATCCAGCCTTTGTCAGCATAGGAAACTTATTTAAAAAAGAAAAAAATTTTAAACTCCAAACTATTCAACAGTACTGTATGTCAAAATAATTAACATAACATCATGATGTATATGATGTTATTTTCTAATGACTTCATGGTTGGTACGTAAACCAAATTCCCTGAAAAAAAAAGTTTCTTGTTTCTTAAGTTTTAAGTTTCTTAAAACAAAAACGATGTGAACAAATGCAATTACAATACTACAAATCAATCCCCATTATGTTTTCTGAGGCCAAACATGTTTGTCAGACTTTATTTTTGTACTCAGCTTTAAAGATAAAAATGACAAGTATACAACTCATAAACTAGAAATGCTCCTTGATATTTTCACTAAATAGAAAACCCTAAACTATTATGAGCTATAAAACAAAATATGTAACAAAGATTCTAGTGTTTGATAACAAATATTGATGATCCATTTTATGAAAGATTGGATTTTTTCATCATCAGATGCAAATAAGCACAAAAAGTTGAGTAGTGTATTCGAACAGTGGGAGTAAAAATAAACTCATTCTTTTGCTAACAAATGGCCTCTTTGTCTCACCATAGAGGCATCCAGAAGAAGAAACTTCTCTCAATGCTGACCTCTAGTGGTGTTTTGAATGACATCACAATTGAAAATCCAAAGATAAGGTTTGTGTTTCTGACCAAACTCTCTGTAAAACCTTGGTGAATGTCGAACCATATTTTTTTGTTCCCTGGTTGCAATCTGCTTCATTGAAAAAATCTAATAAATAAACGTCAGCCACAGCGCTCACATAACAGAACATCCTGCCCACCCCTTCTTCTTGGCGGTGGTGGCCCAGCGCAGCCAGCTGAGATTGCTTTCTTTATAGGGGGGGTAGCGCAGCACATTGACGCGCTCCAGCCCCCAGCCCCTCAGCATGCAGCCACGCTTGTGACTGAACGTCTCAAAGCCCCAGCGACCGTGGTAGTTGCCCATCCCACTGGCACCTGGACCAAATACAAATGATAATAAAAATAAATAAAAATCTGATTTCACCTTCACTCACCTGAAAAAAAAAAAAAAAAAACGCATTGCAGTTGTTACATTGAAGAAATGAATTCAGCCTTACCAACTCCTCCAAAGGGTAATCCAGAGAGGGTCATGTGAACTATTCCATCATTGGAACAGAAGCCTCCACTGCTGGTCCTCTCAAGAACTGTAGTTACAACCTTAACAAACAGAGATATGCATCGCTTTATCGCTTACTTCACACATTACTCATGTTAAGGACTTTCGTTATTAAAAAAACCCAAAACAAAAAAACTATAAATAAAATAAACAGTGGTTTGTGTCAGTCAATTCCTGTCTGGTTGGCCAAAATAAGCTGCATAGTGGACCAGACTTTATGCTTTTTCCTTCCTTACCTGAGACTCATCAGAGAAGGCGTAGAGTGCCAGAGGCTTTTCCCTCTCTTTGATGAAATTGATTCCTTCGTCGAGAGACTTGATGGTTAGAATGGGGAGGATGGGGCCAAAAATCTCCTCCTGCATTAAAGCATCTGACTCCTTGACATCCACAACTACAGTGGGGGCTGAGATAGTTCAAGAAAAGGCAAAAGAGAAAAAGTTCAGAATGCAATACTAATTTAGCTGCCAACATTTTTTATATATAAATATATACTACACATTTTAGGAAATTCAGTAGGTCATGCAGAAACCTATGTATTCTGAAAATGCATACTACATACTGCAGCAATAGTAAGAGTAGGATATTAGTATGATACAATGCACTGAATCTGTATATTGTTCAAAAGTGTGGGGTCAGTAAGATTTTTTAGATGTTTAGAAAGAAGTATCTTATCACCAAAGCTGCATTATTTGATCAAAAATACAGTGATATCACTAAAAAGTGATACTGTGAATACAATATTTATAATTGCACAATTTAAAACAACTGTTTTCTATTTTAATATATTTTAAAATGCATTTTAAAGACTTCTTAGATTTGATAAAAAATGCATTAAAAATTATACTGTTAAATATTATTGTAATTTAAAATAACTGTTTTCTATTGTAATATATTTTAAAATGTAACCTATTCCTGTAATGGTAAAGCTGAATTTTCAGCATCATTACTCCAGTCTTCATTGTCACATGATCCTTCAGAAATCATTCTTATATGCTTAATTGGTGCTCAAGAAACATTTCTTATTATTATCTATGAAAACAGTTGTGCTGCTTAATATTTTTGTGGAAACTGTGATACATTTTTTTTTCAGGATTATTTGATGAATAGAAAATTCAAGACAACAGGATTTATTCGAAATGTAAATCCTTGTAACATTATACATGTCTTTACTGTTTTGATCGGTTTAATGTGTCCTTGCTGAACAAATCTTACTGATCCCAAACTTTGAGTATATATATATGTGACGCTGGACCACAAAACCAGTCTTAAGTAGCACGGGTATATTTGCAGCAATAGCCAAAAATACATTGTATCGGTCAAAATAATCGATTTCTTTTTTATGCCAAAAATCATTAGGATATTAAGTAAAGATCATGTTTCATGAAGATATTTTATAAATTTCCTACCTTAAATATATCAAAACTTAATTTTTGATTAGTAATATGCATTGCTAAGAACTTCCTTTGGACAACTTTAAAGGCGATTTTCTCAATATTTTGCAAAATATAATTATTTTTGCACCCTCAGATTCCAGATTTTCAAATAGTTGTATCTCGGCCAAATATTGTCCTATCCTAACAAACCATACTTCAATGGAAAGATTATTTATTCAGCTTTCAGATGATGTATAAATCTCAATTTCCAAAAACTGACCCTTATGACTGGTTTTGTGGTCCAGGGTCACATATTGAATATGTAACCTTGTTTACTTACCAATGTACTTGGTCTTTTTGTCACTCTCTCCTCCAATCACTATCTTTCCCTCAGACTTTTTTAGCAGCTCAACCAGTCGGTCCCAGTGCCTATCTGTCACAATACGGCCCATGTCTTGGCTTTGCTGGGGCTCAGATCCATAGAAACTCTCCAGAGCCTCTTTCATATAAGGTAACAGCATGTCTCTCGTCTCAGCAGTGCATAGAACATAGTCTGGAGCTACACAACTCTGCCCTGCATTGAAAAACTTAGCCCACACCAGCCTCTTAGCAGCAGCTTTCATGTCTAGCCGGCCATATATCAAACAGGGGCACTTTCCGCCCAGCTCCAGAGTAACCGGGGTGAGGTGCACTGCTGCGGCCTGCAGAATGCAACGAGCCACTGACTGCGAGCCTGGAAAAGAGAAGACATGGGATGTCGAAGCAAAAATGGAAAGGTGACAACTTTCTGTCATTGATATCAATGCAAACTCTAACCTGTGTAGAATATATGATCAAATCTATTCTCCAGCAATGTCTTGGTCTCTTCTGCTCCACCACAAATGACTGCATAACAGTCCTACAAGACAAAACACACAACACAAACAAAACTATTTATAAGAGAAGGTTTACAGACCTTATCATGAACACAGTAGCACCATGACAGTAAGAAATGTTAAGTTAGATGGGTCTTTCCCATGGGTTACCTGGGACAGGTACTTAGGAATCAGTTCAGCAAGAAGCTTTTCGGTTGCTTGACTTATTTCTGATGGCTTCAGAATAGCACAGTTACCTGACAAAAAAGACGTGATTGAGTTAAACATATTGCAGATGTGCCTCAGAATTTTGGACCAATGGATTTCCAAAAGACACTCTTTACGTTTGAGAATAAAGTTCTACGATGATTGTAGGTACAAAATTAATAGTTTCCCAAAGTAGATATCTTTTGGTGAATTTTGGCATTTTGCCTTTGTAATTTGTGCAGAAACATTAGGTTTTTGTGTGCGGGTTGTTGGGGGAATCTGTCCAAAATTTTACAAAATCAACACTACGAAAAGGTTTTAGCACTTAATATATAGTATATATTCATTTAAATATCAGCCTTTGTTCAAATTAATTTGTGTTTTGCAAAATGTGTTCCCAAACATAGAAATAAGGTGCAGTTTGACCTTGCAGACTGAACTGATAGTTCTCGCTTTAGCTTAGAATTCAAAAGTAGTCCATTTAATTGGTTGTGAAGATGTAGCAGTAATTATAACAGGGAGACCTTAAGTAAAGTTTTATTATAACAAAAAAACAGTTATTTTATTTGGGGTTGGGTTTTTAATCAGAAACTCAATTGCTCTGTTTTCCATACATGAAATCGCAGGGCGCTCACTGGCAGTCAAGTTCAGTTGGAATTCTGCTTGGTTCATTATAAAAAAAGTTTATTATATCAGGATTCAAACCTAACCCCTATGTTTACTATACAATGACACCATTAGACTATCATGATGCACAGTTTTAGGAAGGAGTGCCAAACTGTCACTGGTGCTCCTTTAAAAATAAAAAAACTAGGTGCATGATTGGGCGGCAGTCGAAGGTGGGGGCCCCGACGACCCGATCTCTGGACACGGAAACTGGCTTTAGGGACGTGGAACGTCACCTCGCTGGTGGGGAAGGAGTCTGAGCTTGTGTGGGAGGTTGAGAGGTACCGACTAGAGATAGTCGGGATCACCTCCCCACGCACAGCCTGGGCTCTGGAACCACACTCCTTGAGAGAGGCTGGACTCTCTACCACTCTGGATTTGCCCATGGTGAGAGGCGGCGGGCTGGTGTGGGATTGCTCATAGCCCCCCAGCTCAGCCGCCATGTGTTGGCAGTTCACCCCGGTGAATGAGAGGGTCGCTTCCCTGCGCCTTCGAGTCGGGGACAGGTCTCTCACTGTCGTGTGTGCCTACGGGCCGAACGACAGTACAGAGTACCCGGCTCTCTTGGGGTCTCTGGGAAGGGTGCTAGAAAGTGCTCTGACTGGGGACTCCGTCGTTCTACTGGGGGACTTCAACGCCCACGTGGGCAGCGACAGTGACACCTGGAGGGGCGTGATTGGGAGGAACGGCCCCCCTGATCTGAACTCGAGTGGTGTTCTGTTATTGGACTTCTGTGCTAGTTACAGCTTGTCCATAACGAACACCATGTTCGAGCATAAGGGTGTCCATCAGGGCACGTGGCACCAGGACACCCTAGGTTGGAGGTCGATGATCGACTTTGTGGTCGTTTCATCCGACCTCCGGCCATATGTCCTGGACACTCGAGTGAAGAGACGGGCGGAGCTGTCAACTGATCACCACCTGGTGGTGAGTTGGATCCGATGGTGGGGGAGGAAGCTGGAGAGACTCGGCAGACCCAAACGTACTGTGAGGGTCTGTTGGGAACGTCTGGCCGAGTCCCCTGTCAGAGAGAACTTCAACTCCTACCTCCGGCGAAGCTTTGACAGGATCCCAAGGGAGTCTGGAGATATTGAGTCCGAGTGGACCATGTTCTCCACCTCTATTGTTGACGCGGCCGCTCAGAGCTGTGGCCGTAAGGTCTGGTGCCTGTCGAGGCGGCAATCCCCGAACCCGGTGGTGGACACCAGAAGTAAGGGATGCCGTCAAGCTGAAGAAGGAGTCCTATCAGGCCTGGCTGGCTTGTGGGACTCCTGAGGCAGCTGACGGGTACAGGCAGGCCAAGCGGACTGCAGCACGGGTGGTTGTGGAGGCAAAAAATTGGGCCTGGGAGGAGTTCGGTGAGGCCATGGAAAAGGACTATCGGTTGGCCTCGAAGAGATTCTGGCAAACCGTCCGGCGCCTCAGGAGGGGGAAGCAGTGCCCTACCAACACTGTTTTCAGTGGAGGTGGGCAGCTGCTGACCTCAACTGGGGATATCGTCGGACGGTGGAAAGAATACTTTGAGGATCTCCTCAATCCCACCAACACGTCTTCCATTGAGGAAGCAGAGGCTGAGGGCTCGGAGGTGGACTTGTCCATCACCCAAGATGAAGTCACTGAGGTAGTCAAGAAGCTCCTCGGTGGCAAGGCACCAGGGGTGGATGATATCCGCCCTGAGTACCTCAAGTGTCTGGATGTGGTGGGGCTGTCTTGGCTAACACGCCTCTGCAGCATCGCGTGGGGGCTGGGGACAGTGCTTCTGGCCTGGCAGACCAGGGTGGTGGTCCCTCTTTATAAGAAGGAGGACCGGAGGGTGTGTTCAACTATAGGGGGATCACACTCTTCAGCCTCTCCGAGAAAGTCTATGCCAGGGTACTGGAGAGGAGAATTCGGCCGATAGTAGAACCTCGGATTCAGGAGGAACAGTGCGGTTTTCGTCCCGGTCGTGGAACACTGGACCAGCTCTATACCCTTTCCAGGGTGCTGGAGGGTGCATGGTAGTTTGCCCAACCAATCCACATGTGTTTTGTGGATTTGGAGAAGGCATTCGACCGTGTCCCTCGCGGCGTCCTGTGGGGGGTGCTCTGGGAGTATGGGGTCCGGGGCTTGTTGGCAGGGCTGCCCTTTGTCACCGGTTCTGTTCATAATTTTTATGGACAGAATTTCTGGGTGCAGTCAAGGGCTGGAGGGTGTCCGGTATGGGAACCTCACGATTTCGTCTCTGCTTTTTGCGGATGATGTTGTCTTGTTGGCCCCATCAGACCAGGACCCTCAGCATGCACTGGGACAGTTTGCAGCCGAGTGTGAAGCGGCTGGGATGAGAATCAGCACCTCCAAGTCCGAGGCCATGGTGCTCAGTCGGAAAAAGGTGGCTTGCCCACTTCAGGTTGGTGGAGAGTTCCTGCCGCAAGTGGAGGAGTTTAAGTACCTTGGGGTCTTGTTCACAAGTGAGGGAAGGATGGAACGGGAGATTGACAGACGGATCGTTGCAGCTTCTGCAGTAACGCAGTCGATGTACCGGTCTGTCGTGGTGAAGAATGAGCTGAGCTGCAAGGCGAAGCTCTCGATTTACCGGTCAATCTACGTTCCTACTCTCACCTATGGTCGTGAGCTGTGGGTCATGACCGAAAGGACAAGATCCCGGATACAGGCGGCTGAAATGAGCTTTCTCCGCAGGGTGGCTGGGCGCTCCCTTAGAGACAGGGTGAGGAGCTCGGTCACTCGGGAGGAGCTCAGAGTAGAGCCGTTGCTCCTTGACATCGAGAGGAGCCAGCTGAGGTGGCTCGGGCATCTGTTCCGGATGCCTCCTGGACGCCTTCCTGGGGAGGTGTTCTGGGCGCGTCCCACCGGGAGGAGACCCCGGGGAAGACCCAGGACACGCTGGAGGGATTATGTCTCCCGACTGGCCTGGGAACGCCTCGGTGTCCTCCCGGAGGAGCAGGAGGAAGTGTCAGGGGAGAGGGAAGTCTGGGCATCTCTGCTTAGACTGCTGCCCCCGCGACCCGGCCCCGGATAAGTGGAAGAAGATGATGATGATGATGATGATGATGAGGTGCATGACGCCCCTGGATATAAGGGGTATATAACAGAATAAAATACAGATGGTACCTGCAGCAATTGCACCAATCAAAGGTAACAAAATTAGCTGAAGAGGATAGTTCCATGCTCCAATAATCAAAACAACACCTAATGGCTCCCTGCGTACAAAACAGTCATCCAACTTTGTTGCCTGGAATACAGATCAAATAGGGAGAGGAAACAAATTAAAGCATTTTCAGGGAGATAAATCTCACATCTGCATTGATCAGACCTTTGAAGAGTTTCTGTTGAATAATATCATTGGAGCATTTAGTTCATATTATAGCTGATGAATGTGTTAATGGTGCAATAAAGTTTATATAATTATATATTAGTGTGCATCTCACCAGGTTTGTGCCTACATAAGTGGGCTGCATCCAGGTTTGCAGGTTGCTGATGGTGTAGCAAAGGTCATTCACCACCATATCAATCTCTGACAGCACTGCCTCAAACTTGGGCTGCAGGACAGATGAGATTGAAGAATCACTAGTGCGTTGATTTTAAAAGTATTTGTGTGACAACCTGTGTATATTCATACCTTAGCAAGGTCTTCATGCATTGCCTCCAAAATCTGGGTTTCATTGTCTTCAAGCAGTGACATCATGGCCTCCAGTTGAGTCAAACGGAAGTGGACAGGAAGGGTCACACCTGAGCGGAAAGCACCCCGCAGCCTCTCCAGCACCTGTTTCTGGCCCTCCATAGCGAGAACACCTGTGTTGGACATTGGAGTTGCAGAGGAGTTCGGAATATGTGTACACAATATTTAGAACGTGAAGCTTTTCAGATAAAGCACTCTTTTTAACAGACTTCTCAGAGATTTATGTATGCTTAGTTTTCCATGGAAAGATGCATGAGGCCCTGAAATCCAAATCCTCCAGTCATATTTGTACCATTTTACTTAAAGTGGAATCATTTAAATGAGTTATTTCCCCACACACAAATGCAAGTAGCTGTCTACAAAAGCACTAACCACATGATTATACAGCAACCACAAACGACTATGATTAGTCTATCCTGACCAGCGCTGAGAAAAGTAACATGAACCAAACAACACCGTTGATATTCAGCGCTTGTCTGTCTGGAAAATAAATGAACGAAAAAAAAAAACGACACTGATATACTTTAATAGATTTCGAATCGAAAATACATAGTGGATAAAAAAAGGACAATTACTATTTAGACATTTCGCAGCAAATGACAACTTCCAGACCACGAAGCCTCGCACGTTTAGTTTAATTTAGCCTCATTTAGTCTTATTCTACCTGCATTTCTGTTTGTAGCCAATCTGATTTTATCTCCTGATTCTTTGGCTACAAGATGCCTCACATAACAACAAGTTTTTTTTTTTTTTTTTTTATTTATTTATTTGTTCTTACGAGCACAACACAACACAGGAAGGAGAGTTTTTGGTACATGTCATTTGATCACTGCTCACCTCTCAGCTCTTCATAATAGTTTACACAACGCTGTTGTATTTACTTTCTGCTAATTCCCACCCCACAGCAATGCAATATAAAACGGGAACTAGACAACAACCTTAAACAACACAACATGACTATTTACAAAACGTGCATGATAAATCAGAAGTCCTTTACAAGATCACCCAAGTGTGACAACATTTACATAACGAGAATAATCATATAAACGTACCTTTCTTATAAAATAACACCACTTACTAGCACAGCCCAATGTTTTTCACTGTAACACGTGAAGACTAGTTCCGGGTTTTCGCGTTTCATTCAGAAAATTCTAGTTTGTCGAGTCTGGTATCTTAGTCATAGTGCAGCCCTAAAAACCTGCTGTTTAGTTTATTGCAACAGAAACAAGAAAAAATGCAAACGATATTCTTAAATGTATTTATTTATACGAAGACGAGACATTTAATCTAGCACAGTATATTTATGTAATTTTGATTAATATTTTAATTTAGCGAAATATTTTCCTAAATTATATTGAATTTGCTCATATTAATGCACTTATCAGACTCTGAAGCTTCTATATTAGACTAATTTTGATAAGGCAAGACTAGTAAGGTGAAGATCTGAACACATGAGGCCCTGCAAACACAGGCTATTATTGAAATTGTTGCAATAACTGCTTGTGCACATAAACAGGGTTTCTGCAGGTTTTGTGAAGATTTATAAAGACTTTTTAAAGACCTTTTTAAGACTAAGTAAAGCAAATTTAAGGAATAAATTGAAGGGAACAATAAGCTATGTCATGTTCTAGGGAGCACATAATGAATTGTATTAGCAACATTTCAAAGTTTGAAAATCTAACAAATCTCCATTACTTTTAAATTCATTAAAAAAATAAAAATAAAAATCTATGCAGAAGTCCTAAATCAAGATACAATCAACGTGAAATTTAATCAATGTTTAACTGATCGAAATGAAGTGAATTTATGATTAAAACAAGAACAAATATCTGCCATTTGGTTCAGTTTTTCAAGACTTCATTTTACACTTGCATTTCAAGTATTTGTATTTGAAAACAATATTACTGAGAAAGATATACATTTTTGGCAATGCATGCAACTTTTAATGCCCTTACTTTATGAATTTAAGACCCTTTTAAGGCTTTAAATCATGGAAGCGTGAATTATTTTAAGACACGCAAAAACCCTGATATATGGATGTAAAATTGAATCAAATTTAACACTACAAAAGGTAATTTATTGTAATTCATCGTCTGTGGGAATGTGATCTTACGAGTCCTGAAAGGAACTGATTCATGTGATATCACTGTTAGTCTCTGTAAATTTTGATCCATATATTCTTTCAAACCACATAAAAAAGGTTATTCAGATATTAATTAAAGTATTTCTTGTTTGTTAGTTTTGAGGTGTGCAAGCTAAATGGCTTAATGTTAGCCATTTAGTGGCTATAAGAAATGTCCTTACACATTGCATTGTAATAAAAAGCATATATTTTAAGGGTATACATTTAAAAAAGTTATGTTTTATTCATTTTATGTTTATTAATGATCATTTTTTACACAATATATGATACATTTTAATGTATATTAGTTTAAAAGTCATGAAAATATGCACTAATTTAAAAAAAAATACAATGTTGAGTGTGTGTGTGTGTGGGGGGGGGGGCGCTAATGCACAGGTGCATGGCACAGCTGTTAATGTTTTGACTAAAAAAACTAGATGATTGAACGCTTGAAAGCTTCACTAGTTTTAAGGGTGTTTCAGTGAGCTGTAATAAGCTTTGGCTATATATTCTCTTGGGTGTAAATGGTTTCGGCACCTGTCCCAGGGAATTTTCATTTTCATCCTTCGAGTGGGCTGACATTTGTTTCTTTCTTTTTGCATTATCATACAGCTGTACCTATCTGTGTTCATGAAATGATATGCCATCTCCTGCAGGTGCAATTTCACATTAAAATCTTTTTACGATTATGATATTAATATATATTAAGTAGTTATAAATGTTGATATGTTCATACTTTAATTAGTTGAATGTTATAAGTTAATATGATGAATGAGTAAACCATTTAAATCAAATCTGATTAAAGTTTAAATTTCTACAACATCTACTACATTTGGACATTTAAGACCAGATAGATGCAGTCTTTTGAAATGATATACTGAAGTCTACATTATTAAGCTTAATTAAATAAATTGATAAACAAATAAATACATAGTCATTTATTGTTATAATGAATACTTTGACAAAAAGGGAAAACTCCATTGTTACTTTTGAATAAAAGTAACATCCACTTATAGAGTGGCTAAATATGAATCATTTTGATCAGCTACTGTATATTAAATTATACAATGTGAAATTATGCTGTTATTATTCATAAATGCATATTTAGAATGTAAATCGAATTATAGAAATGTAGGTCAATAACAACTCCAACAGACATCTTGATTTTAACTGTACATACTCCCAATGTTGATACAGTTCAACAAAACAGCCTGTTTCAATATTTTGAAACAGCCTTTTTGTCTTAAAACTATGACGTCACCACCCTCCATTTGGCATACATATATGTGATAAGTCCTTCTCCACTAGATCTCATATGAGGTGACTTCACTGGATCAAAGATGTGCAACAACCTGCTTTACCTTCTGTTTTTATTGGCCTTTGCAAGTGTGTGTCATAATGTGAAACCTTACACCGTCTCAAACTGTAACAGTAAATATTCACTGTTCCTGATGTTATGTTCTTATTTCTGTTTTGTTTTTCAATAGGAGTGAAAGGTCAGAATTTGGAGTCCATTTCTTCTGTATCAGTGGTAAAGCTTGGAGAAACTCTGAGCCTTTCCTGTAGAGGATCAGGATTTACTTTCGGAAGCTATGACATGCACTGGGTCAGACAGCAACCTGGAAAAGCACTGGTGTGGATGGACCGTGTTTGGAGTAATGGACAAAGACATGACTATGCCAAAAGTTTTGAGGGCCGAACAGAAATTACTAGAGACAATTAAAAAAAAAAAATGGTGTATCTGAAACTGTCTGGACTGACCGAAGAAGACACAGTTGTGTATTTCTGCGCAAGACAAGCACCGTGTCACAAACCTGTGTGCAAATGATACAAAAATGGGTTTGAACAAACACACTTGCGGTGTAAAACTGCAGTTCTCATCTCTGACAGTAGGTTGCAGTAGAATCATGTAAACACTCACAAGATGAAGAATATACCTTTATTACTAATTTTGTTCAACCTAAACTGTGAGTTAATAAAGTGTGTGTGTATAGATAGATAGATAGATAGATAGGTGTGATTGTTTAATTTATTCTAAAAATTCTCCTACTTTCTCTTTACAGGCCTGCAATGTCAAAAAATGGAGTCCACTGAAAGCACAGTTGTAAAAAAGCCTGGAAAAACTCTGACTCTGTCCTGTAGAGCAGTGGTTCTCAACTGGTTTGGCCTTGGGACCCACGTTTTCCCATGGTCATCAAGCCGCGACCCACTTATATATATATATATATATATATATATATATACACACACATATATATATACACACCCACCCACACACACACACACACACACACACACACATATATATATATATAATTTGTTAAAAAATAAAAACAATTTATTTTAAAGCAAATTTATTTAACAAAAATTAAGTTAAGACTGTTAAGAATATTACTAATACTGAATAAACAGCCTATAAGGTAAGGCTGTTAAATAGCAGTCCCAAACTAGTTTTTGTTCATACAATTAAGTTGGTATGAGACACCACAGTCATTTAAGCATACAAAATAACACAAAGTGGAAATTACATGATATTTTTGGGTTATGGAAACAACTGTTACCATGAATATCATGAACTGTTTATAACACGTGAAAACTGCTCCTGAATAGTATCAGTTATGTGATTTATCGGTACTGTACTTTTATTTCACGCGTTGCATGTTCGTAGTTTCTGGTTTTAGTGAAGTGATATACAGCGCGGCGCCGCGTTCGCGCGTGCTATTGAAGAGTGCGCGCTACGAACACTGAATAACATCTGACAGGACAGGATAGTTCGCTTTTCTGAGGTGAAAGACTTTTTTTTTTTCATAGCAAGTTACGAAAATAACGATAGAATAATGACACTGACAATAAATCTGTCTATAGCTCATCTGACCGCAGCTACTGAATCTGGACAGCGCGTTTTTCTCAGGAATTATTACTTCATCTGACAGAAGTGTCAACAGCTTTCATGCACGTCTTTTAAAATAAAAGTCTCGCATCAGAAAAAAACAAACAAAAAAAACATTTAGAATTACGTTTTTTGTTGTTGATGTCATTTCTTTGGCCGTACACTCCGCGACCCACTCAGAACGGTCCCGCGACCCACTTTTGGGTCGCTACCCACCAGTTGAGAACCACTGCTGTAGAGGATCTGGGTTCAGCTTTGACTGCTGTGCTATGCACTGGACCAGACAACAAGCTGGAAAACCACTTGTGTGGATGGGTCTGGGCTACAGTGATGGAAGTGGACATAAGCCAGAATCTGTTAAGGGGAGGCTTGAAATCAGCAGAGATGATTCAAAAAGCATGATTTATCTGAAACTGTCTGGACTAACAGAAGAGGACTCGCTGTGTATTTCTGTGCAAGAGAATCACAGTGACACTAACGTATGTGGCAGTGATACAAAAACTGGTCTAGACACATAGTTTAAAACAGCAGTTCTCATCTGTGTCAGTAGGTTGCAGTGGAACACAAGAAGTCGTCTACATAGTAACTCACACAATCACAAAAGCTGTCAGTGACTCACAGTCACAGAATACTTCTAAACTTCTCAAAACTTAATAAGACACTCTATTCACAATCAAGATTCATTTATATGCTTCCTTTTCACGTCACAAACACTTTTTCCAGGATGTGCTGCTGATCTGAAGCCTAGTGCTTGTTCAACACAAAAGTAAATTCATACTGCAGCTTGTAGCTTAAGAGCTGTAACTATATAATAATCTGTGTGTGAAAGGGTAAATGTCAGTATACTTATTGTCAGGGCTCTGGAAGAGAGATGAGGCGAGGACTCAAGTGCAGGAGAAAGTGGGTGTTTTTAATAATAAAAAGAAACAAAAATGAACAAAAACCACCCCGAGGGGGAAAAAACGGGCAGGCAGATAACTGCAGTACATGCACACATACCCACACACGACGTCAAACATCTGACATTAAACAACGAAACAGCAAAAGACTCCAGACACCAGGAGAATAAATGGGGAGACAAACGAGGACGAAACAGGTGAAGTAACTGAAACAATAATGAGATAACAAGGAGGGCGGGGTCAGACAATAACCAGGAGAGCACATGGCACCAACAACAAACAAGCCATGTGCTCAAACAAACACACAGTGACATCTGGTGGCCAACCACGGCACACCAGCAGGACCGTGACACAACCCCCTCTTTAAGGAGCGGATTCCAGACGCTCCACACACTAAAACTGAAATCAAAATGTCTAGGAGGGAGGTGGGTCAGAGGCGGATCAGGGGGAGGGATGGTGGGCCAGGCCCGTGTAGCGGCAGAGGGTCTGGAGACAGAGGTAGACCAGGGTACCAGGGTGGTGCCGGCAGAGCAGGAGGCCAAGGCGGGGCCGGCAGAGCAGAAGGATCATGAGCCGACACCGTCGCCGCCTCAGGAGCTTTGTGTGCGGATAATGTCGCCTTGAGGAAATCGTGAGCCGACACCGCCGCCTCGGGGACCTTGTGAGCGGGCACCGCCACCCCGGGAGGAACGTGAGCGAGCACCGCCGCCTCGGGAGCTTTGTGTGCAGACACCGCTGCCTCGGGGAAATCATGAGCGGGCCCCGCTGCCTCGGGAGGAACGTGAGCGAGCCCCGCCACCTCGGGAGGAACGTGAGCGGGCACCGCCGCCTCGGGAGGAACCTGAGCGGGCACCACCGCCTCGGGAGCCTTGTGAGCGGGCGCCGCCTTGGGAGTAACGTGAGCGGGCACCACCGCCTCGGGAGCCTTGTGAGCGGGCACCGCCGCCTCGGGAGTAACGTGAGCGGGCACCACCACCTCGGGAGCTTTGTGTACGGACCCTGCCGCTTCGGCGAAATCATGAGCGGGCCCCGCCGCCTTGGGAGGAACGTGAGCGTGCACCGCCGCCTCGGGAGGAACGTGAGCGGCCACCGCCGCCTCAGGGACATCATGAGCGGGCACCACCGCCTCGGGAGCCTTGTGAGCGGACCCTGCCGCTTCGGCGAAATCATGAGCGGGCCCCGCCGCCTTGGGAGGAACGTGAGCGGGCACCGCCGCCTCGGGAGCTTTGCATGTGGACACCGCTGCTTCGGGGAAATCATGAGCGGGCCCCGCCGCTTCGGGAGGAACGTGAGCGGGCACCGCCGCCTCGGGAGGAATGTGAGCGGGCACCGCCGCCTCAGGGACATCGTGAGTGGGCCCCGCCGCCTCGGGAGGAACGTGAGCGGGCACCGCCGCCTCAGGAGCTTTATGTGCGGACACTGCCGCTTTGGGGAATGCGTGAGCGGGAACTGCCGCTTCGGGAGCTTTGTGAGCGGGCGCTGCCACTTCGGGAGCTCTGTGAGCGGGCGCCGCCACTTCGGGAGCTCTGTGAGCGGGCGCCGCCACTTCGGGAGCTCTGTGAGCGGGCGCCGCCACTTCGGGAGCTCTGTGAGCGGGCGCCGCCACTTCGGGAGCTCTGTGAGCGGATACCGCCGCCTCAGGGGAACTGTGAGTGGGCACCGCCGCCTCTAAAGGATCGTGAGTGGGCGCCGCAGCCTCGGGAGGATCATGAGCAGGAACTGCCGCCTCGGGAGCCTTGTGAGCGGGTGCCGCTGCCTCGGGAGCCTTGTGAGCGGGCACCGCCTTGGGAGCTTTGTGAGTGGATACTGCCGCCTCAGGGGAACTGTGAGCGGGCATCGCCACCTCAAGAGGATCGTGAGCGGGCATCGCCATCTCAAGAGGATCGTGAGCGGGCGCCGCCGCCTCGGGAGGATCGTGAGCGGGAACCGCCGCCTCGGGAGCCTTGTGAGCGGGCGCCGCTGCCTCGGGAGCTTTGTGAGCGGGCGCCACCGCCTTGAGAGGATCGTGAGCGGCCACCGCCTCCCTCACCGACATCAACGGAGGATCCTCCATGCTGCGTCTCAGCCCGGGGCGCCCAAAGAACGACCCCGAGAATCTGGAAGTGGCCGGCACGATCCGAGGAGGTTCTGGAGTGGACTCTGTAGGCTCACGGACTGGAGCGGGCTCTGGATCAGCCTCCAGGCCTTGAAGGGTGGATGAAGCATTCCTCCTGTTCCTCCTCCGTCTCTGAGAGCGGGATGCTGCAGCTTCATCGACCACCGCTGGGGGCGCTGCAGCTCCATCGATTGCCGCTGGGAGCGCTGCAGCTTCGTCGGCCGCCACTGGGGGCACTGCAGCTTCATCGGCCACCGCTGGGAGCGCTGCAACTTCGTCGGCCACCACTGGGGGCGCTGCAGCTTCAACGATCCCTGCCTGAGGCACACCAGCCACCCTAGCTGGGGAACGTGCCAAGAACTCCACAAACTCACCAAACATCAGGTGGTCCAACCCCCTCATCCTCCACCAGTTGAGGGGCTCCTCAAGGGCACTATTGAAGAGGTCCTTGCGGGCCGCATCATTGTACCCCAAACCCTCTGCTGCACCACAGAACCTCAGGGCAAACTTCCTCACATCAGTGCCCTGCTGACGGAGGGAACTCAGGGCCTGAAACTGGAGGATGCGTTGGTAGAGGGGGCTGCTGACATTAGAGACTGGTGGATGGTGTGAGCCCATTCTCCGCTGAGTCCTCCTTTGGCTGTTTCGTTCTGTCAGGGCTCTGGAAGAGAGATGAGGCGAGGACTCAAGTGCAGGAGAAAGTGGGTGTTTTTAATAATAAAAAGAAACAAAAATGAACAAAAACCACCCCAAGGGGGAAAAAACGGGCAGGCAGATAACTGCAGTACATGCACACATACCCACACACGACGTCAAACATCTGACATTAAACAACGAAACAGCAAAAGACTCCAGACACCAGGAGAATAAATGGGGAGACAAACGAGGACGAAACAGGTGAAGTAACTGAAACAATAATGAGATAACAAGGAGGGCGGGGTCAGACAATAACCAGGAGAGCACATGGCACCAACAACAAACAAGCCATGTGCTCAAACAAACACACAGTGACATCTGGTGGCCAACCACGGCACACCAGCAGGACCGTGACACTTATTACCAAGCATCCAATGAAAAGGCAAAGATGTACAGTTGAATGCAATGTTTAATAATAAGCATCAAGCAGTAAGAAGAAAAGAATAAATTTTGATGCAAAACTAATGAAGACAAATATAGATTGCTTCATATTCTTATATCATACTCATATAGCCAGAGCTAGAAGTTTTGCTGTAGATATTTCATTGTAATGGCTGGATCTGAAAATTTAAATGATTTAATATCGCCTACAGTAAAAAAAAGCAGGTCCAGCAAAAAGAGAAACAAGAATTATGGTGATGACGGTTGTAATGATGGCACAAATATTGGCAGCCAGAGCACAGCGGCTGAATTTCTTTGCTCCTTTGACATCTCTCCTGTACTTCCTATTTACTGCCTGTGAATATAAAAACACAAAAGAATATTTTCCATGACATCTAATTGCCATTTGATCATAATATATGGCTCTCTGAGTCTAAAAGTCAGTTTTGACCTGAGCCATTGCTTACAATGTGTTAGTAATTGTAGCAAAATTCCTTACCTTCAAGGAGCATATCAATGCAGCCATACCCAGAAACAGGCAGTTGCAGAAGGTGATGGTGAACACAGAACAGTGTAAGTAGTCTTTGACTTTTACTTGGACTTTGCGAGGACCTTGGAGGTTTTGCTGCATTTGGCGATTGTACTGGATTTGACGGTTTTGCTGCATTTGGCGATTGTACTGGATTTGACGGTTTTGCTGCATTTGGCGATTGTACTGGATTTGACGGTTTTGCTGCATTTGGCGATTGTACTGGATTTGACGGTTGTGCTGCATTTGGCGTTTTGGATTTCCAGCTTTTGGACGAGATGGTCTTTTAGTCACAGATTCTTCTTCTTCTATGCCCTCCCCATTATCATCCTCCATCTCTAATTCATAATCCATTTCCATCTCCTCATCACAAAAGTCCCCTTCTGGAAATTCAGTTTCTGGAACTTCAATTTCCAGAATTTCAATTTCTGGAATTTCAAATTCTGGAATTTCAATTTGAAAATCTTCCATTGTCTGACTTTAATGAACAGAAGTATTCCTCAGGTTTAGTGACAGGAGGTAGAAGGTACCACATATGGCTCATACAATCTGCTAAACACTTCCTGTGTATTTTTATACATGACTTACATAAAGCCCAAAGTGCAGGAAACCTACATTAGGGCCAATAAGCAGACAAGCCACAGCCGTGGTCTACAGTGAAACCTGTGATGTGTTTTATAACAAAACTCAAATAATGTTTGAATGAAAGTTTGGAATGAAAGTTTTGGGTATATTTTCATAGTTTTCAGATATTACATGTCTGCTATCTGTACTTATAAACATGCAGTCATCTTTATTATTACTGAATTATCATAATAAAGAAAGTACTACAGGTTTGAAACATGAACAAAATAATATATTGTTAAAATGTCTCAATAGTTTTTGTTTATTCAGGTCAGTGATATCCATTGTTGTTTTGGATCTACTGACTTTTATTATATGGACAGAAACATCTGAAAAATACATCCATATGTACATACATACAGGTTTATGAGGATGTGAGGGTGTGTAAATAATGACAGAATTTTGATGTTTACAGTTCACTATCCCTTTAATGGCTCACAGACATTTGTTATACAACACCTCTTTAACTTATGACTCTTTATGGGGGTAAGTGATTAATGACAAAATTTTCATTTTGGGGTGGAGTATCCCTTTAACTTATACAATTATTACTGCCATTTATATGTGTAAAATGATTTCTTGCCATTAAAATCTCCTTTTCTGAGTTGTGTTCACTGGGCATGACAGGCTGCTTTATAATGCTGTGTTGGATGGTTGAATGGTAGAGGTGACATACTGAAAAGCAGATTTAAAATGTCCATTGTCTCTTCCAGAAACACAGACACTCTTCCAGACCTGACAATAAGTTTGTAATATTTATTTTTCAAAGCCCGAGTGTCTATAAACTGTAAATATACATCATATTTATTTACTAAACTGAAATATAGCACTGTCAACCCTTCATTAGACCCTTACTGACATTAAATCAGCATTATGGGAAAGTATGTCATGTTCCTATAATGAGGTAAACCATTGTGTGCTTGTTTTTATGCTTGTCCTACATAAAGACAAAAAAGGCAAAATATGTAAACCTCATTCATAACCTCACATCTGTGGTGCATGTATAGTTTCTAGATAAGCACATTATAGTGATAATAGCAGGAAATGATAAGTAGAACTCAAATTAGCTCTCAAACAACATGCAGCCTTTGTCTGTGCAGTGCCATTTTCTTTATGAAATATACTGCAGTTGTCTGCAGGGATGAATATAAATACATGAAACAAAAGATCAAATCAGAGTACATGCTTTTGCTTGTGAAGAGAGAGGATTTCCATGATGCAAAATCATTCATGACTCCTCCTTATTTATAGATGTGCACACACACAGGCTAATTATGCTGCATATTTAGTGCACAGTTAAGAGCAAAAATTAAACATCATGACTGTGTGGATACTTTTGCTGCTGTTTTCTGCAACACCAAGTATGTTATCAGGAAATACTACAATGCTGTTATTAATTTTCATATTTACCATTGTTTTGAACTCATATGCTTCTTTCTCCAGGTGTCTACAGTATTGAACTCACTCAGCCAGACTCTAAAGAACTAAAGCCTGGCCAACCTTTGAGTCTCTCCTGTAAAGTCTCAGGCTATTCATTGACTAGCTGTAGCTACTGCACAAACTGGATAGGACAAGTTTCTGGAAGATTGGAGTGGATTGGAAGAGTTTGTTGCAGTGGAGGCACAGACTATAGTGAAAGACTAAAGAACAAGTTCAGTATCTCCAGAGACACATCCAGCAGCACTGTGACAATAACAGGCCAAAACATGCAGACTGAAGACACAGCCGTGTATTACTTGGCATGAGAGTCACAGTGACACAAAACAACAAGAGGCATGCACAAAAATATCCAGGGAGAGAAAGACAGCTGTAGGCAGTTATTTGCTTAAGAAAGAAAAGTATAAAATAACATCTATAGTACAATATGTAATTAAAAAAAAAAAAGTATGATTTTAGACTGTACATTAGTGTGCCATATAATCAAAGTGGCATAAAAAGGGGAAAAGAGGGACTGTCAGTCCTGTCTTCCTGTGTCTTGTCATTCCCTTCCTCTCGTGCCCATATTTGGTCTGTTTCCTGTTCTCGTTTAGTTCTCCTCATTAGTTAATTAGTCCCCAGCCTTGTTTTATTAATTATCTAGTTGTCCCGAGTGTTTATTAGTTTTCTGCTTCCCTGCCTCTGTGTCTGGTCTTGATTGTCTCTCCGTGTCTCCTACGTGCTCCATGTTACTTGTGTTTAGATTAATAAAGCCTGTGTAATTGGAAGAATTCCTTGTCTCCTTGTTCCCTGCTTCTGAGAAACGTGACAGAGACAGAATACAGAGCCCAGATCTACTGGGGCCCCGCAGTGATTTCCCCCATTTCTAAAGGAATTCATTGCAAAAAACATTCCTTCAATGCCATCAATCCTAAGTCATGACATATGTGATGCATTCCATCAAATGAGTTACAAATATAATTCAGTTGCAGTTGGCCACGTGTAGGATATAAGTATATAAAAATTTGAAATCACAAATTTCAAGCATTTCATTTTGATGTGCTTTAATGTGGTGTGCCAGATCGCTGTAGCTGCTTCAGTATAAACATCAGCACGGAGTGCATGTCAACCGATCATCTTTTAGTCTTTACTACTAGTTATAGCATGAAATCAGATGTTATGCTGAAATATGCAGTGCAGCTTACTGAATTGTATCATCTCTGATGTAATTCGCCAAATCATTATTTCAGCACTATATCACCTTAAGTTACATTTACATTTATCAGTATCCACAGCTCAAAAAAGAACTTCAGGGAAGAGCATATCACATATCACTGAATATTATGAATGTATTGTTAACTATGCACTATATTATACATACACCACCAGTTTTTTTTTTTTTAACTGAACTTATTAATAATAATATTTTTAAATCTTTAGAGGCTATTTTCTCAAAAAAAAAACTTTTAGAATAATTTACTTTAATAATAATTTAATTATAATTAGCCTATATCATTAGAAAACAGACTCTCCATTTTCATTAAGAGTTTAAAAAAAATCACTATGTTGCAGGGTCACAACATAAAGGTTCTTTATTGGCATCAATGGTTCCATGAAGAACCTTTAACATCCATGGAACCTTTCCATTCCACAAAAGGCTCCTTATTAGTGAAAAAAGGTTATTTAGATAGAATGATTGTTATGCCCCCTAGTGGTCCGGGGTATGGAAAAGAGAAAATATAATACAGATAGCCATTGCTTTAATTTCCTGAGATTAACAGCTGCGGAGCAACACAAAGACAAACGACTGGAGTAGCAAACGTGTTTTGCTTTATTTACAGTTGTGTACCAATGAAAATAACCAAATAAAAAATAAATAGAATTATATTAGTGCTGTCAAAGTTAACGCGTTAATAACGCATTAACGCAAATTCATTTTAAAGTCGGCATGAAATGGAAGTTGCGACTGTCTTTTTTTTCTCTACTGTGACGTATATCCGAGTGAAACGGCATCTGAAATGAGAGGGCGGGACTTGATTTCGTCCTTCGAGAATTGATTGGATCGTTGGAAGTTGGGGCGTTACTAACAAAATGGAGGAAGATCTGAAATGCCAGTTTGCAGTTAGTGGTTGGGGATTTCTCGCCACTGGATTCACCGTCGACACCCAAGCATGAATAAATGACTTATTTATTAGGGATGACTACCACGATCAACAGCACAAAACATGCCGAGAGAAAGAGAAAGAGAGAGAGAGAGAGAGAGAGAGAGAGAGAGAGAGAGAGAGAGAGAAAGAAAGAGAAAGAGAGAGAGAGAGAGAGAGAGAGAGAGATTGCCTGAATGTCTGAGCGCGTCCTCCATCATATTAAGTCATATTCATGAAACAAATTAGTTTGCGATGTCCTAAGTGTAATGTTCTCATAATATCCTAATATCTTTTCAGTGTTTAAGGGTAACGTACTCCCTTATGACTGTGTCAGTGCTATAAAGTGAAGCATCAGCTTCAGCTCTTCCCCTGTCATTTATCCCAGCCTTTACCCCTTACGTCACTAGCTTCGCCCTTGCGCCATCTCACGTGACCAGAAGACTAGAGGAGTCGTTTTGAGGGGGAGGGGAGGTTAACATTTTTGATTGAAGATTACGAGGGCACAATAACCGAAATCACAGCACAGCTATTGTCTTTATCTTATGTATAGCCTATTTGATTTTATCAGACGATGGCTGGACTATAAATCAGGATTTTTGTGCAGATTAACATCTTGGAAGGGAGAGTTGGTTATTTAGTCCTATGGGTCGCGTTTCAGTCACTATTTCATATTCATTCCGTTGTCTGACAACAGAAACAGTAAAATATATCAATGAAAACAGTTTTATTGAGAATTTAGCTGCATCAAAATACAGTATGTGGGCACAGAGAGGCAAACAAATGTAATAATAAATAATAAATGTACATTTTGCATGTTCAGAAGAAGTGAGATGCTCTGTCATGCGGAAATGTAAACAGGTTTGTGTAAGTAAATTGCTCAGTGCAAAGAAAGAGAAGTAATGGGAACCTGGTATTTCTTTTTTCATGTGTCTAATAGACATGAGCAAGTTCTTTGAAAAACATCTATGATCTTTGAAAAAATGTCTAGTTTTCAGGCTCTGTTAACTATGGTTTCACTAATAATAAACATATATTGCATAAAGAATCCATATTTGTCATTGCCAATGTTGATTAGAGTATTTAAAAAAGTATTAATTTAAGGTACATTTAGAACAGATAAATATGTGCGATTAAATTGGGATTAATCACGAGTTAACTCATGACGATCATGCGATTAATCACGATTAAATATTTTAATCGATTGACAGCTCTAAATTATATACAATTTATACAAAAATAAATGAAACAAACCACAGAAGGGAAGGAACACAAGTGGTGCTAAATCAAAGAAAATAACCAAAAAACAACACAGACACTAACTGAACCCAACCCTCTAAACTAACTGAAAACAAAAAGAAAAGGAAAAGTCTTCAGCGTAACACACGCCCTAACTAAACCTACACTCACTATAAAACAAACACACATCAGGTGGCACATGCTTCTTACCTAATGTTTCTAACAGCAGCAAACCTACGTGGGTGCGATATGTATATCAAGTGACGTTCTCTCCTTTCACTTCCCTCTGGGTGAAGTGTATCTTAGGTAGGGTACAAACTCAAAGTGATGTTCGGTTCTTGAACGAATCTTTCTTTTGAGCCAGTTCTCAGCAAGTAACCGGTCGAGCCGATTCACAAATCGAACTGAATCGAACTTTAGTTCCGGGTTGATGACGCAGGACCAAAGTCCCTTTTACGGAAAGTCCGTTCACTCGGTCGCCATATTTGCAACGCCTCCAGGCAGCTCAGACAAGACCAAGTCCTATCTAAATGAATGGGGGAATCCTGAGATCTCAAAAACAGCTCACTGAACTCACGATTAAATTACATATTTCAAATCAACAATACAATCTGAAATGAACCGCACCATGAATGTTGTTTCTTATGCTCAAATAGCGTTTAAAAAGCTTATTTTTCAGGCTAGACCAGCCAATGCGCATGCGTAGCTCCAACGCGCTTATGACTGCGCATGCACAGTTGCTGGTCCAGCTCCAGGTTTCTATGGGAACCGGAGCTTCTAACGGCTGCTACAGTGACGCAATGACTTTACCAATCAACAATTGGCTCTTTCATTTAGAAGGCGGGACTATCCCGCCATATAGAGACAGAGCGACACGTGTCATAATCTGAAAACCACGCCCACCGGGGGGGAAAACAATCCAACGCTCTCCATTGGCTTTGTATTGCGGGTAGCTGCCTCTTTGTCATTTCTGACTTATAACAAAAAACAGAGCAATGCCTAAAAGCTGCTATGTGACAAGGTGTACAGTAAACAAGCTAAAAAACCCAGAACTATGTTTTTATAAGCTGTCGACCCAAAAAACGAGCGTTTAGGACACAAAGTAGAGCAACATGTCATATTACTCGGAGAACTACGCCCACTGGCGGGAAACATAATTGGCGACAAGACCATTCATTATTTTTATCCATGTCGAAGGATTATTTCACCACCCGATGTGAATTTGAGAGGAGGAGATATATTAAGAAACTAAATTTTATTGGTCTATGTCAGTGCCCCTTTTCCTAACCTTCCTTTTGTTTGAGAAATGATCCAACTGAACGGCCCAACGTGAAATTCTACAACTATTTGTGTCCTTTTTTGGGGTCGACAGCTTATAAAAACGTAGTTCTGGGTATTTTAGCTTGTTTACTGTACACCTTGTCACATAGCAGCTTTTAGGCATTGCTCTGTTTTTTGTCGCTCTGTTTCTATATGGCGGGATATAGAGACAGAGCGACACGCGTCATAATTCGGTTCCCAACAAGAACCGAATGAGCCGGTTCGACCAACTGTCGAAGTTTGCCGAGGATTACCGAGGACTCAACAAAAACCGAATGAGCCGGTTCGACCAACTGTCGAAGTTTTCCGAGGATTACCGAAGATTCTGATGAGCGAGTTGACGATACTGGGCAAGCCTGAGGCGCATACTGGAAATATGCTTATGACAGTTATTAATTTACATTTTATTAAAACCTGCAAAAACCTTTCTGTCGAGTGATGTGCATTTTACTATAGTTTATTGTGCATGCATGCATATTATATTTAAAGTTGCTTAAGCGAAATCAAGGAGTTTATAAGACTGGTTTATTCATTCTTTATACTGTAGACATGTAGAACATGTCCGCGTATGTGCGCCATTGTCTGTAATGTGTGCTGTAGGTGCGAAACTTTTAGGGATCTTATCCAAGTTGTAGGCTAGTCAATATTGGTCAGTCAGTCGTATCTGACATAAAGGATTCACGAATGAAACTGACCACAAACACCATTAACTTAAGTGAATTAAATAGCAATAATCAGCAATATGCGTTCACACAAATAACTTTATTTTTTGAATGTTTCAATATGTGCTGACACAAATGATTCATTTGAATTTTTCATTGACACTACATGGCATTGAGTTGTTAGAAAAGAAATGCGTAGAGACGTACTGCTTGATGACGTCAGGAACCGATGAATCGGCTTTTTGAACCGGTTCAATGAGCCGAACTATCCGAAAAGAACCGGTTTACGGAAATGAATCGGACTTTACATCACTACTCAATAGCAACTCAAACGAACCACACTGGTAGGACAAACAAACGAACCACACTGGTAGGAGTACAAGGTGTCAACAATACTCAAGGGCAAAGCCCGCCAACACAAAAGACTCAAAGTCTCTAATCCACTCCTCTTCCTGTCACCGGAGCAGTTTATATCACAGCAGGTCACGGTCAATGATTGGTTCAAATCCGGCAGTTCAACCAACCAAACGCGAATCCTACATTTAGAAGGACAGCAGAGAACAAATAACAAAGGAAAGGAGGAGGGAACAACAAAACAGAAACCCCTGGCTCGTAACAAAGATCTTCACACTAAGAAAAGAAATGGTTCTTTCAACAAATGTCCGCTGAAAGGTTTTTTGGGGAACCAAAAATGGTTCTTCTATGGCATTACTGTGAAAACGAAAACCCCCTTTGTAACCTTTATTTTTTAACAGTGAGCCATTTGAAATTTTCCTAGCCTACTGAATTTTGTATGGTTTTTGTATGGTTTTGACATAATTAAGTTGAAGGCAAAACAAAAACTAATGCATGTGGGCATGAACCATTTTATTTGATTACTAGAGGGAGGGTTGAATTACTTCAATCTGTCTTAAAAACTACACCGTGTTCTCTGCAGTTTTAGTCTTGCTTAGTCTAGTTTTTTTTTCGGAACATCAATTTTTAACAAAGTTTTTACCTTGCAGATTTATATGACACTTGTTAATCACTGAATTTGAATGCCCTTTTGTATTTCTTTTATTTTTTCCAACAGGTATTGATTCATATGAACTCACTCAGCCTGAGTCTCTGACTGTCCGTCCTGATGTCACTCTCACTATCAACTGTAAAGTCTCCTATTCAGTTACAAGCTCTAGTACAGCCTGGATTTGTCAGCCTGCTGATTGGATCTGAAGTGTTACATCACCTCTTTCAAGATGAAGAGTGCACTCTGCTTACTGCTGCTCTCATTTAGCCTACAATGTGAGTTTTTCTACATGTCTATTATCAGTTCTGTGGTAAACAGATTCCAAATGAAATCAGCCTTTTCAATCTTCTTTTTAGGCATTCTTTTTAAATGGAGTCCACTGAAAGCACAGTTGTGAAAAAGCCTGGAGAAACTCTGACTCTGTCCTGTAGAGGATCTGGGTTCAGCTTTGACTGCTGTAGCATGCACTGGATCAGACAACAAGCTGGAAAACCACTTGTGTGGATGTGACGTGTCTATAGTCATGGCAATAGCCACGACTTCTCAGACTCTTTCAGCAGATGAATTCAATTCACCAGAGATAATGTATCTGAAACTATCAGGCCTGACAGCAGAAGACTCAGCCATGTATTTCTGTGCAAGATAAGCACAGTGACACAAAGGTCTTGTACGGCTGAACAAAAACCACACTGGCTGTTTTATCTCTTGTTACTAGAAGTCAACAGGTGGCAGCAGAGAATAAAAATCTGTAAAATATAGCCTGATGAGAAAATGCTGTTAAATATGCAGTGAAGTTCACTATAAAAGCTCAAACATGGCAGCACAAAGGCATGTCTGACTCCTTTAACACAACGTGTCTCTTTTGATGTGTAGATTTGTGGGAGTGGTTACATTACAAAGACAAACTAAAAATTAGACTTTAAGTTACCAGAGACTCTTACAGCAGCAAAATAACTAATAAGACAGAATAATGACAGAATAACGGAAGAGTATGACGATAAAGGAAACAACAGTGTCTTGTGACGCACAAGAGTGAACACAGTAAAAAACCACAAGCAGTTCTGCCATAAAACTATATGAATCATATCCCATTTCAGCATTTTATTTATTTATTTTTTTTTTTTGAAGAACTTTTTTTTTTTTTCAGGGCACAGTTTGCAACATTATTAGAGGCCTTTAAACCTTCTAATGCAATTCCAACAGAAATATGCTTACTGAACTACCGCTATTGCTGCTGTCAAAAGTTCTTTATGAATACAATTTATCAGTTATCAAGCCCTCAAAAAGAATTAGAATTGTTGGAGAAGAAAATTATGTAAAATTGATTCATGTCCAGTAGAGAAAAAAATCGAAACAAAACATGTCATTAAGTCTCTAATGAGAGCAATAAATGATATGACGCCTAACATGAATATTTTTGTAACATGTAGATTTCCTTAGTAGCTCTGTATGATCTACTGTGTTTTACAGCCCAACAAACATCTGAGAAATGACCTGCAGACTTTACTTTGTTGATGTAATCTAATAGTACAATCAATATGGTTTAATCAGATTAAATAATATTTTTGACTTGATTGCAACCAATTCATTAGAAGTTACCACATGGAGGACATTTTGAGATTGCCTGTAACTGTTTGCTATGTATAGTCACAGTTATAAAGTGAAAGTTAAAGTCAAAGTTATTCATCTTTGAAAAGAATACTACTGATATTACAATAGAGGGCACTCTCTGCCTTCATGTGATGAAAAGTAGATTTCTGCAGATCAGGGATGTTGAAGGATTAATACAACATATTAAAACATATCACTAACATAGTTGAATTTTATTTATAGTCTTTCTGATGTAGGTTACAGTCAACTAAAACATTAAAAATATAAAAAATATATAAAATATATAATATTTTTTTTTAATTTAATGCCATAAATGTTTTAATATAAGCAATAAATTATATTTTTGTTGGTGTTTAGCTGGTGTTAAAACCAAAAAAAAAATATATATATATTTCAGTCACAACGTCTGCAAACTTACATTTCTGCTCATTAACTCTATCCATGCAAATAATGACCTCATTAAATTCAAAACTAAAAGCTTTTAAAATAATGTTGGCCAGTGTGATGCATGTAAAGTTCATTAACAGCTCTGTATGATTATGTAAATCTCCTGTTGCATATTTAAACAGCAGTCATGAGTCAGATCATACATTCATCTGATCACTAGAGAGAGTGAAGAATCACTTCAGTTCATTCAAACTGTGCTGTGAAACAAACCATGATCTCTTTATCTTTAGTGTTGTTTCTGGCAGTGATATCCTGTAAGTTTAGTCTACTTTCTGTGTGATACATCATTTTGTTGCTAAAAAGTAAACAGTTTTTAAACTTCATGCTCTCTTATTAACAGGTATTATTTGATTTGATACAGGTATTGATTCACATGAACTCACTCAGCCTGAGTCTCTGACTGTCCGTCCTGATGCCACTCTCACTATCAACTGTAAAGTCACCTATTCAGTTACAAGCTATGATACAGCCTGGATTCGTCAGCCTGCAGGAAAAGCTCTGGAGTGGATTGGAGTGATCTGGGGTGGTGGAAGCTTATACTACAAGGATTCGCTGAAAAGCAAGTTCAGTATCACCAGAGACACTTCCAGTAACACAATAACACTGCAAGGAAAGAATATGCGAGCTGAAGACACAGCTGTGTATTATTGTGCCAGAGAAACACAGTGACAGACGCCAACAGCCTCCCTGTACAAAAACATCATATTGACATTACAGTATTCACTGACGTTCATCACAACAACAATTACCTAATAAAATTAACAAAATAATTATCTAAAATTAAAACTATGTTTCAATAGAAAGTCAATAAAATCCATTATATTTAGCATCATTTTGCTCTCATTCCATAAGAAGAGAGCTAAGTTTTGCTATTGTCTCAGAGGAGGGATAGAAGTTTTCAGCACTGTTTGAGCAGAACTGAGGGTTTCATCATCTGTGTCAGTCAGTGAACTGAAGTGTTTATTCTGTCTGTGTGATGTGAGTCCAGGAGGTCTGTAAGAGATGTGAGCTGCCTGCTTAAACACCAATAGATGGCAGTAATCTATCACGTGAATTTATCCTGTGGTGGGCCTATACTGAATTTAGCTAAATTGATTTTCAGCGGTTTTAAACACTTTCCAGGTTGCACTATTCAAAACTGTATGTGAAGACAATTATCTGCAGTTTCATATTTTATAATATTGATATTTTAATTTCATACTAAAATAAAATGCAATTATATTAAAACCCATTAAACAACATAAAATTAAAAGTAATGCAACACAAAGATGACATTTATCTCGAATAATAGCAAAATAATGATCTCTTTATATACAGTGGGTACGGAAAGTATTCAGACCCCCTTAAATTTTTCACTCTTTGATATATTGCAGCCATTTGCTAAAATCATTTAAGTTATTTTTTTTTTCCTCATTAATGTACACACAGCACCCCATATTGACAGAAAAACACAGAATTGTTGACATTTTCGCAAATTTATTAAAAAAGAAAAACTGAAATATCACATGGTCCTAAGTATTCAGACCCTTTGCTCAGTATTTAGTAGAAGCACCCTTTTGATCTAATACAGCCATGAGTCTTTTTGGGAAAGATGCAACAAGTTTTTCACACCTGGATTTGGGGATCCTCTGCCATTCCTCCTTGCAGATCCTCTCCAGTTCTGTCAGGTTAGATGGTAAACGTTGGTGGACAGCCATTTTTAGGTCTCTCCAGAGATGCTCAATTGGGTTTAAGTCAGGGCTCTGGCTGGGCCATTCAAGAACAGTCACGGAGTTGTTGTGAAGCCACTCCTTCGTTATTTTAGCTGTGTGCTTAGGGTCATTGTCTTGTTGGAAGGTAAACCTTCGGCCCAGTCTGAGGTCCTGAGCACTCTGGAGAAGGTTTTCGTCCAGGATATCCCTGTATTTGGCCGCATTCATCTTTCCCTCGATTGCAACCAGTCGTCCTGTCCCTGCAGCTGAAAAACACCCCCACAGCATGATGCTGCCACCACCATGCTTCACTGTTGGGACTGTATTGGACAGGTGATGAGCAGTGCCTGGTTTTCTCCACACATACCGCTTAGAATTAAGGCCAAAAAGTTCTATCTTGGTCTCATCAGACCAGAGAATCTTATTTCTCACCATCTTGGAGTCCTTCATGTGGGCTTTCATGTGTCTTGCACTGAGGAGAGGCTTCCGTCGGGCCACTCTGCCATAAAGCCCCGACTGGTGGAGGGCTGCAGTGATGGTTGACTTTCTACAACTTTCTCCCATCTCCCGACTGCATCTCTGGAGCTCAGCCACAGTAATCTTTGGGTTCTTCTTTATCTCTCTCACCAAGGCTCTTCTCCCCCGATAGCTCAGTTTGGCCGGACGGCCAGCTCTAGGAAGGGTTCTGGTCGTCCCAAACGTCTTCCATTTAAGGATTATGGAGGCCACTGTGCTCTTAGGAACCTTAAGTGCAGCAGAAATTTTTTTGTAACCTTGGCCAGATCTGTGCCTTGCCACAATTCTGTCTCTGAGCTCTTCAGGCAGTTCCTTTGACCTCATGATTCTCATTTGCTCTGACATGCACTGTGAGCTGTAAGGTCTTATATAGACAGGTATGTGGCTTTCCTAATCAAGTCCAATCAGTATAATCAAACACAGCTGAACTCAAATGAAGGTGTAGAACCATCTCAAGGATGATCAGAAGAAATTGACAGCACCTGAGTTAAATATATGAGTGTCACAGCAAAGGGTCTGAATACTTATGACCATGTGATATTTCAGTTTTTCTTTTTTAATAAATCTGCAAAAATGTCAACAATTCTGTGTTTTTCTGTCAATATGGGGTGCTGTGTGTACATTAATGAGGAAAAAAATGAACTTAAATGATTTTAGCAAATGGCTGCAATATAAGAAAGAGTGAAAAATTTAAGGGGGTCTGAATACTTTCCGTACCCACTGTAGATCAAACATTAACCACAAAAATCTTGATCTGGACCAAATGTGTGTCAGTATTTTATATCATCAGTTCTCTGGTTTGAATATGCAAATCAGCTTACTTCTTTAAATGTGACCGTGCATCTCTGTGATCTGAACGGAAATCTGAACTCTGGAAACAAATGCTATCTTTCTGGTTTAAACTTAACATACAACATTTTAAAAAAAAGTTTCTTGTATTTGTACTTCTGAATGTTTTACCATGTAAGTCTCTACATAAACAACAATAGTGCAAAAATGTAACATTATACTTCATTACATGTAATATTGTTTTTTTTCCCCACAGGTATTGAATGTCAGACATTCTCTCAGTCTGAAGCAGTGGTTAAAAAACCAGGAGAGTCTCACAGACTTACATGTACAATAACTGGATTTACTTTCAGTGGTCTTGTTTTGAGCTGGATCAGACAGAGCCCTGGAAAAGGACTGGAGTGGATTGCATACATTGACACAGCTAGTTCTCCAATCTTCTATTCTCAGTCAGTCCAGGGCAGGTTCACAGTGTCCAGAGATGATTCCAGCAGTCAACTGTACCTACAGATGAACAGCCTGAAGACTGAAGACACTGCTGTGTATTACTGCGCTAGAATCACAGTGAATGAATTCAGTGTCAAAGCAATATAAAAACTACTTCCTCATTCACATATACAGATGATGAATATTGACTGATCAGCCGCATTCCATCGCATAGAAATATTCAATTATAACGCACATTCTAAATTTGTTAGGTTGTAATTAAAATGTACAGTATTACATTTCATGTGTTTCCAATACAACACTGACTATGTGTTTGCAGAGCTATGTTTGATTTATGCATGCAAAATACATGATCCGTTCTCAGCCATTCTTTAACCTGCAGTGGCTCATGACCTAACCGCATGTTACTGAACCACATTCAAGGTGACATCACATAGCTAATTACAACTAAACAGTTCAATTTGCACATAATATACCTGTACATACAAAACTGTCTACTGTTATATATCTGTACATAATTGTCAATTTGTATATTGTTATTCCTTATTTACTTGTTCTTTTTTAATTCTTCTTTTTATTATCTGTGTTTTTTGTTCTGTCACTGTCATTCTGTTGCGCTGCGGTAGCTTCTGTCATGAAAACAAATTTCTCGTATGTGTAAACATACCTGACAATAAAGCTCATTCTGATTCTGATTCTGATTCTGATTCTGAACAGTAGTCTATGACACCAGTAGGAGGGCTGTCAGTAAAGTACAGCTGAGATTCGGCCTTAGGTATGAAGACATGTTATCACAGCCGTGGTTATATTCAAAACAAAACAGTTTTATACAGCAGTTTGATAAATATTAGGTTAATACTGAGTAACTTAACTTTTAGACACAGTGTTGCCAGTTACTTAATCGCTTCGTCAATGAAAAGAGCTCCAAAGGAAGCCAAGGCAGAATTAACCATCACTTCTCTGTGCAACACAGTGAGGTTTACTTCATGAATCCTGAATAATTCAGTAGGGTTTTTGAAGGAATCGGTTTGATGAATGACTCAATGATTCACTCATAAACACAGTCACTTGTCGCCACTTACTGGCGTAACAAATTATCCTGCAGAAAGAGTCACAGCAAAATCCCCACCAATTAACGCACAGACTCATTCTGGAACGAGGACAAAAAACAGACAAATCAAATGCAAAAAAACTGAACATTACTGTATAATTTGAGTGATCAAACATAATGGTCATATTTATTTCTCTTTTGAAAGCATGAAATCACTCTCACAGTGAATCAACAAACTGCTTTAAACAGTGCGCATGGTTCCTAATCATAAATGTTACAGTAATTACTTTAAGTAAATACTTATTTAAAACAAAGTTCATCGTATAATGCCACATAATCTCAAAATTCTTGTTGTTTGAGCATATGAGGTCACCAACTTTGATTACAGTTGTATATGTTCACTGACAGTTACATTGTCAAAGTAAATTCACGGACTTGACAAAAGCATTCAGATGTATATTACTGAAATATGCCGAACTGTATGCAAATATTCCTCCTCCTCCTCTTTATTTGAGTATTAGGATGAAAAGAGGCAGCTTGTTCTCGCACATCTCAAACCATGATCTTCTTGTCTCTCTGGTTGTTGCTGCTGCTGGCAGCTGTTTCTCGTAAGTCATAGTAACTTCTATAGATAATTCAGAATAAAAATACTATATGGTTATACATAATTATATCTCTAACATGATCATATTTTTCCCCTCAGGTGTCCACTGTGTTGAACTGACCCAGACTGATTGTATGGTCTTAAGTCCTGGTCAGGTTTTGACACTGTCCTGTAAAATCTCTGGATATTCAGTGACTGACAGCAGCTATACTGCACTCACAGGATACGGCCAGTGTCGCCAAACCCCTCCCTCAGAAAATGCTCAAATACAACAGATATGATTCTCCAAAAACAAAACCTTTATTCATACAAACTTCATACAAATTTCAGTCAACACACTCTATTCTACGGTGGCCGAGAGAGCTCAACGCGCTGCAAATAGAAAAAAAAAAACATCTGCATATTAAGAAAACAACTTCATCAATTTGACAACACACACGCTGCAAATGCTCACAACACAAACAAACTCACTGCAAATACTCACAACACAACCAAACAAAGAAACGCAAATAAAATTCTTTATTTGGTTGTGTTGTGAGCATTTGCAGCACCTGCTGTCAAATTGATGAAGATATTTTCTTGATTTGCTGGTGCTTTTTCTATTTGCATGTGTTTTCTGAAGTTGCAGCGCGTTGAGATCTCTCGCCCACCGTACCATTACTACAAAGTAAGTGCAAAATACTGCATCCCAGCACACATGACACGATTATGCACTGTCTCTCAGTATCTGGATGACATGATTGTGCATGAATTGTGATATAACATTTGTGTCTGTGGTTAAAACAAGATGTTCATAAACTGAGTAGTTAGTACCCTGATGTAATCATATTTTTTCTCCGCCATCTTGATGCATATAATGAAATGGTGGTGTGTGTCATCATATCTGAATGGCAGGTGTACTGATGTGTGTTCACTGTGCAGACTCATTGGCATGATTGAGAGCAAACGTGGGAGGTCACGGGCCTACGGCAGGTAGTAAAAAATAAAAAATATCCAAAAAAACAAAATAAAATAAAATAGCTCCTTGTCGCAAAAAATCAATAAAAGTCGCAGCAACAATGATAAAGTAGCTAAATTTGGTGACAAAATCCCCAAATTGGCAACACTGGATACGATAGCCTGCAGGAAAAGCCCTGGAATGGGTTGGAGAGATATGTGGTAGTGGTGACACATATTACAGTGATAAACTAAAAAGTAGATTTCAAGTTACCTGAGAGTCTTCCAGCAACACAGTGACTCTGCGAGGACAGAATATGCTGGATGAATAACTGACTTTAACTTTCACTTTATAACTGTGACTATACATAGCAAACAGCGCGGGCGCAGGCTGTGATTTTACTTTTAGGTTATACACTACCAGTCAAAAGTTTTTGAATAGTAAGATTTTTAATGTTTTTAAAGAATTCTCTTCTGCTCACCAAGCCTGCATTCATTTGATCCAAAATACAGCAAAAGCAGTAATATTGTCTCTCAAGATGGCGCCGCGCATGGCAGCCATTGTGCTTGGCTCTCCAGTTGTTTTAGTGTTTTTGCTAGTTTTTCCTGTTTTTTGTTTGTCAAACACGATCAGTTTCACTAGGGAAGAACTGCTGAACATTCGGCAGAACACACCACAAAATCTCCAACCGGTTTTCGATTATTTGGATGTTTTGCTGGACATAGTAGTCGGCGGAGCAGCGGTGCTGTTTAGACGCTACAGGACGGCAGACGGGGGAAGCGAGCCGGCGCGCTCGTGAAGCTCAGACAGCGCGGATTTAGAACGGCGTTGCCTAGCATCCATCTGGCGAATCTCCGCTCTCTACCCAACAAAATGGACGAACTCCTTCTGCTCTCCCGGACAAACAGGGACTTTTCAAACTCTGCTGCTCTGTGTTTCACGGAAACCTGGCTGAACGACGCCATTCCGGACAGTCCGCTTCATCTTCCGAGCTTTCAGCTGATCAGAGCAGATCGTGAGGCAGAATCGACGGGGAAATCGTGCTGCGGCGGAACGTGCTTTTACATCAATGAAAGGTGGTGTACAGATGTAACAAGTCAAGTCAAGTCAAGTTGAGCTTTATTGTCATTCTGCTACATGTGTGGACATATAGTGGAACGAAATGTCGTGTCTCGCAGGACCACGGTGCTACATACTAGTTAAACCTAAGATAAACATACAACAATGCAAGTATAGGAAAAACAATAGAGCTATACAACAGTTAACTATCTGACTATACATATACTAAAAATACTATAACTGCTATACCTAGTTGACCACACATACATAAACTGAGACTGTACAAAAACTTTGCATAAATACTGCACATGAAATTGTGCGAGAGATATATGTACATGAAATTGTGCAGAAAAATATATATTTTGTACATTAAATTATTGTGCAGAAGAGAGATTTTGTGGGAGACAGTGCATAGTGCAAAAAGATTTTGTAGTGCAATTCTCAAGTAAACGTATTAATTTGTAGTGCAATGTTCAAGTAGACATATATTTTCTTAAGAGTCTTTGTGGCAGGGAGTGTTTATAGAAAGTGTCTAGTGTGCATATAGTGGGATGAGTGCGTTACTACAGGTGGTTTGTATAGCCCACTCACCTGTGTGTATCACATTCAGAATTGCACTTAGTAAAATTGTCAACAGTTTTTAATGAGTTGGGGGGTGGGAGGGCTGAGGTGTTCATGGTTTCAGAGGGGGACAGGGGGGTTGGAGTTAAGAGCTCTCACAGCCTGGGGAAAAAAGCTGTTGAGCAATCTGACAGAGCGAGCTCTGATGCTCCGGTACCTTCTACCTGATGGCAGGAGCTGGAAGAGGTTGTGAGAGGGGTGGGTGGGGTCCTTCACGATGCTGGTGGCCTTGTTGGAGCATCGTGAAAGGAAAATGTCCAGGATGGAGGGGAGAGAGGCACCGATGATCTTTGCGGCAGTGTTCACTGTCCATTGTAGGGTCTTGCGGTCAGCAGCACTGCAGTTCCCATACCAGACAGTGATGCAGGTGGTCAGCACACTCTCAATGGTGCCCCTGTAAAAAGTGGTGAGGATGGGTGGAGGGAGACTTGCCCTTTTCAGCCGGCGGAGAAAGTGGAGGCGCTGTTGTCCCTTCTTGTTGAGTGACGTGACGTTGGTGGTCCAGGTGAGATCCTCTGTGATGTGCACTCCCAGGAATTTAGTGCTGCCGACTCTCTCCACGGTTGAGTCGTCGATGGTCAGCGGGGGGTGGTCAACAGAGTTTCTCCTGAAGTCCATCACAACCTCTTTCGTCTTACCCACATTGAGGGACAGGTTGTTAGCACCACACCATTCAGCCAGCTGTGCCACTTCCTCTCTGTAGTGCGTTTCATCGTTGTTGCTGATGAGGCCTACCACAGTTGTGTCATCAGCAAACTTGATGATGTGGTTGGAGCTGGACTTGGCAGTGCAGTCGTGGGTCAGCAGTGTGAAGAGCAGTGGGCTGAGCACACAGCCTTGTGGGGTACCTGTGCTCAGTGTGGTAGTGCTGGAGGTGTTGCGGCCGACACGGACTGACTGAGGTCTTGCAGTTAAAAAGTCCAGGATCCAATTACAGAGGGAGGTGTTAAGGCCCAGCAGGTTTAGTTTGTGGACGAGCTGTTGTGGGATTATTGTGTTGAATGCTGAGCTGAAGTCAATGAACAGCATTCTAACATAAGAGTCTTTCTGTTCCAGATGGGTAAGAGCTAGGTGGAGAGTGGTGGATATTGCATCGTCCGTGGAACAGTTTGGACGGTATGCAAACTGGAGTGGGTCCAGCGTGTTTGGGAGACTGGACTTGATGTGCTGCATGACTAACCTCTCAAAGCACTTCATCATGATTGGGGTCAGTGCTATAGGACGATAGTCATTCAGACAGGACACAGGTGACTTCTTTGGTACTGGAATTATGGAGGTGGATTTGAGACACGTGGGGATGACTGCCTGGCTCAGCGAGATGTTGAAGATGTCTGTTAGGACATCCGTCAGCTGTGCAGCACTGTCTTTCAGTACACGTCCAGGTATGTTGTCAGGGCCCGCAGCCTTTCGTGGGTTAATCCTGGATAGGGTCTTCCTTACGTCGCCTGGAGAGAGACAGAGTACCTGGTCGTTTGGAGATGTGAGTAGTTTCTGTGCTGGTGTGTCGTTCTGTATCTCAAATCGTGAGTAGAAGTGGTTGAGTGCCTCTGGTAGGGATCTGTGTTAAAGAAGATGTGCTGTTCTGATCTAGAAACGCTCTTCATTAACTGCAAGTCTTTCTACTCGCCGCGGGAGTTTTGCTTGTTCATTCTCGTGAGTGTTTACATTCCTCCGCAAGCGCACGTGAGCTCCGCTTTACAGAAACTAGCTGATATGATCACAGAGACAGAACAAAAACACCCGGACTCTGTTTTAATCATTCTTGGGGACTTTAATAAAGCCAATCTCTCCCGTGAACTGCCAAAGTACAGACAGCATGTTACATGCCCCACCAGAGATAGTAATATACTGGATCATTGTTACACAGTAATAAAGGACGCATATCACTCTGTTCCACGAGCAGCTTTAGGACTCTCTGATGACTGTTTGGTTCATCTTATTCCTACCTACAGGCAGAAACTCAAATCAGTTAAACCTGTATTAAGGACTGTAAAGAGATGGAACAATGAGACAGAGCAGGTTTTACAAGCCTGTCTCGACCTTACTGATTGGAGTGTTTTTGAGGCTTCTGCAAATGATCTGGATGAGCTCACAGAGACTGTAACCTCTTGTATCAGTTTCTGTGAGGATATGTGCATTCCCACCAGGACTCATCTAATCTACAATAACGACAAACCATGGTTCACTGCAAAACTCAGACAGCTCCATCAGGCCAAAGAAGATGCTTACAGAGAGGGGAACAGAGTCTTGTATAAACAGGCCAAATACACACTGGAAAAGGAGATCAGAGTGGCAAAGAGGAATTATTCCGATAAGCTAAGGATCCAGTTCTCTTCCAGTGACACGGCTTCAGTGTGGAAAGGTCTGAAAGACATCACCAATTACAAGACACCATCCCCCAGCACTCTGGAGAATCAACAACTGGCAGACGATCTGAACGAGTTCTATTGCAGGTTTGAAAAATCACCCCACACCCGCCCTGAACACCTCTCCACACAACCATTCACACCTCCAGCAACCCCCCTCTCCCCCGCACCTGCACTGCAGATAAGAGAAGATGATGTGCGCCAGGTCTTCAAAAAGAACAAAAGAAGGAAGGCACCAGGCCCAGACGGTGTGACCCCAGCCTGTCTGAAATCCTGTGCTGACCAGCTGGCCCCCATCTTCACACAGATTTTCAACAGATCACTGGAGCTGTGCGAAGTCCCCTCATGCTTCAAACACTCCACCATCATCCCCGTCCCAAAGAAACCCAAGATAACAGGACTCAACGACTACAGACCTGTGGCTCTAATATCTGTGGTCATGAAGTCATTTGAAAAACTGGTTTTGGCTAATCTGAAGGACATCACTGGACCCTTACTGGACCCCCTGCAGTTTGCCTACAGAGCAAACAGGTCTGTGGATGATGCAGTCAACATGGGACTGCATTACATACTACAACATCTAGACAGACCAGGGACTTATGTGAGGATCTTGTTTGTGGACTTCAGCTCGGCCTTTAACACAATCATCCCAAACCGCCTCCTGCCCAAACTAACTCAGCTCTCCGTGCCCACCTCCGTCTGTCAGTGGATCTACAGATTCCTGACAGACAGGCAGCAGCTAGTGAGGCTGGGAAAATACACATCCAGCACCCGCACCATCAGCACTGGAGCCCCTCAGGGCTGTGTTCTCTCCCCACTGCTCTTCTCCCTGTACACCAACGACTGCACATCTAAAGACCCCTCTGTCAAGCTCCTGAAGTTTGCAGACGACACCACACTTATCGGCCTCATCCAGGACGGTGATGAGTCTGCTTACAGACAGGAGGTTAAGGAGCTGGCTGTCTGGTGCAGTCTTAACAACCTGGAGCTCAACACGCTCAAAACAGTGGAGATGATCGTGGACTTCAGGAGAAACCCCCCTGCTCTCCCCCCACTCACCATCATGAACAGCACTGTAACGACAGTGGAGTCATTCAGGTTCCTGGGCACCATCATCTCCCAGGACCTGAAGTGGGACAATCACAGTGACTCTATTGTCAAAAAGGCCCAGCAGAGGCTGTACTTCCTTCGCCAGCTGAGGAAGTTCAACCTGCCACAGGAGCTGCTGAAACAGTTCTACTCTGCCATCACTGAATCCATTCTCTGCACTTCAATAACTGTCTGGTTCAGCTCAGCTACCAAATCTAACCTCAGAAGACTACAGAGGGTAGTCCGGACTGCTGAGCGAATCATTGGTACAACCCTCCCCAGTCTCCAAGAACTGTACTTATCCAGAGTGAGCAAAAGGGCTGGTAAAATCACTCTGGACTCCTCACATCCAGCACACTCCCTCTTTGAACTGTTACCGTCTGGTCGACGCTACAGAGCTCTGAGCACCAGAACGACCAGACACAGGAACAGTTTCTTACCTCAGGCAATCCATCTCATGAACATTTGAACTCTTAACAATAAACATGAAACACACAACACTATCTACTTTTTATTTTTATTTTTTATTTAACACACATACTTATTACATTTCAAATTTGCACCTAACATACCTGTACATACTGAATTGTCTATTTTTTTGTATATTGTGTTTGTGCTATTTTGCATACTGTCCATTTTGTATATTTGTACATTATTCTTTATTATTATCTGTGTCCTGTCCTGTCGCCGTCATTCTGTCGCACTGTGGAGCTACTGTCACTAAAACAAATACCTCGTATGTGCAAACATACCTGGCAATAAAGCTGATTCTGATTCTGATATTGTGATTTTTTTTTTCTTTTACCATTTAAAATAACTGCTTTCTATTTGAATATATGTTAAAATGTCATTCATTCCTGTGAAAACAGCAGAGTAGAATTTTTGTTCAGGTTTCTTTGATGAATAAAAAGTTAAAGAACAGCATTTATCGGAAATGAAAATCTTTTGTAACATTATAAATGTCTTTATAATCACTTTTGTTCAATTTAAAGCATCCTTGCTAAATTAAAGTATTAATTTATATAATCCCCCCACCCCCGCACAAAAAAAAAAAAAAAAAAAAAATGACACCAAGCTTTTAAATAGTGCATATTGTTACAAAAGCTTTTTATTTGAGATAAATGCTTATCTTTGGATCTTTCTATTCATCAAAGAATCCTGAAAAAAAATGTACTCAACTGTATTAAATATTGATAATATTAATAAAAAATGTTTCTTGAACAGCAAATCGGCATATTAGAATGATTTCTGAAGGATCATGTGACACAGAAGACTGAAGTAATGATTACTTATTTTACACTCAGCAAAATATTGTCTAATTGTTATATTGAGATATCTTTTTTGTCATTAACAGCTAGCAGGAACAGATATGTTCAAATAGCAATTCTACATGGAGAGAACCAGTCGATTATTTTTTTTTCTTTCCCATTTTTAAGCCGTGCTTTATGCAACTGACAAATATCAGTATCGGAATCGGCCAATAGTTGTTTGTTAAAATCAGTATCCGTATCGGCCAAAAAAAATCCTATCGATGCATCCCTAGTTATTAATAGTGCTATGTATAGAAAGACATGAAAATAAAAATAAAATAAATATAATGTAATTTATTTCTTGAAAAAATTAAAGGTTGCTGGAATGGTCAAACTCAAAACACTACACTCTCCCCTCCTAAATTTCAGCAAAATTTAAGACTGTAGGTGAGGCATTTTCCTTTAACAGAGGGTACCATGACTCAAGTCATTTAAACGAATAGCAAAGACACTTTGCCTGGTAGAAATATGCCCTTATACATATTACCATAAACCACCACATAGACTACTTGTCACATCCCATTAAAGGTCGCTCAGGTCTAAATTTCAGTCAGCTCTTGAATTTCAACTTTAAACATCAGTTTAAAATTTGATAGAATTTTGAGCAACTCTGCCAGAGGATCTTTTTGCCATGATTCAATCAATATCATGCTCATACACTCAAGCAGGCGTCTCACAGGTCTCACTAGCCTACCTGCCCTGGTTCTCACTGTTCCTTCTTTCGGTTTCAAGGCAGTGTCTGCTACAGTCTCTGTTCTTGGGGACTTTTTCTGTGAATGTACACTATTGCAACTTGAGCCATGATGCTTAGAGCCTCTGACTGATCTGCTCATTAAACTGGCATCATTTGACATGACAATTGATTCAGCTCGAACACTCTGGTTGCTGACATATTCTTGGGTCCTTTCCCCATTACTGATGCACAATTGATCTGGTTCCAATTCATGTACACTATTGTCATTATCAGACTGTCATAGTTCATTCTTCTTGCTTCATATTCATCACTAGAACTCTCAGTGTGTTCACACTCATTTCTCATTTCACTCACAACTCTGTGACGTGTTCTTTGGTCTTCTCCTTTACAGTACATTCCCCAGTACTCTGAGATGCTTTGGGGCCTACACCTTGTAAAATCCACACAGCAGTTCTACTGTTCCTTGATTCTCTTTCTGTACTGAGCAAAGATCTTTGGCTTCGGCCTTTTTGTTTGATACTTTTCCTCTTCCGACAATGCTGATAGGACTGTAGATTCAATGTTCAGCTCTTCCAATGGAAGTAAATTGACTGGGAGGAGGAAGCTACGATGGACCAATTTGCTGTTCTTTGTTGTGGGATTCTCAACCATGTATATGGGCAACGATGGATCTTTCCATGTCACTACATGAACTGCTGAGTTCCACACATCTGCCAACTTTCCTTTTCCTATTTCCTTTTTATTTGCCAAGAGGACACGGTCTCCAACCTCCAGAGGGTCACCCTTAGATCTTTTGTTATACCCTTCTGTCTGTTTCCTCTGTGCATCCATACACTGCAACAAATTGCTGTAAAAATTACATCAGTATTTTACAGCAGCGGACTGTTTTTCTAATAATACAGCCTATTGCTGTAAACTGCAGTGCATTCTGGGGTCGTGTGACGTTTGACGCAAATGTACAGCATATTGCTGTAAATTTCAAATCTACGGGATCTTCAACGGTCGACATTCGGGAGCGGCGAGAGGAGTGATTCACAACTGGTAAGTGACTTATTTCAGTTTTTTTTATTTTTTATGTTTGATAACTGTAGTAGTATATGAAGGTATATCTACATTCGCGGTTCATATTGGTTTCCCCAGATTCACGCATCCTCCGTCCGCGGGGCGCGAATGAGACTTGTGCGGGGTTTCGGGAGCGCGGGCGCGGTAGGATTTCACACATTACGTGGCCTTATAGCGGCTATGGGCATAAAATCTCTGGGTTCCTACGTTAAATAATTGCATGCTTTAGTGACAACTGTTGTGATTCACGGTAAGTTAACCGCGTATTGATCAGCACACTGTTTGTCATGATTATTTTATGGTGTAAATCAAAACTGCATAGGCAGTCATCTTAACACGGGCGCATAAATGAAAATATGTGCTAAAGTCTGGCGGTCAGCCCGCTCACGGAGGATGTGTGTGCCGTGTAAATTCTGAACGGTGCTGCTAACCTAACCAGCGAGATGTGTACTTGAGGTCCTTTGCTAATTTGCATATTGTTTGTTTGTAATGCCTCTTTTAAACTTTGGTTTAAAAGAATGAGTTAATCCAGCCGTTTCCTGCCTTGCCACTCTTTTCGCAGCATATTTCATATTCAGTCTGGAGTGCCAGGAGGAGACAGCCGATGCCTTGGACATTCAAAGGTAATAGTTGAATTCTGTCAGTATTAGTAACATATACACTATATATATATAGTGTACTACCAGTCAAAATTTTTGGGACAGTAAGATTTGTATTTATTTATTTTTTAAAATAATTATCTTCTGCTGACCAAGACTGCAGTGTTTTGATACAAAATACAGCAAAAGCAGTAATATTGTGAAATATTTCTACTGTTTAAAATAACTGCTTTCTATTTGAATATATTTTAAAATGTAACTTATTCCTGTAATCAAAACTAAATTTTCAGCATTGTTATTCCATTCTTCAGTGTCACATGATCCTTCAGAAATCATTATAATATGCTGATTTGCTGTTCAAGAAACATTTTTATTATTATTATTATCAATATTTAAAACAGTTGAGTACATTTTTTTAGGATTCTTACATTAATAAAGATCCAAAGATCAGCATTTATCTGAAATAAAAAGCTTTTGTAACATAAGCTATACTAAGCAAAATCTTGGGGTCAGTATATTTAAATCATTATATATAATTATTAAATTATGAAATTAAAGAAATTAATACTTTTATTTAGCATGAATGCATTAAATTGATCAAAAATGATGATAAAGACATTTATGTTACAAAAAAATACTTCTATTTCAGATAAATGCTGTTTTTCCGAACTTTCTATTCATCAAAGAAACCTAAAAAAAAATCTGCTCAGCTGTGTTCAACATAATAATTGTCACGGATCGGCCAGGCTCTCTCACCACGTCATCACAAAGAGAACCCTCACCTGAATATTAATCACCTGCACCTGTTCCTTATCACCACAGCCACTTAGCCACAGTACATAAGCACACACCTCAGTCTCACTCATTGTCTGGCCTTGTCTCTACAAAGTGGACTCTCCATGCTTTCCCAAGCTTTGGATCTACGTAAGACTTACCTGCTGTACTTACCTCCTGTTCTCCTCTGTCGTTGTCCTCCTATCTCCAGCGTAGCCATTACTGAGGTGTGTGCTCTCCAGCAAATCCCTGATCTCCTGTAAGCAAAGACAATTCAGTTATTCCTCTGCTCATCTTACGAACCTTATTTGAAGTTCAACTTACCTGCCATTCATCCATTCTGCTCTCTGAACTCATTCTGTTTAAAGTATTTTATTTAAAATACTAACATCTGTTCTGAGTCTACTTCCATGACAGAAGACCGGACCTACTACCGTCGACAGAATGAGCTCCCCGGGCCCGACCGGCGCCCTTTTCTGGCCTGGTGGAGGAGTGCAACGGATTCATCTTGAAATGCTCATTAGTGCTTGAAATGCAACCGCATCCATAGGCGTAAATCCCGGGGGGGACGGGACCCCCCCCCCATCTGAGGGTTGTCCCCCCTAAAAATATCATTACAAGCAACTCTGTCTTGAAAATAATATAATAGACATATACTTAAAATAATTGTGTAAGTAGTAAAACAAAAAACCCAAAAAAGCGTTTTAAGTTCAGAAATGTTTTGATTTCCCCCCTCCCTTGCCTCACAGTGGTTTGGTCCCACTGCTTCGATACACTCAGGACACGAGCCCGGTGGGAGCAGTGTTGCCAAGTCCGCAGTTTTACCGCGGAATTGGGCTACTTTACGCTCTTTCCGCGGGATGTTTTTCGTGTCCGCGGGTTGGAGCAACCCCAACAACGTGATATTTAGCCCCTGGAAAGCGACATTTATCAGGGGAACCCCACCAAAAAACGTATTTTACCCCACCGGAACGCGATATTTTTTTTTTTTTTTTTACCGGAAATCCCCCCCTGAAAAGCGATTGGGCTAGTTTTGAGTAGCAATTGGGCGGGTTTTGCTGTGAAAACCTGGGTGGGAGAGAGCAAAGTTCCTTAGTAGTTATATGTAAGTAATTAGGCTGTCAAGGCTATTTTATTCTCTTTAAACATCGGGTGAAATTATTCTTTCTCTTTAATACAGATGATGCTGGATCATTAATAAGTTAGTCATGACAAAAAATAATGATATCTGATGTATTTTCTATGAGCAATTTATAAGGTTACCAAGCTTAATACCGTAGCTTTGTCACCCACTACAACTAACACAGCGATTAAACCTGTTTGTGAACTGATACTAATATTGTAGACCTACCGATTGTGTTGGGTTTTGCTCAGTATGATGTTAAGTGGCAGGCTTAATGCAGTTGAATATCTAAAGAGACGTACTCGGTGCCAGACGAAACCTAAAATACTATGGAGGACGCAAAATAATCATTATAATATGACCGCGTGGTGAACCATATGAACCGAACTCATATTTAAACATGGTCTCCATGCTGTTTACACATGCTGTGTACACATATCTGTCCTTACAAGTACAATTTTGGCTGTATTATTTGTGTCCCCTTCAAAAATTGCTCTTGAGAAATTTTATGTTTCTTGTCCCCCCCCCTACTGTTAGATGAAATTTACGCCCCTGACCGCATCTGTATGTAACTGACCGCTCAAAGATTGCTTTCGTTATCCCCTGTTATCAGGTCCCGCTCTTCAATGGGCAGAAACTATCTGGGCACAGGCGGGGGCACCTACCCAGTCTCTGCAGAATTTCCTCACTCACTTCAAGGAAGTTTTTGGACGATCGGCTAGTGATTCCACTGTGAGTGAGCAATTATATCATTTTAAAACAAGGTTCTTCGACTATTAATGAGTATTCTCTCAAGTTCAGAACTCTGGCAGCGGATGGAACGAGAAATCTCTTCTCACCACCTATCGGCAGGGACTGGAATCCCGATTGCAGTTAGCGGCTTATGATAACTCGATGGGACTTGAACAATTCATTCAACTGTCTATTTGCTGTGCTAATCGGATGCAATCCTGTCTGTCTGAATGTACTGTCGCTTTTCCTACTCCACTCCTCCGTCAGCCAGAATCCACCGGCACTCCAGAACCAGCCAACAAACCCATGCAAGTGGATTCACAACGACTCCCACCAGCTGAGCGGCAGACGTGGTTGAATAAAGGGCTCTGTTTGTACTGCGGAGTCAAGTCACCTTTATTTATATAGCGCTTTTAACAATACAAATTGTCAAAGCACTTAACAGTATCAAATTGGAGGATCGAGTGTCCGTAATGTATAATAAGATTAAACACAAGTTTCAGTTATCATTTCATTATTGAATTCAGAGATGTCATTGTCTAGCTCAGTTTAGTTTAAATAGTATATATGAAATCAAATTGATGATAATCGTTAGAAATTACGTGTCCCCAACTGAGCAAGCCGGAGGCGACAGCGGCAAGGAACCAAAACTCCCTCTGTGACAGAATGGAGGAAAAAAACCTTGGGAGAAACTAGGCTCAGTCGGGGGGCCAGTTCTCCTCTGGCCAGGATATTTATTATTTATTTATTTTATTTTTTTTTTACTTGTTTTAATTAATTTTTTAAATGTATTATATTTCTATTTTTATATTGTTGCAATTTCTAACAATAATAGTATTATGTAGTTAGGTATTTTATTATATTTTTAGTTTTATTTTATTTTTATTATTTTATTAAGTCAAGGTCTTCACTGGGGATATGTCCCTGGGGCTCATCCAGGTGTCTGGCCTCCGCCGATGGTCAGGGTCGCAGACATCATCTCCCGGCACCGATCCACCATCTGATCCGGACACGGACTGAGAAACAGAATAAGAAAGAAACAGACAAATATTAGCGTAGATGCCATTCTTCTTACGATGTAACGTGTACATCGTGTGTTGAGGAGTGTTCCCGGTTCCGGCTGATCTAATTAATGCAGCCTAACAATCCTTTAACGGATTTGAATAATAGAAGTGTATTAGTGTGTTATGTGTAAGCCAGGTTAAAGAAATGTCTTTAATCTAGATTTAAACTGACAGAGTGTGTCTGCCTCCCGAGCAGTGTTAGGTAGATTGTTCCAGAGTTTGGGTGCTAAATAGGAAAAGGATCTGCCACCCGTAGTCGATTTTGATATTCTAGGTATTATCAAATGGGCAGAGTTTTGAGAACCCAGCGGACGTGGAGGACTATAATGTGATAAGAGCTCACTCAAGTACTGAGGAGCTAAGCCATTCAGGGCTTTATAAGTAATTAACAAGATTTTAAAATATATCCGATGTTTGATAGGGAGCCAGTGCAGTGTTGACAGAACCGGGCTAATATGGTCATACTTCCTGGTTCTAGTAAGAACTCTAGCTGCTGCATTTTGGACCAACTGTAGTTTATTGATCAAGCGTGCAGAACAACCACCCAGTAAAGCATTGCAATAGTCTAACCTTGAGGTCATAAACGCATGAATTAGCATTTCTGCATTTGACGTTGAGAGCATAGGTCACAATTTAGATATGTTTTTGAGATGGAAAAACGCAGTTTTATAGATCCTAGAAACATGGCTTTCAAATGAAAGATTGCTATCAAACAGCACACCTAGGTTCCTAACTGATGAAGAAGAATTGACAGAGCAGCCGTCGTGTTATATAGTGTTCTAGGTTATTACATGTGGGGTTTTTAGGTCCGATAATTAACACCTCTAGTTAACACCTCTAATTTAGCAGTAAGAAATTACTCGTCATCCAGTTTTTTTTTTTTTTTTTTTTTTTTTTTTTTTTTTTTTTTATATCGACTATGCATTCCGTTAGTTTCTCAATTTGGTGTGCTTCACCGGGCCGTGAAGAAATACAGAGCTGAGTATCATCAGCATAACAGTGAAAGCTACCACCATGTTTCCTGATAATATCTCCCAAGGGTAACATGTAAAGCGTGAAAAGTAACGGCCCTAGTACTGAGCCTTGAGATACTCCATACTGCACTTGTGATCGATATGATACCTCTCCATTTACTGCTACGAACTGATGGCAGTCAGATAAGTACGATTTGAACCATGCTAGGGCACTTCCACTAATGCCAACAAAGTTTTCTAGTCTATTCAAAAGAATGTTGTGGTCGATAGTGTCGAACGCAGCACTAAGATCCAGTAGAACTAATAAAGAGATAAAACCACGATCAGATGATAAAAGCAGGTCATTTGTAACTGTAATGAGAGCAGTCTCAGTACTATGATACGGTCTAAATCCTGACTGGAATTCCTCACAGATACCATTTTTCTCTAAGAACGAATATAATTGTGAGGATACTACCTTTTCTAGTATCTTTGACAGAAAAGGGAGATTTGAGATCGGTCTGTAATTAACTAGATCTCTGGGGTCAAGTTGTGGTTTTTTAATGAGAGGCTTAATAACAGCCAATTTGAAGGTTTTGGGGACATATCCTAATGACAACGATGAATTAATAATAGCCAAAAGAGGATCTATGACTTCTGGAAGCAGCTCTTTTAGTAGTTTAGATGGAATAGGGTCTAACATACATGTTGTTGGTTTAGATGATTTAACAAGTTTATACAATTCTTCCTCTCCTATAATAGAGAATGAGTGGAATTGTTCCTCAGGGGATCTATAGTGCACTATCTGATGCGATACTGTAGCTGATGGCTGCATGGTTACAATTTTATCTCTGATAGTATCGATCTTGGAAGTAAAATAGTTCATAAAGTCATTACAGCTGTGCTCTTGGGAAATACCAACACCTGTTGATGCTATATTTTTCATTAATTTAGTGACTGTATTAAATAAATACCGGGGGTTATGTTTGTTTTCTTCTAGAAGAGATGAAAAGTAATCAGATCTAGCAGTTTTTAATGCTTTTCTGTAGGATAGGGTACTTTCCCGCCAAGCTATATGAAATACCTCTAGTTTTGTTTTCCTCCAGCTGCGCTCCATTTTCCGGGCTGCTTTCTTTAGTGTGCTCATTATACCACGGAGTCAGACTGTTTTCTTTGATCTTCCTTAAGCGTAAAGGAGCAACTGTATCTAAAGTGCTAGAAAAGAGAGAGTCCATAGTTTCTGTTACGTCTTCAAGTTTTTCTGCGCTGTTGGATATGCTGAAGAATTTAGATAAATCAGGAAGATTACTTCCAAAGCAGTCTTTTGTGGTAGAAGTGATGGCTCTACCATACTTGTAACAAGGAGTAGAATTTACAGTTTTGGCTATATGGAGTTTACACAAGACTAGATAATGATCTGAGATATCATCGCTTTGCTGCAGAATTTCAACACCACTAACATCAATTCCATGTGACAGTATTAAATCTAGAGTATGATTTCGACAATTAGTAGGTCCTGAAACATGTTGTCTAACCCCAATAGAGTTCAGAATGTCTATGAATGCTGATCCTAATGCATCTTTTTCATTATCGACATCGATATTAAAATCACCAACAATTAAGACTTTATCTGCAGCCAGTACTAACTCCGATAGAAAATCAGAAAATTCTTTAATAAAGTCTGTGTGGTGCCCTGGTGGCCTGTACACAGTAGCCAGTACAAACATAACAGGGGATTTATCACTAACACATGTTTCTCTAGATAATGTTATACGCAGCACCATAACTTCAAACGAGTTATACTTAAAGCCTGCCCTCTGAGAGCAGATGGGCATGTGATCCTTTCACGCCCCCTACATCCTCCTCGTTCAGTGGTGAGTGTTATAAAATCCTCTATTGCAAATATGCATCCACTTACCACTTGCGTTCTCCTTACTGCCTCCGATATCTCCATCTGTCTCAGCCCTCCTTGACTCAGGTTCAGCGGGAAACTTCATTTCGGGGAGCCTCTGCCGCCAGCTCAACCTCTCGCCCATCACCACCGAAAAGAATGATCAACTCCAGTCGGTAACCGGGCAACCCCTTACCCGAAGACATGTCTGCCACAGTGTGGGTCCCATCCAGTTGCAAGTGGGGACGCTACATCAAGAATCCATGCATTTCCTGGTTCTGGAGGGTTCCACCGCAGAGGTGATTTTAGGGTGCCCATGTCTCGTTAAGCACAATCCCATCATCTCCTGGAGTTCCGGTGAGGTCCTGAAGTGGGGCAGTAAGTGCTGCTCCGAATGTTTTCCGTCTCTACCACAGCCCAAGATCCTGGACATCCGGATCCTCCCTGTGCATTTCACCTCTATTGAAAGCTCAGTAGAGAAACAATCTGTTGATATACCCACCTGTTATGCCCCCTTCAGTGACGTGTTCTGCCCTAAGAGAGCCTCTCAGCTACCACCACATCGGCCATGGGACTGTGCCATAGACCTCATACCCGGTGAGCCAGTGCCCCACGGAAAAGTCTACCCGCTGTCACTTCCCAAACAGAAGGCCATGGAGGAGTATATTGAGGAGGCACTTCAACAAGGTTACATCCGCCCTTCCACATCCCCTGCTGCTTCTAGCTTTTCCGTGGCCAAGAAGGACGGACTTGACTTGATCTATACAAGGACTTGAGGCCTGGTATTGGTTATCGATCGTTGAACAAGATCATTGTGAAGTTCAGGTATCCTCTTCCCCTCATACCCTCTGCACTCGAACACCTGCGTGTCGCAACCGTTTTCACGAAGTTAGACTTCCGCAGCGCATATAACCTCATCTGGATACGTGAGGGGGGCGAGTGGAAGACCGCCTTCGTGACCCCTACAGGCTACTACGAATATCTCGTCATGCCATATGGACTGGTAAGCGCTCCCTCCGTATTCCAGGATTTTATGCACGAGGTGTTCCGGGATTTCCTTCATCACTTTGTCATCGTGTACATTGATATCCTCATTTATTCCCAGAACTTGGCCGACCATCGCCACCATGTTGCGGAGGTCCTCAAACGTCTCAGGAAGTACCAACTCTTCCTCAAAGCAGAGAAATGTTCCTTTGATCAACCATCTGTACACTTCCTGGGCTACATCATTGACAGGGGTGGCATAAAAATGGACGAGGGGAAGGTAGCGGCTATCACCACCTGGCCAGCACCCAACACCATGAAGGAGCTTCAACGCTTTCTTGGATTCGCAAACTTCTATCAACGCTTCATCCACAATTACAGTTCAGTTACCAGTTCTGGACACCAGCAGCCACTGAAGCCTTCAACACGTTAAAGGAAGCTTTCACCAGTGCTCCAATCCTCATTCATCCAGATCCCAAGAAACCGTTCACGGTAGAAGTTGATTCTTCAACAACAGGTGTAGGAGCGGTGCTTTCACAGCAGCAGGGGAATCCAGCTAAACTTCATCCATGTGCCTTCTCCCGTAAACTCAGCCCGGCGGAGAGGAGTTATGACATTGACAACAGAGAGCTCCTCGCCATCAAACCAGCTCTGAAGAAGTGGAGGCATTGGCTGGAGAGAGCAGCGCATCCTTTTCTTGTACTCGCGGACCATAAGAACTTACAATATCTTCGTGATGCTAAAAGACTTAATCCTCGTCAGGCTCGATGGGCTCTATTTTTCACCAGGTTTAACTTCACCATCTCTTATCGTCCAGGCCCCAAGAATGTCAAGGCGGACGCCTTATCTTGTATCTATGCTCCTGCTGAAGAGAAGGAGGAAATCGAGGGCATCATTCCTAAAGAGCTCATCATCAGCCCTATCGAGTGGACCTCCCCTCCAGCCTCCACACCCAATGCTCCTGTTAATACTCCGCCGGGCTGCCCACCAGGTCTCCAGTACGTACCCAGAACTCAACGCACCCCTCTGATTCACTCCACTCATACATCACTGGGCACTGGCCACCTAGGGACCAACAGCACCCTCTCGCTACTGAAAGATCACTTCTGGTGGCCCAACATGGCCAGGGATGTGAGAAGGTTCATACAAATTTGCAGAGACTGCGCCATCTCCAAAAGTCCCCGCCATCTTCCATCTGGCAAACTCCTGCCTCTGCCCGTTCCCAACCGACCGTGGTCACACCTGGGAGTGGATTTCATCACGGACCTGCCCGAGTCTGACGGTAATACCTGCATATTGGTGATTGTAGACCGTTTCTCTAAATCATGCCGTCTTATGATTCTCAGAGGACTGCCAACTGCTATGATAACTGCAGAACTACTGTTCAATCACGTTTTCAGATATTTTAGTATCCCTGAGGACATCGTCTCTGATTGCGGACCCCAGTTCATCTCAAGGGTATGGAAATCTTTCTTCTCGCTCCTAGGTGTGACCATCAGCCTTTCATCTGGATATAACCCTCAATCTAATGGACAGATGGAAAGAAAGGTACAGGAGGTTGGGAGCTTCCTTCAAACTTTCTGCCACAGCCACCAGAACTCTTGGAACCACTTCCTGGGCTGGGCAGAGTATGCCCAGAATTCCTTGCATCAACCATCTACTGGACTCACTCCCTTCCAGTGTGTACTCGGATACCAGCCTCCTCTGTTCCCCTGGTTTGGGGAACCCTCAGATGTTCCCACTGTTGATTACTGGCTCCGAGAGAGCGTGAGGGTCTGGGACGCAGCACACCATCAACTACAGCGGGCAGTGTGCAGACACAAGCTGGTAGCCGACCGTAGAAGATTGGAGACACCATCCTACCTGCCAGGTCAGAAGGTCTGGCTGTCAACTCAGGACATCCGGATGCGCCTGCCCTGCCGCAAGTTAAGTCCCAGATTTGTTGGTCCCTTCACGATCCTCAAACAAATTAATCCAGTCACATATGAATTACAATTACCAGCACAATACCACATCCATCCAACATTCCAAGTATCACTACTCAAACCTCACCATCCCTCTATTTCTCCATCCACAGAGCCTGACCAGACAGAGGAACCCCCTCTTCCTCTAATTCTCGAAGAAGGAACCGTCTACAAGGTCAAGGAGATTCTGGACTCCCAGCGTCGTGGTGGTCAACTGGAGTATCTCATTGACTGGGAGGGATATAGCCTGGAAGAACGATCTTGGGTCCTCAAGGACAACATCCTAGACCCCACTCTTATGGAAGAATTCCATTCTTCTCATCAAGATTGACCTGCACCTTGTGGACGAGGTAGACCTCCGCAACGTTGGGGTCCTTGGCCCTCAGGAGCGGGCCGTGGAGGAGGGGGTACTGTCACGGATCGGCCAGGCTCTCTCACCACGTCATCACAAAGGGCACCCTCACCTGAATACTACTCACCTGCACCTGTTCCTTATCACAGCCACTTAGCCACAGTACATAAGCACACACTTCAGTCTCACTCATCATCCGGTCTCGTCTCTACGAAGTGGAATCTCCATGCTTTCCCAAGCTTTGGATCTACGTAAGACTTACCTGCTATACTTACCTCCTGTTCTCCTCTCCAACGTCTGTCTCCTCCGTCGTCCTCCTATCTCCAATCTCCAGCGTAGCCATTACTGAGGTGTGTGTGCTCTCCAGCAAATCCCCGGTCTCCTGTAAGCAAAGACAATTCAGTTATTCCTCTGCTCATCTTATGAACCTTATTTGAAGTTCAACTTACCTGCCATTCATCCATTCTGCTCTCCGAACTCATTCTGTTTAAAGTATTTTATTTAAAATACTAACATCTGTTCTGAGTCTACTTCCATGACGACAATAATAATAATAATAATAATGTTTTTTGAGCAGCAAATCAGAATATTAGAATGGTTGCTGAAGGATCATGTGACTGGATTAATGACGCTAAAATTCAGTTTTGAAATCACAAGAGTAAATTACATTGTAAAATATATTCAAATAGAAAGCAGTTATTATAAGTGGTAATTATATTTCACTGTATTTTTGATCAAATATGCAGGCTTGGTGAGCAGAAGAGAATTATTAAAAAAAACATTCAAAATCTTTCTGTCCTGTGTGTGTGTGTGTGTGTGTGTGTGTGTGTGTGTGTATATACACAGTGGGGCAAAAAAGTATTTAGTCAGCCACCAATTGTGCAAGTTCTCCCACTTAAAAAGATGAGAGAGGCCTGTAATTTTCATCATAGGTATACCTCAACTATGAGAGACAAAATGAGAAAAAAAAAAAAATCCAGAAAATGACATTGTAGGATTTTTAAAGAATTTATTTGCAAATTATGGTGGAAAATAAGTATTTGGTCACCTACAAACAAGCAAGATTTCTGGCTCTCACAGACCTGTAACTTCTTCTTTAAGAGGCTCCTCTGTCCTCCACTCGTTACCTGTATTAATGGCATCTGTTTGAACTCGTTATCAGTATAAAAGACACCTGTCCACAACCTCAAACAGTCCAACTCCAAACTCCACCATGGCCAAGACCAAAGAGCTGTCAAAGGACACCAGAAACAAAATTGTAGACCTGCACCAGGCTGGGAAGATTGAATCTGCAACAGGTAAGCAGCTTGGTGTGAAGAAATCAACTGTGGGAGCAATTATTAGAAAATGGAAGACATACAAGACCACTGATAATCTCCCTAGATCTGGGGCTCCACGCAAGCTCTCACCCCGTGGGGTCAAAATGATCACAAGAACTGTGAGCAAAAATCCCAGAACCACACGGGGGGACCTAGTGAATGACCTGCAGAGAGCTGGGACCAAAGTAACAAAGGCTACCATCAGTAACACACTGCGCCGCCAGGGACTCAAATCCTGCAGTGCCAGACGTGTCCCCCTGCTTAAGCCAGTACATGTCCGGGCCCGACTGAAGTTTGCCAGAGAGCATTTGGATGATCCAGAAGAGGATTGGGAGAATGATGAAACCAAAATAGAACTTTTTGGTAAAAACTCAACTTGTCGTGTTTGGAGGAGAAAGAATGCTGAGTTGCATCCAAAGAACACCATACCTACTGTGAATCATGGGGGTGGAAACATCATGCTTTGGGGCTGTTTTTCTGCAAAGGGACCAGGACGACTGATCCGTGTAAACGAAAGAATGAATGGGGCCATGTATCATGAGATTTTGAGTGAAAACCTCCTTCCATCAGCAAGGGCATTGAAGATGAAACGTGGCTGGGTCTTTCAGCATGAAAATGATCCCAAACACACCGCCCGGGCAACGAAGGAGTGGCTTCGTAAGAAGCATTTCAAGGTCCTGGAGTGGCCTAGCCAGTCTACAGATCTCAACCCCATCGAAAATCTTTGGAGGGAGTTGAAAGTCCGTGTTGCCCAGCGACAGCCCCAAAACATTACTGCTCTAGAGGCCAAAATACCAGCAACAGTGTGTGAAAACCTTGTGAAGACTTACAGAAAACGTTTGACCTCTGTCATTGCCAACAAAGGGTATATAACAAAGTATTGAGATGAAATTTTGTTATTGACCAAATACTTATTTTCCACCATAATTTGCAAATAAATTCTTTAAAAATCCTACAATGTGATTTTCTGGATTTTTTTTTTTTTTCTCATTTCTCAGACTCTTGGTCTCATCCTTTGAAATACTTTTCCCAGCCTTTAATGCAGCCATTTCCAATTGTTGCTTGTTTTGGGGAGTTGCTGCCTTTACTCTCCTCGTCAGCTGGTGAAATTCATGTTCAATTGGATTTAAATCTGAAGATTGACTTGGGCAATCTAAGACTTTCCATTTCTTTGCCCTTATAAATTCCTTGACTGAACTGGCAGGGTGTTTTGGGTCATTGTCCTGATGCAATATGAAGCACTTCCCAATGAAGAATCTGGTGGTATTTTCTTGAATATTGGTAGGTAAGATGGTTTTGTACCCTTCCAAATTCATTCTGCTACTGTCATCATGCATTAAGTCATCAGTAAAGTTGAGAGGGCCTGTTCCAGAGGCAGCCATGCATGCCCATGCCATGACACCACCTCCACTATGCTTTACAGTAGAGGCTGTATGCTTGGGATCATTGCAGTTCCCTTTTTTTCTCCACATCTTTGCTTTTCTATCACTTAGATAAAGGTTCATCTTTGTCTCATTGGTCCATAAACACAGTTCCAAAACTCTTCTGGCTCACCTTTTTGGTTTTTTGCAAACTCTAATCTTGCCTTTCTGTTTTTGGTGCTGGTCAGAGGTTTGCATCTTGCTGTGTAGCATCTGTAATTCTGTGTCAAAGTCTTCTGAGGACAGTAGATTGTCAGAGCATCACCCCAGCTTTCTAGAAGTTGTTGGTGATTTTACAGACAGGTCTTTTAGGGTTCATTTTCACAGCTTTTATGATTTGTCTGTCATCAACTACTGTTGTTTTCTCAGCCGATCAGGTCGTTGTTGGTTGCTGGTGTCGCTGGTGGTTTCCAAACTCTTGATTTCTCCATGCCCTTTGTTTTTGCTATAGCTATAATTGACTTCCTCTTTTCTTTTAGCATCCAAATTGCTTGCTTTTCTCTCAAAGTCAGCTCCCTCATCTTCATCCTGGTTTGTGTGTGTCATCATCGAATGCAAGATTCAGAATGCAGAAGTAATGGATATAACTGATACGACACATTAACTGCTTTTAATATCTGAAGAATTAATGCAACAGGACACAGCTGATGACCCTGTGAGGCAACTGTTCCAATACTTATACTCGCATCAGATAGAGGGATGAAACTCTAAAAGTGCTGAACTTCTTAGCTGGTAAAACATCTGTGTTGAATCACCCAATATAAAAATTGGACATTCTGTAGTTTTGTCTCATTCATCTTTTAATCATATTTGTAAATATCTTGACTCCACAGCCAACAGAACAATTCTGTCTTTACTGTTCCAATACTGTTGGAGGGCACTGTGTGTGTGTATATATATATATATATATATATATATATATATATATATATATATATATATATATATATATATATATATATATATATGTATGTGTATATGTATATGTGTGTGTGTGTGTTTCAGATTTCAAAAACATGATTGCATGCTTCAAAACCTAAAACCAATGTGAATTACATATTGTCTCTCTGACCCTTTAGGTGCTTTGTTGGTATTAATCCAGAGAGAAGAACAAAGAAGTTGAAAGTATCGAAAAACAAAAGGGCAAATGGTGCCGTAGAAACAGGTTGAAGTGAACCCACATGTTGCCACTCTTTGCAAAGTGAAGGGTTTTCAGTGGAATTTCTGAAATGTAAGTACACACACATAGCCTACCCCAAGATCTTTTTTTCTCCCCTTTTATTACGCTCTATCTTTATTTGACTGTACCTGTCATCCCTCTGTTTCTGACTGTATTATCAAATGTGTATTAATAAACTGTCTGTAACAGTGTACTGATGCCTTTGTTGAATTGTTTTCATAAAATTGTTCTCTGCAGCAAAACGTCTTGCAGATCAAGGGGGTTGAATAATTTCGATTGCAACTGTATATACAGTATATATCCGGCCCTTCAGTCATGAAAGAAACATATTATCGATTTTTTATATATATATATATATATATATATATATATATATATATATATATATATATATATATATATATATATATATATATATATATATATATATAATGTGTGTGTGTAATAAATATATATAAATACACACACACACACACACTGAATGCTGGATTAATTATCTAAACATTTTTTCCTCATTTGTTGTCAGCTAGAACAGGAAACTGAGGCTATAGTTGTAGAGAACCTGTTGCTGACCATTTCCATCCCATCACAGCTTCCAGCAGGCCATGTTACAAAGCTCAAATCATCTCAATCTGGTTTCTTGAATATGGCAATGAGTTCACTATACTCAAATGGCCTCCACAGTCACCAGATCTCAATTCAATAGAGCACCTTCAGGATGTGATGGAACGGGAGATTTGCAGGATGTGCAGCCGACAAATCTGCAACACCTGGATGATACTATCGTGTCAATATGGATCAAAATTTCTGAGAAATGTTTTCAGCACCTTGTTGAACGTATGCCACAAAGACTTAAGGCAGTTCTGAAGACAAAAAGGGGTCCCAACCCGGTACTAGCAAAGGTATACCTAATAAAGTGGCCAGTGAGGTTATACTGCACAACACCACTGTCAAGAATACAACTGAACTACTGTCTACAAACATCTGAACACTGATCTGAACACTTTGTAAATGTCATAAACACAACAAACAAAAATCTGTAATTTGTCATTTTATCAAATGCACATGGTCTATTTTCAATTGACCCTAAACTAATAACTGCTTGGTTGTTTTCTCAATTGCTAACACGCAGTTCATGAAACAGTTAACCATTTTCCCACAATTATAAACACAGTTTCAAAACTATACACCAAATTGTTCAAACTTCAAACTTCCAGGTCAAAATCAAATGTTTTAGTCAAAAATATATATTCCCTTTTGTCATAAAAAAAAAAGTACTAGAAAAGAAAAGTTCTAATGCCAAAGAATTGAATATGAACAAAAACAGTATACTGTCAATTACTGTACGGTAAAAAATAAATACTAAAAAAAAATAAAAAATGCAGCATCCACTTGGATGATGCGACGGCAGCCACAGCACAACGGCGCCAGTGCGCTCACCACACACCAGCTACAGGTGGAGAGGAGAGAGAGAATCAATTCAGTGAATGGGGGATTATTAGGATGCCATGATAGACAGGGGCCAGTAGAGGGAATTTGGCTAGGACACCGGGGTAACACCCCTACTCTTTAAGATGAGTGTCATGGGATTTTTAATGACCACAGAGAGTCAGGACCTCAGTTTAACGTCTCATTCGAAGGATGGTGCTTTTTACAGTATAGTGTCTCCATCACTATACTGGGGCTTTAGGACCCACACAGACTGCAGGGTGAGCACCCCCTGCTGGCCTCACTAACACCTCTTCCAACAGCAACCTAGTTTTCCCAGGAGGTCTCCCATCCAGGTACTGACCAGGCTCAACCCTGCTTAGCTTCAGTGGGCAACCAGCCTTGGGCTGCAGAGTGATATGACTGTGGCATTTGGTCCAAACGGAGACTGCCTGCTGCACTAATAGTAGTAAGGCTTTCCTCTGTGTATACTTATCACCCCCCCTCCCCCTCACCCTCACCCTCACCCCCATGTTAGTGCTTCGTATTTCATCAAAAACAAATGTCCTTTGACCCTGTCCCTTTCATTTTCTTTTCCCTTTTATATTATCCTGAGATTCTGATTGGTGCAATCAGTTTTGCTACTTAATGTTTATACCTGGATAAATGCGTGATATTTCAGTTCATATTGTGATGAGAACATGGTTAAACCTGTGGAAAAAAGGGCATTTTAGTGTAAAGAGTTGTAGAAAACATTGAGCAAATTGGAATGTGTTTGAAAACAGGTGAAATGTGTTAAAGGTTTTGAGAAATGTGTCTTTGTTTCGAGAACTGAATGAATGGTTTGGGAAATTGGGACAAATGAAGCATTTGAAAAAAGCTGTGTGGTAGGTCTGAACTTAAGTTAAATAGTTTTGAAAAGATTTTGTAAACGTGCAAATTGGCCTGTTGGTACAGTTGAGTTTTTGTATTTTGCACCAAAGCAATGATAAATGATCCACAGTTTAGCTCACATTGACTGCTGTAGTGCTCACTGTTTGAAGAGTTTTGAAAACGTGACCTACGCATTGACAAATGTGTCTAAGCGATTGTTAAAAAAAAAAAAAAAAAACTGTTTTGGACAGTGAATTTTTATGCTGAAGTGTATCACTGTGAACGTGGCTGGGTGAGTACCACAATAGGAGAGCATATTACAAAAACACCATGCAGTGCTATAGGGACATGACTGCATGAGAATGTGTGTTCTCTATTAAAATATTAAGTCGGACATAAAACAAAGACAGATCACAGCTAAGCTGCTACATATATCGCAAATCATTATTTTGTATTGTAGAAACTTTTTTTAAATTAATTAATTTATTTTTTACTATGAATTTTGGAGCTTTGCATGTCAAATCTAGAATTTACAGAATTTGAATGATTCATCAAATCCAATACTGTTCTGTAATAGAGTGGGTAAAGAACTGACTAAATACAAATTGTAGATTAAACTCTGGACAGACAATCCATAAATAATTTGGATGGGAGCTGCACTTTTTATTTTTCTTAATTTGGATTGAATGTTTAATGAAGAGTAACAAATTTTCAGATGGACAGATGGAACTTTTTTCAGTTCAGTTCATTTCAAGCTCTACAAGCATTTCACTCTTTCACTGTTTATATAATTCTGCTTGTTTTTGTGTGTTCCAGATGCCACCCAGATGTTTGATTCTGCTTTGGCACTATGTTTGTTGACAGAGCAAAAATATCCAGAAAAATATATTTAAAGATTTTGAAAGAACATCCAGCGGTGTTAAGAGTATATCTAATTAGGGCAAAGAGATCTGTGAGGAATAGAACAGAAAAGAACCAAGGAGAGAAACACACACACACACACACACACACACACACACACACACACACAGAGAGAGAGAGAGAGAGAGAGAGAGTTTTGAAATGTACATCTTATTGGTGAAAATTGTACTAAAGCAAATCGTTTTATTAATGTTTACTCATTAAATCTAATTAGCTGAACTTTACATCTAGGCAATATCACATTGTAACTGTGATTGATGCAGTGTCAGTTCATTTAATTGATAACCATTTTTCCTGGAGTTTAAAGTGCATCTGCATTCAAGATGATGTGCTTTTATTTATATCTTTCTTTCTTCCTCTTTCATTTGAAGTAATGCCATTTCTTACTACATCTGCTGTTCTTACTGGTGGCAAACCACAAAAGTCACTGTGCTTCAACTCCACTTCAGACAGAACAGATGCAAACAGGTGCAAACTGTTGCGCACTTATGTTGCCCTGCTTCTGGGAATCTGATGGTTTTGTTTTGTGTTTTAACTTTTTCTCTAATTACAAACTCATTAATATGTAATTTTCTAGTGTAAAAGCTGCACAAATGAAATTCAAGATGCCTATGATTATACATTTTTAAAAGTTTAAAATACGTTTAAAATACATTTAAACACTTCTGAATACGTAAGAACGTTAGATTAGGTTTTAGTCTAATTAATTTATGCACATACATTTATCCTCGACAGATATATAAAAAATGCATACCGTAGGTACTAGTCTGCAACCAGAAAGTGCTTATATTAGCCTAATGTTCTGTCCTGTTTATTGTATTCCCATATTATTGGCATCTCAGAAACTGCCTCGGATTATTTTGATGTTGCATTAATTCAAACGTTCTGTTTTAAATTGGGTTAAATCTTTAAAGACCATACTGTGGCTGGATTTCATCTTTTAAACCTTTGAACCTTAGGCTATAGAGCCATGCAAACGCTCGTTAAGTATTCCAGCGAAGTATGTCGATGCAGAAAAATATGAGAAAGTGATAAATTAATTTAATTTTAAATAATTTAATTTTGACACATAACTGTCCTACTGGTAGCCTAAAACTCTTCATTACTGTAAAAGCAGAGCACGCAATGTGTAAATGTTTTCTTTATTTCGGTCCTAGCCTCTCTAGACTAATTATGGTCAGGTAGAGCCTTTTATATTCTAGGCTTTTGTACAACTGATATGAACTAATGTAGCGCTGTGATCGTTACTTCGACTACTGGGGCAAAGGGACGATGGTGACCGTCACAAGTAAGTGATTTACCGCTTTTATCTCAATAATTCGTTTTCATATATTCAATGTAATAAAAAAAAAAATAGATAGATAGATAAATAAAAAATGACAGGCAATTTTAATATTCGACTGTTCGTTTTGGCATAGTAGTCTATGGCCTATTATGTCCGTTTCGCAAGTTTTTGAATATATTAAGTTTTCTTTAATTATAGAGAACAAGTAGTTTTTATTGCCAGAATCAATGCTGTCAAAGCTGCCGCTCTATTAATCTCAATCAAAAAATAGTGCAACCTTGGAACCATGAAACCTTGTGAAAAGCTGAAACAACACTGGGAAAATATAGTGCATATTTGAATTGTTAACTTTAAAAATTAAATGTGCTAAATTATAGGTGTTTCCATAAGAAAACAGAACAAACATCGCCACACCAAAGCTAAAATAAATAAATAACTACAAATAAAAAATGAATACCGGTCTATCACACAGGTGACGTTTCGAGCACGCAGACTTTGGTGTGCCGACTTTTGTCTTCTTTTTATCTCCGTTGTCGAGCACCCACTTGAGCATTTTGCCACTTATGTGCGTGCTTTTGTTCTGTGTTTACTGTTTTCGTTTTAATACAAACACATCTGCTAAATGTAAATGCTGTTTCATCTACATCAGGAATTTCATAGGGAAAATTATTATTTTTTTAAATACAAACGGAACTTGCGTGGAATACGCTATTGAGATCGCGATTCTGATATGTATTGTGCTGTCTGAGTGAACCGGTGCGATTCCGAAAAATGACTCTTATACCTCGCGGACTGGCTCTCGAAAACGACATGAACCGACATCACTATTAAAGTAGATTTAATTGTGGATTTAGATATATTAACTAAATGTAAAAATAGCCTATTTCCATATTTTGACCAGTAGGTCTTAATGATAAAGGTTGTGATGTTTTAGCGTAAAAACGCATAGCCTATTGGATTGTAGTCGGTGTCTATTTTTGACGCAGGCCTATAGATTAGACAGTTTATAATAAATTGTTTCAGTCAGGAGAATTTTAATTGCTGGTGCTGAGGGAAGTAGAGGAGCTGTGCCATTAGCCTAATATTGAATATGAGCAAAACAGGTCTTGACCCCTCGATTTTAATAGGCTATTTTATTCTTCATTTTATTACTAACAATTTAATGAAAATGTTTCGTTTGTGACTAATGAAATTAAACAGACAAATAGCTTATTTTGTTTTATTTTTTATGTGTTGTTTTACATTAATAACTAATTTATTAATGCAGTCTGTATGTGATTGCCATACAAATGTTTCAGGGGAATTTCTGGGAGTTGCTGAATCAACTGTTAGGTCAATTAAGTCCACTGTATTTTGCTTCATCAGTGTGTGTGTACTAGTCTGTGTTTTGTGTGGTTTCACTCTTTCAGATGAAGTTCCCAAAGCACCAAATGTGTTTATGATGTCTCCGTGTGAATCCTCACCTGGTTCCCTACTTGTTGGCTGTTTGGCCACTGGGTTTTCACCCGCTGAATCTGTCCATTTCAAATGGATGGACGAGCGCGGAAATTCTTTGACTAATTTCATCCAGTACCCTACAGTAAGAATTAGAGACAAGATGATGAAAGTCAGCCATATAACTATTAATGAAGCAAAATGGAATCAAAATAAAATAACTTGTGAAGCAGGACACCCATCAAGAAATGTGAAAGCAGACTTCACAACAGGTAACAACAGACATTAACAGGATGAACATTCAATTAAACTGTTGAGGTATACGGTGAAATTTTAAGTTTGTAAGATGTCTTTTTATTGTATATAAACATTGTTTTAATTACAGTGAATTCACAAAAACCAACCCTGAGCTTGGTTCTTGTAACATCTCCGAAAAGTACATATGTCATGTGTGTCATTGAGGATTTCTATCCCAAGAAGATCGATGTACAATGGAAAGTGAATAATACCAACAGCATGACCAAGCTAAAACTGGAAAGAAATCTGAATGAAGATACAGGTCATTACACAGCATACAGTTTTTATGAAGTCAGCAGAAAGAATTGGGATGCAAATACTCTCTATACTTGTGAGGTCACACACCGGGGAGAACAGATTATTATGGAAAAGTACTTCAATGGTAAGTCATTTAATGATGGTTTGCTCTCTTGTTCACACATTCACTACTATTTCAAATTCACACAAGAATACACTCCTTCAAACTGATCCAAATTAACAGATACACATAAAACCAAATGTATACATTGTCAAATTTACCTTTTTACTTCCTTGTAGATAAAGTCACACTGATACTGAAGCCACCAAATGAGAAAGAACTATTTGTCCATAATAAAGTTATCTTGCAAGCTATTGTTTCTGGAGATGTAGAAAAGATGGTGCAAGATGCTTCAGTGTCATGTGAAGTGAAGAATGTAGCTGTAACCAATGAAAACATCACACCAGGAAATATGAGTTTTTCAAATAATATTTCACAGTTTATAAAACTGCACAATGTCATCATTGATACAAAGAAATGGTTTGATGGTGAAATAGTCACCTGTACCATCCATGACACAAATAATAACAGAGACATCAAGCAGGAGATCCATTTTGATAAAGGAGGTAAGTCAGTGTAGATTTAAAAAAAAAAAATTACTTTGTTGCTCTATGTGTATTCATACTATTTCACAGAGTTTGAATTTCATGCTGAAAGGTTGAACATATTTTTTTTGTCTGGTAAAAAAAAAAAGCAAGCCCATTTGAAATGCTGTGGGGAGATTTTTCAGCTTAGTCTGGCTAGATTGACTTTTGTTATTCATTACTGTGTGATTCTTCTTTTTGAACATTTTAATCTTTATCATTTTTTTCTATTCAGATGGACAGAAACCGAGTGTTTTTATTTACAAACCTGATCTCATCAACAAAGATCGTGTTGCCGTGGTGTGTGAGGTCACCAGCTCTAAACTTGGCGATGTCTATATCATGTGGAAAGTGGGTGATGAGCCTTACATAGAGGGCAGAACCAGTGCTGCCATCCATCAAAATAACTACACGTCTGTTCTCAGTTTCCTATCAATGTCAAAAGAAAAGTATGAAAAAAACACCATCATCTGCGAAGTCAAACATGCCAACATGGATCATACAGGATCTCCATTACAAGCTTCAACAAGCCAAAGTAAGCAGGCAGAATTTAAGTGCTATTACTGTACAAGCACTCCCAAACTATCATTATGTTTATTTGTTGTTCACTTGTATGTTCTCCAGTGCTTTTTGACGTTGTTGTTGTGCCCTGGTCAGTTTGTGTCTCTTTGATGTTTTTGGGCATTTTTCTGTCTAAATCTCTCTATCACTGTACTGCATGAAAATGGATGTAAACATTAAATTATATTTATTTTCTCACTCTCATGCAGTTACATTGACACTGAAGCCACCAAATGAGAAAGAACTATTTGTCCATAATAAAGTTATCTTGCAAGCTATTGTTTCTGGAGATGTAGAAAAGATGGTGCAAGATGCTTCAGTGTCATGTGAAGTGAAGAATGTAGCTGTAACCAATGAAAACATCACACCAGGAAATATGAGTTTTTCAAATAATATTTCACAGTTTATAAAACTGCACAATGTCATCATTGATACAAAGAAATGGTTTGATGGTGAAATAGTCACCTGTACCATCCATGACACAAATAATAACAGAGACATCAAGCAGGAGATCCATTTTGATAAAGGAGGTAAGTCAGTGTAGATTTAAAAAAAAAAAAAAAAATTACTTTGTTGCTCTATGTGTATTCATACTATTTCACAGAGTTTGAATTTCATGCTGAAGGGTTGGACATAATTTTATTGTCTGGCAAAAAAAAAAAAAAAAAGCAAGCCTATTTGAAATGCTGTGGGGAGCTTTTTCAGCTTAGTCTGGCTAGATTGACTTTTGTTATTCATTATTGTGCGATCCTTCTTTTTGAACATTTTAATGAATCTGTATCATTTTTTTCCATTCAGATGGACAGAAACCGAGTGTTTTTATTTACAAACCTGATCTCATCAACAAAGATCGTGTTGCCGTGGTGTGTGAGGTCACCAGCTCTAAACTTGGCGATGTCTATATCATGTGGAAAGTGGGTGATGAGCCTTACATAGAGGGCACAACCAGTGCTGCCATCCATCAAAATAACTACACGTCTGTTCTCAGTTTCCTATCAATGTCAAAAGAAAAGTATGAAAAAAACACCATCACCTGCGAAGTCAAACATGCCAACATGGATCATACAGGATCTCCATTACAAGCTTCAACAAGCCAAAGTAAGCAGGCAGAATTTAAGTGCTATTACTGTACAAGCACTCCCAAACTATCATTATGTTTATTTATTGTTCACTAGTATGTTCTCCAGTGCTTTCTAGTTGCTCTCTTGTCAGTTTATGTATCTTTGATGTTTTTGGGCATTTTTTGTCTAAATTTGCCATGAAGATAGCCTCAGATGCTGACATGCCAATAAAATCTATACTACTACAGCTATCACTACTGCATGAATATGGATGAAAACATTCAATTTTACTTACTTTCTTACTCTCTTACAGCTACATTTACACTGACACTTAAGTCACCAATTGAGAGAGAACTGTTTCTCAGTAATACAGTTGTCTTGGAAGCTGTTGTTTCTGGAGATGCACAGAAAACAGTGACAGAAGCTTCAGTGTCCTGCAAGGTGAAGGCTGTACCTGTAATCAGTAAGAATATCAAGCCAGGAAATATCTTCTCTACCAACACTTCACAGTTTATAAAAATTCACAATGTCACCATTGATACAAAGAAATGGTTTGATGGTGAAATTGTCACTTGCACCATCCGTGACACAAATAATAACAGAGACATCAATCAGGAGATCCGTTTTGATAAAGGAGGTTAGTCAGTGTAAAACTTTCAAATAATCAGCTTTGTGGCTCTATGTGCATTTATAGATGCTGAAAGGTTGGAAATTATTTTGTTTGAAATGCTTTGTTGTCAAATAGAATGGACTACCTTGATACACTATTGTTATTTATTATTGTGTGATTTTTCTGTTTGTTTAATGAACCTTTATCACTTCCTCCAATTCAGATGGAAAGAATCCCAATGTTACCATTTACAAACCTGATAGCATTGACACGGATCATGTTTCTCATGTGTGTGAGGTCACAAGCCCTAAACTCGGCGATGTCTATATCATGTGGAAAGTGGATGAAGAGCCTTACAAAGAGGGGAGGACCAGTGCTCGCATCTATCAAGAGAACTCCTTTTCTGTTCTCAGCATCCTGACAATGGCAAAACAAAAATATGAAGATCCCAAAACCACCATCACCTGTGCAGTCAAACACGCCAACATGAAAAATCCAGAATCTCCATTACAAGTGTCAACAAGCCAAAGTAAACAGCCAGAATTTTCATGTTATTAATGTGCAAGCATTCCCAAACTATCATTGTTGATCTGTTGTTCAGTGTTCCAGTACTTTTGTCCTGTTGCTTTCTTGTCAGATTATGTACAGTATCTTTGATGTTGTTTGTGCATATATCTGTCTGTATGTTTGTATTGCTTTACTGCATGTGTCATACTGTACATTGAAATCAAATTACATTCAAAAATGTTTAGTTTGATGTCGCATGCAAATAAATATGATTACACGAAAACATAGTCAACACAATATCATAGTGCACATTGATGTTTTGTCCTGTGCTTACTGTACTGCTATTAGCCCATCCATGCCTCTAATATATAATATTCTGAAACTCTGTTTACGGCATGATTCAAATCAAAAATGATTCATTTTGTTGTTTTACAATATTAAGCAATAAATCTTTGTGTTTGCATGATTTACTCCAGCTCTCATATGACTCTTATATTCAGAAACCTTGCATGCACCACTTTCTGGTCCTGTTTTATCAGTATTTAGAGAAATGAGAATATTTTTGTGACTCTTAGTAAAGTACTCAGTAAAACCACTTTTCAAACAGATGGTTTGTTGTAGGGGTGTATGATATTTTTATGTGTAGTTGTTTTATTAGTATATCAGTATTAGTTACTATAAAGTAACAGACAGGACAATGCTATATGTTTGTCTCTTCAGTTGTGTGTGCAAATAAATGTATGTGAGTACGTCATGTACTTAAGTGTTACTAACTAGAAGTCTAATAATACTGGACTTTAAATTCAGGATGTATGATTTACGATATATGTGTCACAGCATGTGCTTACCATACATATGTATCCTGTACATGTGTTTTCTTTTTCAGGGGAGCCACCTGAGCCTGAGAATGGCTTTGCTCTGGACTGCAATAAAGATGTTCTGGAGGAGGATGAGTTCAGAAGTCTCTGGTCCACTGCCACCTCATTCATCTTCCTCTTCCTCTTTTCTCTGACCTACAGCGCTGTGCTCAGCTTCTTCAAGGTAATCTAAATGTCACTTCATAATGTACAGATCATTTTAAACAAGATGATGGCTTTTGAGCTCTTTTACTTGACTGTGTTATGCATATTGTTACAGTTATAAACATGCTTCAATTTAGACTGTGTTATGTCTTTAATGTGTTTTTAACTATAGATATATTTTTTTTCTCTCCAGGTGAAGCAATGATGATTTGTTAAAAGGTTTTTTATTTGTTTTGTGACTAATTAAATGTTAATATAAACTATTTTGAAATTAAAAGGGAAAATAACCATGTTCTCTTTTTATCTTGGTCTGTCTTTGGCTGTCAGTAAGTCTGTCTAAAAAAACATGCAGACTTACAGAAACGTTGAAACTAGGCCTACATAAATTGCCCCTGTGCACACAGAGATTCTTTCTTTCTTTCTTTCTTTCTTTCTTTCTTTCTTTCTTTCTTTCTTTCTTTCTCATACATTCTTATGACTGCTATGTTCCACAAATTGTAAGATGTATCCTAATATATTCAACTGATGGATAAAGAACTATTCACCAGTTCTAGCCCTGTGATAATACTTTGAATACACAGAAAATGGATGTAAGTGACTCTTTAAAAGACCCCTTGTCTTGCTATACTAGTTTCCATGTACTGTATAGCAGCTATGCCTCATTTTTAAGTTGTTTAGTGAAAGTGTCTGCAAAGTGATAAAGTACAAATGTAATTTCATGTTTCCGTAGGCTATCTCTACATGCAAATTACTGGGGAAATAGCACATTTTGATTACATTTCATGTTAGGCTTTATTTTTATTTTATTTCATTTTATTTTATTTTATTTTATTTTATTATTTTTGTCATGATGTATTAAATGCTGTTGTCAATGCCTGCATTTTGTATTGTCTATAATTATTCAAATAAAAATAGTTCTTTTTTTTTTTTTTTTTTACCTAAATCAGAATTTTAAGGCTATGATTTCACAGGGAGTTGCCTGTATGCCTAATTCAATGAAGTCAAGTCAAGTTAATAAGCAATTAGACCATTCTACATTACTTTTACAATCACTTCTCTTTCCGATAGTAACCTCAGTCTAGTTTTATTCTGTTTCAAAAACCTTCGAACTGAATATCTGAAACACTGTTAGATGAATGATTTTCATCGAGAACAAAAGAGATCTATGATTATCTTTTTTTAAATTAATATTTTTGTTCTTTTAGTTGTTCAAAAATTGATTTGTGTGTTTCAAAATACACACAAATCACATATTCCTATGATTTAGTCTACACAATGCTAAAAATGTAGACAGAATCGTGGAATCCAGCTATAAAAATGTAATGTTGCTTACTGACACGAAATGCCACAGAATTTGCCAAATTTTGGATGAATAAATAGAATAGAATAAATTATAAAAGTAGATAATTTTGACTTAAATCAGATTGTGATATGGGCTAGTGTCTGCGAATATTAAGCTTTTAATTTTAACTGTACACCTGTTGTGCAGCACTTTGTTTGCTCATATCAAAAAAAACAAAAAAACATTTCATTTCATTTTCAGTGGATTACAACAACAAAAAATAATGTTATGTCTTAATTTAATTACCAGAAAAAAAGGAAATTAAAACATATTTCATAGATCCCTAAAAATGTTTTTTTTTTTTTGATCTTTTAATAAATTGTTTTAACATATATTTTAATAAAATATTTTCATGATTTCAAGACATGCTTTTTGATTAATAAACTTTAATTTAACCATTAAAATGGAGTTCAGAAAAAAATAAAAACTGGGGGAAAAATAAAATAAAATAAAATAAAATAAAATAATAAATATATAGGGCCCTAGGTGCAATGTGTTTCACATTACATTTCACAGTGTGTTTTTCTCTCGGTTTTCCTCTCTGGGGATCCACCAGTGCAGATGCACATCTTGCATTCAGCAGCTGCAAACTATTGAGCACTCAAGGAATTATTTATTTATTCATTTATTTTTTAATAATAATAGCTAAACAGTAATAAACTGAACAACCCATGTGCAGTTTCAAACAAGCATGATGAGCTGCAAAGAATTCAAAACAAATTGCCATGCTGTATTTAAACATTTAAACATTATTCATTCTGTGGTCTGATTCAGTTGTAACAATATTCTCTTAATGGGTAGACTTACTTGAATTACATTTTGTGGTCTATCCAAAATTATGCTGCTCAAAACATGCTGAGAATTTGGATTTGGACTAAGTTCTCTCAAAGGACTTTCAGAATGTCAAAATTAGATCTATTTGAGAGCATCTGTATATTCAGGTCTCTCTTTCTTCCTCTTTTTTCTCACACCTGCTGAAGTGAAACTCATGTTGATGACTAACAATTCTTAGAAAGGTTGAAATGTTCCGTTTAAAACCGAAGCCTGCAACAATTAAATAATTATTTTATTACAGGCCTACATGGTTTATTTTACACTTATAAAGTTTAATCCAAATATGTAAATATTATATATATATATATATATATATATATATTAGGTATTTATTAATTATTGTAACCTACTATCTAAACAAACTATATAAATTAGTGAGAGTGAAGTCAGCATGCCAGAAGTCCCCATATGGAAGAAACAAACTCACCTTAAAGGATATATATGCCCATTTAGGCAAACTTTAATCAAATCATCGAAATTATGAATCATAACAATAAAGCCTTAAAGGGATAGATCACCCAAAATTAAAAATTTTCAAATATGTATTCTTTGTAGTTTCTTTCTTCTGGTGAATAGAAAAGAAGATATCTTGAAAAATGTTTGCCATTGACTATATGGAAGTCAATGGATACCATCAACCTGTTGGTTACCACCATTTTTCAGAGTAGGTTAATTTATGACATTATGCAGCTAAAATGCATTTTTTTTTTTTTTACATTTTAATTGCTCTGCACGAACTTGGAGCAGAAAGGAAAATGTGCTGTTTCCATCAAAAGTTTATGTAAAGCCTGTTGCATGATGAGTGTTTGAGGAAGAATGTATCACTGTGTGTGGGGTGGCCACAGTGAAACGGTTCACTTCATAAACCCCCATAAAACATGGACATTTGTTGTTGTTGTTGTTGTTATTGATTTAATTAAATTCTGGCCACTGGTTCTGCATAATTTGTTTGGCTGCACAGTATTTTTTTCTCAGTAACATAGTTTAAATACAAGTATTTTGTGTTAATTGTGCTGTGTTTTTAATTAAAAGGATAGTTCACCCAGAAATGAAAATTCTGTCATTAATTACTCACCCTCATGTCGTTCCAAACCCGTAAGACCTTCGTTCATCTTCAGAACACAATTTAAGATATTTTTGATGGAACATGAGATTTCTCTGGCCCTCCCATAGACAGCGATGTAATTACCACGATCAACGCACAGAAACGTAGCAAGGACATCGGTAAAATAGTCCATGTGACATCAGGGGTTCAACCGTAATTTTACGAAGCTACAAGAATACTTTTTGTGCTCAAAGAAAACAATAATAACATAATTTATTCAACAATTCTTCTACCTGAGGTACCGTCTTCCACTATTTTGGAGAGTAACCACTGAACGTAATGAGCGTTATTTACGTTCAGCATAGACGTGCTTTCACTGAACGTAATCAGTGTTGTTTATGTTCAGTAGACAGCGCGCGCATGCTGAACGTAGCTTCGTAAAATTACAGCTGAACCCCTGATGTCACATGGAAGAGTTCTCGGATTCCATCAAAAATATCTTAATTTGTGTTCTGAAGATGAATGAAGGTCTTACGGGTTTGGAACGACATGAGGGAGAGTAATTAATGACAGAATTTTCATTTTTGGGTGAACTAATGTGGTGGCTTCTGCCGCTATGAAAAATCACTCTCAAAGTCTTGGGGTTTTGATGCCAGAAGATAGACTTTATTACAAGAACAAAGCCGAGAAGTTTTCTGCAGAAAAAATCTCCAGAATGCTTTTGTGTTGTCTCTTTTATACCGTTTTTCCTTTAAGGCGTGTTCCATACATTTCACAGAGTTTTCCTTATACATACAATCTGATTCCTCCCTAGAGAGAAGGAGCCCTAAGACCTGTTATGGTATAGAAAGAAAGCCCCCTTATATTCTTCCAGATGTTTCCTGTCTGCTGGTTCAGCCACGTAGGCACTTTTTACCCAGTGGCCTACAAGTATAATGGAAGATTAAATAGATATATTAAAGGCAAGATTCACCCTGATTATACTTGATTAATTCATGCTTTGACTAATAAAACTCTTCTTCATTCCCCCCTCTGAGACTTTATTAAGTCTCACATTTGCTTATGTCTACCCAGAGTGCTACTTCATAATTCAGTCTGTTCAGTTAACACTACCTAGTGACTAAACAAGTCACACAGTCTTATCACCAATGACCAGATGATGTAGCAGCACTCTGGAGGAGCATCAGAACCAAAAAGTCTTCCTCTAATTTGAGAAAGTAAAAAGATCCTGTCTCCTTAACCCCTTATTTAAGATAAAACCATGTTATAAGCCTGAGCGTGCATTTGGTTCAGCGCTTGCCTGTGGTTATCACAGTTATGTATAAAAGACATAAAAACACATTCAAAACATAATACATTGAACATCACAAGAAAAATAGTTCAGATCTGTTGATCTTCAGCCCAGATACTTTGCACATCGTAGAGGGCCAGCCTTGAGTAGAGGTTAGGCTAACATTTACACCCAGGGTATTGCCCATCTTTACACCTCTTTTTCATACTCATCAGAGTCACTGGAACTCTCATCCAAAGTTTGCTCATTTAAGATCAGTTTGTTTAGCAATCCTTCATAATATTCATCCAATTTCCTTCTTGTGATAATTTGTTGATTATTTGGGACTTTTATCATTTTCATTTGCTTAACAGTAGCATTGACGACTAATGTTCTTAATACAGGTAACACACAGCAAAATAATAATCCTCCTATTAATATAGCAGCTCCTAAAAACATTCTTAGTTTAGCAAACCATGCTTCCCATGCTCCAAATTTCAGATCAAACCAATCCCAAATTCGTTTGTCTCTTCCTGTATTTGCTGTAACTTCAGCTCTTAATTTTTTAATTTTAATCATCATTTCACTAAAAGCTCCTCCAGGGGCAGTATTATTTAGTATAAAAGTACAACATTGATCTCCAAACATAATACAGGCTCCTCCTATATCAGCTAAAAGCCAATTCAGGGCCTGTCTGTTTTGTCACGTCATTCTACTTGTTGCGTGCACTTGGTCTCCTAATAAGGTTAACGCATCATCAGTCTAATTAATGAATCTTTGTTGATTATAATAAATGTAATTAATCCACTCCACATTTTTGTTAGGTGTGATCCAAACAAATATTGATTCAAAACCTGCTTTCACTTCATCTCTTGCTTTGAATTCATTAGGAATCCCTCTCAGTTGTCCAATTGAGTCTAAATATACCTTGGGGTCTGGCTCATAACCTCTTTTAATTCTGTTGTCTTCCTTGTTTACTCTCTGTTCTGTTCCTCATTGTGCTATGTTAAGTTCTTGAAGTAATCGTACTCTTATGCACATACCTTTCCATTCGACTGGTAAAGAAGGCAACAATGTCTCACCTCCACAGATCCAAAAGAAGTCTGCTATTATTAATGACTGGTCTTCATAAATTTCTATAGAAGGTAAAGCAATAGTTTGATTTTTACATTCTTCAGTTGTTATTTTATTTCTTTTCATTGTTCCAAGTGCTAAAAGTTCTGGAGCTCTAGCAGGAAGTCCAGATATCCAAGAATTTTTCTTATCTATATACCAAACAATAACACATTTGCCCTTGAACTTGCCCACATCTTGTGTTCCTTTTGGTTTGTGAAAACACTCATATTCTTGTTTACAATCTACGCCATACCATTTCGGAATCTCTACTTTCTGTTTTTCAATTTTTATATTTCAGCCGACGTCCGAATACTGACACCAAGATCCCCAGAGTGGTCTAAAAAATTATTTGTTAATTTAGGATTTTCCAAAAATCCTAGACATTCAGCAATATAATATGGTCTAGTAAAATCTGTTAAATAACAAAAGTTTCTCCCAAATTCGGCACACTTTTGGTAGTCATGTGGATTTGGTATGGCTATCCCTTTGTTTAACGGAGATTTGGAGCATAGCAAGCAATTTTCTTTCCTTGTTTCTCTTGCAGTAAAAGCTGCCCATCTATACCATTCATTATTTTGAGCTGTTTCCCATAATTTATCATTTTGACTAACTTCTTCGTCCCCTTGTATATTATAATCCGTGTCTCTACGATTTTGGATTATCATTGGCTCTGTTGAGTTGATATCATTATCACTGTTATTCAATGGTTGAAAAGTTAATTGAAGGGAAGTTTGGTTGCTTTCTATTGGTTGAGCTTGGATTTGCATTAGTAGGTGCACTAGGCATAAGATAGTCTTCAGACACATTGTCAAATTTGTTCTCTTGCCTCTCTTGTAATTTCAGCCAGCAAAGCTTTAATGTCTCCCCATTCAAAAGTTCGCCCATTGTCTCTTCTTCAAATACTCTTATCCATTTTCCTGCGCCCTCATGAATATCAGGGAGGCGAGTGCCTAGCCCCTCGAGGGCCTGTGAAGCCCAGGGGACATATTGTCCCTGTGTCCCTTTGATTAAAATTGGGAGTTGTGCAGCCAGTGGTCTGAGTGTCCCCTTTTCTCTGCCCTGTTCCCATTTTCCTGTATCAAATAACTCCTCTTCACCATTCACTTCCTCACTACTGTCCAACAACTTACTTCTCCGTCTCTACCATTTATTTACCTTTTGGATCTTTTTTTCCTGTTTATCTAATTTTCTTCTCTATTTCTTCTTCCATAGTTTATACTTGTGCTTCAATTTCACTATCTTTCCTCTTTATTTTTTCTAACACTTCCTCATATTCTGTTTTGCCTTCTTGGTTTGTTTTCATCATTTCTAAGGCTATGCGTGCTTGTTTATAACAACCCATAGGTAAATATCTTTCACTTTCCCTTTTCTGTTCCCTGCCTCTGTTTTTACAGCTGGTTCCTTTTTTTCTTCCAACTCTACATGTCCTTCCATGTCCATTTCTCCCGTTACCTCTACCTTTCCCTTGATAATTGGGAACTCTCCCTCCGAAGGCAGATAGGGGGGTAGTTTGAAAAACAACATCTCCTTTTTGTTTGTCACTCTGTCTGCCTCTTTCATTATCTTTCTGGCTTGTTTTATACTTCTTCTCTGTAGTTTGTTATAGATTGGAGACACTGGCTTCAATATGGGCAAAATGCTATTTTTTGGGTACAATTTCTAAAGACAGTTACTCTCTGCCTCATTCTATAAAGCATTTGCCTCCCTTTCACTACATCTAATCCGTTTTCACTAGATTTTTAGATTTTAGAAGGGTTTTCAAGCGATGGGTCGCAGAGTGGAACAAGGTGGGGCACTCAAAGTCACTTGGCTGTTGCTAAATTTGCATTTCAATGACACGCACACACATACTCACACCCAGTTTAGTCTAGGGCTGCACGATATACCAACATTAATTATGAATTGCGGTATTGCTTAGTGCAATTTTCGAATCACAAAGGCCGCGATTTAAAACGTGCTGCGTGTTTTGAAGTGCGGGCACGCACCAGTTGTAATATTAGTGAGAGTCTCTTAGTGATGGTTCACTATTAAGAGGCCCAGTTTGCATTTCATCTTGCGTCACTGGTCTCTCCTCGTCTCTTTCTCCTGAGTTGTCTGCTTGTCTTTTTCCTTCTCTTTCCACTTCCTCTTTTCCATTTGTTGGCTTCCAAGTATTTTGGTCATTTGTTAGCTGTCCCATCAATCATTCCATCTTCACCAGGGTGACTCTTTGCGAGTCGTTGCAATGGTCTTTCCCTCGTTGGCAAGGGAGGGTCGTTACTAGCACGCCCTTCATCCCTCACTTCATGCTGTGTAGGGTTGCTCAAGCTGGTTGGCGTATTTTAAGGAGAGAGTGGTGGACCCAGGTGTCACTTTGCAACTATTTTGCCGATCAATGCAAGATTCTTCCTTGAAATCATGACTGCACACTCACTGGTCCTTAATGGTGGAGCAAACCATTCCCTGGCCTTGACAGAACTGCTGCACCTGTAGGTGGAATCTTTCAGAGTTTTTGTTAGTGATATCAAGCATGCTCATTTGCTCATCTGTCCAGTTATCCTTCTTGGTGTGACCTGTGGAAATTTCATTTGGGTTGAGGGCTGTCCTAGCCCCTTTTTTGAGCTCTCACAAATTCATTGCTATCAATACAATGAGCATAGGTCGAATACCCATTTTCTCTAATATAATAAAGAATTTGGTTTTAGTTATCTCTAATCTTACTATTTTTCAATTCATTACAAATTTATTCTCAACAACTTGCTAATTCAGTTATCTCTTTGTTTTATAAACTGAGTTTCACTATTTCACTAAATAATTTCTTCTAGGCCTATCTTGCTCAGTAGCATAGGTATTTTGACCTGGAAAACCCTCAACCCACGTTCTTTATGTTAACAGTCAGAAAGACAATATTTTATCCTTTTGGCACAGAATCAGCTCCATCATGATATGCTGAAAAGAAAGTTAGATGTGGGATGGACAGAGCAAGCTTGCTTGCTTTGCCTTCCCATGTAATGCGCTGCGCAAGTGTGGCACTGTTTTTCTTTCTGCCACAACAATAACCTAGGTACTGACCGGGAAACTTAACCAAATTCATCCACTGTCATTATTCTACTGGGCAGTATTTGCCCTGTGGGCCCACATATTAAATTTTGCATACAGCTGTTTTGGCAAAACAATTGATCTTCCTCAGTGTCTCATCAGACACCTTCTTTCACTCCACAACACCATCATTCATACTTTTCCTCACTCTTTCACACCCTTTCACACCCCCCTTTTGGCCAAAAACATATTTTGTCTTGATTTCAGCTGATTGTGAACTGAATGGTTTTAGCTGTGGAATGCCATGGATTCTGAATAGGACTTTACTGAGCGTACACCTGGTAACATTCCACATAGTGTCTAAATGTCATATTCAACTGGACAACATCAGTCATCATAAAATTTAATTTAACACTGCAGGTATCAACCTCTTTTTCTTCTAACACAATCTAATAGGTAAATTGGTGTAGAATAATTTTCTTATGCATTGTGCAGTTGAGAGAAATGTGTAATTTTTCAAATGTCACTTGTCTAATTTAAATTTTAGTCATATGATTTTTGTTATTGCTCATGAGCTACTTTGAAAAGGAGATTGGAGATCTCTGCATAATCTAGGATCCATGGCCATCAACATTTCTATCCTGTTATCCCCAGTGATGACAGCATTTATGATTTTACGATTTTGGACCATTGGAGTTAAAATTATTTATTATTATTACTTTATTCAATCTAGCTCTTGTAAATTACCATTAAACAAAATGGAGTGACCAATATTTTCATTTTATCAGCTCTATTTTTCTATTAGACATCTTGTCTACCCTTTTTTTCTTTTCTTTTTTTCAAAGAGTTCAACATTGTTGTCAATAATTCAGTTGTGCATTTTCCCTTAGTTGGTTAATGAAATAGCCCTCGCTATTCCAAATCCAGCTCCATTTTTATCTGATTGGTGAGTCAAGTACCACTTCTGTCTGTCTCAATTCCTTGTTCTTTTAGACACAAGGCTGGACTAGTACCTATTGAAAAGCAGATTGAGAATGTTAGTTAAAACACAGAATTCAAAGAACTGCTGTGAGACCAGTAAGTAATCAAGATTAATAAAAAATTAATAAAATAATTAACAAAATTTGAAGCAGTCTCTATAGTGATCATTAAATATGCAGCACCTGTGCGTGCAAAGGGAAGGGATGGAAGTGCTTCTGGTTTGATCATCAGTCTGCTGAAGCTGTTTGGTTGTTGCACTGGGTCATCAGTCTGTGATGGCACTCAAAGGCCTGATGTTGTGGTGTATGGTCTCCGTTGTTTCTCTGCCTCTTCTCAGTCTGGCTTTTGATTGATCCTGCCAGAGTTTTGCATTTCAGGATGTTCTCTTCACCCTTAGGAAAAGTCTCAAGTGAAAAATTCACCTTTTCCTGTTTTAAGTCAGCCTTCCTTCATGCAGAAGTGTGAACTCCTCTTTCAGGAGGGGAGTTGCAAGTCCATCAGGTCCTCCCTCTTCTTCTCTCTGCAGCCGTGTCTTTGCTTCTTCGCCACTTTGCCCAACAGACTCCAGTTCATTGCTTCCCCTTGTCAAGGCTCTATTCCAACAGGCATCTGAAATTTTAACCCTCAGAGACTGCATTAATCAAATTGAACCTTTGTAAACTCTGATCAAATTGTGTCTGAGCAATCAGCTCTTTATCTAATTTTCACTTTTCAACCATCTTTTTTTTTTAAATGGTTCCTTTATAAAAAGGTTAAATAAAAATAAATAAATAAAAATAAATAAAGTCATCTGGTTAAATACAGCAGTTCCCTTATTCTATTTTAGTAAAGCAAGTTCTTCATTGCAGAAAAACAGCAAGCAGTTTTTTCTTTGCAAAATGCAGAAAGTAGCAGTAATCTACCTTTATTATATTCTACAATAAAACAAAAGAATCCTTTCTTTTACAGCAGCAAAAATTATGACTTCCATCATAATTTGTCTTCTATATTTGCATACATGGTTCAGAATAATCAGTAATGGTGAATGAATTTTCCCAACCAACATCAAATAATTCATTTTATTTAGTTTAATTATTTAATCAACAAGTTCCATTATTATTGTAAAATGTCTATGGCTTTTGATTTAAAATTTCAATGAACTTGGTCACCCAATCTTGCTCTCATTCAACATTTCACTACACAAGTTATCTTTAGTTAACTTAAATCCAAATCTCTGAAACTGTGTAATGGATTAATTTTCTTACTGTCCCCCAGGGATAACAAGATACAAATTTTCAGACATCTTCGGGTATAAAATATAAAGTTTTAAGCACGTACAATATTTTTATTCATCTATTAAGATAATTCATTAAAGCATAAATGTATATCTCATTTTAATTAATCTATTATTATTTCAATATTCTGCAAAGTCCATATCTTGGAACACTTTTTTCTTCAAATAACATTCTTACAAGTCCCTTTATTCAGACAGGGCTTATCCTTTCATTCTGCATCCCTTTATTTATAGGTTCTTATACTTTCATACTTCGTCTCTTTTTTATTGGGCCCATTCATTCATTCATCCCTCTCGGGTGTAACTAGAACTGTGCCCGTCTCTACCAGGGAGGGGCACGCACCTCTTATTCACCCAATACGGAATTTATTTTCTCATACAACCATAGTCTTTCACACAGACATGTACTTGGACACAAACACAGTTTCAGACATACTACAAAACAAAACACTCCACCTCTCTGTGAGTGACCTGCAGCGGAACTCTCGCTCTTTTACTGTTTTAATCCACTTTCTCTCTCTCTCAGTAAAAAAACAGCGCTCAGCCAGGAATTTTTGCCTACCCGTGCAGACCCCTGTAATCTCCCTTACACCTCTTTTTTTTTTTTTATTAAACAGGGCGGTATCCGCAGGTCTTTTTGCCTGCCCGTGCAGACCCCTGTATTTATAAACAGGGCGGTATCCGCAGGCTTTTTTCGCGCGTCCTATACTACGTCTGCTTCATGTTTATTTCTGTCCCTTCAGGCCCAGTCTAAAATAAACGCAGGCCATTGCTAGCAATGTATGTCTGCCTACACTATCTAGTCTCAGTTTAGGCTACCTATCAGGCCTTCCTAACAGTAAACCAGATAAATGCATGCAGTTATTTCTTCTGGAATCAGAACCCTTTTTCTTTTTGTTCTTTAAATTTGGAAGAGCAATCCTGAGTGTCCTTACCACCTCGTGCTAACTGGCAAACATCACAGATTTATATAAGCAAAAATTGCCTACCTTTAGTGGCCACAGAATCTGCCGTTTGCCAAGCCAGCCCGAAGTGGTCTTTCACCCTCTGCTCCTTTCCGATCCTGTTCGTGATGCCAATTTGTGGTGGCTTCTGCCGCTATGAAAAATCACTCTCAAAGTCTTGGGGTTTTGATGCCAGAAGATAGACTTTATTACAAGAACAAAGCCGAGAAGTTTTCTGGAGAAAAAATCTCCAGAATGCTTTTGTGTTGTCTCTTTTATACCGTTTTTCCTTTAAGGCGTGTTCCATACATTTCATAGAGTTTTCCTTATACATACAATCTGATTCCTCCCTAGAGAGATGGAGCCCTAAGACCTGTTATGGTATAGAAAGAAAGCCCCCTTATATTCTTCCAGATGTTTCCTGTCTGCTGGTTCAGCCACGTAGGCAATTTTTACTCAGTGGCCTACAAGTATAATGGAAGATTAAATAGATATATTAAAGGCAAGATTCACCCTGATTTTACTTGATTAATTCATGCTTTGACTAATAAAACTCTTCTTCACTAACCCTTTGAGTAAAGAGTAGCCTACGTGTTTAAGTTGTCCCAACATAATTCAGTCATGTTAATTTTTTTTTGATACATGTTTAGTTTGTGTTATTTTTATGCATTCTAATCATACTCTCATTACATCATTATTTTTGTTCAGTTTTAATATTTCAGGTTGTTAATATTCCGTTTTATTTTCAATGAAACAATCAGCTTTTAAAATTAGATAAACAAAGACCCATCAGTGTTTCTCATCTCCAGTCCTTGGGGACCCCCATCATCCCACAATGTTTTAGATATCTTCCTGTTCAACACATTAATCAGATATTTTAATTCGTGAGACATCTAAAACATTCTGAGTGATTAGCTGTTTTAGATATTTAACTTGGGGTGGAAGTAAACTCTGCAGGACTGTGGCCCTCCAGGATCAAGTCGGAATACCTCCTGACATAAAGTGCTTATGGATATATACACATAACAATTTTACTGCTATTTTTGAAGGTCATGAACATCTTATCATAAAGTATTTGTTAACAAGACAATAAGCTTACATTCAAAAAAATTAAACAAAGAATGTTGCATCTCACATTTCTACATACACATTAAAATGCATTTCTCTATAAATAAATGGCAGATACAGTAGAAGCATGAATCATTTACATAAAGGGAAATTTCACAAAAAATTTTGTCAACAATTTAATGGTAGAATTGCGTTCCATTAGCTCATTTTAATGAAGTAAATTGATGGGTATTAAAATCATGTTCAGTAAATGCCATTTGAAAGACGTCTGGGTCTATTTGAATAATTTATTTTTATTATTTTAGAATTTTCAATACAGTACAAAAGCTTTCTTTTTTTTTTTTTTTTTTTTTGGTCAAGGCTTATAACACTGAACTCTTAAAGCAGTCCTCAACAAGCATTTATGGTGCAGAATATAATTGATGGTGTTTATTTTATTTTATTTTATTTTGTTTTGAAATGATAACCACATTTTAAACCTGCTTTTTCAGGCATATTCCTAAATAGTGGAAGTCTATATGAAAATGTAGTGATCACTGATCCTGAAGTCAGATAAATGTGTGTGTCTTTGTTTTTTGTTATGGACTGTCTCTCTCTGTCTGACTGGGGCACAGTATTTCAACCCATTACAAAAAAGTTAGAAGCATCTGTAAATGAAAAGTGAATCTATATTGTGAAACATAAATAGATTTTTCTCTAACATCATTTTTCAAATGATGAAATGATCAAAAAGAGCACATAAAAAAACAATGCATTACATTACCATATAGGCTGCACTACAGTATGGCACAAACTACCATAATATAGTCAATTTGCTTTTTTATATCTTACACACAAAAGTAAATGAAGGGCTTCATAACAAACAATAAAAGACAATATAGTACAGTTTTAAGGGGAAAACCTCACTAAGATAGAGCTCTATAATATGAAGACTCACTTTTTTGTAGGCTGTGACAGTTCTGTGTAATTTGCTGCATGTTGCTGCATGAGTTTCATTGCATTTAGTGTATTTTAATGCATCTTTCCCTAATAATGCCATCATTATTATATTTCCTGTCAAACAACAGTTTCACTTAAATCTTAACCATATTGAACTTCATTCACAGTTACAATATTAGAAACATCACGCACAGACACACAAAGTTAAGTTACAGTAAACGAGGAGATTGTTCTATTCATAATCTGATATAATGTTGCTTTATTTCGTGACATCAGAGCTCAAGATGCTTCCAACCAAATACGCAGGTGTTTCCTGGTGATACTGTAAGAATCAAACCTCTGAGCTCTTGATTGAACTGTTAAAATAACCTTATGCTTTTCTTCTCTAGATGCTTGCTGGCATTTGGTGTTTAACAATAGACTTATTTTATATATTTGCATCAAACATTTAATATTTTATTTGCTTAAGATGTATTCTGTAAGAAAACTTAGACTTGAACTGGAACTTTAATGTGCACATAAGCACTCAAAATAAAAAATATGATTCATAAATTATAATTAATAAAATTCTGAATTAACTTGATTCAATCATGGACAGTGGTGTCACATGTTAACAAAATTAGATGCTGGGGTGCAAAGCTCTATTCCTTGAGGGCCACAGCCCTGCAGAGTTTGGTTCAATCCCTGTTCCAAAACACAGGGTGTGTCTCAATCAGCTCCCAAGCTTGTGAATCAGTATATCATGTTCATGAAACCAGGCACTGGTAAGAACCCTGGATCATTACACATTGGGACAGTCATTATTCAATTTCCAGGTATGTTTTATGTTTCACACTTCAGAAATGTGATGTAATTTCCGGTAAGGGAGCATAGTGAGCATTGATGCTCCCTGGTTTTTGCAGTGCACTGTAGGATCTTTCAGGGAGCGAAAGTTCCAGTGCACTGGAAGGATTTCACGATTGAGAAAGCCCTTAAAATGGCCGACTCCCTGATCAGTGCCTTGACTGCTGAACTACAGAGCTGACTGAGATGCACCCATATACCATGCAGTTGTAGTCAAATAAGCCTGAAGGGCTAGATTAGCTGGATTAGGTGTGTTTAATTAGGGTTGAAGCTTAACCAGAGATTGTATTGCTATTGGGAGATGAGAGGGTCTGTATTACTTAACACTGGAGAAAACGTAACGGTCAATTTGGATCACATGTGCCTTGATAACCAATCACATAGCAGCCTTGATGTAAATGAATTTCAGTCAGAGTTGTGTGACACTCAATCTTCATTTGCGGAATGAATGAGAAATCCCATAAACTGAAATCCACCTTTTCCAAAAAGTCTGTGACTTCTCTTATAAAAGATATATATATATATATTGTTTTTTTCCCCAGTGTAAACTCTAAAAATTGTTAAATACAAAACTATTGTTTAGTGTAAAAAATGTTAAAGATTAGCTTATAGGCTGTCGATCCATTAAATGATAAGCTATTTCCTCACAAAAGCTGTTTATTCAGTGTTGTGAAGCCTCTCCTCCATTGACATCTATTCAAACAAAACGACCTCTGGTCTCCTTCCCTGCGTACCACTAAAGCGGAAACGTTAGCATTAGCTGTTAAGCTTTTTTGGCTAAAGGTTGCAGGCTTGCCTTCCAGTGGCTTTGGCTTAATTCTACAGAGCTGTGGCCCTCCAGGAACCGAGTTTTGCACCACCATGTAGACTTTATGTTGAGTAGCTAGAACAGGGATCTCCAATCCTACTCCTGGAGAGCTACCATCCTGCAGACTTCAGCTCCAACCCTGCTCCAACACTGAAATGGACATGTCTCAGACATGTCAAACTAACTCAAAGAAATCTTGTTTTGGTTAACTAATAGCACACATTTTACAGCAGAAAGGAAGAAAAACAACAGTATAATGAATGTACTACTGTATACATAATAACTGCTAATTAATGCACCTATTACAGCTTTCCTGGAACTGTCTTTAACCTGTGCACAAGCTCTACTCTTCAGCACAATGGTAAACATATTTTTCCTGTGATAAAATTTACAGTATGTACAAGTAGGGAGCTAACATTATATTATCTTAATAATATTTTCAAATTCCCTCAAAGATCTATAATTTGTGGACTCTTTATCTTTCCCAACTCTTCCTTTTGCTTCCTTTTTCTCCACACCTCTACTGTCACTACTCTCAATAAAAATATAAAATAAATGAAAAAAAAATTAAAGGTTTATTCATTGCAAAAATTTAGTAAAGTGTCTTATTTTGCACACAGCTTAGGTAATTATCCTTTTTGCAGCGCCTGTGTCACACTCACGTGGGAATGATACAAGGCACACGACAAGAAAGACAGTTCAAATAGCTTTTAATATAAATCCACATGAAAACAGGTAATCCAACATGCAACAAAGACCAAAATCAACATCAATAACTGGAATATATGCTTAAATTCTGATTCTGGCAAAATATCAGTTTTGGTGGTACTACTAACTCTCAGTGCTGTGTTTGACACTGTCGAACGTAACATACTTCTAGAGAGACTGGGAAACTGGGTCTGGCTTTCTGGGATGATCCTCAAATGTTTCAGGTCATACTTAGAAGAGAGAGGTTATTGAGGTGACCATAAGTCTAAGTGGACATCCATGACATGTGGAGTCCCTCAAGGCTCAATTCTTGCACCACTCTTGTTCAGCCTGTATATGCTTCCACTGAGTCAAATGAGAAGGAAACACATTGCCTATCACTGCTGTGCAGATGACACCCAGGTTAACTTATTGCCTAATGACTACAGCCCCATCGACTCCCTCTGCCTGTCTTAAACAAAGAGAAAACTGAAGTCATTGCATTTGGAAACAAAGATGAAGTTCTCAAGGTGAATGCATACCTTGACTCTAGGGGTCAAGCAACAGAAAATCAAGTCAAGGATCTTTGTGTGATTCTGGAGTCAGACCTTAGTTTCAACAGTCATGTCAAAGCAATAACTAAACCAGCATATTATCATCTCAGAAACATTGCAATAATTAGATGTTATATTTCCAGTCAAGAATTTAAATGAAATGTGCTATATAAATAAACTTGCCTTGCCATATAGCCTACTAAAAACCTATCATTGTCCTCATATTTGGATGGTATAGAACATTAGTGATATGTCTTTACTGCAAATCATATTTCTGATCTACTCTGGAGGGCAGCTACAGAAAAGCATTCTGAAGAGACCTTTTCACTGAATCCATTTTTAAAAAAAACAAAGGTAAATTAACAAATGCAGGGTTTGAATTTTGATTGCATGAACATTGCTTCTTCTTGTGGGTTTTTGGTTAGAAACGCAAAGGCACCAGTCACTGTGTCGACTAATTCGACTACTGGGGGAAAGGAACCAGTTTCCTCAGGTAAGATATTGTTGACATTTTCTGTCATTCCATTTTTAAATATCAGGTAAGTAGTCTTGTGACAAAATAAAATGTAGACGTACTTACAATTTTTTTTTTTTTAATATTTTTTTTTTTTTTTTTAATCTTGGTTAGTGGAAAGTGGGCGTCGGTAACCAATGTCGCGTTAAACTCCCAGATTACAGAAAGTGTTCACTAAAATGTCTCAAAACCATTCGCTTTGATAAGGTAGCCTATACTATAGGGTTATGGCCCCCCTAAATTTGGAATCATATTACAGCAAACAATTTTGGGTGAAATGCGCAGTTTGTTCTGTAAACTATATGTATATAAAAAGAAAAAAATCACCAGCTGCTAAATTCAAATCTGCGTTCGCTGGCTGGCACAGAGCCAGAGTTACGCACGTTTTTAAAGCACTGCGCATTATAACCAATCACATACGATTCTGTTGAGCTCATGAATGCAAGGGCCAATCAGAGGCGTTCAGATGAGTCATCGCTGAAACACGCTGTTTCGTCACCGCGCGCGCTGGCTGACTGAATTCTAATTCTCTCATCAGAAACAACAAAGTGAAGAAGTACGAATGTAAGTAAGATATTAATTTCACTTAGCTTTAGAGATTATTATGGCAGTTTTTGAGAGTGCTTGAACTCGCTGGACTGAAGTGAAAATGTTCTTTGATATTGTAAACGTTCTTTATTAAATTTTTTTTATTAACGTTTTTATTAAATTCACATTAAATACAAAGTCAGTCATATTAAAAGTATTTTATGGCATGACACCCATTTCTGGTACTTAAGTAAAAAGGCGGGCTTTTGTATGTAGTTAATAGATTACAGTAGGCTACTTTGCCCATTGCCCATTATAGACCAAATAACATAATCTATAAAGGTGCAAAATGCGTTTACTTACCCATATTTGAGTATCGAGATATTTCATGAAATATTTTAGGGATATATCAAATAAATAAATAAATAAATACCCCTGCTGAAAAAAACAATAGACACATTACAAAATTAGTAATGGTTTTACTGGTTATAATGGGACTTGTATTGGTTTTACTGGAAACTGTAATGGACCCTATTGATCTCTACTGGTAATTGGTTGACTTCTATTGGTGGCTTGTTAAAACCAATAAATCCTAATGGAATATGGCCTAAAACACACTACAGAAAACCATTTTTAATGGTTAAAAGCTGATGGTTTGTAATAGTATTTGTAGTGTAAACCATTAAAATTTTCTGCAATGGTTTTATTGTTTTTTTTTTTGTTTGTTTGTTTTTTCAAACTTGGGAGAAGCCGATTAGTCACCAGAAGAGACAGACGGCAGCGCGTAAGTGTTGTTGTAATACTTGTTGGTAGATCTGTTGTTTAAATTATTTACTTGCTGCTAGGAAGGAATACTTCGTTTCCTACCTATTTCTATTCTGCTTTTTCGTTGAGGTGTATATTTTTGATTGCACTTACTGGTAATTATAATAATTTGCGCCTCGGCTAAGAAGGAGCCTGTGTCATTTGCATTGCTCCTTGTGCTAAGTGTTAGTTTCGTCTTGAGCTATTAGCACTCCGTTGGGCTATTGGCTGGGCTAATCAGAAGCCGGCCACAGCTGTTTTCACTGTAGTCTATTAGACTGTGTATTTATTTGATGTCCGTGCGCTGACGCGGAAGCGTCGTGTTCAGGCTCCTCGTGTGAAGACCGACGAGTGTAAAGACGTACGACTTTTTCCTGCGTGAGTTTAACCGAGCAACGAACTTAAGTATCATTTCTATCTTCCCTCACACACTCTCCTTTTCTGTCCTCTTTCTTTCCACCTCGATCATGTGTTTCCAAACCATTCCGGTTGTCTCTCAACCACGCTCTAACATCACACGCAGACGGCAACGTAACCCTGCTAACCTGCGCCCTATCTCTACATCTTCTACTGCACCTCTTTCTTTCTCTGTGGGTCTCTGGAACTGTCAGTCAGCGGTCAACAAAGCTGACTTCATTTCTGCTTTTTCTTTACAATCCACACTCAGCATCTTGGGCTTGACTGAGACCTGGATTCGTCCAGAAGACTCAGCAACCCCAGCTGCTCTCTCTAACAATTTCTCTTTCTCTCACACCCCACGTCAAGTTGGCCGGGGTGGGGGTACTGGGCTGCTCATTTCAAAGAATTGGACATACTCAACCCACTCTCCCCTATGCAATTACAACTCATTTGAATGTCATGCGATTACTGTAACAGCTCCTATAAAACTCCAGATTGTGGTAATTTACCGTCCCCCTGGCCAAATTCTAGCCACCTTCCTAGAGGAGCTGGACAGGCTGCTGTCCTCTTTCATGGAGGATGGCACTCCACTCTTAGTTTTTGGCGATTTCAACATTCATCTAGACAAGCCTTATGCTACAGACTTCCATTCACTCCTAGCTTCATTTGATCTCAAACGCCTTACCACTTGTAGCACGCACAAATCAGGCAACCAACTTGATTTAATTTACACACACAATTGCACTGCAGATAACATTCTGGTGCAACCACTACATATCTCTGACCATTTCTTCATTTCATTTACATTACTTTTCGATACCCATGTGCCATCAACCCCCTTACCGGTTACTTTTAGACAAAACCTACGCTCCCTTTCTCCCTCACATCTTTCCTCTGTAGTATCCTCCTCTCTTCCCTCACCTACCCATTTCTCATCTCTGGATGTGAATGCAGCTACTGACACTCTATGCCAGACCTTAACCTCTTGTCTTGACGACATTTGTCCTCTCTCCTCCAGCCCAGCACGGGTTGCCCCTTCTAACCCCTGGTTATCCGATGTTCTTCGTGAACATCGGACCAAACTCAGAGCGGCAGAGAGAAAATGGCGCAAATCAAACCATCCTTCGGACCTGAGTAGGTATCAGTCTTTGCTCTCATCTTTCTCTGCTGAAGTCCACACTGCCAAATCTTCACATTTCCACGACAAGATCAACAGCGCTCCAGACATGCGTAATCTCTTCAGAACATTTAATTCTCTCCTCTGTCCCCCTCCACCACCTCCCACCACTTCTATAACAGCTGATGACTTTGCCACTTTTTTTTACAGGCAAAACTAGAACAATCAGTAGTCAGTTCTCTCCTCCACACACACACACACGACCTCCAACCACCTACATCCACTGCTAAAACTCCCATCTTCTCCTTCTGTCCACTCACTGAGGCAGAGGTATCCAAACTTCTCCTCTCCAGCCATCCTACAACATGTCCTCTAGACCCAATCCCATCACACCTTCTCCAAGCAATCTCTCCCACACTCTTACCAGCACTCACACACATCATCAACACATCTCTCCTCACAGGTATTTTCCCCACTGCGTTCAAGCAGGCTCGGGTAACCCCACTGCTCAAGAAACCTACATTAAACACTTCTCTTACTGAAAACTACAGACCTGTCTCTCTCCTTCCATTCATAGCGAAAACACTCGAACGAGTTGTCTTCAACCAGGTCTCATTGTTTCTTTCACAGAACAACAAACTGGATGCTAAACCGTCAGGTTTCAGGAGTGGCCATTCAACTGAGACTGCGCTACTCTGTCACTGAAGCCCTGCGAATTGCAAAAGCAGACTCCAAATCATCAGTCCTCATTCTGCTGGATCTATCTGCTACGTTTGACACTGTTAATCATCAGATCCTCCTGTCTACCCTCTCATCTCTGGGCATCACTGGGATTCCACTTCGCTGGTTTGAATCCTATCTCACTGGTAGGTCTTTCAGGGTGGCCTGGGGAGGGGAGGTATCCAAAGCACATCAGCTGGTCACTGGGGTTCCTCAGGGATCGGTTCTTGGACCCCTCCTCTTCTCCACATACACATCACTGGGTCCCATCATACAGGCACATGGCTTCTCCTACCATTGCTACGCTGATGACACACAGCTCTATCTCTCTTTTCAACCAGATGATCCAACAGTAGCTGCACGGATCTCTGGCTGCCTGGCGGACATCTCGGCATGGATGAAAGAACATCACCTACAGCTCAACCTGGCAAAGACTGAGCTTCTTGTCTTCCCTGCTACTCCAACCCTACAGCATGACTTCACGATTCAGTTAGGTTCATCAACAATTGCCCCATCAACTTCGGTCAGAAATCTTGGTGTAATCTTTGATGACCAGTTGACCTTCAAAGAGCACATTGCAAAGACTGCTCGATCTTGCAGGTTTGCACTACACAACATCAGAAAGATCAGGCCCTTTCTGACAGAGCATGGTGCACAACTTCTTGTCCAGGCCCTTGTCATTTCTAGGCTGGACTACTGCAATGCTCTTCTGGCTGGACTTCCATCAAACACAATCAAACCTCTACAAATGATTCAGAAAGCAGCGGCACATCTGGTCTTCAATGAGCCCAAAAGAGCCCATGTTACACCTCTCTTTATATCCTTGCACTGGCTACCAGTTGCAGCTCGGATCAAGTTCAAGACACTGATGCTTGCATATAGAACAACCACAGGCTCAGCACCCGCCTACTTCCACTCACTATTACGAATCTACACCCCCTCCAGAAGTCTGAGATCTGCTAGTGAGCGACGCCTCGTGGTACCATCACAGAGAGGCTCAAAATCACTCTCCAGAACATTCTCATTCACCATTCCTGGCTGGTGGAATGATCTTCCCACCCCTATCCGGAATGCTGGATCCCTATCAATCTTCAAGCAACAACTGAAAACTCATCTCTTTCAGCACTACTTGACTTCATCCTAAACTTTAAAAAAAAAAAAAAAAAAAAAAAAAAAAAAATCTTTCTCTTTATTTATTCCTTTCCTTTCTAGCTTGTACTTATTTGAACAATGCCTGAGACTTGTTGTTACGAGCACTTCCTCTGTCTGATTGCCTCTTCAAGACGAATCGCTTTATGTATTCCCCAATTGTAAGTCGCTTTGGATAAAAGCGTCTGCAAAATGACTAAATGTAAATGTTCAATAGGGACATAAGTCTGTATCAGTTATACAGTGGTATTATGGCTGCTGTGTGTCACATGACAAGCATGTGACACACAGCTTACCCCCTTACTCGTGCCCCCTCAAAAATAATGAGTGCATGATGCCCCTGACATTACAATACAAAATTATTTGTTAAATAAATGAAACATGACTAAATATTTAATTTAGTTGAAATTGTTATAGATTACTTCCAGAGATTGCAGTGATACATGACATGGTGAAAAATGACTGAATGAATAATACTTAAAGTAGGTTAAGATAAATTTAAAAATTGTGCCCCCTAAAATCATGGGCAATGCTTCATTTAACTATTTTTGTAATGAATAGGATTGTAGCTCGGTTTGCTGATATATATGAAAAAAAATCGTTAGTGTTTTTGTGCACTGAAATTTAAAAGTATTACTGTGACTATGCTGCCTTTGACTAATGGGGAAAAGGCACGTCGGTCAAAGTGATATCTGGTAAAAAGTAAAATTCAAGTTTTTCATAAATATATTTTAAATATAAAAGAAAACTAAATTTACAGACTGCTTGTCCGTTTTGCAAGAATAAACCTCATCAAAACTAGTCGAATTTGTGGGTTAAGATAATAAATGAAAGTGACTAATCATTCACAGGCTAACTATTTTTGTACAATATCCATGGGTAAAACTGTAAGTGTGACTATGCTTTTGACTACTGGGGGAAAGGAACCATGGTCACTGTCTCGTCAGGTAAGAAAAAAACTACTAAAACAAAATCTGATTTAAGAAAGAAAATATGACGGGTAATTTGTCAAAGTTGTTTTTGCATTTAAGCAACATTTCAATGGCGATTTACTTATTCTACGATTAGGACAATTCAAGTCGGGACAAGTCTTTAGAGTTTTGCTAAAAACGCAAAGATTCACATCGATTACGAATAATTAGATTGAAAATAATTTCATGTGTACACGCATTCAAGTAAAACAACGAATCGACTTTAGGTCATGTAACAGACTGAGCGCTGCATTTTTATACTGTGCTGTAACAGTAAAATAATATTAACTGAGCTTTCGACTACTGGGGAAGCGGCACCAAAGTCACCGTAACAAACAGTAAGATTTTATTATCAAATGCACAGACAATTGTATCGTAAAATAAGACAAAATTAATATATTAATAGAAAATTTTAATTGCGGTCAAATGAATGGTTATTTCATTATAAAATGCTTACGTAATTTTATATTATTGTTTCGTTGTATATCTGCTACAAAACAAAAATCAATAACAGTAGTTATTGTTAAACGACTCCTTTCATTGTTCATTTTTCTCGCATGTGTTGTCTTAATCTACGCAAATATTAGACTAAATAACTAGACTGCAATGTGTCTCGTGCGTTTAAACTTTCTACACTGATACAGCCATTATATTTTGAAATAATAAATTGTACACCGTATTACTATTGAGCTGTTTTAAAAATGGAATAAAACAACGGCGTATGTCGATAACCAACCAGTATTTAATAAATATTTGCCATTATAAATCGATTTAATTAGCGCTGTTTTGCATGATCCCTTGGTTACAAACTACTGTATAGTGATATTTCAGATTCTCAAAAGATTGGCATTGTTTTCATTCTATTTGTTTGTTTTCTGTTTTAACACTTTTCATAGATTATGTGAACTGATTCATTTGAATCCAAACTAAAACGTAATTATGCAGTCAAAATTCCAGTAATAAATTAGTTTAGATATATAACACTTTATTTATTACAGCATCCAAGAGAAAAAAAAAATACTTGATTTTGTATTTTATTATGCAGCTCATATAGCCTAACTGTTATTTTAGTTTTATAGCTAGTTTTAGTTATTTTAGTTCAGTAAAACTAAAATAACAGTTAGGCTAACCAGGGCAACGCTAACTGCCTGCTCATCCAAGAAACCTGGTTTAAAATAGCTGTGCTCGTGTTCTGTCTCTCCGGTCTCCACAATTTCAAATCAATATTTAATATCCATGTAGTAGATACTTATTTTGTTAAGTAGCTTGTGTATGGCACAACATAGGCTGCTGAGATGACCATTCCTACAAAGTTAACAGGATGATTGGGACTTCAAGGCAGAGTGAACAGGCCTACTCCACAGTGTCTTTCTTCTTGCTTAAACCCATGGAGTGTGACTCAATCGTTTTATCTTATTTTATTTTATAATCAATTTAATTTAATTTTGTTATATTTTATTTTAGCTATTCATTAATTCATCCATTCAGTCATTCATTTGAGATGTAACAATAACAGTTAGGCCTAATAGTGTTGCATATAAGATACATTAGCCTATGTATTGTCTGAGAACGATGTAATGTCTCTACAGCTCAAACATCTCCGCCAAAGTCAATCTTCACCATGTCTCAGTGTAATTCTGATTCTGATGGGTTCCTCACCATCGGCTGCATGGCAAGAGGTTTCTCACCTGCGGACTCGCTTACTTTTAAATGGAAGGATCCTGCCCTCAAAGAGTTGAGTGATTTCATGCAGTATCCAGCGTTTGGACGGGATGGAGACTATACCAAAATCAGCCATATGCGTGTCAGAAAAAGCGAATCGGATCCTCAAAAACCTTACACATGTAAAGCTTCAAATTCTAACGTCTCACTAGAGGTTAAAGTTCCAGAAGTTCCTGATGTTCCAGGTAAGTCACATCTCTAAAATGTCTGACATTTTACATTGGTCATTTTACTTAATGTGTCTCTCTGTTGCATCTTGATGTTGGGTCAAGATTATGATGTTTCTTAGTGGAGGCTTAGGTTTGAATAGACATTTTAACACGTTTTTAGTTTTGTCAAACAATTTTTTTTTTTAATTATTTAACACCAATGAACCTGCTTTTTTATTTTTGTGCATGTCAAGAACTTGTCTGAAATCTGATGTCAATGAATGTTTACACCAGGTAAGAACAGCTATAAATTTATATAAACTGAGTCTAAAAACATTAGAACAGAAAAGCACATGATAGGACACATGATTTCTTCCATCAACGAATAATAAAAGTGGCCTTAGGCTTTCAGAATTAGTATTTATTTTTTTTTTTTTTTCTGGCCAGGGAATACAATGGCATGTTGGATTTCTTCCTTCTGTATAAGCTAAATAAAATGATAATATTAATAGTAGTAGTAGTAATAATAATAATAATAATAATAATAACAACAACAACAACAACAACAACAACAACAACAACAACAACAATAATAAAACTATACAACATTTAACACCGATGTTCAAACTCAACTATAAGAGCATCCGTGCTTGCTTGTAAAAGCATGTTGCACTGTTTTATTTTGCTTTTCATGTCCTCTCTGCTTTCTCCTATATGTTCACGCCCCACCATCAGACCCATCTGCACTGACACTGAAGCCACCAGTTCAGAGAGAAATATTGGTAAATTATAAATTTGTCTTGGAAGCTGCTGTTTCTGGAGATATAAAAGATACAGTGTCATGTACAGTGAATAACACTGATGTGAGACCAAAAGTCGAGTTTTCTATTGACATTTCACAGTCTATAAAAAAATACAATGTCACTGTTGATTCAAAGAAATGGTTTAATGGTGCAAAAGTCACTTGTACCATCTGTGACACAAATAACACAGAAATCAAGCAGGATATCAGTTTTAATATAGGAGATAAGTCAGTGTAAAACTTATAATTTACTTTGTGGCTCTATGTGTAGTTATAAATGCTGAAAGGTTGTAAACAATTTTATTGCCTGCAAGACCATTTGAAATGCTTTCGCAGTTAAAAAGGCTAGACTGCCTTGATACACTATTGTTATTCATTATTATGTGATTTTCTGTTTGTTTAATAAACCTTTATCCCTTCCTCCAATTCAGGTGGAAAGAAACCCAGTCTTTTCATTTACAAACTTGAAAGAACTGACACGGATCATGTTTCTCATGTGTGTGAGGTCACCAGCCCTAAACTCGGCGATGTCAATATCATGTGGAAAGTGGGTGATGAGCCTTACATAGAGGGCAGAACCAGTGCTCCTATGGTTAAAGAGGACTCCACGTCTGTTCTCAGCATCCTAACAATGACAAAAGAAAAGTATAACGATCTCGAAACCTTCATCACCTGTGCAGTCAAACATGCCAACATGGCTGATACAGAGTCTCCATTACAAGTGTCAACAAGCAAAAGTAAACAGCCAGAATTTTCATGTGATTAATGTTCAAGCACTTTATCAGTTGTTCTGTGTTTCATTGCTTTTGTCCTGTTGCTCACTTATGTTGATTATGTATCTTTTTTTTATTGTTTTTGTGCATATTTCTGTCTGTATCACTTTACTGCATGGGTCAAACATCAAAGTCAAATTACACATGACTATATGTTTAATTTGATATTTACTTACATGTTACATGTAAATAAATGTTCACATGAAAACATTGTGAGAACATTATCGTAGAGCTTGTTTATGTTTTGTTCTGTGCTTACTGTACTGCTGTTAGTCTATCAATTCCTCTAATGTAACATGACATTTTTGTGTTGTTTTACAAGCAATAAATATTTGTGTTTGCATGATTTAGTCCAGCTTTCATGTGGTTTTCCTAATCAGAAACTTTGTGTGCTTCACTTTCTGTTCCTGTTTTTTTTTTATTCCGTATTTAGAGAAATTAGATTTTTTTTTTTTTTTTTTTTGTCTGTCTCTAGTAAAGACCCTTATTCAATTCTAAAGGTAATTATCAAAGTCACAAGGAATTACTGACCTTTTCCATCAATAAAACTTACAGATGGTATGTAGGATATGTTTTATGTGCACTTGTATTATTAGTATGTCAGTATTCGATACTAAGTTGAAAATAATGTTACCTGATAAGCGTACCATGAATGTAATAAAATGTCTATGTATATTTTTATAAAGTGCATGTTCTAATGCACCAACAATGTCTAACAGACAGGATTATAATATAGTGTATGTTTGTCTCTTCAGTGTATACTTTAAGCGTCTATGTATGCAGTACATAAAGCCATTATGTGCTCAGGTGTTTACATAACACTAACTAATTAATACTGGACTTTAAATTCAGGATGTATGATTTACATTCTCATATATGCATCACAGCATGTGCTTACCATACATATGTATCCTGTACATGTGTTTTCTTTTTCAGGGGAGCCACCTGAGCCAGAGAATGGCTTTGCTCTGGACTGCAATAAAGATGTTCTGGAAGAGGATGAGTTCAGAAGTCTCTGGTCCACTGCCACCTCATTCATCTTCCTCTTCCTCTTTTCTCTGACCTACAGCGCTGTGCTCAGCTTCTTCAAGGTAATCTAATGGTCACTTCATAATGTACAGATCATTTTAAACAAGCACTTTTGGAACTCTTTTACTTGACTGTATTATGCATATTGTTGCCGTTTTAAATATGCTTCAATTTAGATTGTGTTATGTCTTTAATGTGTTTTTAACTTTAGATACATTTCTTCCCAGTTGAAGCAGTGATGATTTATTAAAAGAACTTGTGAAGACGCCAAGGTTTCTTATTTGATTTGTGACTGTAATTAAATGTTAGTCTAATCTATTTTCAAATCAAAAAGGAAAATAACCATGTCATCTCTCTCCTTTGCTCTGTCTGTTCCTGTCTTTCTGTAAGTTTGCTTAAAAAACATATAGGCTCACTGAGATGTTGAAACTACATAATTTGCCTCTGTGCACACATTCTTACGGAAGTTCTAAGCGGCCATGCATTATTATTTTTTTCCTTCTTGCTTTCTTGTGATCTCGACATAACGAGTTGTTATGTCGTGATCACGACTTAATTTTCTCGTTATCTCGACATAACAAAAGTTGTTTTGTCGTGATCACGACATAACAGGAGTTGTTCTCTAAGTTACACAACTGCATCAACAGGTGGCGGTGTAGAACTAAAAATAACTGATTGGGACCTGTATACTGTATATCCACCTTACTGTACATGTTCGGGACAGAGTAAGGACCTCTCCGTGATTGCTATAATTTGTGCAGGTCATTATTGACATTTAATTAACTTATAAATGTTAAATGCTTGAATAGAAATGATTATTTTTGCTTGAAAGTGTAACTGTTATCGTTACGTTCTTACTGCTGCACGACTCGTTTCACTACCACAATAACATTCAGTGAAACTTATTGCTTATTAAAACCAATGTTGAGGTCACTGTATAGTTTTCTGTTTGCAACCTATAGGCTATCTTTATTTGTGCATCTTTGAAGTACACGATTGTTAGTTTAGCGGGGATAATGTTGTGTTTATGTAGAACGCGCTACAATTTGTAATGTGCATCTTTGTCCTTATTTTTAATCTTTATTGTTAATAAATATATATTGATAAGAAATGTGATTTATATATATATAAATGTGTATAAGCTAATTTAGTTAAGCGATGTTATACAGTGTTGTAATATTTTCTACATTTCTTTGTAGAAAACCACACACACACACACACACACACACACACAAATAAACACTCTTTTTCAACAGTGATTGATTAGCCTATATTTGTTTATTGTAGATTTTATTAGTACTACGCGAAGCGAAGAAATATCCATAACATAGGCTACAGTATAAAAGAGCGCACGGTTATCTGTCGATCAGATGCGCTTCAGAGTTAAGTTCGTTACTATAGCAACAGTAGACTCACGACGCATTGTGTTTTAAAAATCAATCATTGTAAAAAAAATAAACAAATAAATAAAATACACTTTCGTTATGTCGAGATCACGAGAAAATTAAGTCGTGATCACGACAAAACAACTTTTGTTATGTCGAGATCACGAGAAAATTAAGTCGTGATAACGAGAAAACAAGATAGAAAAATAACGCATAAAGCACGGCCTCTTAGAACTTCCGTACATTCTTGAAGACACTGACAAATATGTACTGCTCACACTCATCAATAAAGACTTATGTCTCTGTCAAATCATCTAGATTTTACTCCTTCAAATATTATATCAGCCTCTTACTATAAGTGACATTATCTTGCATTTTTAGTAGATGTTACTATGATATTAGTAGAGCTCTGTCAGAATATACAAAACTGTGAGAATATGAGCTATAAAGATACACTATATTGCCAAAAGTATTGGGTCATCCCCTTCTAATGAACAGGTTTGACTACTTTAGTAATTTCCATGAGTACAAATCTTAATGTTTAAGCATATAATGATATTCTAGGGAATTGTGTGCTTCTAATTTTAAAGCAACAGTTTGGACAGGACCCTTTTCTATTCTAACATGACAATGCCTCTGTGTATAAGGCAAGGTTCAAAAAGAAATGATTGATTTAGTCAGTGTGGAAGAACTTGACTGGTCTGCAGAAAGCCAAGTCCTAATCCAAGCTGAACACCTCTGGTGTGACTTTAAATGCAGATCTTGAGCCAAAAACTCATCACCAAACACCAATGACTTGTACATATGAGTACAGTCATTTCAGACACTTCCAAAACTGTTGCAACAGAGATGTAAATACAATTTTTAAAAACATGAATTATGTTTCCATCTTTGTTGCCACAGTTTTGGAAGTGCCTTTTTCTGTTCTAAAGAAGGGGGCGTCCCAATACGTTTGTCCATATAGTGTATGTACAAGTCATTGGTGTTTGGTGATGAGTTTTTGGCTCAAGGTCTGCATTTAAAGTCACACCAGAGGTGTTCAGCTGGGATTAGGACTTGGCTTTCTGCAGACCAGTCAAGTTCTTCCACACTGACTAAATCAATCATTTCTTTTTGAACCTTGCCTTGATGTGTTTAGTTGTTCAGAAATTAAGACTCAAGAGTCAAACCGCACAGAAATGACATGTTCCTAGAAAAGCTGGAGTTGAAGGTACTTCTGCAATGTGTTTCACATCACATTTCACAGTGTTTTTCTCTCGGTTTTCGGTTGATGTATTTAAATATTTAATCTCTGGGGATCCAACAGTGCAGATGCACATCTCACATTTAACAGCTGCAACTTGTTGAGCACTCAAAGACATTTTATTTTTAAATAATAGTCAAACATTAATAAACTGAACAACCTATATGCAGTTCCAAACAAGCTTGATGAATTACAAATAATTCAAAACAAATGGCCATGCTGTAAAATGTATAATATTTATTTAAACATTGTTCATTCTGTTATCTGATTTAATTGCAACAACATCCTCTTTATGTGTAGCCATTACTACTAATGCTCATTAATACACTTAAGATCCACTTTCATTACATTACAAGCCTCAAAATTTGTTCACAAATTTTACTTTAGTTATATTTTGTGGTCTATCTAAAATGATGCCGCTTGAAACGTGCTGAGAATTTGGAGCATTGCAATAAAACTTTCAATGTCAATCTATTTCAAAGTAATTTTACTTTGATGATACATGCCAATGTGTTGAGCGAGTGTTTAATTTGACTAAGTACTCTCAAAGGAATTTCAGAAGGTCAAAATTAGATCTATTCGAGAGCGTCTGTGTTTTTAGGTCTCTCTTTCTTCCTCGTTTTTCTCACACCTGCTGAAGTGAAACTGCGTTCATAACAATTCTTAGAAAGGTTGAAATGATCAGTTAAAACCGAAGCCTGCAACAATGTATTAAGTTGGTTTGTGAAAGCCAACTTAAATGCTATTTAAACATATTATTCTTCTTCTGAGACTAAACTTTCTGACTCTAAGGCCGTGTGTCCACGTGTTAAGCTTTCCTTTCTATTTACTATTTCTAATCAATTTAAACTCATTCAAACTTCCACTCTATGTAATATTTCTAAAATTTCTATCTATCTATCTATCTGTCTGTCTGTCTGTCTGTCTGTCTATCTATCGGTCTATGCATCTATCTATCAGTCTGTCTGTCTGTCTATCTATCAACTAGTATTGTATCTTTCTGAAACATGCTAGCAATCCAATGATACCAGCAACTTCATAGCGACACTCTAGCAATCACCCAGAGTACCCTAACAACTGCATAGCAACACCCTATCAACCACCCCAAGTACCCCAGCAACCGCATAGCGACACCTTAGCAACCATCCCAAGGACCTTAACAGCTGCTAAGCAACAGCCCCTGGCACCCTAGCAACCACATAGCAACACTGTAGCAAGCACCCCGAGTACCTGTTTTTCTATTGTATTAACTTCAAAACACTCAAATTTTAATCTTCAAAACCACTTTAAACTTCCAACTACTTCAAACTTAAGGTTTTTCAAACTTTCTGTCTGGCTTTTTTTTTTTTTATCTGGTTACACTTATTTTTATTAATGTTATGTATGGTTTATTTTACACTTATAAGGCTTAATCAAAATAATAATAATAATAATAATAATAATAATTTGAAAAAGGTGTAACATATTACAGTTTTTCTCAGTCGCTTTAGTGCATTTCTCAGATCAGAAATTAAATTCTCAAAACTACTTGTTCAACCTCCACATCATCTAGTCACTTGTGCACATCATAAAAGCAGTTTCTCATTCTTTTGAACAAATTGCGATTACTTTGGTACATTCATGCAACTGATTATGTACATTTGTCTGTGGTTTCCTACATTTTCAGTTGCTAATATGTTGCTAAAAATGTATTTTATAGTTTTCTGTGCAATAGTCTTACCCCTCAAAACATCTAGTTATTAGTTCATCGTATAAGTCATTAAATACAAAATGGTTGATCTAGTTGTCATAAACTGTCAAGCATATTTTCTACACATTTCTATTAGACTTTTTGTAAATTTGCCATGAATTGTGCAAGTGAACCTTGACTTTCACTAATGAGGAGAATATAGATCAACTAATTATAAACCAGTTCTCTGAAATAGCTCAAAGGTGCATCACATGAATCTTCAATTGGAAAAATATATATAGACAGAGGACAACACAAGAGTTACAAATTCTGACGATGGATGAACATCCAGAAAACGATCAGGGTCAACAGCCGAGAGGAAGAAGAGAAGTAAGGATGCATGGTGGAAGGTTAAAGAGGCAAAACAGAGAAAGAAGAGGCCAAGAACATAGGCACATATCAGATGAAATAAGGGCCACTGTTGTGGACCATGTTGTCAATCATAGCTTTAGAGTGGCTGAAGGGTGCAGTTAAATATTGGGAGATCAACCATATCCTCAATTATTCAAACATTTTGAAACAGTCTCTTTCAATCAATATCCCACATACAGTAATGTGTAAATTTGTACATTTGAAAGGATATATGGCATGCATAAGAAGCGCAGCATTCTGCATTTCAGTACAGTCACTCTCATCCAAACTGTTGCCATAGTTTACATCAGGTAATACTAACAGAGTGCAGTGTTATATTGACAACATGACTAAGCATTTTGACTAAGCATCTTGTTTGTGAACAATGACACAAGGACTTTTCATTCTGATGGCACTGATATGTTCATTGACATAAATACTATACTTTTGAGAGATGAACTAAAGATTTTGAGTAAGTTACAGGCTTTTGCAGGAAATCCATTGTGCGATGCTGTTTGTATGAATTGTTTTGAGAAATGCACATACTTCTTTGCAAATATTAAGGGTGATTCGAGAAATGCACCAAAGCAACTGAGAAAAACTGTAACTTTCTGTATCCTAACTTTATTGTCTCCTAAATTGTAATCACTTTGGATAAAAACGTTTACTCAAAAAAGGTATGTTTCTTTTCTTAACATTTATTTATGTTATAGGTAATGGAAGGATGAGGTCATTTGGATGAGGTCTCAAACCTGCTTGTTTTTGCACCTTTAATTACTGTAAGGCCCTTGCGCCCTCCAGTGGTGAAAACGTTTTACATTGATACCTTACAGTCATCAAGTAAAGACAAAGACGAAGTTACATTTTTAAACCCATCTGAATTTTTGAGTTTTAAAATGCCTTTTGTGTGTAGATATGATTATTTTACCCTTGTCCCAGATCCTACTATCTAAACAAAAGTATAGCCTATAGGGTACAACGGGGCTAAGAGCACACCTTAAGAAACAATGTGCTTTTCACTACGACTATAATGTATGATTGCAGAAAAATATATATATATATACGTTTGCAGGGCCGCTGCTGGCCAAAAAAAAAAAAAAAAAGAAAACACCTAATTATAAGGGGTCAAAATAGAACTTTAATAAAATATAAAAATAAATAAATTGTAATTAAATTGTATTATTTATAAATTACAATTGTAGCACTAGACAGTAAACTATGGCTATGATTTTATTAATACAGTTGTCTGATTGATTTTATGGTCTCAAGCATTCAGAAATCACACAAAATAAAATTAAGCAGTTTTACTACGATAACCATGGTTAATTTTGGTAAGGGTTGTGATGTCCACATGTTTTTGTTGAAGAAATTAAAGAGGCTGTAGCATTTGTATCACAAAAAGGTTGCCAAAAATAGAAAATTAAGTGGATATTTGAATTAAATGTTTGGTCAATATTAAACAAGGGTTTGATCATCCTGTAAGTGTAACAACAGCAATTATCAGGCCTTCCGTGCCCTTTGCAAGCATTTGTACTAATGTAAATTGTTTATTTTGTATTACCTACATTATATGCATTAGGCTATTAGGTTCAATGAAACCATATGATTATTATTAATTAACCAATCGCCTCGTTGTTTTTATATAATACATTTTAAGTCATGGAAACTAGAATATTAAGTCAGATGTGTTTTTGGTGGTGGTGAAATTATTACCGACATTAAAACACGCTACTAACGTGATGAAGCCCGTGCATCACTTTCAGGTAACTATGTTCATAATCCTGTGAAACTTTAAATCAAAAAAGTTTCACAGGATTATGAACATAGTTACCTGAAAGTGATGCACGGGCTTCATCTCGGGCTTTTTCTTTTCTCTGCGCTGGACTGTGTTGATGTCTTTTCCCCGATATAGCCTGGTTGTCCATTAATTATGATGATCATTTGTATTCAGCCGCAAACATGAGGTGAGAGCGGGCGCGGGCGCAGATGCGGGAATGGTGCGTCACGTGCGTTCATCCAAAGTCCCTTTTAAGGGAAGTCCGTTCACTCAGCCGCCATATTTGCAACGCCTCCGGGCAGCTCAAACAAGACCAAGTCCTATCTAAGTGAATGGGGGAATCCTGAGATCTCAAAAACTGCTCGCTGAACTCACGATTAAATTACATATTTCAAATCAGCAACAAAATCTGAAATGAACTGCCCCACAAATGTTGTTTCTTATGCTCAAATAGCGTTCCAACGCGCTTATGACTGCGCAATGTGCGCATGCGCATCGGCTGCTCTAGCCTCAGGTTTCTATGGGAACCGGAGCTTCTAACGGCCGCTGCAGTGACGCAATGAATTTACCAATCAGCGATTGGCTCTTTCATTAGAAGGCGGGACTATCCCGCCATTGCAGTTTCTCCCATTCAGTATAGGAGTGAACCGTCTTTGTATTTCTATAGTCTTTGGTTCATCATAAAATGCATTTTTTTTTATAATTATATATATATATATATATATATATATATATATATATATATATATATATATATATATATATATATATATATATGTATGTGTGTGTGTGTGTGTGTGTTAATATTAATATAGAACGAAAGTTGTTTTTTAATTTATTTTATTTATTTATTTATTTTATACTGGCTTGGGGTCCTATGGGACCGGATTTCGAGGGGGGACTCGATTTGTCACCACACCGGCATGCATCTCGCCGTGATCCTTCTTGCAACAAAGCCAAGAACCCACGAGCCAGCGCATGGTAAGAACTGTGGAGCTCGAATACTGAAAAAATTAACATAGCAGGTCTTTGAAATTACAAAAATGAATCATGTATGTACAACACTATTAATTTATGTTTCTATTGTGAACATGTTTTAATCAAGTAGATTCCAATTGTTCATATTGAGTGTTGAATGTACACATTTCTATCACGTTGGTTGAAATTGATTGAATCTAAAACTGAAATCAATCCAATTGAGTTTTGACACAACCGGGGCGCTCCAGAGCAGATGGTGGCGGTATTGCATCATTGAGAGGGAGGACAAACTGCAGTAAAAGAAGAAATTGAATCGAGCGCCAAAAACTGTGAAAGATTCAGCAGCTGAGCAACAGTCGCCTCATCTTAGACCAACACCGATTTACTGAAAAGTAAGTTAAGCAAAATCTTTTATGTTTGTTTTCAAGTAACTTTTCCACTAGATAACAGTTTTCGCAGTGTATAACAATTACAATGACCAACACTTTAACTCTCTGCTAGTTGATCATTAAGCGTCAACAACCGCTGACCAACAGTCAGTAACTTAACGTTAGGCCTTTTTTTAAACGGGGGTATTTTTCATAAAAGTCAGTATTGTGGCTCTGTTTTCCACAGTTTGTCTGTACATTGAAACTTTGCTGACAGTGTGAATTGCTCTTCCACACAGGACATTCACGAGTGTTTAACTTAACTTAGCTCATTTTTTCCAGCTCATTTTCAATGAGATAACGAATATTTAACGATAGAGAGGCAAAACGCGGGAGATTTCGCTGCAGTCGGCTGCTTTCACAAGCATGGCTCTTCACGGATAAAATATTTATAATATATTGAAAATAGATATACTATAAAATACTTAATTTATAGTATAATGTTTCTGTTAGCGGCAGTCACGTCGGTTTCAACTGAACCGAGTATTAACAGCCAGCCGCGAGCCGTTTCCACCGAACCTCGCCGAACAACTGCACCCAGCAGAAAAGCCCTGTTATCATGCCAGCTGGCTAATTTGGCTTATTCGATGTCTCTCACAATAATAATAATAATAATAATAAATGAAGCAGTGTTCTGAACATTACATTTAGTCTGTTTTCGTTTTGTTTTGCGTTTTCATTGCCCTATGACAAAACACTAAAACAAGTCTGTTCATCTTTACTTTGTGAATTTGTATGTTGTCTTTCAATTATTGACCGATTATAAAAAAATATTTTACAGGTCCATCTTTACACACACTCAAGCTTTAAATGGGTAAGTCTTTTAATTTACTTTTGTATTGCTCCTAAAGATCTAAATCTTTTTGTGTGTGTGATTTAAGTTTTACATAATTCAAAATATACACTTGCATTATAAATTGTCATTCAAAATAAATCTTAAACATAAATAATTAAAAAGTTATTTATTTATTTATTTTTTTTAAGTGTTAGATTTTTCTCAGTAGGCCTTTGTTAATAGGACTTATTTTCATACATTTACCTACATTTGTTTTGTGCAGGGCATGAATGAATCCTGCATCAGTGAGGCCATTGAAGACACCACTGTTTGGATTTTTGTTCTCAAACAACATGCTTCTGATGAACCAGAGAACTGTAATAAAATTACAGTTGAACCCCTGATGTCACATGGACTATTTTACCAATGTCCTTATACGTTTCTGGGTCTGGGAACATTTCTTTTGCATTGCTCTCTATGGAGGGTCAGAAAGCTCGCGGATTTCATCGAAAACATCTTAATTTGTGTTCCAAAGATGAACGAAGGTCTTACGGGTTTGGAACAACACGAAGAGTGAATAATTAAAGACAGAATTTTCATTTTTGGGTGAACTATCCCTATAAGATGCATGGTTAACCTTGGTAGTGAATTGTAACAAGCTCTTGTTCTATTTCAACTTATTCACTTTGTGCCATGTTTGGATTACTTAAGTGTTTTGTGTTTTCTTCAGAATGCACTGTTTGTTCTAACAGTTTCCTATTTTGTATATGCACTTTTAAGTGTAGTGTGACAGTTAAGATTTTTTTACAAATGTCTTTGCTGTTCTTAATCGACAGTGACAACAGTTAAGTAGGTTTATAAATGTCTTGCCGTTCTTCTTAATCCACTTTGAGGATACATTATGTATGTGTTTGAATATGCTGCTGATTTAAAGTGTTTTTGTTTTTATACTTGTGTAATCAATTAATGGCAGCTGTGTTCAGTCCTCAATACAGCAAAATTTAATGCCAACTCTTGCTTTTTGCCTTTATTGTTGTCAATGCCAGTATGTATTTTTAGATTTATGATTTTGTATTCACACATTTGCAGGTCTATAGTACATGTAGAGTTTACGTAAAGCAAGTTAGGTTTATACAACTCTGGTACCAGAGACATAATGAAATTGCATGTTTTTTTCTTTGCTAATACCTTTGATTAAAATTAAGATTAGCATTAAGAAATCAAGTTGGTACCTTTGACGCAATGAAATCACTTTAACAATAAACAATACATTTGTGTAATGCCAATCAGTAATGACAAATAATATCTTGAATCAACATGATTATTTTAAGTTGTCTTAACGTGAATGAAATACTTTGGTTTGGCAAGCAATAAGTCATTGAGAAAAAGAGGACAGTTATGTCAGTTGAACACATTCTGATCATGTGCAACCGATGTACACAATAAAATTAAGTAAATTCAAAGGACTTTTTTTCAGTGACAAACTACGCACGTTACATGATCAATGGTTTAAAATTCCGATGTCAGATCTAAAAGCAGTGCCGGGGTGTACCGACGAAACATGGTACCTATCAGATTGTGCTACCAATAATATATTTGCATTCTTTTAAGGATAAGGGTAGGTGTGGACTGCTAGGTTTAGGGTAGGGGTACGTATGGACATTAAAAAAAAAATAATAATGAGGCAAAATCATTTTATAATATTCTATACAGTGATATGTCGATTAGCATTGCATTATAAATATACATTATGCAAATAAAAATACCCGAGATCGAGATGGCTTGAAGAACAGAGATACACCATTTAGTCACAATTGTATGTTTATTGTCTTCATTCTTCATCAGTTAAAACGTCCTATCTGCGTTTTATTCAGCTACTGCAGCGATAGCATGCTTTTGTCCATATTAGGGATTTCCTCGTGATTTTTGTGAGTTTTCGTTTTATGATTTTTTCACTTATGGTTTTACTCACGAGGGCGCCCACTGGCTACCAGTGTGAATGAAACAGCTACAGCTACTCACTAGCCTACACCTTATTTTGGGTAAAAATAGGGAAAATAATACTTCTAAGTTTTTCTCCAGTGTAGAGGAGTTTACTGTGCCTGTTTGTAGATCTGCACAATTTGGCAAGAAAAAAAAAAAAAAAAAAAAGTGTTGTTTTTATATATCAGTATGACTACTAATAATTCTGATTATAGTTATAACTAAATAAAACATTAAATAAAGTAATAATTATTGATAATGATTATTATTAATATATTTTACAGAAAACTGCAGCATGACCTGTTAACATGCAGGAGGCCTATAACTATAATTGTTTAGAAAGGTCTAAGGATTTAGGCTATTATAAATGATTATGAGTAAAAATCATTAACAGTAATTTCATAATTTTTGTCAGGAAATTTATGCATCCACTGAGAAAGAAAAAACAAACTTAGTGCTCTTTATAATTTCTGGCAAATCAAGAAAAAAGTTTATCTGAAAACTTTTCTTGTTACAGTTCAGATTTTGTGTGCAGATTTTGTTGGTTCAGATTTTGGAATTGAAATGAAAGAATGATGGAGAGATTAAATTGAAATTGTAGTAGAAATGGAATCCAAATGGTAGGCCTATCTTTATGGAGCCGAAAAAAAAGGATGTTCTGAGTGCTATACATAGCCTAATATTTATTGCTGTAGTATTAGTATTTGTTTTATAAATGCAATGATGCCCACAATCACAGACAGACTTGTCATATTTTTAAATTGCTATGACAATTTTTACACTAGTGGGGCCTATTTTCATTATCTTGCCTAGGGCCCCACAACCCTACGGGCTGGCATTGTCTAAAAGCATAAAGATGGCTGAATCTCTTGAGTCAGTGACCAATAAAAGGTCATTAAAAACCTTTAAAAGTGCTGTTTCTGTGCTATGAAGAGCTTTAAAGGGGGAAGGGGAAGTCATGGCCTAATGGTTAGGGAGTTGGGCCTATAACCTGAAGGTTGCCGGTTCGATTCTTGCACCGGCAGAAATTGAAGGTGGGGATTGTGAAAGAACAGCATCGATACCATGACTGAGGTACCCTTGAGCAAGGCACCAAACCCCCAATTGCTCTCCGGGTGCTGGAGCAATGGCTGCCCACTGCTTCGGGTGTGTGGGTTTGTTCACTATTCACTGCTGTGTGTGTGCACTTGGATGGGTTAAATGCAGAGCACCAATTTTGAGTATGGGTCACCATACTTGCCAATACGTCATGACTTTCACTTTCAAAACCAGACTGATATATTTCTAAAACTGTGCAAGCATCATCACGTGATTTTCACCTGAATGTAAAGCTAACTTTATTTGTTTCACCTGTACAGCAAAGTCTTTGTTCAAAACTTCAGTCCAAGTAAAGAAATCCCATCTCAGAGACATTATACAGGGGAGTAAGGTCACAATTTCCTGTGTTGTTGAAGCACCAGACAACACTGAAGTGTCATGGCTGACAAACGGTGTAAAGTAAAAAAGGCACCAAAGAAGAGAAAGTCCCATCCATTACAGTTTTTCTCAGTCGCTTTAGTACATTTCTCAGATAAGAGATGAAATTCTCAAAACTACTTGTTCAACCTCCACATCATCTAGTCACTTGTGCACATCATAAAAGCAGTTTCTCATTCTTTTGAATAAGTTGTGATTGCTTTGGTACATTCATGCAACTGATTATGTACATTTGTCTGCGGTTTCCTACATTTTCACTTGCTATTGTCATGTTTCTCAAAATGTATTATATAGTTTTCTGTGCAATAGTCTTACCCCTCAAAACATCTAGTCATTAGCTCATCGTATAAGTCATTGAATGCAAAATGGTTGATCTTGTTGTCATAAACTGTCAAGCATATTTCTACACATTTCTGTTAGACTTTCTGTAAATTTGCCATGACTTGTTCAAGTGAATCTTGACTTTCACTAATGAAGAGAATATAGATCAACCAATTATAAACCAGTTCTCCGAAATAGCTCAAAGGTGCATCACATGAACCTTCAATTGGAAAGCATATATAGACAGAGGACAACACAAGAGCTACAAATTCTGACGATGGATGAACATCCAGAAAACCATCAGGGTCAACAGCTGAGAGGAAGAAGAGGAGTAAGGATGCATGGTGGAAGGTTAAAGAGGCAAAACAGAGGAAGAGGCAGAAGAGGCCAAGGACAGAGGCGCATATCAGATGAAATAAGGCCACTATTGTGGACCATGTTGTCAATCATAGCCTTACAGTGGCTAAAGGGTGCAGCTAAATATTGGGAGATCAACCATATTTTGAAACAGTCTCTTTCAATCAATATCCCACATACAGTAATGTGTAAATTTGTAGTTTTGAAATGAATCTACAGGTGCATCTCAATAAATTAGAATGTCATGGAAAAGTTCATTTATTTCAGTAATTCAACTCAAATTGTGAAACCCGTGTATTAAATAAATTCAGTGCACACAGACTGAAGTAGTTTAAATCAAAAATCATCACAATTAAAAGAACCAAAGACTTAAACTACTTCAGTCTGTGTGCATTGAATTTATTTAATACACAAGTTTCACAATTTGAGTTGAATTACTGAAATAAATGAACTTTTCCACGACATTCTAATTTATTGAGATGCACCTGTATATATTAATGTATAGATAGATAGATAGATATAGATGAGATAGATAAAGAGATCCTAAAGTAAGTGTGTGGTGTGTTTATTTATCCTCTTTGAGATTATTTAGATTTACATAATGAATACATGCCTGTCTATTCAAACTCTAGGCAGAAGAAACTGCTCTCAGTTCAAAGACTTGCGCACAGACTGCGCTCACTGCAGTGTTCTCTTCAGTGCAGCAGGTGGCAGTAAGTCTCCAAGCAGCTGAAGACAAGCGTAGAGAAGAAGACTTTTAGTTGTGGACAGTGCGTGCTGCTGTTATCTTATCCTGAAATTTGTTACTGTACCTTTATGTATCTATTTTTGGAAGTGAATTTACTCTTTCGTTTTATCGAATAGCCAAATATGAAACGATATCAGCAGCTGGACGAGGTGATAGAAGTGTAAGCGTTATAAAGTGAAGCAGAGCGTCGGATGTTGTCTGGTTAGCCGGTTGAAGGTACGTTCATTTCACACATAAAGTTACTTCAACATCCTTATAGTACAAGTCGATGTTTTACGGCGAGTTTAACGCGTTTTTGCTTATGTTCAAGAATTAATATCTATGTCGGTAAATTAATCCAGCATAACAATAATATTGAGAACATGTGCTGTCCATTTCCATTGTCTTTTAAATTGGGACTTATTAAAAGTTTGAATCATTTAGAGAACGAGCCTTTCATTAATGGGTTTATTTTCCCATAATGCCTTGAGAGTATTTACCAAAATATAATAAATATATGAACATGAAATATTGAGTGGAACCTAATTTATTATTTAGAAAAGGGAAAAAATCAATAAGTTACCAACGAACATTTAGAATGCACAATAAAATTACACTATGTAATTTATAAATGATTATTAATCTGTAATCCACTTTACTTTTTATTTAAACTAGTTAAGTAATTCAACTACTGTATACTTTTGAAATGTATTAAAAAAACACACACTGGTGAGGTGAAGACTCCTGTCAGTAGCTAAGTATAAGTTTTATTTACATAAAGGAAGTCAGATGTTAATAACATGACCAGCTGAACTACTCACTTCATCTGGGTATCTCTTCTGTTCTCCAACACTTTGATTGACAGAATAAATTAATCAAGGCTGACTGCCAATAGTTTTTTTTTTTTTTTTTTTGTTTACAGTGTGGTACGTGATGCTGCAACCACAATTTTTAGATGTCAGCACAACAAGAGTCGTGAAAGTGTTCTGTTGTTCGTTTGTTGTGTGTATGTTCATACACTTGTATGTTCTCACAGGTTATTAACAGGACGTCTTGCTCTGCAGTGATGACGTCACTGGTAAGTGCCTCAGCATCTAGTTATGTTTGATCGGATTGTTCAACACCGGCAGAGTGTTGAACAATCCGGCAATACCTTTTGTCGGTATTATCTGTCTCTCATGCCTAAGAGATTGTTCTTGTTTGCAGGGGAGCAGCAGTTCCTCCACAACAGAGTATGTTGTACGAGTTCCTAAGTAAGATTTGTATTTTATTTATTTTATAATACTTCTATTAGAAATTCAGTTACAGTCTCTATAGTGCTGTCAGAAAAAGTGGTTGATATCTGACTTCTGGTATTTTGCCCAACAGAAACACCAGCAAGAAATACAACATAATGGCTTTCAATGCTGGTGATAAAGTCAGTTGTTCCACATGGACTCAGGTAAGAGTTATTATATATGGCCACTGCTTACTCTTCCATGCGATATTTTCTTCACTGTATTTTTCAATTTGCCTTCTCTTTAATTCTCTATCTCTCTCTCTGTGTGTATATATGTACTGTTTAGGCTCGTATGGAGCGTGACATGAGTAATAGGCGTATATATGGTGAGGAGGAGACCCAGGAGGGGGCAGCAGGCAGTGAGTTCGGAAAGAAACAGAGAGAGGAAGCACGGAGGAAGAAGTATGGCATCGTCACAAAGGAGTTCAAGGTGGAGGACCAGCCCTGGATCCTTAAAGTTAATGGCAAGGCAGGAAGAAGGTACAAGTTTCTGCTTTTATCCTTTTCATCTTATTGACACTTGTTTTGTGTTATATTTGAGTGAGTTTAGCTGCCCATGCTTACAGAAAAGCTAAATAAGCCAATAATTGTTGTTCTGTGTGAATGAATGGCGCAGATTTTCCTACTACACATACGCAAGCGTGTTTTCATCATCTGCTGTCTAACTATCCACCTTATTTTGCAATGTGGAAGTAAACCAGTAAGACTTATGATTCATTAGCTGCTATAAGGAAAATAACTAAAAGTATAAAAAAAAGCAGTTAAAGGAAAAATTATTTGCGCTACAAACCAGTGTGTTTATGATTGCGATAATAAATTAAATTAATATGATAACAAATACCAGTTTGCAATATCAAGCAGCAAAACAGACTGTTTTTGTATAGCTAAAATAACTGGAAGTGAATAACACAAGAAGCCTCACACATTCAAGTTAAAGGGATAGTTCACCCAAAAATGAAAATTTGATGTTTATCTGCTTACCCCCAGGACATCCAAGAGGTGACTTTGTTTCTTCAGTAGAACACAAACGAAGATTTTTAACTCAAACTGTTGCAGTCTGTCAGTCATATAATGGCAGTCAATGGGACTCACGGCTTTGAGAGTCAAAAAAAAACATACACAGACAAAACCAAATTAAACTCTGCGGCTCGTGATGATACATTGAGGTCTTAAGACACAAAACGATCGGTCTGTGCAAAAAACTGAACAGTATTTATATAATTTTTACCTCTGATCCACCGCAAAGTCCAACTGTCCTGAGTGCATTAACAACAGCCGGCGCGTGACACGTCAACGTGCTCTGGCATAGTAGACGCATGTGCGGAAGCGATCTGTCACGTGTATAAATCACTCATTTATACCGTCACGAATCATTGTAATTCAATTGATTATACAGCCGTTTTGATGATTCAAATTTCATGAACAGTTAAAATGGAAAACACAGAATTTGGCAAAGAAAAAAAATAGATTTCATACAGCCCTGCATTAAGACCAGTTTAAATTGTGATTTAAGAGATGATTTATTTTTTATTGCCATCAGCATTTTAAGTGTTGAGTTTATGTTCCATGCCTTTTATGAGGACAACACTTCATTAAATCACTGCCCTATTGTTCCTCTTTATCACTCAGATTCAAGGGTCTGAAAAAAGGTGGAATCACGGAGAACGCTTCCTACTACATATTCACACAGTGTGCCGATGGGGCCTTTGAGGCGTTTCCCGTGCACGCCTGGTACAACTTCACACCGCAGGCCAAACACCGCACGCTCACAGCAGAGGAGGCAGAGGAAGAGTGGAGCAGGTGAGGGCAGGTCGAATGGTTGCATTCATGAGAACAGCTCTGATGGCTCTCCTGAGTGTCCAGTGTCAAATAATTGTAAACACGTCTAAAGCTTAGACATCATATCTGCTTATTTTTCCATATAGGAGAAACAAAGTGGTGAATCATTTCAGTATCATGCTTCAGCGACGCCTCAGAGAACAGGAGCGAGGAGAGGATGATGAGGAGGAAGGAGAGAAGGGGGGGAAGAAAAAAAAGAAAAAGGGAGGCAGGGGAGGAGACCTGCGAATACATGACCTTGAGGATGATTTGGAAATGAGTAGCGATGAGAGTGACGGCAGCAATGGAGATGGTGAGCAAAGGCTCTGAGAGCGAGAGGAGTGTCAAATGTAGGGCTTTCATTTCTTTAATGAAAGAAATGCCTTCTTTCAATGCAGATGATGAAGCCAAGTCAAAAGCTAAAAAGGACAAAGACCCCAAAGGCAAAGGAAAGAAGAAGAAGAAAAAGGGGAGCGACCTGGAAGGATTCGAAGATAGTGATGATGGTGACTTTGAGGGGTTGGAGGTGGACTACATGTCTGATGAGAGCAGGTGACTACACAGATCTTTATGTACAGTTACTTTTGCCACATACTAACAGCCCTTTATCCCAACTCTCTCTTCATGGTTACTGCAGTCTAATCATCATCATTCTTTCTTTGCTCCAGTTCTGAAGAAGAGGAGCCAGAGAAGACCAAGCCCAATAAGGGAGAAGACGTCCCGAAAGGTTAGTGACTCTGAAGGTGTTTTTTTTTTGTTTTTGTTTTTTTTACCCTTTTGATGTTTGGTTTGAGACAACTCCATGAAGCTCCAACGGCTTTCTTTCAGGGATTGATGAAATGTCTGACAGTGAGGAAGAGAGTGAGGAAGAAAACAAGAATGAGGAAGATGGCAAGGAGGAAGAAGAGGAGGAAGATGGAAAGAAGACACCGGTGCAGATGGAAAAGAAGAAAAAGAAAGGTAAAGGCAGTATCATTTTTAATTTTTTTTTTTTTTTTTGGGATTGAAAGTGAATGTTTATTGGATACTAGGCATACCACTAAAAAATTAAAATGAAATGAAGGAATTAATTATCAGTTTTTACAAATAAAAACTTTTTTAAATGACACATTAAATAATTTTTAATAATTATCTAATGTTTAAAAATAAATAGGCATTCATAACTGTACTATTTTAGTAATATTTAAAATTCTAGTTAAATGTAACAGTAAATAATGCATTAAAATTATTTTAAATGCAATTTTTAACTTTTCTTTTATAATTAATATATTGATAAATGTTTTCTCATTTTTTAAGTGCTAATCTTAGTCCTCTATAATGTTGACATTCTCTGCATTTTTATATTTATTTTTTTTCCATTTTGTACAAAGTATTGTGTATGTTGTTTCAGACAGCAGTGGCGAGTCCGACAGCTCTGAAGACAGTGATATTGAAGGAGAGGCAGCTTCAGCACTGTTCATGGTGGTAATGGCCTCTGTTTGTGTGTGTGTGTGTGTGTTAGAGCCCTGCATTTTCAGCCTGGGCCCGATGGGCCCCGACTTATTTACTACGTCGTAGTTCAGATGCGGGCTAGGCATCAGGCCTGTTTTAGGCTTATTTTTATATTTTAGACATCCATCAATTATGGTGATGAAAAAAAAAATTGCTGCGCTGGTGGAAACAACACGAGACCGTGCTACCGCGACTGTCAAGAGCGGCTCAGACGATGTTTAGTGTCCCGTCAGCAGCAGTAACAGCAGCGAGCATGCCTTCAGTGCAGCTGGAAGAGTTCTGCATTTAAACGCACTGAATAGGCTAAAGCTTGCCGCAAAGCACCGGCAAAAGTAATTATCATGAATGTGTTGGGGGGGAAATAGTAAGGAGATATTTGAATTATTTATTAATAAACTAGTGTTCTTTGAGTCAGTGTCACAAAGATAAAGTTGATGATCCTGACTCACAATCTCCTCACTGGACGTGGCTTTAGAAATGCATCTTTATGGATTACATAATGAAAGAGTTTTTGTTTCCGATTTGAAAGTAGTAATTCAAAGCTTTCTATACAGTAGATATATTTATCAAGTCTGTGAGGCAAATATTCGCTGAGTTTCGGTTCATCATTGTAAAGCGCTTCTGTTTAAGACCGAGACGGCAGAAAGCGCATCCTGTTTGTTTTCTTTATTTTATAAAAGCACAACGTTTTGTTGATATTGTGAGTGCACTCAAATAAAAGTAAAACCTTTACAGTTCCGAATGATGTATTACTCTTACCTTTATGAGCAAAAATGATGGTGTATTTTAAGTTGTTTCCAATGCAAGTGATTGCGCTGGCGCCTCCATGTCCTGTAAAGCGTGCTTCAACTTCCACTCTCGGCACAAACGATTGGATATGCGTCTAACAGCGCACATTTATATAGATTAAACATTTAAACTAACATTGTTATATGCTGTTTTATACCTATAGATTTTATTTTAGTTGTGATGATTTGAGAAGGCTAAATTGATCAAACATAGGCTATGATCAGCTCACTGTCTGCTGCTGGCGGCTTGGTTGTTACTTTAAAAAACAAAAGAACAAAAAATGCTCCAAACAATTTTTCTAAATTAACTTAAAAAAAAAAAACGAAACTAAATATATTCACTTTGCCATTGCATACAAAACTGAACTATTTTAAATGCTGAAACAGTAATATAAGCTGTTTTGGGAGAAGGGGGAAAAAAAAGACGGACTCGGGCCAAGAATTCTGATAAGCTGTCGGACAAGGGCCGGGCTAGGGCCTGAGCGTCTCGGACCAGGGCCGGGCTAGGGCCTATATTTGAGGCCTGTGCAGGGCTCTAGTGTGTGTGTGTGTGTGTGTGTGCGCGCACGCGCACTGGTTTGGGTGGTTTATGGGGACACAAATTTGTATAAGGACATGGGTATGACAGAGGTATTACAATGTGAAGGTGGTTTATGAGGACACTGCCTGTGTCCCCGTAATTCAAAAGGCTTAAAAAATATACTAAATGGTATTTTTTTTTTTTAAATCTAATACCAATAACACCAATACCAACGTGTGTGTGTGTGTGTGTGTATATATGTGTTTGGGAGAGAGTATGAGAGAGAAGATTCTGACGTTGTTTTATGTGTATATGGTACAGTGCTCTCTTGTTGTCTCCCCTCTCACAGAAGAAGCGCACTCCTCCTAAGCGAGGGGGTGGTCGTGGCTCAGCAGGTAGTTCAAGAACAGGAAGTCGACCTGGCACGCCTTCTATCGACAATGCTGCCACTTCCAACACACTCCGTGCTGCTGCCAACAAACTGGAGCAAGGTACACTCTATGAAACTCAGTTGATTAAAAAGCTAATCAAATGAATTGCATGATATGGCTATTAGTTGCTTGATTTAATAGCATAAATATTTGCAGAGAAAAAAAAAAGAATTTAACTGCAAGTTGTTATTGTGGCAAGAAAATAGCATGACATTAGATTACAGAAAGTGACTTTGGAAGCATATTAATATGTAGTTTTTTTATATAATTTTTTTTCTCATTGTTATTTATTTTTTTAATTAATCAAACTTTTGTCAGGAAAAGGGATATTCCAGCCAAAAATAAAAATTCTCTCATCATTTACTCACCCTCATGTCATCACAGATGAATATGACTCCTTTCTTCAGATGAACACACATTTTTTTTGAAAAATAACCAATAGAGTCCATGTAGCACACTTTAGAATGGTTTTTTTTTTTTTTTTTTTTTGTTTGTTTCTGTGGTGTTGTAGTTCTTTCTTTCGCTAGTCCAAATATAATTCGCTGTATTACGACTACAAATGAGACCAACATGCAACAGCCAATCAGCTTTCTGTTACTGGCGCGAGTTTCTCTCGGATTGTACCACAGATTTAAAACGGATTTTACTTTTCAGCTATGGGGAAGTGCGCTAGACACCAGTCCTATAATGCGAATGAGGAAATCGGTGAATTGTTTCAGACGATGTTTCCAGACTCTGACATCGCTAAATCATTCAATTGCGGGAAAGATAAAACTGCCTACATTGCGCGCTTTGGACTAGCGGATTTTATCAAGAGAGACCTAATTTCAAAAGTGACGGGACACTTTGTGCTGATGTTTGACGAAAGTCTGAATCGCACCTCCAAAAAGAAACAGCTGGACCTTCACGTACGTTTTTGGGAAGGCGGGCAGGTACAGTCAAGATACCTGGGATCCCAGTTCATGGGGCATGCTACAGCCGAGGACTTAATGAAGCATGTGAAAGTAAGTAAATGATTTATTATAACTTTTTTTTTTTACTGTCACGTGTATAGTTTTTTTTCTTCATTAACAGCAGAGTGATTAGGCTTACCTTTCTTTTGTATTAAGTGGATTATCAATTTTTCCTATTTGTACTACCTGTTGAACAGTATGGTGTCGACCTTCCTTTGCTATAACTGTGCTAGATCGTTATTTTGCAAGAAATAATTCAATTGTATTTAATTAATCTTAATTTGTTAAACATCAATAACAGTATGAAGGAAGAAACCTCGAGCAGATCCATGGCTGAAAGGAAAAGACCTATCTGTCAAGGGCCGGATAGTATTAGTGCAATTGTGTTGAACATTAAATAGGCTTATATACATGGTTCAATGGGCATAGTAAAAAAGTATGGACATTGAATATACACAATTAATAGAAAAAGGAAGGGTGGTAGCATTCACAGTATAATGCATGCTTACTAATTTCTTGGTTAATTTTAAACAGAATATGTCTAAATGAATATGAATTGAAATAAGTTTATTTGTTTTTTTTCCTCAGGAGTGTGTGGACCCCCTTGAACTGGTGTCCATTTCAATGGATGGGCCCAATGTGAATTTTAAATGTTTTGAACTCTTCCAACAAGAAAAATTAGAAAGGTATGGAGGTTCTCAACTTGTTGCTGTGGGGAGCTGTGGATTCCACACGTTACATAATGCAGTCAAAAGTGGCTTTTCCATATGGCAAGTGGAGAAATTGTTCAGAGCCATGCACACATTATTCCATAATGTGCCAGCAAGGAGAGAAGACTACACTGCTGTGACCAAATCCACCATCTTCCCTTTATCTTTCTGTGGTCATCGGTAGCTTGAAAACCAGCCTGTGATAGAGAGGGCTCTTGAAGTTTGTATAGTGTTCCTTCTTTTTTTTAGTTCCTCTAAGTAATCCTCTGCCGCCTTTCTCTTTTGGCCCTGTGCAAGGGATTCTTTATTCTTTCTCTCTGTCTCAAGGTAGAGACGGTACCTGGTTCTGGCTGATGCCACCGAACTCAAGAGTTCTTTTGTCAGGGGAACTTTGGTAACACCCCCGTGTCGAGTGACATAGTCACATACCAGCCTCTGTGCTACTAAAGTGTCCTCTTGCATGTTGCAGGTTTCTATTTTTTATTAACAGAAAAGCCTCTTTCAACAGTGGCCTGTCCATGAGACAAAATCAGAAGCTTCTGGCAAAAAGCAAAAAGCTCTGGGTAGTTACAAAGGAAACTGCTCAAGAAGACGTCAATCCTCTTTTGCATCGGTGGGAAGGAGAGAAACTCCTCACTTCTGCACTCAACAGACAGGAAGGCATCAAATTGACAAAGAATGACATCCCCTAAGACAAAACAAGCGAAAAAGACAATAATAGTGATTTTTTTTTTCTCTTTTTTTTTTTGGATAAATTACAATACATCATTACAATATATCAAAAATCTGTAACGGTTATAATGAGCAGAATCACTATTGTATGTACATTTGCTGATAACGGTGGATAAAGCCTATTTCAATACCAAGTCAGCTACTGCACACAGAAACAGGTGCTCAACCATGAATAGTTGCTGAAAGTCTTTCCAGAGATGCAGACAAATTTGCAGAGGAGGCTGAGGGCAAGGCTGGCAGTAAGATGGCTCAGCTAATAACTAAGTCAAATGCTTTGAGGAGGGCCAGCAAGGAGAAATCAGCTGAGCTCAAGAACATTGAGGAGGAGATTCTGGCCAAGGGAGAAGAGCTGAGATTAATGTAGCACACACACATCTGCAAACTCAGGCCAAGATGTTGTTTTTTTTTTTGTTTTTTTTTTCTGTAGTTCAACAATGCATCTAACCTGTCTTCAGTACTGTTCAATTTGAATAAATTTACTTTGCCAGTAATTTTGTGATTCTGAATTTCTTAAGGTCTTAAATTTGACTTGGTGAAACCTGCAGAAACCCTGATCTAGGACGGCATGAGTAGATGATGAGAGGATTTTTGCTGTAACGTCACTTATATTATCTGATTAGTATCTCTTTATTTCATCCTGTCTCTGTTTCTCTTCACTGCTAAGGGTTAGGTAAAGTTTTAACTTCACGTATCTGCTCCTCTGTCTCAGGTAAGCGTCAGACAGCTGTGCCCAGCTCAGAGACTCCGGCAGCGAAGAGATTAAAGATGGAGCCCAGCCCTCAGAGCTCTTCAGGGAAGAGCACACCCCAACCAGCATCAGGGAAATCCACCCCCAGCTCCAGGTACCCTTTTTTTTTTTTTTTTTTTCTCCCTTGAACATTATCTAAACCCTCAGCTCACTCTTCTCCCCATCTCTGGTTCCTGGGTCTTTTCTCCAGCTTTCAGCTGTGAAGTCTATTTCCCCTATCCCCTGTGACAAGGAGGACCCAGTTATACTTGCATTAAACTATACAGTGCTGTATCTAGTAACAGTATGACGCTGTGTGTATTAAACCCATAATGCAATGAGTTTATGCTAAATGTCTCAAAACATCACAATTCTCCACATTAGTTGATGATGCCTGTTTTTATCCCTTCAAATCACAGACAAGCATCGCCACATTCACAAACCACATTATGTCTTGTTTATTTCAAGCATGTATAACATTTTTTCCATCTCCCCTTTAGTGATGTGCAGCTGACGGAGGATGCCGTGCGCAGGTATCTCATCAGGAAGCCCATGACCACTAAAGACCTGCTGAAGAAGTTCCAGACTAAGCGCACAGGCCTCAGCAGTGAGCAGACAGTCAACGTGCTCGCCCAGATCTTGAAGAGGCTCAACCCAGAGAGGAAGAACATCAATGACAAGATGCACTTCTACCTCACTGAGTGAGTCCAGCTGAGGAGAGAGTGAAACTGAGCGCCCATCACCAGCAGCCTCTCCTTTAAGAATATAGCTCATTTAGGTTAAGGCTACCAACTTGATCTGAAATTTGTCGTTTTGCTTTCAACCATTCAGCATTTATTAACAGTACTTAAGTGCTGTTAATTGAGTTACAGATGAGTGCTGGAAGTCCAAAGAGTAAAAAGACAGAAAACTGAGAAGCCAGCAGTGGAGTAGGTTTTTGTATATTGTAACGGATACAGGAAAGATGTGTTTGTAAATTCCACATTTATGTCTGTTAATGTCAAGTCGAATATCAGAGAGAAGCTGGGTAATATCAACACAATGATCTTTCATGAAAACCTGCTGAATTTTGAGAGAGGGAATTTACCCAGAGAATACAGTTGCATCTGTGGCTTTTATTACACATTCATTTCTTATCACATTCGTTTGCTGTTTTTCTTTTTCTTTTTTTTTTTCTAACTGGCTGTAAAAGGTAAAACTTTTGCAGGAGATTTCTCCTTCGGTAGTACATTAAATTTGTTCCGAAATGAATAACAGTGTTTGTGTTCATTTGTTTAAATTGCATATTGTATGCAACAATAATGTATTGTGTGAGAAGAAAGCCACAATAGTGCTTAGCAAAAAATATTTATTAATAGACATTGTAAATAGAAGCAGTTCCAATCACTGTCTTCATCCTTTCCCTGACTTAATTTACATTATACATTGCATAAATCAAATCATTCCCCTTCATATATCCACTACAGGTATTTGGACCACATTTCAGTGAGCTGAATGTTATCCAAATGTTAACAGTTGTTTTTTTTTCAACAGTTGTTTCTTTGTGGTTATTCCAGGAAAAAATGCATCTGATTGACACATTTTTTTTATCTACGTGTGTGTGTGTGTGTGAGCGAGCATCTGAAAGATGAACATTTCTAGACCAAGGTAGTAATGTGAAAAAGCCACAGCGTTTCCAAGGTAAGCGCTAAGGTCAGTCCAGTCCCATTTGTTTTAAACAGGCAGGTTTCGACAGATAACAGAGATGCGGCGATGACGTGGAACCTTCTGTCCTGAGAAAAAGGATTCTTCGTCTTTCAGGATTTCATGGGTGAATTTAAATCGAGCATCATCCCTGTTGACGTGAACAAGTGTTTTACAATTCAAATTTTGAATGTCATCTAAAATAAACGTTTGCATTTTGTGGAACCCAAAATATTCTTCTCCTGCCAGTTTTGAGAAATATCAAAAAAAGAAAATGAAATACACTGGGTATATACCTTAATATATAAAGTGAGCGCCGACTCAGGAGCAAGTCCACCCAATCTGTAGATTTATTTTCTGGGACCAATCGCATAACGCTGTCAGACAACAGGCTCAGTCCTGCAATAGTGCTTCCACAGAACTGGCAAGAGAGAACAGCAGACAGAGAACATTAATAATGTACAAATAACAGTGTTAAGTGTGGAGAACATCAATATTGTACAAATAACTGAGAGGCAGACCTTCACACTGTCAATATGGGGTTTGATGTAGCCCTCTTTGTCCAGGTCCAGAACGTGAATTGGCCCAAGCAGTGGACTGCCTTCAAGAAATGCAACTCCTCTCACCCGCCTTAAGACACTTTCACACGTAACTCCCCACTGCAGGCGCTCTGTTTCTCTGTAGCCGTGAATAGCCTGAGTGGTGAAAGAGAAATGTACCAAAAAATTGGAAAATAGGGCGAAAGTAATTAATAGCCAATGGCCATTAATTAACAGTAGAAATGTTACAAATAAAATGTCCTAGAAATATGTTTACAACCTTATTTTGTTATAACAACAGTGTTGGTTTTTATTCAAATGTGGGGAACAATTGCAGTCAAGACTACTGTAAACAAACTGTAGATGGATCTTTAATTTCAATGGAAATTATTTTAGTTTTACTTTAGGTTTATGTGCAGTGGGACACATAAAACCTACTTAGTAATAAAATGTAATAAACCGTGTCTATTTTATTATGCTTTACTGTGATGTTTTTTTTCCTCGACGGAATAAGCTGCACCAACGACGACACAACGGCTGTTTCCAAACAGGTTTCCTAAACACTCCCCTCCCGTTCTTCAGACAAAGTAGCCCCGCCCAAAACTCATGGGATTGGAAGAGAGCCACCTACAAGATTTCTGATTGGCTAACACACGAGGTTCGCGCTCAAATTGTTTATTTGCCGCTTAAACAGAGAAAAGTGTTATTAACCACCACACCTATTTTAATTATAGTAGGAACGTTTTAAAGAAAGTCTTGGGTTCACTTCGAAAGAACAGGTAGGTTGGAACTAAACTCCAGAAACAATACCCATAACCTACGACCATAAAAACGTTGAGAGTAGCAATCACAAACAAACGTAACAATATGAGTTTTGTTATGAGATGACGCTGGGTGGCAGTATATACAGTATAGCAAGAACACACTTCTCTGTGGTACTTACATCGTCCCAGTGGTCAAATTCATATCGCTTTTTTCTAAGTCCTGTCTCTACTTCTTTGAAAAGGGCATTCTCCTCTTCCTCGCTGATGAAATTCTGTCTAACTTCAACATGCCCACGCACTACGGATAAAATCTCCTGAGACGATCCGTACAGCCATTTACACTCCTCTTTGCTCTCGGGGCCTTTTCGTAAAGCCGAGCTCTCCGATGAAAACCTATACAATAAGGGATTTTGGAAAGATTTCCTCTGTACTTGTTTCGATACTCTAATAAGTAGTGTCATTCTGTCGAGGGCATACGATGGCACTTAAATATCCTCAATATTCAGCGTACCAGTGTCGCTACTGTCTTTGGCAGGGCGCCATTTTGAATTCGCTAAGATTCATGGGACTTGAAGTATTTGGGTCAAATCGCTTCAGGCTAGCAGCGGTCTAGCATTATTTTCAGTGCTCAACGACAAAATACAAATTTATGGGAAGCTGTGAGTGCAAGCAGCAATAGTGATGAAATAAAAATGGAAAATTTAGCTGCAGTTTACAAGAAAATTATGTAAATTAGTTTAAAAAATATTTTTAAGTTAAAAATTGATTATTAAATAAAAAATAATAATTTTAGAACTCTGTTATTTATTTTGCAAACGGTGATGCATGCAGCTACAAATACACGTAAACGAGTTTAATTTGCGCTCCGTTGTTTCCAGTGAGTAAAGACTACAGTCTACTCTAGTGATGATAAATTATATGTAATTGCAATTCCGCTTTTCAACACTAGAGAGCACCACATGACTTGCTTGTTGTGACAGATGAAGCTAAAAATAAAAACCTTTATTTCTGGGGGCAAGCGCATGCTTTTTTGATTTCCTCCTAACATAAGCACGCTATATATCAAATATTTTTCTATCTCTTCCTATTTTGCCCCTTGGCTAAAATCTCACATTTTAAATCTATAAAGTTGGTAACCAACCTCAATTTCTTGGCATATTTTTGTTAAATGTGAAATAGCTCCCGCTCCCCTCCCCCTGTTGGCTATTCAGTATTTCTGTGTTATATATTATAATCCAGACTTGTGACAATACAATCCAAACCCATCTCCAATGACTGTGCTTTTTTCAGACTGTTATGTCACTGTTCTTTTAGCCGTCGCTCTCTGTCCCTCTCTCTCTCTCTCCACACACACACACACACACACACACACACAAACCACATTGACTGGTTTCTCTCATCAATTAGCTCGCAAGACTGTAATGATGGTAATTATTTGTAATTGTAATGGTCAGGCAGTGCTGTTTGTGGCAGTAAGAGGGCATTAAACAGTCTGAGATTTACAGGCAGTAAGACGTTGAGTGCTGATACATGGCTCTGGGGAATGTGCAATATATCCACGCTGTAGCCAATACAGCAAAGATTAGAAGATTGCAAAACCTGAAATAACTCAGAACATAGCCTCGAATTAGTTTATTCGTCTTTTTGTAGCAGATTGTATGTACTGGTTTACATTACACATTAGCTCAGAATTTTCTACATATTAAAGAGGGAACTCTTTTTAATTTCTTTACAAACTTTAAATCAGTTTTAGAGGCAACTTCAGATGTGACCGATTTAAAATCAGTTTTACATTTGAACACTCTTAAAATATAATTTATCCTTGCTAAGCCTCGTCTCTTTGGTGGCTTTTGCTAACGCAAACTAGCTTTACAATTTATCCTATAGAAATGAACCTGACATTCTTTGAACAGTGTTATTTTCAGTATAATGTGCTCATGAAGTGGTAAAAAGTAAAAGGAATTATTCTTACATTGGCTTAAATAAATCGTGAAGTTGAAAAGTGTTTTATCTGCTGATTTTAAAAGAAATTGCGAAATTTAGCAATGATTTAGCAATCATTCAAAATAATTTAGCAAACTAATATAGCAATAATTCAAAATAATTCAATAATTCAAAACAGTGGAGACTGCAAACTAAAATTGAGGCAACCATTTCTCAGTCAAATTACCAAAAAAGCCTCATTTGAAAGCAATTACAATTGGGATTACAAAGGGGTGGGGAATTTCCTAAAACTTTCCAAAAGTTTCAGAAAATTTCTGAAAATTTCAGAAAGTTTCCAAAATTTCTGGACAGTTTTGGAAATTTTCCAGAAATGTTCCACCTTTTTGCAACCCTAATTACAATTGATAGCATTAGGGAACACAACTGTGAACACAAGGGAAACAATGCTTTATCATATTTTTGGTAATTTGGTATTTAAACTTACCCAACAAACAGATCCTCCATAGACGTAGATTAAAAATAAATAAAGAAATAAATAAAGCAAAAACATGTTTGAAAAAATGGTAGACAGCAAAAGTTCTAAGGTAGGATTAAGGTAGGGCTTTTAGTTTTTTTCAACTGCTTACACACATTTTCAAAACTTTGCCTCTTTTTATCAAAACTTTACACACAAATCCAAGAATTGCACGCACAAAATGCCTCACGTCTCTTGCAAAATGAAGCACTGTATTCAAAATATCACAAACACATCTCAAAAGCAAACATTTGTATAATGTTGCAAACACCTTTGCCATAATATTATATTTTTGGATATATCATATACACACAGTTATTCAAAACCTAAAGCTCTTCTTTCATTACAGCTCCTATGTACATTTTTGTACAAGATTGAAAGTAATTGGCAGAGAGATGTTGAAAAGTTCACTGTAAACAAGAAAGCAAGATTGAAAACAAACTTTTTTTTTTTTCTTTTTTTTTTTACTGTAAGCATTTGTGGTTGTGTATTACACAGTACAAAAGAAAAGAATACATCAGCCATGTGTAGTTGGACAGAAACCAAACATAGTTTGTTTATTCACCATAAAAGGTGATTATTCCAAAGGAATGGTGTGTGTGTGTGTGTGTACATGTTTATGGTACATTGTGGACCAAATGTCCCCACAAGGATAGTAAAACCTGAAATTTTTGACATTGTGGGGTCCGGCCTGCGGTCCCCACGAGCGAAAAAATTATTAAAAATAGTAAATGATGTTGCATCCATTGTTCAAAACCTATAACTTGACCTTTGGCCTATTTATAGTCCTATTCTATAGTAATGATTGGTTGGTGTTAAGTAAAACAATGTGTTTGCACAAGTGAGGAGTGATTAATTAGCGCGGCACTTTGATTGGTTGTGTTTGAAAAAGGAAATCAAGATTCTACCTGTTAGATATTTGTGTGTTACATAGAGAATTGTGTGTTGTGTTTTGCAAAAAGTGTTTTAAGAAATTTAAAACTGACTCAAAGGCCGAGGATTAGGGAATGGTTTTGCAGATTTGGTGTGTGGTTCTGCCGTTTGAGTGTCAGGTTTCAGAAATTGTGTGTCAAGTAAAGATTTTGTGTGTAAGCAGTTGAAAAAACAACTGTAAGGGTCCATTCACAAGGAGAAATCAACACTAGAGCTGAACATTTACATACATACACATGCAGACAAACACAGCTACACATTTATCTCACTTCCTGAGAGGTCTGTCTGGCCACCCTCCAAGCCTGTCATCCTGCAAGAGCATTTTCTCAATGGGCTTCATGATTGACAGCAGCTGATCTAAAGAACACAGGAAATCGTTTAAGCCTCTAAGATTCAGTCTGTTTGTCAAGTGACTACATATTGCTCAATTGATTGTAATGTAAATACAGACTCATAAATGAGTTTGATTTCCTGCTGTAGAGGTACAAGGCATAGAGAGGGCACTACTCACTTTCATTGTATGGACACAAAAAACACAAAGACATGTCCCAGAATATCTTCTTTTATGTTCCAAACGAGAATTAAAGTCATATAGGTTGGAACAAGATGAGGGTGAACAAATTATGACAGAATTTTCATTTCTGGGTGAACTATCTCTTTAAGTTGATGGAAATCACAGATGTAGCAGAAATGTTTGGACTTGAGTGGAAAAGAGGCACTTAGCTTGGGAATCAAGTTAGGGAAGCAGAGCGAAAAGAAAGTATGACAGATGAGTGAAAGCATATTGTGGTGACAGTTCTGTCCCTTTGTGAAAATGCTGGCCTACTTACTACTTAAGGATGTTTGGAGCAGTTTACAAGCACTTTGAGTCAATGTACATGTGCTGTAAACAAATCAACAAAGACATTCCGAATTTCTTTTTGATAATTTGATGGTTTTTACTGTTTATTTTTTGCAACACTGACACATTAATTGCACAATAGTTCCTGACAGATTGTCAAAACGTTATGTTAACATGTTTATCCAGAAATGGTCTGTTTGCTAATCTCCTATTGGTGCAGTTAATGAGGCTGTCTATAGTAGAAGGGTTAGAGGCACCGAAAAGAGTTGAATGGATGTTTTGTCAGGCATTGGGGCTTTTAATAATTCTACGCTGTTTAAAAATGTATTGTACCTACATCAGGCTCTTCCCCAAATAAAACACTCCGCTCAGAGGACGATGGCCCACTTTACGCTCTCCCACAGTCTCAGTATCACAGCTACATATTCGTCTTTGTCTCTTATCTGTGCAAAAAAGTGTCTATTATGTGTGTTTTCATTTTAATTATGTAAAATATTCAGCATAAATGAGCCTCTAAAGAACCCCATAAACACACAAAGCAATCATGTGTTCAACTCTCTTATTTTCTCTAGTACATGTTTATTGCATCTGACACACATAGTGATATGTTGCGATGGGGCCTGTTCCACTGACCAGTAGGATTTATATCTGGAAGATAAGGTTAAATAAGGAGTAGAGAACCTAGTATACATGCTGTTTATGAATTATTTAATTTTATGAGTCACTGAGTTTAGCTTCTGCCGCAAATCCACAGCAGGATTACTTCAGAATTCTTGATCGGCCCTGTGTGTGTATATGTTCACATTTTTAACATCTCTTTATCATCATTATATGCAGTCACTGAATGCACACTTTCAAACTGATGCATTATGTTGTTGCCTTTGTTTTGCAAGATTTACATGTGACAGTTTTATGCACGCACTGAACACTTGATTGAATTTTGATTGATTTGATGAGAATTCTCACACCACATTTTTTCTTAATCTGAGTATTGCTAAGCCAAACTCATCTGTCACAGGACAAATCATAGTCTAAGAGACCGAAATTTACTCATAACTCAATTTTGGCAAAATGAGACATCTTATTGACTTCTCTCTTTCTTTGGCTGGCTGTGTGCTTTCTGTGTGCTGCTGTGTTAGATTAGTGTTGCATGCTTTAATAATGCACTAAGGGAAGGGTGTTTCTGCTTGGCAGCAGGAGAGAGGCTCTGGCATTCAAAAGCAATCGCCTTGTGAACCCCAACTGTGTGACAAGGCTGACACAACAGGACTACAGCACACATCACAGCATACACCCCCACCACTGAGACTGCATTCATAATCAATACATAAACGTGCGCAATATACAGAAACTACTCATTAAGAATATTAGTGGTAACACAAGAATAACTTAATTAGACGAACATATACACTCTTTACACATTCATTATCTTCTAAATGGCAAAAAATGTTTGCTGGTCCCAACAACGCTAAGCAAAACCCTTTATTTGTGTTGTCTAAAATGTGTGGATGTTTTAAATGTCTTTTAGCAATGTAATATCACAGCTGTGCAAAATTATTGTACAGAGGCAGCTGTCAGGATGAGGAGCAGGATTTGTCTTGATCAGGGTTTTTATGGGGTAGGAGCTGCTAGACTGTGTAGGACAGTCACTAAATTGGCAGTTTTGATTTCGAAAGATAATGAGTCCTGGTTTGTTTTGTGTTTGTGGATGTTCGATGTGTTCTTTATATAGCATTTAATTTGCATGTTTTTTTTTTTCTCCCCCTGTTCGTAGTTTGATTAATGAATTTAGGCCACAGTTTAGAGCTCTGACTCACCAGTTCTCAAGTTTGTTCACTTGGAATAATTTAAAGATAATTCAACAAATTATAAAACTACCACATTTGCACACAAGCAGGATATAATCTGTTCACACATTGATCTGCAACAACTGTAGTCTAACACTTGTGTGGTATTAGTGGTAATTGCTTATTTGGAATGCAAGTTTATGTTATTGTAGAACCAAACTGCCTTTACATGAAGCACATGCTCTGCATGTTCTGAAAGATGTTTATATTGTAGCTGTTACATGTTTATATTTTGTATTATTTGGTTTATCATTATTTACTCTAGGGATTCTGTTTTTGAAATAACCAGTTCAGAAGTAAGATCTATGGCCGTGTGCAGTGTTTCAGAACCATGGACAGCTGCCTTGGCGGGTCGACTGCATGTGGTTTCTGTCATTAGATCGGTGCTCTTGCCTAACTGAGCTTATAGATCAAACTTTGTTTGGGGGTTTGAGGTTTCATTAATGCAACCGCCCAAACCAAAGGCTGATGGTGGTTTAAGTAGCACAAATGCCAAACAAATTTAGTTCTTATAGATTTAAGCTATTATTTACGTTTCAGTTGTGTTTCAAGTAATGTTTCAATAACAACAAAAGTTAGATTATAACTGCAAGTATAGCTGCAATATCATTTTATAATCACAAACTTAAACAGGATGCAGCTCGAAAATTACACAGATGTTACCGATAAAAGCCTTAATGTATGATTCACACACACACTGTAAGCCCTCTACACTCCCTTGACTGTCGCTTAGTCTGACTGTTCAGACATAGGCTATGGGAGAAAATCGCCTGTCAGCCGCTGTTGATCTGTTGACTGAAGCCTAGAGGCTGGAGGCTGGTGCCTGTTTGAGCTCTTGACCCCGGGCTCTTCCGGACTGACGCTAAACGCATCACATACGGTTGATCACACGCGTGCTGGTTCAGATAGTGAACAGCTTGCTGCACAAGATCAAGGGATGAGCAGAGATCCAGAGGACATTTTTCCCCTCAAGTTCACATAATTCTTTTCGCACCAGTAACAGGCCATGTGATATTGTGGTATTTTTTTATTTGTTTCAGGGGGAGTTTTTAGCAGTAAGGTGGACAGAGATATAGCTGATTAAAACATGGGAGAGAGGCTATCCGCCGCACCACGACTGTGTCCACTTGTTTTAGACATTGGGATGGGATGGGGCATTTAGGAGGACCAGTACTGTATATCCTCCTCTGCTTACTGCTTCCTGTGATATCGGATAGGTGGGCACTGTTAATGTCGCGCGGGTCTATTGATTTTTGCCACTCGCGGCAAAACAACCGCGTCCTAAAGCATATTGCTCTTCCTTTATTCACTTTCAACCCCGTTTTTCAGCATCACTAATGTAGCGTATATCTTAAATTGGCGATAATCCTGTTAAAAGTCTGCACTGTTAAGCTGTTAGCGATTTACTGTGTGTGTGTGTGTGTTTTAAGATTTAAAAAGTAGGCTACAATGTTTTTCACCAGTAGCCTAAAGAGAGTCGACTAATTTTTGGTGCATTTCTACTTCCTAATTCCATGCGTGAACCATCACGTTAGTTTTTAAGTGATTACATTGGGTTGTTTATGTTTATTTATTTTGATGTCAGGTGTTACCCTGATAGTAGGCCTACTATTAATTAAAACATAGCTGCTGGAGGGACTAATTTTGACGAACTTGTCATCGTCGTGTTCTATATTTTACAGTACAGATTTTAGTATGTCAGGTGACATGATACTGTATATTAACATTATTTTGCGGATAGTCCTACAGTTTAGACGTAAAATATATCGTCACCAAAAAATGCCATCCCCGCATGCTTGTAACATCGTTACTGTATTTTTACGGCATTTTTCTGTAGGCCTAAGGTAAATTTCACAGGTGCCATTTTTTTTCTTTACCGTAAATTTAACAAGCATGTTTTTCACTATTGCTTAAAAAAAGGTGGGTGGGTTGGAGAGGGTGAGTTGTCAGCTGCACTGATGGGAAATCTCTGTCTATTAGTTCCGAAATGTCTGCGTCTAAGAATAGCCCGTCGGTCCTCGCCCTGCGTGCCCTCGCAAAGCGGAGCCGTTCCCGAGAGACGCGCGTTTGAATGCGCAGCTGTCTCCCAGCGCTCACATCCCCACCACTGGCACAAACAGTCCATAACCTGACAACGCGCTGTCGGTGTGCTGCGTTCCGTTATCTCTAAAACCGCACAACCCCTCTGTGTCTTATAAACAAGCGGACGGTATTTTCATGCGGCAAAGGCAGGTAAGATGAGGCTGAGAACGCATTCAGTGGAGACTTAGGTAGGCTACAGACTGGAGTCAGAAGAATAAATTAGTCAGTGGGGTGCGTGCGCCGTGCGTCATGCGCTGCAAGAAGAACTGGGCAGAGCGCTGAATTGATCAGTGGCTCATATAGCTTAGCTTGCCAGCTGATCGGAGCTAACTGTTTCGTTCGGCTTGTGTTTCACAAGCTGATATCCTGCGAGCCCCCACCCCACACTCGTCCTCAACTGCCTCCTCCTCCTCTTTTTTTTTTCATCAGGAACGCTTGACGGAGAGTAACGAGGCTAACAGACAGCTCAACATTGGCAGAAATAAGGAATAGAGGGATCCGAGTGTTCTCACGAGCGGATTGTCCTCACTCACTCGGGGAAGATGAACAGATCCTACGCGGCCCAGAGCCCAGTGCAGGGGGACATAAGCGGCTATGGGAACCCAGAGATGTCGCCGTTGTCCCCTCGCGATTGATGCTTCTACTTTCTGTCACTGTGTGTCCCTTCATTGGATTTTATGACGGTTGGATTGGTTCTTTTGCACTGAAATGCCAGTGATGGCTCTGGCGAAAAGGATGACACCTTACCAGTGAGCACAAAAAACAATCGATACTTGTGATGATCTGTTTTTGCATCTGAATAATTACCTGTGTCGTAAAGAAGAGGAAAACGGAATTAACGTCGGATATCGCACGTCTCTCTGTAGTTGAGATGCAAATACATGCGAGTAAACGTGAGCGCGAGGTGACCGAAGGCAGATTATAGCTACACAGTGCCAAATTGCGGATGTTGCGAAATAAATAAATAATCCAGTTTTTTTTTTAAATCCTATTTTTTCCCGTTTTAAATAGATATGGATACTGTAATCATCAGAATGTACAGTTAAAACTGAACTCAAATGATTGTTTTAAATGTTTTAATTTTTGTTCACATGGTTATCACACCTAGATCGTATAAATGATTGTAGCTATGATAATTACAACTTGAATTTTCAAGGAAAAGCACGGGAGAGAGACAGTTCTGGAAAACACGAGGATGGAGCCACAGAAAACGAGAGATTTACTCAAGAATTACACGGCCGTGGAAATATGTTGATTGTGGACATAAAATGAGGTGATGATGGACCATTTTGTGTGTTGAAGTGGGCAACGAACCTGTGAACTACAAAATATAAGGCACGCTTTTTTGTTCACATTTTGTTTGTTTGGGTTTTGTTCGTTTTCTTTTTGGTTTGCTTAAAATCTACCCATCAGGTCCTGGAGCGTAACATCACATATACAAGCCATGAAGACAAATGTGTACTCCAGTTATACACGTATTAAGTTTTGAAGCAGATGGGATGTAATGTGGTGTGGTTGCGTTGAATATTCGCCCCCTTTTTTCCTGCTTCGTGAAGACTGGCATTTGGTGTCTATAGAATGGCTCGGTTCGGAGACGAGGTGCCGTCCAGGTATGGCGGTGGACCGGGACACGCTCAAGGGGGACCGGGCCGCGGCGGCAGCAGGCAGGGCGGCCCGCCTGGTGCCCCTCAGAGAGTGTACAAGCAGTCAATGGCCCAGCGAGCCAGAACTATGGCCCTGTACAACCCTATACCGGTGCGGCAAAACTGCTTGACTGTCAACCGATCTCTGTTCATCTTCAGTGAGGACAACTTCGTGAGAAAATACGCCAAAAAGATCACCGAATGGCCATATCCTTTTAACCCCCCTCAGTGAGTACCCTGGGGCCTCCGGTTGCAGGTATAGTGTGTTCTGAATGTCTTAGAACACGAATCACATTACTGCTGGTTTAACGATAGCTTTGAAGAGGTGACATGATTTAGTCGCAGACGGTTCATTAGAATATTTTCAGGCATTTATTTGTCAAGTTATTTCGGTGGCAAGATGAATCGAGTCTGTTTCTGGTGTGTGCTCGGTGTGTTACGGACGGGCGTGAGGTGAGTGGTGCTGTGTGACGGTAACGGGCGGCGCTGTGGCTCGCGGAGGCTTGCTGATGTCAGCATGTGCAGTCTCTCAGCTTGGTCTCATTCGAGAGAAAGCGATGGTGAAAAGGGGAGGTGAAGGGAGGGGGAAAGCCACCATTTCCCATATTCTATGGAGAATACTGGATTTATATGTGTACTTGCATTTCTCATAGTGCACCTACTGAGCCTCGTGTTTAAAGACAAAGGGGTTTTGTATGGAGAGAATTGGAAATTTTAAAGCAGTATCACAAGGCCGCAGGTAATCACAGTAAGGATGATATTCAATACAGCCTGATAGTGTTTTTATACATCAGCTTAGAAACGTGATAACCAGGAACCTGCATTTCAGGCAAAGATTGTCTACTTATCTCATCAGTTTATGGCAACACAAATAGTTAAAAAAAAAAATTTAAAAAATCAAGTAGCACACAGACTGAAAGCTGGTCTGGAATGGAATATGTGAGTGGAGCAGCTACGTCCAAAATTGCACACCGTTAGAGTATGTACTGCATTTGATGAAGAATTTACTTCTTGAATGTTAATAAACTACGTTTTATAAGTATGCATGTGTGTGTGGTATTGACATGTGACCTATGGAATCAGCTGCATGTTCAGTGCCATTTAGGATTATGAAAACTTTTCTCCCATGGGCTTATGGGATAGTAAAGTGCCTATCAAACGGATATATATATATATATATATATATTTGCCAAGTGCTTATGAATACTGCAAATTAGGACACACTGCTCATTTAACATATTTGTCTACTATATAGCAAGTCACTGTTGTATAAAAATTTAGTAGACCAGTTTTATATTTTTTTAAATGCGTATTTATTTTTGAAAATGAAAAGCCATGTGCATCCATTGAATCATGTATGTATTTTTGACTTGGCATGTCCTGAAAACACCATGTTTCACCCTTGATAGTTCACTGAAGCTTCCACTGAAGACTTTCCACCTTATTGTTACATCAGACTGGATGCCTGATGCCTCAGTATAATGGCAGAACAACCCAATAAACAATAGTGTTTTATTTAAGCAAATCTTTAGCTACAGAAAAAAGCAGACTCTAGAATATCACTCCCTGCCTTTTCTAATAGACCTCTTGGAATTTAAAATCATTAAATGTGCACAGATCTGCAGCCACACACACTTCTCTTTAGACACTGTATTTTGATCTGCCAGAGCTTTCAGTGACCTTTAACCTTGCACTCGGCCTGAAAGCCACTCTTTCTATAAACCTCATTCTTCTGATTTATCTCACGAAAACATCTAATGAGGCCTTGTGATCCGAGGTCCTTAACTTAGGAATCTCTGCTTTCTCAGAAGTGTTTTTTAGATGCCCATAGTATAGCAGCCTTTTTAGTAGTTTTAATTGACCGTGATTTGTAGATGTATCTGATTAAGATTTTATGAACTGCAGAAGTATGAAAGAGTGTGTCACGTGTAGATTAGATGAAATGGTAGACTCAATTAATGGTTGCCAAACATTGCATCCTTTCTTTCAGCTTCTTATGAAAGTCTAAAAAGACATTTGTGATGTCTACATTGTCTCAGCCTCTCTAAGTTTATGGGCCGTCTCTCTCGCTCTGCACTGTAAATGGAATGTAACCTTATAGCTGTGTTTTCTAATTTTAGTTTCATTGACGACTATAAAACTGCAGCCTATGTGGAGTGCAGATATATGCAGATCTAACCGAAGAGACCTTAAATATGTGCTGAGCTCTCTCAAAAAATGTTAAGGTCATGAAATAAAGCAATAAGCCCCAAGAAGCCATGGTTTACAGTGAATTTATAACAATTTATAACTCCGCTTCGCGTCGTGCCTAACAACGCCCCTTAGCTGTTATAAATTCACTGTAAACCACAGCTTCACGGGGCTTATTGCTTTTATAAAAGAGTTATTCCATATACTTAGTAAGGTTTCACAAAATAAAACAGAGCAAATAAGTGTAATGATATTAATAAAAACAGTATTCTTCCACCAAACAATGTAGTTCCTCAGAAACAGTTGTGGTTGGAACCTATAGCAACACACAACGTAAACAAAGGTGTAGGTATGTAGTGCAATTTACAACGGCTTCGAACGTGGCTCAACCAATCAGAATCAAGGACCGGAAATATCCGTTTTATAATGTGCATTTAGTCATGAATCATGTTTGTACCTTTGGTCTCATTGAAGTGCATGAATGTTTTCAACCACAAATAAGTTGACTGAATGTTTTGAACACATAGTTAAACCATTAAGTGTAGTTTTCCAACAAAGAATGACAGATAGAAAAGAATGATAAATTAATAATATAAAAGACACTGTGCTATAAATAGATGAGTTGGAGGAGAAGGTAGAAAGAGTGGTTGAGTGGACACCAGAGGGAGACAGACTGATAGAAAGAAGTTGTCGTGAGTCGTGAGCCCTTGCAGTTTTCTTCCATGTGTAGAGGCAGTGATCTACATTCAGTCTGCAGAATTTGAATTATTTATTCTCCTTTTCTTTCCCTTTCTCTTGCAATTCCTCCTCCTCATTTTCTCAAGCAAACTACTGTTTGCTTATAACCGGCATACAGGTTTTTTTTTTCAGTGATGATCAATGCCGGCATTAGAATCTAGCTAGTTTTGTTTTAGCAGGTGCTGACATATCCAGGTCTACCATTTGTGATTCAGTGTTTCAAAGAATTATGGTACGATCTGGTATGTACACACAAACTCACATTTTTTGACATATCAAACCTCTTTTTTCTTCATCACAAGCATGTTTCTTGCTCTCTCCTGTTACGAGGTTCCTGTCAGGCTTAAAATAACAGCAGCAGACTGAAAGAGCAGTTCTCAATGGCATGTTCTCCTTCTCTCCCGCCTTTCTGCCTCCTTGGAGTCAGTCCTCTGTTGTATGCATACAGATGGGCGAACAGACAGGCATCGCTGTCTAACCGCATACTCCAATGCCGGTTTGGAGGAGAAATGGAAAGTGCAGTTTTTTAAGAGGGCTGCAGAGTGTCTTTAAGTTAGAAAAGAGAACAGGCTGCTTATGCCACTGAATCTATACGCAGTGTTTTGTGTAAGCATGTCCGTATTATGCGCTCAAATATTTTTCTTCTCTTGTCTATTCAGCAGAATCTGACAAATTAAAAGCCACAAAATAAAGTGGTTATGTACTATGTGTACTGGCTGGATTATGGTATTGATATTTCTTGGCAGTTCATGTTTACGCATTCTAACACTTTCTAATAACTATTTGCACAGATTGGCTTCAAGTCGAAAAGTAATTTTTGTGTAATGTGTTAGTTCACACAAATCCAACTCCAAATTAATACCTTAAGTGTTATTTACAAGGTTTAAAGTGCCCAACTTACAGTTTTGAAACACAGTGACATAGTTGACATTGTTCTTCAGGGTTTTCTGTGATGTATGTAGACTGCATGCAGGGTTATTATAGTTAACCTAAACCAAAACCATAAAAATTCCATTACTTATATATAAAAAAAAAAAAAAAAAAAAAAAAATATATATATATATATATATATATATATATATATATATATATATATATATATATATATATATATATATATATATATACAGGTGCATCTCAATAAATTAGAATGTCGTGGAAAAGTTCATTTATTTCAGTAATTCAACTCAAATTGTGAAACTCGTGTATTAAATAAATTCAATGCACACAGACTGAAGCAGTTTAAGTCTTTGGTTCTTTTAATTGTGATGATTTTGGCTCACATTTAACAAAAACCCACGAATTCACTATCTCAACAAATTAGAATATGGTGACATGCCAAACAGCTAATCAACTCAAAACACCTGCAAAGGTTTCCTGAGCCTTCAAAATGGTCTCTCGGTTTGGTTCACTAGGCTACACAATCATGGGGAAGACTGCTGATCTGACAGTTGTCCAGAAGACAATCATTGACACCCTTCACAAGGAGGGTAAGCCACAAACATTCATTGCCAAAGAAGCTGGCTGTTCACAGAGTGCTGTATCCAAGCATGTTAACAGAAAGTTGAGTGGAAGGAAAAAGTGTGGAAGAAAAAAATGCACAACCAGCCGAGAGAACCGCAGCCTTATGAGGATTGTCAAGCAAAATCGATTCAAGAATTTGGGTGAACTTCACAAGGAATGGACTGAGGCTGGGGTCAAGGCATCAAGAGCCACCACACACAGACGTGTCAAGGAATTTGGCTACAGTTGTCGTATTCCTCTTATTAAGTCACTCCTGAACCACAGACAACATCAGAGGCGTCTTACCTGGGCTAAGGAGAAGAAGAACTGGACTGTTGCCCAGTGGTCCAAAGTCCTCTTTTCAGATGAGAGCAAGTTTTGTATTTCATTTGGAAACCAAGGTCTTAAAGTCTGGAGGAAGGGTGGAGAAGCTCATAGCCCAAGTTGCTTGAAGTCAAGTGTTAAGTTTCCACAGTCTGTGATGATTTGGGGTGCAATGTCATCTGCTGGTGTTGGTCCATTGTGTTTTTTGAAAACCAAAGTCACTGCACCCGTTTACCAAGAAATTTTGGAGCACTTCATGCTTCCTTCTACTGACCAGCTTTTTAAAGATGCTGATTTCATTTTCCAGCAGGATTTGGCACCTGCCCACACTGCCAAAAGCACCAAAGGTTGGTTAAATGACCATGGTGTTGGTGTGCTTGACTGGCCAGCAAACTCACCAGACCTGAACCCCATAGAGAATCTGTGGGGTATTGTCAAGAGGAAAATGAGAAACAAGAGACCAAAAAATGCAGATGAGCTGAAGGCCACTGTCAAAGAAACCTGGGCTTCCATACCACCTCAGCAGTGCCACAAACTGATCACCTCTATGCCACGCCGAATTGAGGCAGTAATTAAAGCAAAAGGAGCCCCTACCAAGTATTGAGTACATATAGAGTAAATGAACATACTTTCCAGAAGGCCAACAATTCACTAAAAATGTTTTTTTTTATTGGTCTTATGAAGTATTCTAATTTGTTGAGATAGTGAATTGGTGGGTTTTTGTTAAATGTGAGCCAAAATCATCACAATTAAAAGAACCAAAGTCTGTGTGCATTAAATTTATTTAATACACGAGTTTCACAATTTGAGTTGAATTACTGAAATAAATTAACTTTTCCACGATATTCTAATTTCTTGAGATGCACCTGTATATACACGTAGCTGCCAAAGCAACATTTCTCATTTTCATTTAGTTTAACTTGATGTACTAAAATAACTAAAACCAAAATAAAAATTTATATAAACTATACAGAAATATTTAAAATAAAAACCAATAAAATGGCCAAAACACACAACTTTATTTATTACATTTTTTATTTTAAAATGAAAACAGTATGATTTAGATAGTATTGCAGTTTTTAATAATATTTTGAATTAGTTTTTATTTATATCTTTTCTAAAATAACGCTGACTGCACAAGCATTTATATATCTGGATATAAACGTGTGATCTAATATGAAAGTGATTCTGAGAATTGAAGAAAAATGTCTTTAAAGAAAGAAAGTCTTTAAAAAGGTTAGAGACACTGGCTTAAAAGATAGGAGTATGTCTGTGTGTAAATTATTTAGGATGGAGGCATAGTTAGATGCACATACCTAAATGCAAACATATATCACAAGGCTACAGCAAGCATACGGTTTTCAGTTAAACATTTATGGGTTGATTGATTGATTGATTAATTGATTGAATTTTTTAATAACACATGTCACATAATTGGTTTATTAACACAGGCTTCAGTGGACAACTCAGCTCCTCTTCTCCCCTGGTTCACTATCACAACATGTTCATGTTTGTCTCAACAGTGGGTATGATGGGATATGACTGGATGATAGGATTGTCTCGTCATCTTAGATCCTCTCTTCCATTTGAGCAGTAGGGAGTTAAATGTGTCACCCTAGATTCATTCACACAACTGTCACTGTCTCTGCCACTCACTCCCTCTCTTTCTGTCTGTTTATAGGCATAATTGTAAAAGACATAAATATTGGATTGGCAAAGGATTGAGATATTTACAGTGGACTGGAAATCATATATGTGTGTGTGTGTGTGTGTGTGTGTGTGCGTGTGACCCTGGACCACAAAACCTTAAGTCTTAAGTAGCAATCTTTAGATTTTTCTTTTATGCCAAAAATAATTAAATTAATTATTAAATAAAAAATTATTAAATTAAAAATTAATTATTAAAACAATTCATGTTCCATGAAGATATTTTATAAATTTCCTACCATAAACATATCAAAACTTATTTTTTGATTAGTAATATGCATTGCTAAGGACTTCATTTGGACAACTTTAAAGGTGATTTTCTCAATATTTAGATTTTTTTGCATCCTCAGATTCCAGATTTTCAAATTGTTGTGTCTCGGCCAAATATTGTCCTATCCTAACAAACCATACATCAATGGAAAGCTTATTTATTCAGCTTTCAGATGTTGTATAAATAAAAAAAATTTAAAATAAATGGACCCTTTTGACTGGTTTTGTGGTCCAGGGTCACATATAGGTTTTGAATGTGCTGTGTTACTCATATAAAGGCAGAAATTGTGTATTGTGTGCATCACAATAGCATTTCATCAGCATTTCTGAAAATTAAAGTGTTTCAAATGGCATTCAAGTCATGTTTTAGAATGAGACCTGTTTGCAAATTATAAGCGCACCAGTCTTGTTGTTTCAGCTAAGCAGTGTGTGTATATGTGCATGCTTGTGTTTGCCTTCCAGGCCTAATCTGGTGGTTTCATAATGTCTGGGTCTAAATGAGTGTAGTCACCCGTAATGTTGCAGCCCCACACTTTTCAGCTGCTGCTGCAGACGAGGCTTCAAAACCCAGTCATTAACATACTCTCACGCGTCCACACTCACAAGGCTGTAATCTAGAGAAATCTGGATCTCTTTACCTATCTGCCTTTACTTACCCTCATGTTGTGTAAGGACTGAGGTGTTTGAGCTTCAGAAAGTACAAAAGGGGTCCAGATGATTTCTGAAGTATTCTGAAGTCATATGATACCTTTGTTTGAGGAACAGACCATTTGTACTATTTTTTTTTAATAATACTTAAATTGTGCTTTTGTGTTCTTTTTGAGGCTTGAAAGCTCCAATCCCAATGCATGGAAAAGAGCAACTAGTAAAAACCTTCAAAATCCTCTTTTTATGTTCCACAGAAGAAAGTCAGTCAAACAGGTCTGGAATGACGTGAAAGATATATATTTTTCTTTCCCTTTGATGAATTTGTTTTTGTCTCTGTGTTGATATGTACAGTATGTCCTTGTACGATGTAGCAGAGGTGTATATTCAGTTGTTTTATTGGCATTGCTTGCATCTTAGGCTAGCATTGCACTTCACTACCCGCTCATGTTTTTCCTCTTTCTCTCTGGTTCTGTATCTTGTGTTCTAGTAGTGAATTATTCATTTCTGTGGCTGGGTGGTATGTGTGTGTGATGCTGACTTGGGAGAAATCTATTTTGGGTGCAGAGTGAGGAAAAAAGATGTGGTGGCTTGAATTTTCATGCTGGTGCTCGTGTCACGTGCTGCTACTGCTAATGCTGTTGCCACTGCTACACACCTTTACCTACTACCTGCTCTCTAGCGGATACACACACAAACACATATTACTGATACCAACATCGTCTACAATACTGCTGTTTTACTATTTCCAGCACATAGAGAGACATAAATAGTACTATTAGAGACAAAACCATTGTAGTCTCTGTTCGCTGCTATAGCTTCTCAAATTGTAGTCAAATAAGTTGTTTATAATAGCTTCATGTTATTATATTATACTGTATTATATTTTATTATTACATGTGCACTACTGTTCAAAAATTTGCGGTCAGTAAGATTTTTTTTCATAAGTCTCTTATGCTCACCAAGGCTGCATTTATTTGATCAGAAATATAATATTAATGTGAAAAATTATTACATTTTAAAATAATGGCTTTCTATTTTAATATATCTTAAAGTTTTATTTATTCCACTGAATTTTCAGCAGCCATTACTCCAGTCGTCACATGATCTTTCAGAAATAATTCTAATATGATGATTTGCTGCTCAAGAAACATTTCTTCTTATCATCAATGTTGAAAACGGTTGTGCTGCTTAATATTTTTATAGAAACCGTGATCTATTTTTTTCATGGTTCTTTGATAAACCATTTATTTGAAATCAAAATATTTTGTAACATTATTAAATGGCTTTACTGTCACTTTTGATCAGTTTAATGCATCCTTGATAAAAAAAAAAAAAGTATGAAAAAAATCTTACTAACCCTAAATATTTGAATGGTAGTATATGTATTATATGTAATTATTGCTTGAATTCTCTCTCTCTCATAAATTAACATTTCTGAGTGATTGTAAGTAGGCTGATACAGGAATTAAGGAGAATGTTCCACCTAGTACTTCCTGTAAAGTTAATTAGTCTACTGCACTTTTCGTTTGTGCTGCTTAAACACACACACACACACACACACACACACACACAAACGGTATCTATGTTAATCCTGTCCTAACAGACTGATTTCTGAGCACTAAGGGTATATAAAGGGTAAATGAGCGATTAGAGTGAGGGAAGGAGATGGAAAGAGTGTTAGCGCTTGTAACTACAGACCTAGCTGTTATAGGTGCATTAAGAGAGGGGAAAACGCCGCTGTTTCTAGTTAATAAATTATTCAGGCTGCAGTGCCGGAATGCAAGAGATAGAATTAGAAAAGTAAACAGCCTGGGACCTTACAGCCAGATGAGGAAATCAATACATATTTACATTTCACTGGCTGGGCTTCTTGGGTCGCTCTGTAGAGCGCTTCGCCGTCTACTACTGCTAATTACCACACCAGTGATTCTCACACACATGCATTCACTGACTGACTGACTGACATACCCATTGAATCACTCATGTACTGTATTAGTGGATTAGCGTCTAGTATAGCTGTGTGTGTGATTGCTTCAACCCATTCTGCTTCTCTGTGTCCCAAGGTCTGATATGTCTTGTCAGCCATTTTGATACTGCTACTTGTATAGGATTTCGTAGATTGCAACTCTTCAGTAAAAGCAAGTAGTGGTGGGGAATGCTTGATGAGCCAAATCTGACTTACTGTAAATGTTCTGTGCTGACTGCAAGGGAACATCTCTAGAATTCTCAGTCTTATTTAAGTCAGCATGATATGAAATTTTGAATTATGAATTATAAAACTGAGATATTTATTTAAGTGCATGCTATTGATATTATTGTGGAAAAAAAATTGACCTTGTAATTTTTTATCTGTATGTCTTAAAGGGATAGTTCACCCAAAAATGAAAATTGCCCCATGATTTACTCACCCTTGAGTCATTCTAGGTGTATATGACTTTCATCATTCAAACGAATACAATCGGAGTTATATTAAAAAATGTCCTGGCTCTTCCAAACTTTATAATGGCAGTGAATTGTGGTCAAGATTTTGAAGCAAAATAAAGTGCATCCATCCAACATAAAAAGTGCTCCACATGGCTCCAGAGGGTTAATAAAGGTCTTCTGAAGGGAATTGATGCATTTGTGTAAGAACAATATCTATATTTAAAACTTTATAAACCGTAATCTCTAGATTCTGCTAACTGTCATACACGCGTTCATGAGAGAGTGGCGTTCCAGTGAATGAAGTAGGTGTAGCATAAGCTCCGGCGAGAAGTTACAAACACTGAACCACACCGGTCACAAAATAGAAGTACAAAACAAGGATTTGTAAAGAAAAATGTCCAAGGATTTTGATTTTAAGCCAAGAGGAGACTGGTTTTCCGTTGCTATAAACAAAACTTGGTTCTCGCTAGACTAGCAAATTATCACCGGAGCTTACGCTACACCTACATCCTACGTCATTTGTTGGAACGGCACTTTCTCGAATGCGTGTATGATAGTTAGCGGAAGCTAGAGATTACGGTTTATAATGTTGTAAATATGGACACGATTCTTTTACACAAACGCATCGATTTGCTTCAGAAGGCCTTTATTAAGCCCCCGGAGCCATGTGGAGCACTTTTTATGATGGATGGATGCACTTTATTGGACTTCAAAATTTCAACGCCCATTCACTGCCAATATAAAGCTTAGAAGAGCCAGGACATTTTTTTTTTTTTTAATATAACTCTGATTGTATTCGTCTGAAAGAAGAAAGTCATATACACCTAGGATGGCTTAAGGGGGAGTAAATCATGGGGTAATTTTAATTTTTGGGTGAACTATCCCTTTAACTGTCCCTTTATCTGGTGAAAGGCTTCTCTCTGGTGGCGTATGCTGGACTTCTCTAATCATTTAGTCTGCTTAAACCCGACCCTGCAAACTACACCCTACACTTGTGCTTTTTTAATAATCTGTTACACTCATATACATCAACATAAAGAAGAAATATCTGCCGCAGATTCTGATTCTGTTTAATCACATCTTACCCAAAATATTTAGCCATTTTGTACTGACCTTTAAATTAAAATACTATAAGAAATGGCATCCCTTGATTTACAGCCTTTCTGCAGGGATGCTATCAAAATGTGCATTAAATAAATTTTGCAGTTTATAATCATGTGATCTTATGTGTAATGATGAATAAAATATGAGACCCATATAAAAATGAGAAATTATATATATAATTATAATTATATATGAATATATGTATATATAGGAAGAGACCATCTGATTGACATGCAAAGCATAGTCATATGTAGCAAAAAGGATTGGATGTAGTGATAGACCTTATCTTCCAAATTATGATGCACATCCTAAGTCAGATTTTCACAAAAGAAAAAAAAAATGTAGGGTGGTGGAGACTTGGTTTTATCCATCGGCTCTCGATTGGATGGAGGCAGAGCTGAATGTGAGTTTGCATTGTGAGAATGGTGTGGAAAGTATTGGAAATTAAATGATTGGATAAGTCCAGCTACATCATTTCATTGGAAGATCAAGCTTAATCAAAAATTATAAGGTCAAAATAAAAAAGAGAAACATTAACCGATCAATCATTTACAAAAAATATATATTTCATGCAGTTGAAAAATTCATTAATAGATGGATTTTCATTTCATGCTGACTTAAACTTTTGAAACTTTAGTCCAGCAACACTTAAAACTGTTCAAAGCTCAAAATCTGTCTCTCTTGTTTAATGCCTCCCTGTGTTTGTCCTCCACCTTCATCTGCATCTTTCTGTCTTTTGGTCCCGTTGCAGATTATATTCTTTTCCTTCACTCAGTCTTGTCTCAACTTGTCTCTCCATCTCTCTCCATTCATCTCTCTGTGGAGCGGTGTGTCAGGCAGCCGTGCTGACGGGGCAGACTGCACTCGGCTGAATGAAGATGGGCTAATGGAGGGAGATGATGAATGCACAGGTTCAGTGGGAGAGGTAGAGCGAGGGAGCAGCCGGCTGAGGGGACAGGGCAGAGAGATGAAGGGATGGAGAGTGAGAGATTGACGTGATGCATAGTATGCTGGGAGAGTGTGAGAACAACAGATTCACAGAGAAAAGATGAGTGCAGGACTTTTGAAGGGCACTTGACATACGTGTGTGTGTGTGTATGTGTGTGTGTGTGTGTGTGTGTGTACACTACTGTTTAAAAGGTTGGCATCGGTAAGGTTTTTGAAAGTGTCATATGTTCGCCAAGGCTGCATTTATTTGTTCAATACAGTAAAAGCAGTAATAATTTGTGAAATATTATTACAAATCAAAATAAGTGTTTTCTATTGGAATATATTTTAAAATGTAATTTATTTATGTGATGGCGAAGCTGAATTTTCAGCAGTTATTACACCAGTCGTCAGTGTCACATGATCCTTCAGAAGAAAACATTTCTTATATTATTGTCAGTATTAAAAACAGTTGTGCTTCTTAAATAGATGAAAACATTTACATTTAGTCATTTAGCACGTACTTTTATCCAAAGCGACTTACAAATGAGGACAATAGAAGCAATCAAAACCAAAAAAAAAAAAAGCAATAATATGCTGTGACAAGTCTTGGTTAGTCTAACGCACTAAACGTAACAAGTTTTTTTTTTTTTTTTTTTTTTTTTCAATAAATAAAAAGAAAACAAGTAGATAGAATAGAAAGAGAATAGAAAACTAGTGTTAGAGGGTTTTTTTTAAATAAAAAGAAAACAAGTCGAAAGAATAGAAAAAGAATATAGAACACTAGTGTTAGAGAGTAGTTTTTTATAATAAATAAAAAGAAAACAAGTAGATAGAATAGAAAAAATATAGAGAATGACAGTGTTAGAGGGTCAAAATTGTTTTCTTTTTTAAAAAGAAAACAAGTAGTTAGACTAGGAATATAATAGACAGTGCAAGTGTTAGAGGGTCAAGTGTAGATTGAAGAGATGTGTTTTTAGCCATTTCTGGAATAGGATGAATAGAAAGTTCAAAAGACCACCATTTATTTGAAATAGAAATATTTTGTAATGTTATAAATATCTTGTCAGTTTAATGCATCCTTGCTATATATATATATATATATATATATATATTAAAAAAAAAAACCTTTTGAATGGTAGTGTAATTCTAGAGAAAATGAGTGAAATTACTATCTGTTCCTAGTCAGTTTGTTTTAAACCATTTTATGAAACATCTGTCTTTTTGAAATAAACTATAATTATATTTTAAATATTGAAAAGTATATTTATAATAAGCATTTTCTTCGCTTCATCCACCATCTTGGATTTATTTTTTCCACTAATCTCTGCACATTGCATTCTTGAATTGCTTTTTCCACAAAGGATACATTCGCTGCTGCTGTAGAATTCAATAAAACCAAGGTATCTTAGGAGGCAGCAGAATAACCTACCATGTTAAGCAGTGCCGGCCCGTAGGGTTGTGGGGCCCTAGGTAGGATAATGAAAATGGGCCCTACTAGTGTAAAAACTGTCATAGCAATTTGAAGAGTTAAGAGAAAGCACATAAAATGACAATTTAAATATTTAAGCATAAATGTGCATTATGTGTAACACATTCAACATACACACACATGTAAAAATATTAAAACAGATTAAAAATACATAAATGTATAGGAGTGCAAGTGAGCTATTCTGAGAGGCAATATCCAATGAATTCCACAATCTGCACACAAAATCTGAACCGTAACAAGAAATGTTTTCAGACAAACCTTTTCTTTGCTAAAAATGATAAAGAACACAGAGTTTGTTGTGCATGATTGTAGGGCTGCACAATTTGGCCAAAAATTTTGTTTTTATATATCAGTATGACTACAAAAAAATTGATTATTGTTATTACTAAATAAAAACATTAAAGTAAATAATAATTATTGATAATGATTATTATCAGTATATTTCACAGAAAACTGCAGGATTAGCTACCTGTTAAAATGCAGGAGGCCTATAAATATAAATGTCTAAGGATTTATTATAAAATAAACTGTGAATAAAAATCTTTGACAATAATTTCTTAATTTTTGTCAGGAAATCTTATGCATCCACTGAAAGAAAGAGAAAAAAAAAACTCCTCTACACGGAAGAAAAACTTTTCCTATTTTTACCCCAAATCAGGTGTTGAGAGCATTAGTGAGTGCACACATGTAATGCAATGTCTGTTTCATTCTGGTAGCCGGAGAGCACCCTCACGCAGTAAGGCTTATAGAAGTCATAAATGATATGACATTCCAGGAAATCCCTAATATGGACAAAGGCATACTATGGCATAGCTGAATTAAAGGCAAGTAGGCACGTTTTACCTGATGAGATATGTAGACAAATATACGATTGCGACTAAATGGTTTATCTGTGTTCTTCAAGCCATCTCGGGTATTTTTATATGAATTAAGTAATGCGATGCTAATCAACATAGAATTTATCACTGTATAAAATACTCAAAAAAATAAAGATTTTGCTCCGTTCTGTGATATGAAAGCACGTCAGCTCACAAAAGGAATTTATTTCAAACAATCGACTGATCTCTGTTTCGACAAGTATCACGAGAGCGATTCAAAAACATAAGAGTCGTCTGCTCTCCAATCTGATGTCCTTGATTTCATACGCAGATCGGTCTGCGCAGCGCAGATGCATCTCGAACAAGCCTAGCTAGAAATTTAATTGACAATCTCGCGGCCGCGGGGCCCTCCCCTTAAGGCGGGGCCCCAGGAGACCGCCTGTACTGCCTGTTGGACGGGCCGGCACTGATGTTAAGACCTCTGCATTATGAGATTTTTCTTTATGACCTCCTGTACCAGCTGTCACCTCACTCCTAACAGGAATGACCTCTCAGAACATCCAGATAGCGTTCACAAGCCCAGCGCCAACACTGCTGCTTTAAACACACGCACATAGGCAGAGAAAGGACAGTTTCTCCCTTCCTTTGTCTCCCGCTTTCTTTTTTCTCAGTGGCATTGCTATATATAGTGTTGTGCAGAGGGAGGAAGGTGGGTTCATAATTAAAGTTTTCTGGCGGAGCACATCATAGCATTGTCTCATATTCATCCTGTCTTTAAATGGGCACCTTTTTCACAATGCAAGAGAGTGAGAGCGGGACGGATGTTCAAAGCACCAAAACACACGCTTTGGCCACATCACACTCTGCGGCCATATCACACACATGGGCCTCTAGAGCGGGAACAGGATGTCCATTCATCCACCCTACTAGAGACAGAGGAAGAGTGCGCCACTTTTGCTTTCATCATACCATCCCGGCAGGCGTGCGACGCACACACTCACGCACACAGACAGCAGTATTTAAATTAGACACTAGAATGATCACACACAACAACACTGATATTATTACACATGCATGTGGACGAACATGCACACACACTCGGAGCAGAAGCCAGGCAGGCTAATTAAATGGCACTGAGGGTGTTAATGTGTTGTAATGCTGGACGGACTGCCGGGTAGCTGGAGTCTTTACTGTACAGAGCCTTTGAAAGCCTGCCAGATCTCTCCTTCTCTCTCTGCCTCGACAGATATTTCAGCTTATGCCACACTAAAATAATTTTTAATTTTTCCTCCATAATGTCTCATGCTGTTTTACACACTACAACCTGTTCACTTTGATTTTTGTCTCTGGAGGTAAGCAGGCCACTGTGATGTGGGCTGTATCATTCAAAACTACTTTAAGAATGCCTTTTAAATTCCTGAATTTCAACTGAGGTAGCAAACGGGATGCAAATTTCAACTGAATGTAAGGAAGGACAATTAAAATGAATTAACATTTAATTAACATAAGAAATTTGTAAAACTGTACATTTTAAGTTTGTCAGGATAAGCTTTAAATGTTGGCTTGAGGAAGACTTGTTTGAAAGTCTAAAGATTTATAGGTATTACATTTGTTTTGTGGACTGCATTGGAAGAACACTTCATTTCCCAGAAAGCATTGCCTGCTTTGAATTTCTTTTGAATTGTATTTCAGTAAATTCAAGACACAAACAAGGCGTACAAATGCATAGCACACACAAATAAAAATAGATAGATTTTAATTAGGTTGTTTTGGTATTGAATGGATTATCATTTTAATTGACATTTCTCGCTGGAAAGATTTTTGCACTGAGCTCATTGTAATGCATTCTGGGATCATGTCATGTAGTCATAATGCAAACGTGATATTCTGCCTTAAGGCCAAGCGGCAACCTCCCGCTCTCTCACGTGAAACCAACACGTAAGTGACTAAAACTGCAATTCATCGACTGGCCGCTAGAGGCTTGCTCCAAAAGGGAGTCAGTCCCATAGACTCACCATGTTAAAATGCCCAACTTTACAGCAGAAAAAAAACATGTTTACAGCCTGGTACAAAAAGTGGTTTTGGTCTATATAACTAATTTTGCCCTTCATGACAACTGTGAGGGGGGTGAATTTTTTTATTTTTTATTCATCCGTTTAAATTATATTCAGCCTTAAAGTTATGCATAATTAAGGGCGTGGCCACTTGAGTGACAGGTGGATTGCCGCTGCTGTCACCACCGTCGAGCTAAGTGGGGACGTGGTTTCAGCAACCAAGTCCTGCCTCTTTGCCCATTTTCAATTATCTGGGAGTGATGCGCGGTGATGCGCTGCCAAGATGGCGACGACCGACTCTGCCCACTTTGAGCTTCAAAAACGCTCTTCATAAACCTACGGGTGACGTCACGGACACTACGTCCATGTTTGTATACAGTCTATGCTTAAGGCCCATTCACACCAAGAACGATAACTATAAAGATAACTATATTAGCGTCCACACCAGCGGACAATATCGTCTGTTTATTTAAGCGTATGCGCGTCTGCCACTTTAAATTCTCAAGCTTGTGATAGCAGGATGGATTCTGATTGGGTGTCAATTAGGGCTGTGCAATTATTCGAAATACAATTTTCGATTTCGATTTCTGCCTCCAACGATTATGAAAATATAATAATCAAGATAAAGCAATTATTGCATCCAATTCCACCCCCTTTCCAGTGGTGCGCTTTCGCTCCTCCATAAAAGCCCAATTTCTCGTACAAATAAGTAAAATCATGTAATATTTCTTTTGCAAAATGGGACGGGCTTGGTTTTTTAAAGTTGATTAGATTTATTCATGTTTTTAAAAGTGCGAAAGAGAACTTGCGCTGTTCCTTTTGGATGATTACTGTGTACGCGCTCAGAACACAGACATGTAAAGTCATCTTTTAGCTCAAGGTGCGCGCCTAAACGGTCATATACACGCAAAAGTGTGTCAAAATGCGGCGCTTAGTGATTATTCACGTAAACCCCCGTCAGTTATGTAACAAATGAACGTAAAGAGTTTAGAATGAAAATAGGCGTGTAACAGTAAATTGGATCCGTGCGGCTCTTAAAGTGACAGCAGGCTATATTCCTGCTGCCGACTGTGTGCTTAACTCTTTCCCCGCTAGCGTTGTTTATAAAAGTTGCCAGCCACCGCCAGCATTTTTGATGATTTTCACCTGAATTTGACGGCCCTCAGAATATTTTTTGCTATGAATATAAGAACATATTATATATCAAAATAAAGAACCAAGCCTCTGGTTTTTTAAAAAAACAAAAAAACAAACTTTTATTCTGTCTTCATGTGTTCATGTTTTATCACCATTTGAATGCAGATAGGTTTCATCAGAAATACAACACTTTGGACAAAAAACTGAGAAAAATGCATTTTTATCAAAGTAGTGGATTTTCAAGCAAAATACATTCAGATGTCATATTCATTCACCTGTAAATAATTATATGAATAATTGAAATTGCATTCAATAAACAGAACAAACAGACACACACACACACACTAACATATACATACGTATGATTATACACACACACACACACACGCACACACACACATAGGCTACATACATACAAATCCATACATATACTGTACACGCACACACACGCCTATTCAGATCGACGGGTTATCGGTTACAACTAGAGACTACTTCGTCCCGATCAGATTCAAAATGGTCAAAACATGATCTACATATATGATCTATATATGATCTACATTTTCTCTGATCCTTCCGTTTATGCCGATCGTCTTCTATTCGCACCCTAAAGACCCGGAAGTCTCGTAACTCATTCCGGACATGCGCTAGGGCTTTCCTTATCGTAATACACCTAGAACACGGATTGCCATAAAAACTCGTCAATGTTGGGGAAGCGTTGGCTCTTAATTGACGAGATATCTCGTCAATGGCGGGGAAAGAGTTAATGATAATCAAACAAGAAATGACAAAGACAGAATCACTCACTGCTCTTGACAGAAGGATTTTGTAACTTTTGTAAGACACAAAGAAAATTGAATTCTTACAGTGAAGACTATGCTGTTTTATTTGACATTTGATTAGCTTATTTATTTCTGTAATAGGCTGTTATCTGAAAACTTTCTGAATACTTTGCTTTTTTATTACTGACAGTTTAATTATTTTCAATAATTTAGTTTGTTTTGTTTGTTTGTTTTTTACTAATTAGTTACCCTAGTATTTTGCCGTGGTATTGAGAATTGTGAAATTTTGCTGGTTTCTAAACTATCTTATTAAATAAATCACTCATATAAAGTTTTTTTCATATGGCCCACTAATAATCGTGTTAAATAATCATGATTACAATATTGACCAAAATAATCATGATTATGATTTTTGCCATAATCCAGCAGCTCTATTGTCAATGTTTTTATCGTTCATTGTTCTGAAAGTGATTCCAACAATATCGTTTCTCTGTGCCTTTATTGTTATAGCTGTGGTGTGGACTCTGCTATTCTTTAATACTGAGAATGATTTTTAGAACTATATCTTTATAGTTTTATATATATATTTATCGTTATTGGTGTGAACAAGCCTTTAGAATTAGTTCAAAATGAGTTTCTTAGGAAGCAGCAAAATTAAGTTGCCTATCTTTTGGTAAAGCCTTTGCATCGGGTGCAAGTTTGTGATGTCTTAAAGTCAGCATAAGGGGTAATATTGTTAACTAAAACTAACACTAAACTAAAAATATAAGAATATTTTTATTTCTTAAAATAAAATAAATGTTAAGCGTAAAGAAAATAAATAAATAAATAAACTGACCAAGGCAACTTTCCTAATTTTTGTTTAGTTTAAGTTGAATTACTACTAAAATAACTAAAATTGAAACTGACATAAAAAAATAAATCTTTATAGACATTAACAAATTAATAAAAAAGACAAAAACACAACAATTTCTGAAACTGTAAATATAAAACTTCTAAATTAATAAAAATTATAACAATATAGTAATGATAATAATTACACTGGCAGGAATGAAATCCAAAGTTCTGGCATGAAACTCTAGATGACGCAGTCCGATAGGTCAAACTCAATCTGGCATAATGACATCATTATCACATGGCGCAGCTGATTGGTTCTTTTTTGTATCAGCAGCCATTCAAATACTTACTTGGTGCTTGCTGTAGCAGTGCAGCATGCTTCAGAAACCCTTCACCTTCCCCAGCTCCACCTGTATAGTTCTGCTACGTGGTGATTCATGTATGCTGTATGGGGGTTGTTTCATATAGGTTATGTACAGCAGCAGTATTTCTTACATGCTAACAGCAGCATGTTGTGGATGTATTGGCAGTAGAATGTCTCTGTACTTGCTCTGCAACAGCAGCAGCAGCAGCATAGCAGATCTATCTTGTTAAGACCAAACACATTAACATTTTCATGTACATTACCATGCCAATCCCTCTGAGAGTTGTCATGACAGAAATTAAAGTTCACCCGGTTTATTCTTTAAATGGATATTATTTATCTTATTGTGAATGATTCATCTGTGTATGTTTTGTTTTATTTTGTTTTGTTTTGTATCAATTTTTATTTCAAATGTCATAACTCCATCTTACAATGACAGACTTATCCAATCAACTAACAACTAATGCATAGAATCAGGTCCACCGTGCCTTTTTTTTTTTCTATTTTGATAATCCATTTCACTCGCATATATGTCACAATACAAAATAAACTCTGTTGCTACTTCTGTTACGATTTGAAAATACCATCTGCATAGCTATCTAGGTTTTCTAACAGAGCTTGTGTGTATGTGTGTGTGTACATATCAGTCCTGATAGCCAAATCCTACCCACCCTTAAGTTCTTGTGTATAGTGAGCCAAAGAGGCATGTCACTTTGAATCACACAGCAGGCTCTAACCTTCTAAGCTCGTGCTGGTTCTCGACACACATGCATGCAAACACAAATTTGCCTGCTGTAAATATGAGCGGCGAGTGATGAGGTCATTTAAAGCATACAGAATCTGCCTGACTCATACTCATCCACAGTATGTATTACTTCAGCATGAATACCAGCTTATTCGCCACAGGCTCAACCAGCCATACAAGGAGATGGTGCGAGATGTTGTTTGAGCATGATGCTACGCTCTCTTTGTGAAGCATTTTCTCAGTGAGGTTGGACTTGATTCTCAGTTGACCTCTGCAGAACCACTGCTGCATTTTAACTTGACCTGTATTTAGCGCAAGGGGCTTAATGTGATTTTGCTAAGTAATCAGGTTAGGGCGATTGTTTGAATGTCTGCCCTCTCAGTATCAGATGTATTGATTCTTCACAGAGGTTTAGAGAGCCAGTACAGTTGCTCATAAGTTTATGTACCCCTTGGAAGAATTTGTAAGCTGTTTAGCATTTTTTTTTTTTAAATAAAGGTATTAAATCTTAAAAATAAGATCATATCCTAATTTGTACTGTTCTTTAGAAGCTACAAAACATATTAACATAAATTCCACAATACAAAATAGTAATTTTATTTACAACAAACTATGATCTTTTACAAGATTGTATTTATCATTTAATATTATATTTTTAAATATGAAGTTATATGTAGTATATTTATGTTATTTATATTTTATACATGTTGTTTTTTGGAATGTCAAGCCATATGTAATTTACAGTCCTTTGCAAAACTGTCGCAACATTCATGTTGTTTTAAACGTTTTCCTTGACCTGTGATTCTCACTCCATTTGAGTACATGATCCTGGCTACCATCATCGCTAACTGCATCGTCCTGGCCCTGGAACAGCACCTTCCAGACGGGGACAAGACACCTATGTCAGAGCGCTTGGTGAGTTCCGGTTGATCGGTGTTTCTTTGTTTTTGTGTATTGTAATACCAGAAGACGCGTAACTCAACAGAAGACCCGGGAACTATTCGGTCTCTGATGTATCATTCCTTCATTCCTGGAGAAATCCAGTGATTAATTCATGTTTACACACTCTTTTTTTCACTTTGTCTGTTCCTTTGTGTTTGTCTCTCACAGGAGGACACAGAACCCTACTTCATCGGCATTTTCTGTTTTGAGTCAGGCATTAAGATCTTGGCTTTGGGCTTTGCCTTCCACAAGGGCTCGTACCTACGCAATGGCTGGAATGTCATGGATTTTGTAGTGGTGCTTACTGGGTAAGTCATCTGCATGCTTAAAGCTTTCACTAAGAATAAATGGTCACACTTTATTTTAAGGTCCAATTCGTGCTATTAATAAACCATTAACTACAACTTTTGCCTCAGTAAACTCCTAATTTGCTGCTTATTAATAGTTAGTAAGGTAGTTGTTAAGTTTAGGTATTGGGTAGGATTAGGGATGTAGAATATGGTCATGCAGAATATGTGCTTTGTAAGTACTAATAAACAGCCATCATGTTAATAACAGGCATATTAATAAGCAACTAGTTCATAGTGAGAATTGGTCCCTATACTAAAGTGTTACCCGGAAAAAATTGCTTCAACTGATACAGTTAGTTATGTGCACGCGTCGTCTGCGTTGTTTTAGCACTTGATTCACTACAGGATTATACAAATCAGGTACAAGTACTAGAGAAATTTTAAAATTCTCCATACTAATTTTGATACCACAACAAAAAACAATATGCTATTGAACACACTCATTCTTTTAAGAAGTTCAGTATCAACGCTCACAGAGTGTCTGCGCAAATACCCATGACACTGTTTCAGAGCAGTCCGAATTAAGTTGGTACTACCAAAAATGCACTTTTTTGCAAGTTTGGCTGTGAAATACTGACGCTTTTGCCATCCCTGCGACCTGCTTTCAATGTGCAGTAATAGCATTAATTGCACCAGGCAGATAGCATCTATAATGATCCTAATTAGCATAGAAAGAAGGTGTGTTTGTGCTGAAAATAATAACAATAAGTTAATTTAAATAGACCTGATGCAGTGCTAAACCAGCACAGATTATGCCTGGTTAAACTGGATTACAGGTGGCTAGTGAAGACGCAGGTGCAAAAGTGGTGCAACTGTTTAGTGAATTTACCCCACAAGCTTTTTAATATCGTTGTGTTGGTGTTTTAAACATGCACATAATATGGCGTATTGCCTGCTATTATATTCTGTTTTAAAAAGGGTAAAGGTTTTGCCATTTTTCCCCATGAATTCTGCATGTGTTTGTGTAGAGGTGTGTGTATGTCAGCTGTAACTGTACGGCAAGTGATGTTGTGTTCTCCTGACCTAATGAGCTCATGGTGAGCCCAGATCAGAGCAGCACTGCGGATACAAGCGGTGAGGACACGCAACAAATGTCACCAGAGAGAGAGAGCAAGACAGAAAAAAGAGAAAAAGACAGGAGGAAGGATGACGGGACAGCACAGGACTATAGACATTCATGATTTTTTTGAAAAGGAAGAAGGAGGAGCAGAAGAAAATCTGATGGTTAGACACACTATACCTAGATTGTTGTCCTCTTACTCCAATATCTCAGAGTCTGGTGGTGGTATCTTGACAGTTTAATTTTGTTGTAAGGAGTTTAGGTTTACACAGTACTTACACAAAACACTGAAAGCTAGTGTGTTTGTTTTATTTAAATAAGCTCTATTCACATCAAGATGTAAGATTTTATTAAAAATCCACCTCTATGAAATTCTTCATTTTTTTTTAAAAGGATAGTTCACCCAAAAATGAAAATTTTAATTAATTACTCACCCTCATGTCGTTCCAAACCCGTAAGACCTTCGTTCATCTTCGGAACACAAATTTAGATATTTTTAATGAAGTCCAAGATCTTTCTGACCCTGCATAGACAGCAACGCAACTGACACGTTTAAGGTCCAGAAACGTAGTAAGGACATCATTAAAATAGTCCATGTGACATCAGTGGTTCAACTGTAATATTATGAAGCTACGAGGATACTTTTTGTGCGCAAAGAAAATAAAAATAACAACTGTATTCAACAATTTCTTCTCTTCTGTGTCAGTCTTCGACGCACATTCAAGGCAATGCGCCAATGCATCCCTTTAACTGTGCGAAGTTTTTGTGTTTATTTTAATATAAAGTAGAGTTAAGGCATTAAGGCTGCATTAAGATATCTTTTTGTGGAAATCAGTTTCCTCATCATTTATTAGCACTGGATTTGGTGTGAACAGGCTTTTATGTTAAAGTTTATGTTGCACTTTTAAAATAATTAGAACAGTTAATGCTGATAATTAGGCTCAGATTCTAGGATTCATATTCACCAGTTTACCATATTGAATCGGGATGGTGTTTTTATAAGAAATTCTCTTATGCTTACCAAGGCTGAATTCATTTAATCAAAAAATACAGTAAAAACAGTAATATTGTGAAATATTATTACATTTTAAAATAGTTTTCTATTTGAATATATTTTAAAATCTAATTTATTTCTGTGATGCAAGGCTAAATTTTCTGCTGTCATTACATTACAGTGACGCTTGATCCTTTAGAAATTATTCTAATGTGCTGATTTGGTTCTCAAGAAAATGCTAAAAACTTTTGTACTTCGTAAATAACCCTTATACATTTTTTTTCAGGTTTCTCTGAAGAATAGAAACTTCAAAAGAACTATTGAATATGTCCTTGCTGAATAAAACTAAAAAAAAAAAAAAAAAAAAACTGAACCCAAACCTCTGACATGTATGTGTTTCTGTTAAAAAAAAATACAGTGAAATTCAGTCTATACTGTAATAATGTCCACACTGCCTATCCACCTGCAGTACATTACTTCTGAATGTCCCTCTTCTCCAATATGCAAGTTAGCTGTAGCCTTTCCATCTTTCTCTTCGCACATCAAATTCGCTCATTCATCCTATTTAGTTTGTAATTTTGAGAACTAGGACTGAACGCAGAGGTGCTAATAGATTGGCTCAGACAGATATTGCCACTTGACCTACAATCCACAAGCTTGATTGATCATCCATAGTAGCTCAGTTAGCATTATTGCTAACACACTGCTGGGTCTCGTGCTGTTATTGGTAGTTTAACGCATGATGGGTGTTGTGAAGAATGTACAGGTGGTATGTGTGGTGAAAACATTTATCATGTGATGTGTGCCGTCACATCAGCAGTGAACTGATTCTCAGCACTGTCATATTCTGAGTTGTACTCCATTTTGGCAGAAGAGTGTGGATGTGTGTAGTGAGTTTTCATGCAGTCATTCTATGAACCTGGTGCCTTTTCCAGTAAATTTTTGTAAGATTTTAAATGTTTTGTTAGACAAATAAATAGTTTGGTGTTTTCTCAAGGCAGCTTGAGGTTAATATAACATTAACAAGGACATATAATTATAAGAAAAGGTAACGGTTGATTTTCGACATTGTGCTCAAGGTCACGAAAATGAAAGGTGTTTTGTAGAGAATCTTATGTTGATGTTTTTGCAAATGTTTTGTGGGAAGATAAATAGCTTTGTGCCTTCTCAATGCATTTTAAAGTAAATTTTAACATGTTAACATAACATTAACAAGGGCATATAATTATGAAAAAAGGTAACATGGTTCATTCTAACGGGATTTACAGTTTTATGTTTTAAGTTGACATTATAAGCCATGTGATCAACGTCATAAAATACAAGGCATTTCATAGAGAATTTAAGGCTGATATTTTTGAAGACTTTTACTTTTGAATGATCAAATTTTTACTGTACAATGTCATAGTAGCAGTTTTGACATTATGATCGTCCAGTCATGTCTATAAAGTGGGAATATGTAAGTGTCATAATTATTTTAAAAGAGAAAATATAATGTTAACAGGGCTGACATGCAACCTGACAACACAAGTCTTATTAGTACATCATCAAATGAAATCTTTAAATATATGAAGAGTGAATAAAGTGAAGATGCCAGTTTATATTGTTTATTAATGCCACAGCTATACCATTACTACACTATAAAAAAAAAATTCAAAGTTGAAATAAAACAAAGATAATTGGAGTATAACAAGAAAGTACTATTTCAGTTTTTCTACTTTAGAATATCATGTTTGATTCAATTTTAACTTGCATTTTGTTATAATTGTTTGTTAAATTTCCTAGCAGTTTCTTAGTGAAAATATTTTCTACACCAGTTTTTTTCAGTGTACTACTACCTCTAATAATAATAACAACAACAATAAAAACAACTATTATTATTATTATTAATTCTCAAGTATCATTAATTATTATGTGCATGTTTGATAATATAGCAAAGGAGAAAAAAAAACATAAAAACTTGAATTAAAACTACTATGTATATACGGTGTATTTTTGTAAGGGTACAAGCTTAGGTGTTAGTTGTTATGTGTAAATACCATGTCTTCTCTGTATATACAGTGTATGTGTTTATATGTGTACATACAGAATGATATTCTCCTGTTTGATCTTTCTGAGACTGTGTGTGTGTGTGTGTGTGTGTGTGTAAATGGGTCAGAGGGTGTGTTGGCTGCATTAGGGAGGAGAGCTATAGCCCTGTTTGCCTGCTACAGCCATTTTCTTTTCTCACTCCACAGTCTTTATCATGTGCACAGTGAGCATTTGAAGTCGGTTGAGCAGTTGTCCTGTTTAACAGATGCATGTTTTTATGCCTCACGATTTATCTAAAAACAAATACATCACAAGCAAGGGTAAAGGAGGAAAGGGGAAGCGAATAGGAGACACTGAAAAAGAGAGCGAGAGCAGCTGCTGTGGCTGGTGGAATGAACTGCAGTGTGATATTGGGTTTGTCTTTGCGTGTTTCCAAGGGTTTAGCAAAGAGAAAGGAAAAAGAGAAAGAGAAGAGAAAGATGCAACTGGAGAAGCAATAGGTTGGAAACAAGCAGTGGCTTGTGTGTGTATATATGTGTGAGAGAGAGAGGACAAAGAGAGAGAGGAGAAATAGAGCAAGCCAATGAGAGCAGTCTGTGCAGGAGCTGCTGCAGTAACCTGTTTTTCACTACTGCAGATGATCAATCATCCAGCAAAGCCTTGAGACACAAGAACTCTCTCTCTTTCTCTCTCTCTCTCTCTCTCTTCACAGCTGTTCTCTCTTTGCTGTGGTAGGTAAATGGCGGATGTGTCTTTCAGTTGAGGAGCACTTTGAAGATGAAATGATATGTCCCCTCTCAACACCTCAGCCTTGGTCCTTTGATATAACACACATTGATAGCCCTTTCTCTTTTTCCTTTTTCTCTTTATTTTCTGATAGAATATGCTAAAAACACATCAGAATTTGATGTAAAACAGCCGCAACATCAAGCACAGCATGCATAAATACTCTGTTCATACACACACAGTATGTTAAATGATTGAAATAGCAAAAATATTGCGAAAAGATCTTCCTGTACACGGATACATTAGCTGAAATGTTGCTATTCCCAAAAGACATTTGTCATTCCTGACTGAGGTTGCATTTGACCCTTTGCAAAGAGCTTGAATGACAGGCGATCTGACCAATCATAACGCCATCTTGTCCGACAAACAAATCAGACAGGAGAGTAGATTAACTTCGGTGGACTTAAACTTGAAAAATTGTGTGTATTGACGTCTTTCTGCAGTTGAAATAAAATACATTCTGATGTTCATTCATGTTTATTTCGTGCTTTAAGTAAATATGAAAAGGCAATCAGTTCATGTGCCGCTTGAACTGAGGCACTGCAGTGATCTGTCATGACACATTAAAGAGCTACAAAACAGTATTTATTGTTTAATTCTCTTCAAAAATTACAAAATTTGAAAGAATACCAGAAGTAACCTGTTCTGTCTTGTCTGTCGGCACGTTGATGTATTTTTCACTGCGTGAGAACATCGAGTGTGGCGTGAAAGCGGCATGGCTTACTGGTATGAAACAAAGTCTCGGCTTTCAAATTTGGTAATTTTTTTTTTAAATTCAAACAATAAATACCGGTTTGTTGCTCTTTAATGTGTCGTGAGAGTGTCAAAGTTCAAGCGGCACGTGAACCGATCCTCTTTTCATATTTACTTAAAGCATGAAACAAACATGAATGAACATCAGAATGTATTTTATTTCAACCATGGAAAGATGTCAATTGATAATTTTCACGTGACGTCACACCCTTATAGGAACGCCCACCTGGAGGGCAAAACGAAGCTTTGCTCCACTGACCGACAGCTATTTTTACGCAGATTGCATCAAGTAATAATGTAGTAAAATGCAGATATTAAAAGGCGAGATTCAGTGGACACCTTATTGGTGATGTATATTTTGTACAGGCAAGAGGATGAAGCCAGAATATAAATGCAATGTGCAAAGTTTCACATTAAATGGCTTCCCATAGAAAACCATTAGAAGGGAAACAATAAACCATTAAGCAGATTGCAATCATATTCCGGCCTCATCTGCTTACCTATGTAAACGATGCATCATTAATGTGGTGATTACTGAATTTGATCTTTTAATATTACGGTTTTAAATATATTAAGACACTTTAAGTGTTTTTACAACGTTTTGTCGCACTGTTTGTGATTGAAATATTGCCGCGGGTGCTTAATATGGATTGCAAATGGCCAAAACTTGCATTTTGTTCAGAAATACCTTTGTTTTATTCTTTTGAGAGGTGACCTAAATATTTGCGGCTGGGGAACAGATGAAAAATTGACACGCTTGTGCTGCAGTTCTATGGATGTTTTGCCCTCCAAGTCTTCGAGCCGGTCATGTGACTGAAAACTATCAATACACAACATTTTTCGAGTTTAAGTCCACTGACATTTGTTTGTCAGACAAAATGCCAGATTCTGCGTTATGATTGGTCAGATCACCTGTCAATCAAGCTCCCTGTGAAGGAATATGAATGCAATCTAATTGCATTCAAAAGATGCAATTAGATTGAATCTAAATGCAATATGAATGCAATCTAATTGCATTCAAAAGAAATGTAAAATGAATCATAATCACAAATTACCCCTGTACTCATTCTATGCTTTATATTTATAAATCTCATGTTTAACATTAACAAATGCTTTGTTTTAACATTGACTCTTAAAATTGACTCTTTGAAACAAATTATGCTATTTATTTATGCAGTTTATCACATATACACCACCATTAGGGTCTATTGATGGTACTAACTTGTTTTAACCAGGGAATTTATTAGTGTCAGGTTCACCTACCTAGTTATCTTTGTAATGTGTGTGTGTGTGTGTGTGTGTGTGTGTGTGTGTGTGTGTGTGTTTGTATACCTGGTATTATTTTTGACCTTGAGGGGACATTTTTTAGGTCCCCATGTGGAAAACGGCTTATAAATCAGAATGATACATATACATAATGAAGAACAATCTAAAACAGCAGAAATGTTTTGTGTGAGGGTTAGGTTTAGGGTTATGGGGATAGAAAAAACAGTTTATTATGTCTATGGAATGTCCTCAAAAAACATGGAAACGTGTGTGTGTGTGTGTGTGTGTGTTTTACCTTATGTAGAAGAGTCTGTTTTTGTCTATGCACATGATTTCTGATTTCTGTATGGCCACATAAAATCCCGTAGAATGTTTTAGTTGATATTTCACAGTGATGGTTTTCCACTTGTATTTATAGAGATACTGTGTCTGTTTAATATTCAGAAAAAAATATCTGACTGGGTATTTGACAGACTGCAGAGCATGTGAATGCTGTATGTTTATAAATCCATCAGACCCCTCCTTTTGCCTTGTTAGCGCAGTGATGGTGAGATTCTCTCAATGAGAAATGGCTCTTGTTCCCATGGAAACAGTTATGAATGAGAAGGCCCCAGTAACAGTAGAAACTGTCTGAATGAGGAATTGCCGGTTGCTATGGGGATACGGTGTGTTGTGAGGAAGTCTATGGTGAGAGTCATCCTCATCTAAAACAAACAAAAAAACTTGAATGTATTTTTTACTTTACTGCTGGTACAGTATCTGTAGAGTATCACTAACTGTACGGTAGTGCTTTGACTAGTAGCAGCACTGACCTACATTTACATCCATTGTTACAAAAAAACACTGCCACTTTCCTTCTTTTTTCTCTTATTCCCAGCCGTACACACATTGTCCCACACTCACAGTGTGTGTCTGGGATTGTGGTGAGATGGATTGACAGATGCCTCCCAGTGGGCTGCCCCCTGTCAGTGCAGTGTAAACACCTGTGAGTCCTCCTCTGTATCCCATAAACCCAATCTGCCAGGTTTTTGGGGGGCTCCACTGGAGCTCACGCACCCACTGTTCACCTTCCTAAACCCCCAGGATTAAAACAGCAAGGCATTTCTTTCAGCACATCCAGTCTAGTGGAAAGAACAGGCACTTTATGTAGCTTTACAATGGGGGTCTTAAATCTAGATTACCTGGGAGCCTCTACCTAGGTGGTTTATTTTATTTTATTTTATTTTATTTTATTTTAGAACATGTACACTAACTGCTAGGCCTGTTTTGTTTGGTTTTGTTTTGTTGACAAGTTATGTAACTTTACAGTGGGGGTTTTAAATTTAGATTACCTGGGGGCCTCTAACTACATTTTATTTTATTTTATTTTATTTTATTTTATTTTATTTTATTTTATTTTATTTTATTGTTTCTATTTTAGAACATGTACACTAACTGCTAGGCCTGTTTTGTTTTGTTACAGTGGGTCTTAAATTTAGATTACCTATTTAGATTAAATAGTTACATATTTAATTTAATTTAATTTAATTTATTTTCATATTTTATTAATTTAATTTAATTTAATTTAATATTTTATTAATTTAATTTGATTAAATTTTAAATTTTATGGTTTTAGAGCATGTTAACTAACTGCTAGGCCTGTTTTGTTTTTTGTTTTGTTTTGTTTTGTTACAGTGGGGGTCTTAAATTTAGATTACCTGGGGCCTCTAGTTACGTATTTAATTTAATTTAATTTAATTTTTTATTTTTTATTTTATTGTTTTAGAACATGTAAACTAACTGCTAGGCCTGTTTTGTTTTGTTTTGTTTTGTTTTGTTTTGTTACAGTGGGTCTTAAATTTTGATTACCTGGGGGCCTCTAGTTACATATTTAATTTAATTTAATTTAATTTAATTTAATTTAATTTAATTTAATTTCATATTTTATTTTATTTTTCATTGTTTTAGAACATGTAAACTAACTGATATGGTTGTTTTGTTTTGTTTTGTTTTGTTAACTCAATGTTAACTCAAGCCATTAGGTAATTTTTTTTTTTTTTGTGCATGTATGTTTGTTAATTTGTATACATAATATGTTAATGTGTAATCCTGAGTCAAGATTTGCCCATTGTTTGGACCAAATGTCCCCCAACAGTAAAACCTGAAATTACAGGTTTTACCAACAGACTGTATAAGAAACATGGCTTAATGAACATATTAAAAAATATATTAATGAAAATATAAGGGTTTGCTTGAAGGTTAAGTACAGGGTTATGAATCAAAAGTATCAGTAGTTCATTATAAAACAGTAGAAGTCAATGAAAAGTCCCCACTCTCATAGAAACACAAGTGTGTGAGCGTGTTAGAGAACGGGGGAGAAAGTGTTGTATAATAAGTCAGGTACAGCTGACAGTGGTGGCTCTCAGACTGCAGCTCTATAAATAGATGAGAGATGGGAATAAATCAGCCAGTCAGCATCTTCCTCTCACTCTCGTCCAGCTCCTCCCCTTTCTCTGTTCCCTCTTCCTCCTCTAACCCCCTTCGGCTCTCTTTCTTCACCTCCTCCCCTTTTGCTCTGTTCATTCTCCCTCTCTCTCCCTCTTTCTTTCTCATTTGGCTTTCTGTCCATCCCCAGTAATTTACATTAATATTAACTGCATAACCAGTCTTCCTTCTTTTTCTGTGCTTTTTTCGCTTTTAGTTTGTTCTATTGAACACAAAGATGAAGACAGTAGATTCATTTAACAGTTGACACTCATATCAAAGCAGTTTTAGACAGTTTGTAATATGTCCGGGGTCATTTTCTTATATGTCCTGCCCAGTGAAGCTGGTTTAGGTTATCAGCTGTGTCCAGAAACATGTGGTGTTGAAACTGATATTTTACTGCTGCAACTGTGGGTATGACTGTTGATTAAAATTCCTGTGTCACATGTTTCACTAACAGCGGTGCTGTATCGATTCAGTTGGATTCGCATCTTTGTTCTTCTCTGCATGTTATCACTGAAGAGAATCAGTTTCCAGTGACTTTCCTGCACAAATAAAGGTCATATGAATACAAAGCAGCGGTATCCACATTTACCTCTATTTTCTGCGCATGGACCTCTGACATTCACTCTGCGGGGGGACTGGCAGTGTGTGCCATCCTCTCTGAAACCATTAGTGCCCACTGCTTATTTTCTTTGAGTCCATAGTCTTGGATTCCCACACTGTCGAGTAGATGTCTGACTAGGGGAAGCGTTAATACAGTATGCTCATTTAGGATTTTCACTTTATCAGTGTTCAGAATGGGCATTAGTTTAGTCTGGATGCAAATAGGTTTACATGAGCTCGGGTTAAAGGGATAGTTCAAAAATGAAAATTCTGTCATTAATTACTCACTCTCATGTCGTTTCAAATACATAAGACCTTTGTTCATCTTCAGAACATAAATTAAGATATTTTTGATGAAATCCAAGAGCTTTCTGATCCTGCATAGACAGCAATGCAACTGACGTGCTCAAGGTCCTCAAAGGCAGTAAGGACATCATTAAAACAGTCCATGTGACATCAGTGGTTCAACCGCAATTTTATGAAGCTACGAGAATATTTGTGCGAGAATACTTGTGCGCAAAGAAAACAAAAATAACGACTTTATTCAACAATTCTTCTCCTCCAAATCACGTATTCCGCCATTATGGAGAGCACAACACCATATGCGCGTGCATTCCTCTGCATGTAAATAAGGCACAGCGCATGCGTGTTCAACGTCAGCATATGCATGCGTTGTTTATGAAGATGAATGAAGGTCTTTCGTGTTTGGAACGACATGAGGGTGAGAAATTTATGACCAAACTTTCATTTTAGGGTGAACTATCCCTTTAAGGTCCTTTGTCTGCTTTTACACATGCTTTTCTCATTTCAAAAAAGCTGTCACTAAAAGCAAATCCTCTATGAGTAGAAGGGCTGCTGTTTACCACAATATCCCAGGTTAAACTTTGACTGACCTTGTCTTTTTTTTGTCTCTCCAGAATCCTGTCCACAGTGGGCTCAGACTTTGATCTGAGGACGCTGCGTGCTGTTCGAGTGTTGAGACCCCTCAAACTGGTGTCTGGGATTCCCAGTAAGTAGCATATTTTGTCATCATTTACCCATCTCTATGTACAGGTGTTGGACAAACTAATGTGAACACCCATTATTAAAGTGGTTCATATAATTTGTGTGCTATTATAAAGCTTGGAATAGCCAGGACATTTTTAATAACTCTTTAATATAACTACTTTTCATTTTTGGGTGAACTATCCATTTAAATTGCATTAGGTTCCTCAAATGAAACTGACCTGAGTAGGCTTGAATATAGTGCAGAGTAAGGATTGCTTTTATAATGCTGAAGCTGTATGATAATTATCAGTTTACGTTAAACCCTTTGTGCCCATTATACCCTCTGCCAAGCTTTGAAATTCAATTTTATGTTGCAAAAAACAAAATGAAAGCCTTTGACAGTGTCAATATGCTTGTTCTCTTTCTTCCAGGCTTGCAGGTTGTGCTTAAATCCATCATGAAGGCTATGATCCCTCTGCTGCAGATCGGTCTGTTGCTCTTCTTTGCCATCCTCATGTTCGCCATCATTGGTCTGGAGTTCTACATGGGCAAATTTCACACCACTTGCTTTGACCACATCACCGGTAGGCCTCTATGTGCTTGTTCTCACTCGCAGACGTCTTCATTCATGATCTCCAAAACTGTTAATATCACAAGCAGACCAATTTGATTATGTACAGTGGGGAAAAAAATTATTTGATCCCCTGCTGATTTTGTACATTTGCCCACTGACAAAGAAATGATCAGTCTATAATTTTAATGGTAGGTTTATTTGAACAGTGAGAGACAGAATAACAACAAAAAACCCAGATAAACGCATTTCAATAAAGTTGTAAATTGATTTGCTTTTTAATGAGTCAAATAAGTGTTTGACCCCTTCGCAAAACATGACTTAGTACTTGGTGGCAAAATTCTTGTTGGCAATCACAGAGGTCAGACATTTCTTGTAGTTGGCCACCAGGATTGCACACTTCTCAGGAGGGATTTTGTCCCACTCCTCTTTACAGATCCTCTCCAAGTCATTAAGGTTTCGAGGCTGACATCTGGCAAATCGAACTTTCAGCTCTCTCCACAGATTTTCTATGGGATTAAGATCTGAAGACTGGCTAGGCCACTCCAGGACCTTAATGTGCTTCTTCTTGAGTCACTCTTTTGTTGCCTTGGCCGTGTGTTTTAGGTCATTGTCATGCTGGAATACCTATCCACGACCCATTTTCAATGCCCTGGCCCTGACAGTGCATGTTTCCACCTCCATGTTTGACGGTGGGGATGGCGTTCTTGGGGTCATAGGCAGCATTCCTCCTCCTCCAAACATGGCGAGTTTAGTTGATGCCAAAGTGCTCGATTTTGGTCTCATCTGGCCACAACACTTTCACCCAGTTCTCCTCTGAATCATTGGCAAACTTCAGACGGGCCTATACATATGGTTTCTTGAGCAGGGGGACCTTGCAGGCTCTGCAGGATTTCAGTCCTTCACGGCGTAGTGTGTTACCAATTGTTTTCTTGGTGACTATGGTCCCAGCTGCCTTGAGATCATTGACAAGATCCTCCCGTGTAGTTCTGGGCTGATTCCTCACAGTTCTCATGATCACTGAAACTCCACGAGGTGAGATCTTGCATGGAGCCCCAGACCGAGGGAGATTGACAGTTATTTTGTGTTTCTTCCATTTGCGAAGAATCACACCAACTGTTGTCACCTTCTAACCAAGCTGTTGGCGATGGTCTTGTAGCCCATTCCAGCCTTGTGTAGGTCTACAATCTTGTCCCTGACATCCCTGGGCAGCTCTTTGGTTAGGGTTAGGGTTAGCCTAACCCTCTTGGCCATGGTGGAGAGTTTGGAATCTGATTTATTGATTGCTTCTGTTTACAGGTTGTCTTTTATACAGCTAACATCTGAGATTAGGAGCACTCCCTTTAAGAGAGTGCTCCTAATCTCAGCTCCTTACCTGTATAAAAGACACCTGGGAGCCAGAAATCTTGCTGATTGATAGGGGATCAAATACTTATTTGACTCATTAAAATGCAAATCAATTTATAACTTTTTTGAAATGTGTTTTTCTGGATTTTTTGTTGTTATTCTGTCTCTCACTGTTCAAATAAACCTACCATTAAAATTATAGACTGATCATTTCTTTGTCAGTGGGCAAACGTACAAAATCAGCAGGGGATCAAATAATTTTTTTCCCCACTGTATAAAAAACACCCTTTTCTTTCTGATAGATGAGATCCGGGAGGAGTTTCCGTGCGGGGATGACCCTCCCGCTCGGACATGTCCTAATGGAACAGTATGTAAAAAGTACTGGATTGGACCTAACTATGGTATTACCCAGTTTGACAACATCCTGTTTGCCGTGCTCACAGTCTTCCAGTGCATCACCATGGAGGGCTGGACTGATCTGTTATACTATGTAAGTCACATTGACATAGAGATTCTTCATTTCATTTTTGGATTTTTTGACCTAAATATACCTCAAACAGAACAGACCAGGAGTAGCACTAAGCAATGATTTATTTTGATTTGCAGTGTAATCTGAATATCTGTGTTAATATTGGAGGTGACCAAAGTCTTATTTTAGGTATGAGTAAATGAGTTTTATAAGGATAATGGTATGTTTTTCAATGATTGAATGACTTAAATACTTTAAGAATTATTATTCAAATGAATGACAAGAGAATGTCTCAGATTTTCCCCATTCTGATTGTTCTAAAGTGCTTAGATGAAAGGATTAGATTTCATGATATCATTTGGATACCTGGATATATGTATATGTATGTATGTATGTATTTTTGTATATACATGCACACATACATGCAGTAAATGATCAAAAATACAGTGATATTGTGAAATTGTGATACTGTGAACAATTTAAAATATTTGTTTTCTATTAATATAGTTTAAAATGTAATTTATTCATTTGATGGCAAAGTAGTCATTACTCCAGTGTTCAGTGTCACATGATCCTTCAGAAAAGCATTATAGCATGCTGATTTGATGCTCAAGAAATATTTATTATTATCATTGTTGAAAAGATTTGTACTGCTTAATGTTTTTGTGGAAACTGAGATGTTTTTTTTCAGGATTCCTTGATAAACAGTTCAAAAGAACAGCATTCATTGCATTCATTGGAATAAGACATTTTTTGCAGCAATGTAAAAGTTTATATTGTCATTTTTTTTTTATCAATTTATTACATTCTTGCTGAATTAAAGTATTAATTTCTATTTAATGTTTATTCTTATGCATGAAGCATAAAAAACACTTTTGTCTCAGCTGGGCTTGAAATTGATGGGCCTCACCTTTTAAGCTGGACATCCTGTATTATTTTGATTTTGATTAATCCTCTGAGTAGAGGATTATTGATTTCTTTTACTTAAAGATTATCAGAAAGTATCCAATCTAAGGGACTGAACAGCCCCACCTAATCCACATCCCCTGTACCTTTCAGTCGCAGACATACAGTAAGCAAAATCTCGCCTATAGAGTCAAAGACGGCGCAGTGCATTTATAGTCTTATCGCTCGTGGCCAGCCTGTTCACTCTGAACAGAGAACGCTGTTTCCGGTGAGTTCACCCGCCCTCTGCGACAGAAAATAGGGCAGTGATGTCAATGCTGTGTTCAAGATTTTCACAAACTAATGATGTTACCTCAGGGACCAGTTTAATCCCAATGCCACGTCAATCCATCTCACAAATCAACAGCAGATTTACCTGAAGGATTAAAGGTTTATTTTAAAAATTATCTTGCCAATGAGAATTAGTCTGAGGATGGTTATTTCGTATGACTAAGGCTTGCAGTTCTGCACAGCCCAATCATCATCTCTTATTTGGTCTTACTGTATTTTTATCCCAGTTTTCTTTTTATTACTCTTGCTGCTTGGCTCGCTGTACCCCCAATTTTTACTTGCCCCAGCTTTTTTCTTCCTCCTGTTTCTCTCCGGTGAACAGGGCTCTATATATAACAAACCCTGCTCAACTGAAGTTATTCTTACAGCTGCTGAGAAAGAAACCTATGAAAATTTAATTGCAAAAAAGCTGCAGTACCTACTGGGGCTTTCAGGGCTCTCAGACATGCAGAGAGAGTGAAGGAGCGGACGAAAAGGAAGTGGGGCAGATCAAGGGAGACGGAAGAAGGGACAGTGAGGAAGACTATGGGGCATAGCTACAACTAAATGCCATTGTATATTGCAAATAATGACAAATTACTTTAGTTCTTCTTTTCTAAATCGATTTGGGTTTAAGCATCTGAGAAATGCATAAATGTAAATGGAAAATAAAATCTGAGGATCTCAGCAGAATCAGCTGGGTTATTTTAAAATTTTCTTAAAGGATTAGCTAGTTTGCTTCAGATATGAGTCTCAGACAGAGCTGAGATGATAAATCTATGCATTGCAATTAATGGAAAATTTAGCGCACATTGCTAGTCTTAAGGTGAACAATTAATCCGTGCAAGTTAATCCACTGAAAACAAAATTGTTCATCTTGGTAATCTATAATCAAATCTGATCATTTGCTTTCGCTCTGGAATGGCATTCCTTCTCTGATGACGTCAGTTTGGTGGCTTGAGCAGAATATCCATAACCACGCCCCTCCAACCGTTAGTTTGCTGTGAGTGAGAGATGAGAGGAAGAGTGCAAAAATAAAACCCCGCCCTCTATTCAATATTCTATTTCAGTTGGAAATACGTCACTACACTGAAATAAAGTCGTCGGCAGCAACTTCCGGTTCGCGCAGACTTTAAGAATGCATTGTGATTCTCTCGCTTCTGAGCTTAGTTTTTAACAGCAGATAGCACTCTAATCTAGTTTTTAACCGCACACTCAAATTCTCACGAAGAAGAGCACTTGTGCGTTTTATGAAGAAAGATAAATGTAAACACAGCCCACTGGGAACACCCTTGTATTTCGCTTCAACATCCCGAGGTTGATGTCTGGTTCAGTGCTTCATGTCTACTCAACATTATCGTATCTTAATAAAGGAAAAATGCCAAAAAATAAATCTTTAAAAGGAAAACTTTTGCACGATGTCCAAGCTGCTTTTTTACATTCAATAAAAGTCTAAGATTTTCAGTGAATAACAACTTAAATTTCAGTCTGTTCCTCAAACAGAGTTTAAGAGCTTATGCATAAGCCATATGGCATATTTTTTTTATTTTTCTTTAATGGTGCTTTTTGTGTCCTTTTGAGCTTGACAACCCTTGTTCCCCATCCACTTTCACAAAAGAAAAGAGTGGAAGAGACATTCTTCTAAATATCTTTTGCGTACCATAGAAGAAATAATGTCATACAGATTTTGAATGATATGTAAATAAATGATGACACAGTTTTCATTTTTGGGTGAACTATCCCTTTAAAACAAAACGTGTCCTCTTGAAATGCCTAAATACCAAAAATGTGCAGAGATTGTAACATCATCTGCGGTTTTCCTAAAGCAGCACTTGTGGGCTGTTTCGATCTGGGCTTTTGTAGCCTGGGCTTCTTCCCTAGAGGCAGCCAGTGGAGCAATGCCACACAAGATGGCTGCCCATTTGTTCCTTTCTACAGTGACAGGGTGCAGCGGTACTGAGCACCCAGCTGTGTGTACCACAGATGAAGCAGCCCCAGCCAGATGGTTGCCATTCTCAGGTTGCACGTCGCATGGTACATGGTGTCCTAGGATCTGCCACGGTTCTGTCATAGATGTTCTCATCCTCTGTTTGTGGGGTCAAATTTCCTGCCACCTTATAAAAATTACCAAATAAAAATGGCAAACCATCTGATGTCTTTCTACTAGACACCATTGGAAGTGAGCTGTGGAGAGTCTTGGGAAGTCAAGCACAAAGAAAACCAGATGAACAAACCGTACTCTCAGCTGGAGAGAGAAAAAATGTTTGGATGTGTGCCTCATGGTACTGACTGGGCTGTTTTATGCCGTTACAGAGCAATGATGCTTCAGGGAGTGCATGGAACTGGATGTACTTCATCCCCCTCATCATCATCGGCTCCTTCTTCATGCTCAATCTTGTGCTGGGTGTGCTGTCAGGGTAAGAAACTTCTCTCAGACAATGTGAGCTCTTCTGACATTCAGCTCTGTCATTTTTTCAGGTCTACACTCTTGGTGCGTTGTCTGATTTGCTTATGAATTACAGTGTTCGTGATAGTTTTGTGGATTATATGTGAAATATACAGTATGTGTTTAAAAAAATGTTTGTGTATTGTGTGACATTATTTTTTATTAGCCTATTCAGAGGCAGATATCTTGGGTGTACTTCCACAAATGAAAATTGCTTTAGATTAAAATTATTTTACAGGTACAATTATAGAATTTTTTCATTATATATATATTTTAAATTCTGTTATCAGCAGAGCAATTTGAATAAGAACTGAGTGAAAAATAGCATATTGTGCTTCAGTGGAAAGAAATCTGATCTTTTGTACAAATAAGTTCACATGTCAGTGTCACAAATTTTCAGATTTTATTAGAGAGCTAGTGCAGAATCTGAGGTATTTCTTAATCATTTTGTCATCATTGTCATCTTTTTTTTTTTCTTAACTTATTTTCAGATTTAAATCACATTTTGAATCCCAGATTTCTTTGTGTTATCTCAGACATTTTTAATGCAAGTTAAGTAATGAGATTTACATAAAATTGCTGAATTTCAATATTTATTTTGCACATTCTTTATTAAAAGTCCCACATTTTTGCCACATTTTCATTATCCATCGACAAAGACAGCTGAAGCTTAAAATGCTTAGAATTATGCCTAAAGTTCTTATGTTAATTATGGTGTCCCACACTTGACATGCAAAAGAAAAAATAGGTGTAATACAATTAGTTCCTTCACTTTAATTTAGTACAACGTGGCCACAATTTAACTAAAATGGAGGAATTAAGTAGTGGGAATGAATTGTATGTCATGTGCAGACCTTTGTACTATCAACCAAGAAAAGATCTGATGATCTCAAAATGGCCAAAAATCAGCAAGCGTATCTATATTTAACTAATATGTATGTGCATTTTTTGTTCATCCATTGATGAGCATTTGTTTGCATGCATGTGTATGTGATACAGAGAGTTTGCCAAAGAAAGGGAGCGCGTGGAGAACAGGAGAGAGTTTCTTAAGCTGAAGCGTCAGCAGCAGATAGAGAGAGAGCTGAACGGATATCTGGAGTGGATCTGCAAAGCAGGTAAATGCCATAGAAAGAGCCATTAAATACTCCAGAGAGAAGCTAAAGCCAAGAATTCAGATAATAGGTTGTCTCTTTTGATATGGATGTCTTTACGCATGTGCGTCTCAGCATTGGAACATGCTGATAACGTGACAAAAAAGTTTCATTAGGCTTCTTTTAAGCAGTAGAAATTGTCCCCATTTTCATGACTTTTCCAGTGGTTTGATTTGAATCTTTTTTGATTGTGTACAGAAGAAGTGATTTTGGCTGATGAGGACAATGAGCCAGATGACCGGATGCCCTTTGACGGTATTTACGTGAACTCCTCCATCCTTCCTTCCTTTTCATCCCCCTCAGCTCCTCTTTTTGCTCCCTCAGTGGGACTAGGTGTTGATTTCCCATTGTAAAGGAAGAGAGAAATCAATATAGGCTTTGCTGAGGGGGTGATATTGTATACTTCGTGTCCATTTGCACAGTTAATGTAGTGTTCATGAGCACATTTACATGGCCCATCCAGCAGACATATGATAGACACACTACTCTTCCTAGTTGTCTCATTTAGTCTTTTTTATGTTTATCTATTTATCTGTTATGTCTGAATCTGTGAATATGAAAGAAATGAGTGCCTATGGTCTGTTACACACAGGCTCACGAAGGAGGCCTACCATCAAGAAGAGTAAAGCAGACCTGCTCGATGCAGAGGATGGGGATGGAGATATAGGTGCGTTTGAATTATATAAAAAAAAACACACACAAATACACTTGTAGTTTTTTTGGCTCAGGATTGATCAATGGTGTATTGGCATAAAATTACCATAAAAAACTTTTTTTTTTTTATTTGGTAGTCTTTAAAAGACAATTTAAAAACCATAGTTTTGAAAAAAAAAAAAAAGTAACATGGTGTATAACATAGTACTGAGTTTTTATTAATATCTTGAATATACACACACACACACGATGATTTTAAATTTAGTTTTAGTTAAACACAATAACACTGGTACTACCATCTTATACCATCTTTTTGTAAAGGACCATTGTTCCTCTGAGTAAAACAGCTTCTTAATTGTTCCAGAGGGATTGTTCCTGTTAGTGTACTTCAATAAGTACATACTTATCTACAGTGGGCTCCAAAAGATTGATTTGTATTATTATTATTTTATTTTTTATTATTTTGTAAATTTAATATATTATTTTAATTACAAAATATATTATTAGCAGTACAGTTTGAGTAAAAAGTGTATTTGATAAATTTACCTGAATTACAAAATTGGTATTCCCCCCCAGTGTATCCCCCTAATTTTCAGATGTCATATCGGATAGGGCATTTCAGTTTTCATTGAATTTTTTTGTGTTTTGTTTCCTTGCCACTCTACTTAACTGCTTCTTTTCCGTCCATCAGGTTCTCCGTTTGCACGGGGCAGTCTGAAGAGCTCGAAACTGGAGGGCTCTTCCTTCCATAAAAAGGAGCGTCGACTGAGATTCTTCATCAGGCACATAGTGAAGACGCAAGCATTCTACTGGAGTGTGCTGTGTCTGGTGGGACTCAACACACTGTGTGTGGCTGCCGTGCACTATGACCAGCCCGAAAAGCTCTCCGACTTCCTCTGTAAGTCTGTCCATCTGTCTGTTCACTCATTAGTACAGTAGACCCACACAGAATGTGCAGACTTTTCTGTACTTTCTGTGCATATTGTGTGGGAAAATCTGCAAAAATTTGAGGATGCATTTTCTATGTGGACGTGCTCGAACCTGTGAAGTTTCTTTCATTGCCTGTAGATGAGTGGAGAGATAATGATGTTTTAATGTTGTTTTTCCTTTTTTATTTTCCTGTTTATGGTTTCCTATTTTACTTTCTGAAGATCTTACTCTGTTTCTCTTCTTTTATGTTTGTTAATTCATTAATTGTTATTCATTAAAGCAGACATTAACACACACAGTTTCTGCCAAACCCATGTGAATCTTGATGCATGAAATAGCATTAGACCTCCCATTTAAGTATTATGCTCCTCAAAAGTATTACATTTTGAAAACTTAAAAATATCTGAATAGCATTTTCATCATATTAACAGTGGATATTCAATGAGTTTGACAACCATTATATTTCCTAGTATTAAACAGCATACATATTGTTTGAAAAGTATATCTATCAATTGAAATCAAATTTCATGCTTTTAAAAAGTGTGTTTGTGTTGTATTTATTTAAAATAAATGCCCCCCCCCCCTCTATATAATGCATATACTGTACATTTACATATTTTAAAATGTGGCTGCACAAATGGTTTTCTTTCTTTTCTTTGTATCTTTGACCTTTGCAAATGTTCTTTCTCTCTGTCTGTTTCCCTCTCTCTCCTCAATCTAGACTTTGCTGAGTTCATCTTCCTGGGGATCTTTATGTCAGAGATGTGTATTAAGATGTATGGGCTGGGGACCAGACCTTATTTTCACTCCTCCTTCAACTGTTTTGACTGCATTGTGAGTTTCTCTCATCCCCCTCCTTCTTTTACTAAATCCAAAAAAACATTTGAAGGAAACCAAAACATATCAGCTGTTCATTCCTCTTTCATGTCTTAATATTGATATAGTTACTGAAGTTGGTTTGTGTAACTAAAGAGTTTGTATAATTCGTAATTCACTGCACTGTAAAATAAATAAGTTTCTTAATCATTATTTCAGTGTTTTGGATGTTTTGATAAATTATGTTTTTGTGAAAAGTGTGAGAAAGAGATATGTGTTGGTGTTTGATGTTGGGAAAGGGGTTTTTGTTTTGTGGCTTGCTGTTATTGAATGAGCTTTAAATGTCTGTTATATATGTGTGTGTGTCTGTGTGTGTGTGTGTGTGTGGGACAGGTCATTTGTGGCAGCATTTTCGAGGTGCTCTGGTCTATGATCCAGCCAGGAACCTCGTTTGGGATCAGTGTGTTACGAGCTCTCAGGTTACTGAGGATCTTCAAAGTGACCAAGTGAGTCTCTCACATCTCGAGTCCCATGTCTGTCTTCCCGTCCCACTCTTTGTCCCTTTGAACTGTTTTAAAAAGGACTAAGCATTTTAAATGTCCTCCTTTCCCATTCTCAGGTATTGGGCGTCTCTGAGGAACCTGGTGGTGTCTTTGTTGAACTCCATGAAGTCCATTATCAGTTTACTCTTCCTCCTTTTCCTCTTCATCGTGGTCTTTGCTCTGCTGGGCATGCAGCTTTTTGGAGGACAGTCAGTATATCATTAAAATACACATAATAACAGAAAAATGTATTTATTTATTTTTGGGTCACTAGAGTCAGTACAGGCCCTAAATAAGGCATGGCATGGAAATACTCTGTGTAACAATAATATAACCACCATTTCTTCTCTTCAGGTTTAATTTTGAAGCCGGCACACCACCTACAAACTTTGATACTTTTCCTGCAGCAATAATGACAGTATTTCAGGTGAGCAAATGTTCCCATCAAATAGTATGCAGTCATTCTGTGTGTTTTCCATGGCTTTGTGATTATGGAACTTTTCTCTGCACCTTAGATCCTGACGGGTGAAGACTGGAACATGGTCATGTATGATGGGATTGAGTCTCAGGGCGGAGTCAAAAAGGGCATGGTCTTCTCAGTCTTCTTCATCGTTCTTACACTCTTCGGCAACTGTATCCAAATACATAATATTGCATGCTGACACACTGTTTGCTTGATTTTCATATACACCAATGAAGCATTAATGTGAAGTTCCTTAACCCGTCTGTGAACAGACACTTTGCTCAATGTGTTCTTGGCTATCGCTGTGGACAATCTGGCCAATGCACAAGAGCTGACCAAGGTAAACACACACATAAATTTGCCACACTTTTTGGGTAATGAATCAGGGGTTAAAAACAAACAAACAAATAAATAAATTAAAATTTAGTAAAAAATAAAAACTTGATATACACAGCCACAAAATCGCATGTGGTGTATTTGGGCTTGTTTAGAAATTTCTGAGGGAAAATCAGTGTTGAATCTCTAATAAATAGTTATGTACACGGTAAAAAAAAATTTAATGTCAATTAAATAATTTTCTTTATTATTTTCTTATGGTGGTTCCATTAACTCACTAGGCACTAGGAACTCTCAGTGACCATGTTTCTCCTTCTCTCTCTCAGACTGTTTATCCTTCACACTCCTACGCACCAGCGTGCATCACATTTGAACCAATATGCTTCATGTTTCTCTCCATGTATAGGATGAACAGGAGGAAGAGGAAGCAGCCAATCAGAAAATGGCTCTTCAGGCGGCCAAGGAAGTAGCAGAGGTCAGCCCAATGTCTGCAGCCAACCTCTCCATTGCTGCGTGAGTATCTCTTTCTCTCATCTCTCTCTCTCTGTCCTGCTGCCACATTTTCTCTCCCACAATTACTCTTCCTTTTATGTTTGTTTTATGTGTTCAGATTATGTGTTGCTCTTGTATCAGCCAAATAAACATAAGGGTCAATAATAGACACAAAAAAGCAACACTTTCAATCTGGCTTTTTTTGGTTTCCGTCCAACGAAAGTCAAAAGAGCAGTATTTATTTGAAATAGAAATCATTTGTAACATTATAAATGTCTTTACTGTCACTTTTGATCAATTCAATGTGTCCTTGCTGAATTCCCTTATGAAAATTAACCATGGTGTAACAAAGTTTGGAGTAAGGAAGGAAGAGGACAAGGCTGGCGTATGGAGACTCATGCGGTTTTATTCAGTAACTCAAAATCACAAAACAAAAGTCGCGCTCTCAAGGTCCACTCGCACAATTGCTCAGTTCCTTGGATTTTTTCCTGTTTTCCAGCCAGGACCATACACCCGAGTCTCCGTCCTGTCTCTCTCTGCTTCCACGTTCTCCAGTCGCTCTTTTATCTGGTCTCTCCACGCCAATTACTGCAATCAGACACAGGTGTTCATCCTTTTGCACTTGACCTACTTACTCACCGCTCGTCTCCCGAGCCTCTCTCCCACTGCAGACTTTGCTGAACCACACCCCCTCGCCACATACCCCCACCACCTGACCTGCAGCCCCCACCCCCCCTCCTCCATTTCTGGAGAGAAAGTCGGCTACAGCCATCTGTGCCCCCGGCCTGTGGACCACCTTGAATATAAAGGGCTGTAATGCCAGAGACCAACGGGTGATCCGCGCGTTGGTATCTTTCATGCGGTGGAGCCACTGCAGGGGCGCGCGATCCGAACAGAGAGTGAATTCCCGTCCCAGGAGATAATAGCGGAGGGTGAGAACCGCCCACCGGATCGCCAAGCATTTCTTTTCAATGGTGCTGTACATCATCTCTCTCTTAGAGAGCTTTGGACTGATGTACAGCACTGGCCGCTCTTCTCCCTCTATCTCCTGGGACAGGACAGCTCCAAGCCCCCTGTCCGACACATCCGTCTGCAGTAAGAAGGGGAGAGAAAAATCAGGAGAGTGTAAGAGTGGCCCGCCACACAGAGCAGCCTTTACCTGGGTGAAAGCCTGCTGACACAGCTCCGTACACTGGACCGGATCTGGGACTTCCTTTTTAGGGAGGTCAGTCAGCGGGCTGGTAAGGTCCGAATAATTAGGTATGAACCTTTTATAATATCCCGCCAGCCCCAGGAACTGCCTCACCTCCTTTTTGGTCTTGGATCTCGGACAGGTCGCAATTGCTGCTGTCTTACTAATTTGAGGACGCACCTGTCCATGACCCAAGTGGAAGCCCAGATACCTGACCTCTACCCGCTCAACTGTACACTTCTTCAGGTTGGCCGTCAGCCCGGCCCCTCTCAGCGCTCGCAGGACAGCCCGCAGATGTGCCATATGACACTGCCAATCCTGACTGTAGATGATGATGTCATCCTGATAGGCAGCGGCATAGGCGGTGTGCGACCGGAGGATTCTGTCCATGAGACGCTGAAAAGTGGCCGGTTGAACAACCCGAAAGGAAGTGTAACAAATTGGTGTAATCCAAACGGCGTTGTGAAGGCTTTTCTTTAGATAAGGGCGATAAGGGGATCTGCCAATATCCTTTGGTTAAGTCCAGTGTCGAATAAAAACGAGCTGTACCCAGCTGATCAAGCAATTCGTCAATCCACGGCATTGGATAGGCGTCGAATTTCGACACCGCATTCACCTTGCGATAATCCACACAGAACCGAACGGAGCCGTCCATTTTAGGTACCAAAACTTTTGGGCTCGCCCAATCGCTGTGGGATTCTTCTACTACTCCCATCTCTAACATCGCCTCTAATTTAGACTGAACCACTTTCTTTTTGTGTTCAGGTACCGATACGGCCGGCTGCGCACAACCACGCCCAGCTCTGTCTCAGTATGGTGTTGGATGAGATTGGTTTGACCGGGCAGGGGCGAGAACACGTCTGCAAACTCGGCTTGCAATCTTGCCACATCAGTGAGCTGGGAGGGCGAGAGGTGATCTCCCCTGGGGGCCAGAGTGAGCGACTGGATTTTAGTATTCACTTCTGGCCCGAGATCTTCCTCTCCACTCACTGCCGTTGCCAGCATCACTGGTTCCACCTCGCTCCATTTTTTTAGGAGGTTGAGATGGTATATCAAAATCAGCGGATGCCTGAGGTGCGGGTTAACTGCAACCTCCACACTATGCTTCTGTCCCTGAAATTGGATAGCTAGGAGTATTACAGGATACTTCATCACATCCCCGTGCACACACCGCACCTGAACCACGCAGCTCTTATCCAATGCCTCAGGCTGAATTAGGCTTTGGTGGATCGAGGTTTGGTTACATCCTGAATCCACCAAAGCCCAATAAATATCCCCCTTAATACTCACAGGTATTTGGTACAGGCCAGCTTGATCGGGGGCATCCGGGACCCGGATCAGTGTCCCCACCTCCATCACTGGACACCGATCAATAAAGTGCCCTGGTTTCCCGCAACGCCAACAGGCCGGCCCAGGCTTCCCCACTGCCTTAGTGGCGGGAAGCGGTTCAAGCGATTGGCGTGGAGAGAGCGGAGGAACGGGAACAGACGAGGCACCCGAGGCGGCCGACCCCGCCCCCCTTGAGAGGGGTCTCAGCCCAGCTGACTCCGGCGCCAGACCGCCCCTCCATCGGGGCTGCGCTCGAGGGGGGACATTCACCCGGGACCTAGGGAGAGGGATAGACTTGGAGGTAGAGGGAGGGAGGAGAGAGAGAGAGACAGAAGGCAGGGTTTCGCCAACCCTGTGGCACGCCACCATCTGATCCTCCGCCAGTTGAATGGCCAGGTCCAGCGACATCGGGCGGTGGCACTAGACCCACTGCGCGGTTTTCTTCGGTAGCCTTGCGATGAACTGTTCCAGCACCACACGATCGATGATCTGGTCGATGTCACCTTCCCCGGCCAATAGCCATCTGCGGCACGCGTCCCGGAGCTGCTGAGCCATGACAAAGGGCCGGCCGTTTTCCCCCAGCTCCAGCAATCTGAACCACTGACGGTGTTGCTCGGGGTTCAGACCGACCCACTGGAGGATGGCTCGTTTTAGGTCATTGTAGACCAGGAGGTTCTGAACTGGCAGCTGTTGTGCAGCCATCTGTGCTTCCCCCGAAAACAGCGGAATGAGGCGCACTGGCCAGTTCTTCCGGGGCCACCCACATGCCTCCGCAGTCCTCTCGAAGAGGTCAATGAAGGCCTCCGGATCATCCTGCGGGCCCATCTTGTTCAATGCCATGTGGGCTGGCAGGGTGGGGCAGGTGGGATTCCCCCAGCTCGAACCTCCCGGTCCATCCAGCTCCAGAACAGCTCGCGGTCCTCTTGCTGCGTCTGGGCGAGGGCACGGAACCGACGTTCCTGATCCTCCCTCATGTCCAGCAACGCCTGGTGGTGCTCCTGATGGAGTCCCGCAAGCGAGTGGATGACCTCCGCAAACGGCGAACTTGACGGAGAGGACATGATGGCGGCGGCATTCCTACTTCCTTCCCGGGTTTCGGCACCAGTGTAACAAAGTTCGGAGTAAGGAAGGAAGAGGACAAGGTTGGCATATGGAGACTCGTGCGGTTTTATTCAGTAACTTAAAATCACAAAACTGAAGTCGCGCTCTCGGCGCATTCACTCAAGGTCCACTCGCACAATTGCTCAGTTCCTTGGATTTTTTCCCGTTTTCCAGCCAGGACCATACACCCGAGTCTCCGTCCCGTCTCTCTCTGCTTCCACGTTCTCCAGTCGCTCTTTTATCCGGTCTCTCCACACCAATTACTGCAATCAGACACAAGTGTTCATCCTTTTGCACTTGACCTACTTACTCACCACTCGTCTCCCGAGCCTCTCTCCCACTGCAGACTTCGCTGAACCACGCCCCCCTCGCCACACATGGTTTTACTACAAATAAAACCTAAAAAAAACACGGTTGCTATCGTTAAATCATGGTAACCACAAAAAAACATGGTTACTACACTTTTACTATAATAAAAGCATGGTTAATTTTCGTAAGAGTTAAAGTATTAATTTCTTTCCAAAAAAATAAATAAAAATCTTACTGACCCCAAACATAAACTATAAGTCACAAAGACCTAAGTTTTTTTTTTCTCCTGCCCGAACTATTTGTAGAAAATCTAAAAGGAATCAGAACCCATGTTTTTAAAGTTCATATTATCTAAAAATATCACTCACAAACTGTAGATAGGATCACATTGTATCCTACTGAAAATCCATTTTAGGTTGGTAAGTGCATTTTGAAACATAGTTGCTGTATTATTATCTTATTTTTGGAACATGGTTAATCAGCTAAGGAATAATAAAGTTACTATGTTTCAAAACACAGATAGCAGTTTAAAGAAACATGCTTTTTTCTGTTATGTTTGTTGCTATAGACCTATAATGTTGTGTTCCTCTGTCCATCAACAAGCTCATCTGTGATCTTCTCAGTTATATTATGCACAACTTATATGCAGAGGCACAGAACGATTGAAGATGATTCCGGTTTTTCAGTGTGTCAATGTATTCAAGTATTTGTAAGGAAAAGAAGAGAGAATCAAAAGAAAATATGTGTGTATCAGTGAGAACGAGCTTGTGAATGAGGGAGAAGAGCAAAGAGATGTTCTGTGTTTCTCACATGCTGTTTTCCTCCTCAGCGTGACAGTAAGCTCTGAGCGTCTTGATGCAACAGAACACTTTCTGGACTGGTATTTATTCATTTATACTCTTTCTGTTCTTTCGAAACGCCTCTCTGTTCGCTCCACACCTCCCACTCTTCTCCCATCAGCCTTTTCGACATGTGCATTTCCTCCTCGGTTCTCTGTGCTGCTCCCCGCTCTGTTCTCCAGACCGCTGGGTGGGATGGGACGGGTTTGTCACTCCTCGTCTCTTCTTCTCTCTTCATCCTGCTACTCATCACCTGCTGTTCTCCTCTTATCTCCTTTACTTTCTCTCTTTCACATGCTTTGCTCCAAGGGTTGGGCGCCTGTGATGTGTTCACTCCCAGAATTATTATAGTTAGCTTCTTTCTGTGTGTGTGTTCTGTGAGTGAGTTTGACCCAAGCGGTGCAATCATCCTCTTTAACAAATGGTAGCTGGTAGCTTGTAGGTGGGCACTTTCAGCCTGCGGTAGCTGAAGCAACCTCACTTTTCCCTCTTGGTGATTACTAATCTCAGATCTACTGTAAATGTCTCTCTTTCTGTCTCCCTCTCTTCTCTGCAGTAAGGAGCAACAGAAAAACCACAAAGGTTGTAAGTCCGTATGGGAGCAGCGCACTATTGAGTTGAGACGACAGACCCTGATGAACAGCAGAGAGGCTCTTTACAATGAGTTAGACCCTGAAGATCTCTGGAAGGTGAGAAGAAATGACGGAGAAAGAAATGCTTGGTCACAGAGGAAGGATTTAAATATCAGTTATCGGCTGATAAAAAGTTTTCATTGCATCGGTCAATAGTGCATATTTAATTGTACTTTTCCACTAATTTTACATTTAGATTACCTTTGCCATCATCTAATGTTCGCATAAAGTAAATATTTAAAAACACAAATAATTAATAACACTAATCTCAAAATCTCAAATCTTAAAATGAATATCCATTATTGTTTTGAGTATTTGTAATGTTGTGAATCCTAAATTCACTTTATGATTGGTTTCATTTCAAATTTATTTAGACAAAATACTATCAAATTTAAATATCAGCCATTTATTGGTTTTTGGGCATAACATTAAATAGTTAGAAGCTTATCGTATCAACAGGAGTGCTGATATTGGTGCTTTTGATGTGCTTCCTAATAATAATATATACAGTGACCCCAGTTTAGCGGTTCACTGCAAAAATATTCAGTTTTCCCAGGAATAAAAATGCAGTAATCATTTTTTCACCCTTTAGTTGTCTCAAACCTATATAAATTTCTTTCTTCTGCTAAACATAAAAGATATATGTGACCCTGGACCACAAGACCAGTCATAAGGGACAATTTTTTGAAATTTTGAAATTTATACTTTACTTTACTTTTAGTCGTTTAGCAGACGCTTTTATCCAAAGCGACTTACAAATGAGGACAACAGAAACAATCAATTGTAGTATTAAAACAACTAAAACTGATCCAAAACTAAAAGCTAAAACTTTATAAATAGTATATACACACACACACATTAAAAAAAATTATTAAATAAAAATGAGAAATGCATATGACAAAATTTCTAAACTTAACATTTAAATGAAAACAAAATAAAGCTACAAACAATTCAAAATATTAAGAGAACAAAAGGTATAAGAGTGTAATAATGATTCTAACATAAAACTAAGCCAAACACCAAAAACAACTACGTGTATGTACACACACACATTTCCATGTGTGTGTATTTCATTTCCATGTAGTTTGTTGAAGTACTAAAATAACTCAAATTAAATAAAACTAAAACTTAATAAATAACTTATACAGACATAATAGAAAAAACTAATAAAATGACAAACATTACTACAACTGTAACTAAAATTAAAATAGATAACATATACAAATCAAACTACATTAGTTTAACAGTAATTCTAAAAAAATAACTGTGCCAAACATACAAGTAAGAAATGGTTATAAAACCTGAAAGAGAAGTGAAACAAGTAATAGGAAAGAGAATAAATGAAAAGCGATTCTTATCCCTTGCCGGTGTCCCTGTCCAGTGGACAGGATCGTCTATATCATATACATTATCTGAAAGCTGAATTAAAAGCTTTCCATTGATGTATGGTTTGTTAGGATAGGACAATATTTGGCTGAGATACAACTATTTGAAAATCTGGAATCTGAGGGTGCAAAAAAATATAGAGAAAATTGCCTTTGAAGTTGTTCAAATGAAGTCCTTAGCCATGCATATTACTAAGCAAAAATTAAGTTTTGATATATTTGCGGTAGGAAATTTGCAAAATATCTTCATGGAACATGATATTTACTTATAGAACATGATATTTACTTAATATCCTAATGATTTTTGGCATAAAAGAAAAATCAATAATTTTGACCCATACAGTGCATTTTTGGCTATTGCTACAAATATACCCATGCTACTTAAGACTGGTTTTGTTGTCCAGGGTCACATATTGAAGAATATTGGTAACCAAACAGTTTCTGGTCCCCGTTGACTTCCATAGTATTTTTTTTTTCATACTATAGAAGTTCTTCAAAATACTTTCTTTTCTGTTCCACACATGAAAGAAAGTCTTACAGCTTTGGTATTTAGGTTAATATTTGTCTTGAATGAAGTTCTTATTTGACTGACAAATGTGTGGTCTTTTGTTTTGTTTTTATCATGCCTCTAGGTCTCATACTCCCGTCACATTCGTCCTGATATGAAGACACATCTGGACCGGCCGTTGGTTGTGGACCCTCAGGAGAACCGCAATAACAATACCAACAAAACTCGTCCAGGTGACGGCCAGCCCCAGCGCACTCATCAACTCCTGCACAAACAGCCCAACTTCAGTGAGGGGGAGAGCGGAGGAGGAGGAGGAGGTGGAGGATCTGGGCCCTGGAAAGCATTGGAAAGGGGCGACTCTACAGGATCTCGTCGGAGTCTTTTAGGCTCCGAGAGCCACGGGGAGGGTAGAGAGTCTCACCGCAGACATCAGCATGGCGAGCGCTGCAGCCAGGCCCGCCAGCATCGTAAAGCCGCAGAGGATGAGGGAGAGGGCGGAGGGAGGAGACACAGGAGTAAGGGCAGGGAAAGAGGACCTGAGTGTGAGCATGCAGATGGAGGAAAGCGGAAACACAGACATCATCACCATGAGGGTGAAGGAAGAAAAGAGAGAGGGGTGCGACACCGTACAAGGAAGTGAGTTTATTTTTTTATTTTTTTTATTTTTTTTTTTATATATACTATGCATTTGATGGACGCACTGCATTCATATATTTTGCAGTGCCTTGACACAGTATTAAAAATACAATGTGCAAGTTAAAAGAAGTTCAGCTTTTAAAAACTGGTCTCTAGACCTTACATTCTTTTTTATTCCCTGCATCTCCCGCTTTTTAAATGCAAGAACACTCACTTTCCGTGTCCATGGCTTCTTATTCAGTAACCATGAACAAACCAGTTTAACCAGGTGGCAGATGCAAACAATCCTCATTTCTGTATTAAATACATTCATTATAGGTGGCTAATTATTGTTACTTTTAACTACATTCATAATTAAGTATGTCTGAATATAAATATATCTATTTATTTTGTCAATTTGACAAGTGATTTAGTTATTTATTTACTGCTCAAATATTTGGGGCCAGTAATTTTTTTTAATGAAATTAATACTTTTATTCAGCAACAATACATTAAAAAAGTGACAGTAAAGACCTTTACATTGTTAGAAAAAAAATATTTCACATACATTCTGTTTTTTTTTTTTTTTTTAAACTTTCTATTCATCAAAGAATCCTAAAAAATGTATCACAGCTTCCACAAAAATATTAAGCAGCACAACTGTTTTCAACATTGATAATAAGAAATGTTTCTCGAGCAGCAAATCAGCATATTACAATGATTTCTGAAGGATCATTTGGCACTGAAGACTGGACTAATGACTGATAAAAATTCAGCTTTGCCATCACATAAAAAATTATAATAATATAATATAATATAATATAATAAATATAATATACTGTATAACATAATATTACTGTTTTTAAAATGTACACCTTTTTGTTCAAAATTTACAAAACATGAAAAAAAAAACATTTAAGAAAATAAATAAATTAATATAATATAATATAATATTACTGTTTTTAAAATGTACACCTTTTTGTTAAAAATTTACAAAGCATGAAAAAAAATCTTACAAACCCCAAACTTTTGAATGGTAGTATACTTCATATTTTTAAGTGGCAATTTTTAAGTGCCACACTAAAGAGTTCCTAATGACCATGTTTTAAACTTCTAATCTTGCTGTCTTCTTTCTCCAGGGATGGTCATGGAAGTGGCCCCACTCTCTCCACCACCCGTCCCATTCAGAAGACTCTGTCCAGGCAGGACAGTCAGTATAGTGAGGACCTGGACAATGCCATGAACAACAAGCTTGCCACCCAGCCACCTAGTAACTCCACCCCTCATGATAGTCTGCTCAATCTGGCCAACAGTGCCCACACTGCCAGCCTGGCACATACTGGCACCGAGAGCAGCCTCATTCTCACCAACCCTTCCTCTACCACTGCTAATGTTACCAGCACTGGTCACATGGGCATGAACCCCGATTACACTGCCGTGGACATTCCCCCGATGTTCCCCTCCAGTAACGCCATCCTACAGGGTGAGAGAAAGAGTTAAAGAGAATAACTGACCTTTTTTATTCTTTAAATGATCTGTCTTACTATGTTGTTTCCCTTCCTCATGTCTCCACAGTCAATAAGAATGCAAACACCGAGCCCCTGCCCAAGAAGGAGGACACAAAGGGTGACGATGATGATGATGAGAAAGATGATGGGGGGCCTAAACCCATGCCACCCTATACCTCAATGTTCATTCTGACTACCACCAACCCGTGAGTGCAGTCGTCTCTGTGAAACTTGCTAATTTACTGCCAGTCCTGGCACTGTGATTCTGCAGTTGATCAATATTAAATTGCATTTTTATACATTAATAATAATGCACATTAACCCTCCCCTCCAACTACCAATAATAATAATAATAATAATAATAATAATAATAATAATATCTGTTATATAATGGCCACTTTTCAAAGTCCAATCAATTCCAATGGATAAAATCAAGTTCTGTCCTACTTATTTCCGGCATCTTGTTTCATTTGGAAATTTCTCCAGTTATTGAAGTAAAATGGGGTGCAAACACTCTTTCATGTTGACATTGAACAAAACTGACTAGAGTCACCTGTTTAACCTCTGAGTTTTTATATTAAAGGTTCATGAGCTGCCTTTGTTTTTTATTTTGTACTGTTCTCTGAGGTCCACTTATAATGTTATCAAGATTTTTACATAAAAAACATCATAATTTAGAAGTAATAGGCTATTTTCTGTCCTGTTTTTAACCCTCTTCATCAGAACGCTCTGTTTGAATAGACGTGGTGGATTGTAGACTCGAAAGTAAACGCTAAACTGCTATGATTGGCTAACAGTTGTGTATGTTTGGCAGCAACATTCCTCACAGATTGACGCTGCTGTGATTTAGGTCAAAAACGCATAATTAACTCAATACATATCAAACGATCTGTAATAAGAGACAAAGCAATAGTGACCACGTAATAAAACAGTTATCCACACTTGTGGTGCGACATTACTGTCAGATCCAATATAGGTGGCACAGCATCATCTTTTAGTTTCAATCTTTTTTGAAAATCCTGCGTCAAATTGTGCCTTGTTTGTAAACGAATCTGTTGTAAAATGAAGTGAACAAAGGACCAAATTCTTACTGACACAGTCTGGATCTTCATTAAAAATAAAGTTCATCCACTCTTTCCTAATGTTGGGATCAGCAGGAAGGCAACGCAAACACTGTTTTTCCACAACTTGGCACTGCACAGTGTCTTGTTGTCTTCAAAGCCATCTTTATCGTTTGGTTTCTGTGTAGACCTGCGCGTTTGCCTCTTTCCTAAACACTACATGCATGAAACAGTGGGCGGGACTAAACGGGCAGTGCTGTAGAAGCAGGCGTTGATCTTCTTCTGCAGAGGCGGTGCTTATCCACACTATTACATCATAGAGTAGAACATTCCATAAGCTGTCGTTTTGGCAGACTGCTTTCAGTATAAGCTGTTTTTAGACTAACAAGAATGTTTTGAGTTCCGAAACTTACAGGATGTTTTTATAGTGCAATGACCTCTTATGTGTCAAAAGATCGAGGGAATTTTGGTTTTTTAGTTCATAACCCCTTTAAATTAAATGAGCTTTCTTTCAAAAGAAGTTGTTGTTTTTGTTATTAACATGTCTTTTTATGAACTTCCATTTTAGATTTCGGAGGTTGTGCCACTATATCGTCACGCTCAGATATTTTGAGATGTGTATTCTGCTGGTCATTGCAATGAGCAGTATTGCCCTGGCCGCTGAAGATCCTGTCTGGCCCGATTCTCCCCGCAACAATGTGAGAGAGTCCTCTCAACATCCTCTCTTTATGTCTCTGTGGTTCAGTTCTTTTTTGTCTACTGGACTAATAACCATTTCATCTGTCTACCCATCCATGCTTCTAATCATTACCTAATTTACCAGTTCACTCTTTCATCTATTTATTTATCATTCTTTATCTTGTCATATTGATTTGTCATAAAAGGCTTAATTTTATTGCTAACACTGTGTCCCTTTTTTGTGCTTGCAGGTCCTGCGGTACTTTGACTATGTGTTCACGGGTGTGTTCACCTTTGAGATGCTCATTAAGGTACATATCTATCCTGCACAGCTGTCTGGGCTATGATGGTCTATGGTTCACTCTTAAACACATTATACTTATGTATATTGTACTTAAAGAGTTGTTTATTAGTCTCTATGTGGTGTCAATCAATAATCTGAAGTATTATAGGGTTCATATTCATTTCAAGTTCATATAGTTGCACATGATTTTGGAAACTCTGGAAATGTCTGGGAATTTTAAAATAGTGATTCCTGAAAATATCATAAAAATTAATTACAATACAAAGTCTGGAATTCATGATTGTAATATATATATATTTTTTTAAATCAATGCTTTCTATTTAGTAAAAAAAAAAAAAAAAAATATATATATATATATATATATATATATATATATATATATATATATATATATATATATATATATATATATATATATAGCAGCACAACTATTATAACACTGATAATAATAAATATTTCTTGAGCAGCAAATCAGCATATTTTAATGATTTCTGAAGGATCATGTGACACTGAAGACTGGAGTGATGGCTGATAAATAAATAAATAAATAAATAAATTACATTTTGCAATATATTCAAATAGAAAACAGTTATTTTAAATTGTAATAATATTTCACAATATTGCTGTTTTACTGTATTTTTGATCAAATAAGTGCAGCCTTGATGAGCATAGAGACATAGTCCCCAAACTTCTGAACAGCAGTGGATTTACAACATATTTCTCTCTGTTTCAGATGGTAGATTTAGGTCTTGTCCTACATCAAGGCTCATATTTCCGTGACCTGTGGAACATCTTGGACTTTATAGTGGTTAGTGGTGCCCTGGTGGCGTTCGCCTTCACGTAAGTGTCATCAAGGCCCCAGCGCTCATGCCTCACTCCTCTCTCCTCTCCTGCTTGCTGCCTCTCCTCGTCCTTTCCCGTCTTGCTCCCTACAGGTCAAACGCCTGTGCAGTCGGCACAGCTCTCTGCCACCCTGGAGCGCCAGCCTGCTACCCATACAACCCAGCTCTCTCTCTCTCTCTCTTTCTTTTCTCTCTCACCATTTCTCTGCCTTTCTCTCCTTCCCCAACTCACTTCTGTGCGTTTGGCATGTCTTGACCCTGTCTTTTCCTCTCCTTATCCCTCCCCACATTAAGCCCCAGTTCACCTTTTGGTAATTTCTCACCAAATATCCCCACCCTGCCCCATCATCCACAACATTTTGCCCAGTGCCTACCCAGTGGGCGCGCTTGGGCCCATTTCCATGAGGGTGATGACCCTACCTGGGCACCTTTAACCCTTTAGTGCCCAGGACTCTTTGGAGCATCCAGCCACACTCACCTCAGGTATTTCTACACTCCATTTTTACACCACATACCTGGAACCAAACATGAGGAAAACAGACAATAAGAAGAAAGAAACGAGAGAGCAAGGGGAAAACAAGGAACCATATGCTTCAGTTTTGTGTCATTGATAGTATTAGTTAAAACTAATTTTAAAATAGTTTTTCTTGACCATTTCTTTCCCTTCAGTAGAATTAAACAGGCTTGTGTACCTGTATATTTAGGATTTATTTATGTAAGTGACCCCTCTTATGATTGGCTGACCTCTTTGCATGTGAAATTAGTTATAATAATATAACTAATTTAACTAATAATAATATAACTAATTTCACAGTTGTTATTTTATATATATATATATATATATATATATATATATATATATATATATATAGATATAGATATAGATATAGATATATATATATATATATATATATATATATATATATATAGATTATTATAATAAATAATAATAATCAGACTGAAATGATCAGTAATCTTGTTAAATAAAGGCAGCAACAAATAGAAGGGATTTATAATTGGCAGTCAGAATAGCTGACAAGAGGAATAAAGGAAAATGGCTGTTCCAGGTCGTGTATCTGTTCGCAGCGGAAGCATACAGCCCAGCTACTGGACTGAGAGAGTTGCTAATATGAGGGAGAGGTCAGAAAGGTGCATCTGTTAATATGAAACTGGAAAGAAAATGCATGTGAAAGGCTCTTTTCCAGACTTAGTAAAGAGCATGAGAACAGATTCTGGGAATCGACACGTCAGATGACCTGAATGAAAGCATGAATGGAAGAAATATGAACCCAGATCAATTTTTTTCTTCCTGAAATACCAGAATCTGAATGCTTTGAAATAGTAATATCATATGGTTCTGTCTATGTGTTTGTGTACATCGTCCTGAGTCCCTGAACAACTGTAAATGTGATTGCACACATTTTCTTTTCCACAAAAAAAGTTTATATGAAATGCAGTTCTAGATTAGGTGGATATACACACAACTCATGAGATGTACCATGCGTACAAAATGTGAATGGCTTTCAGATAGAAGAAATTATATTAATACAGACCTGTTCACACAAGTCTGACACGATTAAATGTGAAAGTGTAAAATACCTGCAAATAATTTTGCGCTACAGAGGTGTTCATACAGAATCTGATGGTGAAATTCCCATTCTCACTGAATGTATTTTTTGGCATCTGAACACTAAAAACTGAAGTAAAATATCTCAGACTATGTGTGAAGTAGTTTATAAAGAAATGTTTTTATAAAATGTTTTTATGCCACATGTTAAGACCTGATGTGGCTATAGTTTATATATATATATATATATATATATATATATATATATATATTTCTAGAGCTTAAATTTGAATTATAAGGCATAAAACAGTCGAAAAAAATATAAGTAACATTGCTTGAGGGGACAAACAAAGCTTGAAAACTGCACTGATTATCTTTCCCAGCATGACTTTCTTAAAGAGCATTTGAGTATTGTTTTTCCCTTACCACCAATCCCATCTGACCCCACTTCCATTTGCACCCACATCTCTAGCTCCTGCATGAAATAAGTTTCTTATTAGATGATTCATAAAAAGGCATTTGGATGTGCTTGCCTGTCCCAAAAAACACTGTACTCTTTCCTATCATGGCTAGATTGTGCAGTATTCCTTTCTCTCCCTCCCTCCCTCTCTCCACGCACAGCGATAGTGCGCTCAGAACGGCAGGCGCTCTGGGGTGACTGGCGCTCCCTGGCTGTGAGCGTGGGAACAGTTTCCATATATCTGCTGTCTCTCACAGAGTCTGTTTTTAACCTTTTACTCAATTTCAGGGAGTGACTCATATCTGTGTGTATGTATCTGTGCATGTTTATTTAGTATTTTGTGTACAGACTCCAAAATTAGCACCTGCAGAGCGTCAAATGCAAGTAAAAAGAGGCTTTGGCATGTAAATGAATGTGTAAATGACCCAGAACTGGAAAATATAATTTCCTGACCACCACAGAAAATAGAGTCAAATATTAGTGAAGAGGTTTATTTTATTTTATTTTATTTTATTTGTCATAGGGACAAATACACAATGTTTTGTGGTAAATAATGTGAAATACAATATTTTGACTGGGAATAAATTTGCCAGCCAAGGCAGGTGTAGCAAAAAGTTAATTTTGGACTCTGTTTGTATATATGTATTTTTGTATTTAAATTGTTTTAAGTGTTCACACTAGATTAGGTGTCCACATATAAACCAAACTAGGAGCTCTGCCATTATTTTGTGATTGTATTCTCTGTCTCATGTTGATATTTTTCCTGCTTCAAAAACCCCATTCTTTCCCTGTGCCTTTTCTCTGTCTCTGTGTGTGTTTTGTGTCTTTGTATGTGTCTCTGGCTCTGTCTGTCTCTATCTTCCTGTCTCTGATCATCTCTCAACACCTACAGCGGAGGAGGCGGTGGGGAAGGAGAGGGGTAATGTCTCTTTCTTTCTCCCTTTCCCCTCTGTTTGCTCTTATTGCCTGTCCTTCTCATCACACGCCTGTACTTTCCTTCTGTAGACTGATCTGTCTGTCTGATTGTCCGTCCAAATGTCCCTCACACATAGGACACAAGCCAAGGGCGAGGTCATGTCATTCTTTAGCCAGCTGCAGTAACTCAATCTTACAGCTAATCAACTCTTGGTACAATCTACAGTATGTGGACACCTAAATGTGTTAACATACGTGTTTGTGTCTATGTGTATGTGTGTGTCTCTTTGTTTCTGTGTCGGGCCTTCGAATACGATTTCTCTAAAATGTCCAACAAGTGTGGTATGACTGATTTACAGCAGGTAAAATGGTCATGAATACTTGAGTCTATAGTAAGTGCATTTATTATTTTGGAAAGGCAGCTTTTAAATATATTATTTACAGACATGTATTATTTACAGACATGTAAAATACTCTTCTAAAAATATAATTTAAATTAAATTTAAGTACAGGGTAAATTACAGGGTATATTATATTACATTACAATCAGTAATTTTGTTCAATTTGTATTAATTTATTTACATGTTTTATATATTTCACTTTTTATGTTTATAATAATACTTTTTTTATGTAAAGATTTTGATAGTGCTTTTCATCAGATGACTGGACACAAGTGGTCCTTTCATAGAATGATCTGGACATTATAAAAATCAACAGATTACACTGATTCACTTGCAGAGTGATTTCATAGCGGCATAAGGAAACATACAGAGGAAATGAACAGGCGATGCTCTATATACATATCACTTTTGCAGAGCTGTCCATGTAAAGCAGCGAAACAAGACAACACAGAATGCATTAGGACCTATTAGGGCTGGACAGGGTCTTTGCCTAGAAAGATAACACCATAATGGGATTACAGACAATCAAACTGCTCACCTCCTAGAAGGGCACTGTCCAATTGAGATGTGTATCACCATTTTGATGAACGCAAGATCCAATTAGGCAGTCTATTTATTGCGGCAAAAAGTCAGCTGAGAGAGAAAGCGAGAGAGAGAAACTGCATAGCTACAAAGTTCAAAGAAACAGATGCCAGTATGCACTTTCCTGTGCTGGCATACAGAGTTAGAAAGCTGGATAACAAATATTAACATATGTGTTAAAACATAGTGAATCAATTGGCTATTTGCTTCTATTCTATAAAATTATAGAAGCAAGAAGTGGAGTTAATTCATATTTACATTAGGTGGTTTTCAAGCATGGCAACTTGATGCAATAATATATAGAATGTGTGATCACCGGTGTGCTTTAGTGAGAGAAGTGAGAGTCTTAACTGTCTGTTTATATTGGTGATGACGTTTTACAAAGATCTCTGCGTAAATAGCTCATCCCTGCTTACTATACACCTTTCAACAGGTGCACTCTACTTTTACTTGTAGGGTTGATTGGCAAAAAAGACACATTGGAATAGGACAGATGCACTGCATGGTCTAATATAGCATGTTTGAGTAAGTTAGTGGCACAGACAATACTAAGTAAGTTTTAATTGATGGAATTGATCCCGATCATCTCCAGAGAATAAAAAGAGATGACTGAGACAACGTCTCTCGTGCCTTAGAGAGATGTTTGTTGAGAAGGTCTGTGTGTGTTTATGCCACACAGTTGTACACATTTCCTGATCTGAGCCTGTGGACTGCTTGAGCTGACAGACTTGAGCCTGCTGAGAGTCTGTTTTTATTTTATTTTTTTGCGTTGAGTGCTGGATTTGGTCTTAATAAATTGGGGTGAATCAAGATTTTTGCACACAAAAGTACCATGTAGAATAAATCTGTATAAATCGCAGACTTCAGCAGAGCTTCGGGTCTCCATTGCCCTGCAGGTGAAGTGCTTATGGTCATATGACAGTGCCATGTGACATACTATTGTATGCCATGTGATGGTATGAGCTCTAAAGCACTGGATCATGAGATCATGATGAACAAGGAGGCATGGCAACTAACTCCAGAAGCTGTCACCACAGCGATGAAGTCACATGCAATATGGCAAAGCATGTTTACTACTCAAATCGATTTAGATTTGTGTGAAAGTGTGCATATGTGTGGGTTAGCTAGTCTCAGCCTCAGACGACATGCCTACAGACCACCCACAGTCCGGACACTGACTGCCTGATGCATATTGTACACTAAAAAGGCAGGTTCAGACTGCAATTGATAGGCTAAATTTTATGAAACTTCCAGGAGTGATTCTGCACTGATTTTTAACAGTCCATCTGGAAACAAAGCCATTTTAAAAGGTGTCAGTCTAAGCCATTTTAAGGAAGAACCAATCAGTAGATTTGCAAAACTTTACCAGGCTAGTGCCGTCAGATCTTCTGTTTGAGATTTGTTTGAGCCAGAAGCATAAATTCCATTTTGATTTCTGGGTTTTGTCTGTAAGTATAAAAGTAGATGCATTTTCTGCTAATTGTCTGCTTAATGCGACTGTTGTGCTGCTATTCAAATTCATTTTCAATGGCAGACTATTATTATATAGAGTGGCCTTTGACTTTTTCAGCGGCCTTGGTTCTTGTAGTGTTTATCCCATTCATTTTTCCCCATAGGGAGTTTTACAAGGTATTGTTAATGAGTTATAAGTCATGAACCAAACCAACCATCTACGAGGTGAATCACAACATTAAAAAATGTTATTTGAAGCAAAAAAATATTTAAAAATATGAAAAAAAGACAATATTAGACTGTGTACTTAACAGCTTTCCTGAGGGAAAAATGACAGATAAATATAAAACTTGAAAACCATTGAAAAGACGTTGATGGTATATATTGCAAAATATTAAATTAGTTTAAGAGTTTAGGGATGCTGATGTCATTTGCAGTAATTCATGGGAGTTGGCCAGCTCTAAAGTGTTCTTTTGGTGCTATTTGCTTATATTTCCCAAGATTTCTTTGTGGAAATCAAAGAATTCACAAGGAATTCTAATGTTAAACATGATTATTTAACAAAATAATTTTAAATAATGTGGGCTTTAACATAATAATCCAGCATAAAACAACCTTATAGCTAACAGTACATCTGTTTTTAAAGGTTTATAAGTTATTTTTAAATATCAGTTCCTCTATGGAGAAAATGAATTGGATTTTTTTACTTCTGGAACCTGACTGTTTTGTGGTAAAATTTATTTAAAAAATCCCGCGCTTAAACATAACATAAAAACAAAACGGACTGTGGTTGATCATCTAACATGTCAGTCAGGCGGTCACTTCCTGCCTAATAGAATAAGCAGTGAGGAGAACCAGACGTTTTGCTGCAAGTCAAAAGTCTGGCTATATAAGACTAAATGTTCTGCTGGCATAGCTTATATATTGTTTAGAGTTTTGTAAATGATATAAATGGGTAAGTGAGCACAGATGTATGGGTGTGTGGTGTGTAATAATTCACAAGCTTACATCCTTATTTCTCTCTTTTTACTGTATGTGTCTCATATTAATGTATTTCTTCCTTCAAACTCCCTTTCTCCCCCATGTCTTGTGTGTGTGCGTGTGTGTCTGATTCCTCTCTCATCTCTTCAACTGCTCACACCTACAGCGGAGGCAGCGGGTAATGTCTCTCTGTCTCTTTTTCTCTCTCTTTTCCTCCCTCTTTTGCTCTTAATGCTTGTCCTGGCAATTACACAGCTTTCCGCTCTTTCTTTTTTGGATTTGTCTCTATGTCTGTCTGCAAGTCACCCATCTCCTTCTATCACTCTGTCACTGTTTCTGTGTTAACCACCCGTGGATGATCATTCAGTCCACGTCGTCCTGATAGGGGGGTTTGAGAGGTCTGCACCCGTCACTCTAACAGCACTTCTCTGATGGACGCTTGTTTATGCTTGACAGTGTGTAACCACATCTGCTGAGAGGGCAAGATTCGGCACGGCGCTGGAAATCTAGAGCACTGCCCTCTGTCCTTGACACTGAGACAGAAGAGGAGAAGAGAGGACAGGGAAGACAATAAAGATGCAAAAAATATATAGAGAGAGATAAATGTACAATTGAAGACAAAATTATTAGCCCCCTATAAAAATATTTCATTATTTTTTAAATAATTCCCAAATGCTGTTTAACAGAGAGAAGATTTTTTTTTCCAACACAGCATTTCTAAACATAATAGTTTATTTAAAATAGTGGAATGTTTGTAAAACAAATAGAAACTAAATTATAACCAAGAATAAAGAAGTCTACAGGCCAAAATTATTAGCCCTCTGATGTTAATAGTCAATGGTGTATCCCTTTTGCTTGATAACAGCCTTTAGTTGTTTGTTGTAGTTCTCAGCAAGTTTCAGACATGTCTCCTGAGCAGTCACAGCCCATTCCTCCTCAGCAAATCTCTCAAGCTCCTCCAGATTTGTTGGTCTCCTGGCATGGACTCTGGTCTTCAGTGAGCCCCACAGATTTTCTGTTGGATTCAAGTCTGGGCTTTGTGCAGGCCAGTCAAGGGTGTTCACTTTGCTCATTTGGAGGTAGTTCTACACCAGAAATGAGGTATGCTTTGAGTCGCTATCATGCTGGAAGACAAAACGTCGACCCAAACCATCTTTTGTTGCAGATTGCCTGAGGTTGTCTTTCAAAATATTCTCGTAGTCTTTCATTTTCATGATTCCTTCGACCCTGACGAGATTTCCAGTTCTAAACGCGCTGAAACATTCCCCACAGCATTACACTCCCACTGCCATGTTTCACTCTGGAGATGGTGCTCTTTGGGTTGAGCACCTGTCCCTTCTTAATCCAAACATAGGCAACATCTCTATGGCCAAAGAGCTCTACTTTTGTCTCATCTGACCAAAGGACATGTTTCTAGTATACATAGTTTTTCTCCAGGTTGTCCTTCAAACTTCAGTCTAGCTTGGAAGGGTCTCTTCTTCAGAAGAGGAGTTTTTCTTGGTCGGCAACCTCACAGTCCATTCTTGTCCGGGCCTCTAGTGTCCATCTTCACTGAGACATCAGTCCCAGACTTGACTAAATCATTCAATAGTGTCTTGGCAATTGTTCTTAGGTCTTTAGAAACCTTTCTCAATAGTTTTCTTTACAATGTTTTCGAAATCTTTCACTCCCTGCCTCTGTTCTCCACTGTGTGGGTCTCTTCAAACTTCTTGGTAATACAAAGAAGTATTAGACATGTCAGGAGACATGTCTGAAACTTGCTGAGAACTACACGGCTGTTCTTGACACTTGAAAATGCTTTGATAAACATGTAAATGCTTCTCCTCCTTTGTGAGCATTAACAATTCTTTTTCTCAAGTCTGAACTATTTTTTTTTTTTGTCTTTGCCATGATGACAGTACATATTACTTTACTAGTTGTTATGAAAGATACTAATCCTCAGCGTACAGTGTAAATTAAAGGCTTAGAGGATTAATTAGGTTAATTAAGCAAGTTAGGTTAGTTACGCTAGTCATTGAACAATAGTGGTATGTTCCGTAGCCAGTCAAACAGATCATTTCTTAAGAGGGCTAATAATATTGACTTTACCAATTTTGTTATTTTTTAAAAAAAATATTTTATTCCAGGCAAATTGAAATAAATAAGGCTTTCTCCAGATGAAAAATATAATAAGAAATAAGTGTTAAAATTCCCTTGCTCTGTTAAACATCACTTGGGAAATATCTGAAAATGAACTGAAATTTCATAGGGGGCTAATAATTTTGTCTTCAACTGTATATATATATCTATATTTTATACAGTGAGGTCCAAAAGTGTGAAAACCATTTTTTTTTCATTTAAATGTGGAAATGAACAAAGTTTTGAGGATTTAGACAAATTCTAGACACAGAAAAGTCTAAAATAAAGAAATGTTTGCCTTGTATGTGGAACAGAACCAAATTTGAGTCATTATTCCTTCATGAAAGAAGCAGCGGTGTCCAATTCATGAGTGCATCCGTATTACTTTACAATAAAGTTACATTTTTTGATATTAGTTAATGAATATTAATCATTTGATAGCATAAACTTACAATATACTTTGTGCTCATATATACTACCATTTAAAAGTTTGGGGTCAGTAAGAATTTTCTTTCTATAAGAAATTCATTTTATTCAGAAAGGATGCATTAAATTGATTAGAAGTGACATTGAAGATGTACATTGGTACATGTGTTAAATTGTGATATTTCACAGTATTACTGTTTTTGGTCCCACTTTATATTAGGTGGCCTTAACTATGTACTTACATAAAAAAATAAAAAAATAAATAAATAAAAATAAAATAAAATAAAAAAGTAAGTACAATGTACTTATTGTGTTCATATTCTATTGAAAAACACTTTTGCTGCTATTGAGATGGGATACGTGTAAGGTTAAGCACAGGTTTGGTGGTATGGGTAGGTTTAAGGGTGGGTTAAGGTGTAAGGGATGGGTCAACCTTGTAATTATAAATGTAATCACAGAAATTAATTACAGATGTAATTACATGCAGGTATTTTTAAAATGTAAGTGCAATGTAAAAACATGTATGTACACAATAAGTGCATTGTATCAAATGATTAATTTAAATGTAAGTACATAGTAGTTAAGGCCACCTAATATAAAGTGTGACCCTGTTTTTATTGTATGTTGTAAAATAAATGACTTCTTCCAAAAACATTTCCATTCAATTTTTTTCTCAAACCTTAAAAGCTGATAACATAATTTTTAATTACAGAAATTTTGTATTCATTTTGAAAAAAAAAAAAAAAAAAAACTTTTAGACCCCACTGTATGTGATTCTAAGAAAAAAAGCATTACTACATACATTTGTTTTAAAGTAATATAAATCGGTGTACAACCACACATTCGCATAGTTTAGTCTTCAGTGTACGACTTCTGCATTTAGCTTGCTGGTCACTAGCTGCACATCTGCCGTGCAACAGCTGTACACACATCTGGTGGATGGCTGTGCTTGGGTACCACAAGAGCGACGTGCAAATTGTGATAATGTAGGCCAGAAAGTCTTCAGATTGACTAGCTTCAGGGTGACAAGCTTCTTCACAATGCAGAGCCAGGGCTGATTGGTAGAAGCTCCTCCCTTCTGGAGTGACTGGATGTGTGTTTCCAGGTCCTTTTATATGTTGTGTTTGCCAATGGACAACCCCAAAAACAAGAAAGAAAGAGGTTTGGCTGGGCATTCTGCAGCAGGGATGCCTGAATCTGCTCCGTATGTTTCATGCTGTCTTCATGGCAATGTAATGAAACCAGCCAGTGTTCCTTGGGAAAAGAGGTACAGTGGTGGTTCCAGCATGGGCTAAGACGGTACAGTGGATATTACATCCGCTGAGCTAGTTTCCAGTACAGCATGAGCCACACCAACGAGTGTGTCTGAGAGTGTGTGTGTGTGTGTTGTGAGATTGACTGTGTGCATGTGTTTTAGTATGTGTCTATCCTAAATGCTGTGAAATGAGCTTGATTGTCTGGCTACAACAGGCTACATTCTCAGTGAGGAGACACAGACGAGATTCCTGATTGGCTGGGAGTAAATGTGTGGATGTAGCAGGCATGTTTCATTGTTTTAACAGCCTGAGCTACTAACTCACCCTTAAATTGTTTGTGTGTGCAAGACCAATTACCCATGTAGCCTAACGCCTCCTGCCATTTCACTTTCTAACTCTGTTTGTTGTTTGTGTGTGTGTGTGTGTGTGTGTGCTTGTGTTCATCTGCAGAGGAAGCAGCAAGGGGAAAGACATCAGTACTATCAAGTCGCTGCGTGTGCTCCGAGTGCTGCGGCCTCTGAAAACCATCAAGCGTCTGCCCAAGCTGAAGGTACCTCTGTGTTTGGTTGTTTTTGTTCCTCCTTGTGTTGACTGAGATTTGCTTGTTTACAGAGTATGTTTGTGGTTTTTCACTATACGGGCTTTATTTTTCTGTGTGATCTGTTTCTGGCTGTGTTTGACCAGACCCTTGTTAAATTTGTTTTGTCTGGTTTTCAGACCTTGTTTGAATTTGTTCATTTATTTGTATCACTTGACTGCTTTATCTTTTTTTTTGGCTTTGGTTCTATCATTAAAGTGTTGTCACATTTGTTTATTTGTTTCTTTTATCATTTGTTTTTTGTATGTAAATACAATTAATCTGTTTTTGCATATTTTGATGCTGTTTTGTTTTATCTAAGAGTTGAGTTCTTTAATTGTCTTTCGTCTGTTTTGTCTCAGGCTGCTTCTGATTTTTTTGTCTCTTTTTGTTTTATTTTCTGTTTTTTATTTGTTTTTGGTTTTCTGTATTTCTTTTTCTGTTTTTATGATCATTTATAGTTTTATTTCATTGTGTTTGTACAGTTTTGATGCTGTTTTGTTGTATTTGATAAGGTTTGTGTTTGGCTGTCAGGCTATATTTTAATTTCTGTTCATTCTCTGTTTTTCAGGCTGTTTTTGATTGTTTTATTGCTGCATTTTAGGGTATTTATTTTATTTTATTTTATATTTTATTTTATTTTATTTATTTGTTTGGTTTGTTTCAGTTGACTGTAATTCTGTTTTTTATGGATATTTATTAGCTTTATTCAGTTGTATTTTTACATTTTGAAGATGTATTGGTTTGTGTTTTGAGGCAGAGTTTGTGTTCTGCTTTCAGGTGGCATTTGAATTTGTCTCTTCACTGTTTTGTCTTTTTTCAGGCTGTCTTTGACTGTGTGGTGAACTCTCTGAAGAATGTGTTGAACATCCTCATTGTCTACATGCTGTTCATGTTCATCTTTGCTGTGGTGGCTGTACAGCTATTCAAAGGCCGTTTCTTCTACTGTACCGATGAATCCAAGGAGTTTGAGCGTGACTGCAGGTGAGACAAACACACACACAAACACACTGATGACAGACATATTGGCTTGTTATTCTAAAAGCATTTTGTTGTTAGGGGCGAATATCTTGTCTATGAAAAAGATAACGAAGTGCGGGCGCAGAAGCGGGAATGGAAGAAATACGATTTCCACTACGACAATGTGCTTTGGGCCCTTCTCACCCTCTTCACCGTTTCTACGGGAGAGGGGTGGCCACAGTATGTATAAATCTTAATTCCTAACCTAATTTTCAGTGTGCATACCCAATATCTCAAGCCAATGGTGAAATTACTTCTGTTTTCTAATGTACTGCAAATGTTTTCATCCTAAATTACAATTTGAGTGAAGTTGAAGTTATTTTAAATAACATATCTAAGGACTTGTTACAATTATCTAAAAGATTTGACAGTATCACATTGCTGCAAATCACTCAATGCCTTCATATTTTTGCCACTCTCTAGGGTGCTGAAACATTCAGTGGATGCGACCTACGAGAATCAGGGCCCGAGCCCAGGTTACCGGATGGAAATGTCCATCTTTTACGTGGTGTACTTCGTGGTCTTCCCCTTCTTCTTCGTCAACATCTTCGTGGCTCTTATCATCATCACTTTCCAGGAGCAAGGAGACAAAATGATGGAGGACTATAGCCTGGAAAAGAATGAGGTGAGAACATATCAAACGGATTGTTTTTAAGCCGAATGATCAGTCTAGCTCATTCTTTAAGAATAGCGCTGGCATTGATCTCATTTATATGGTGCCGCAGATTTTCAGCTTGATTAACGTCATTGTTTCTGTTCTGTTTTCAGAGAGCCTGCATAGACTTCGCCATCAATGCTAAACCGCTCACACGACACATGCCTCAGAACAAGCAAACATTCCAGTACCGCATGTGGGAGTTTGTGGTGTCTCCTCCATTCGAATACACCATCATGGCCTTGATTGCCCTCAACACCATTGTCCTTATGATGAAGGTAAGGCAGTATTTCACTTCAGTACATCTCACTTTATACATTTTGAGAACCAGACTTCCAGTTTGCTTTTAAAAGATGGTACAAACAAACAATTACAGAGTTTATCGTCTTTAGACTCTTACATTGTTAGTTTACCAGTGCTTTCCACAAAAAGGGTAAGACTAAAGGCCTGAAAAAATGAATTCTCTATACCGATGTTCTACAAGGTTTTTGCAGTCCAGTTACCAAAATCTGAGACATTTCTACATACGGGTTAATACAGTTTAAATATGTTGTGTTTGTTTAGTATGATGGAGCATCAGACACTTATGAAGCTGTGTTAGCCAACCTGAACATAGTGTTCACCTCACTTTTCTCCATGGAGTGCATATTGAAGATCATTGCCTTTGGAGTGCTGGTGAGTCTACAGTAGTTTTTTTATGTTTAAGTGTACGTGTGTGTGTGTGTAGGGTCCAAAAATCATCACTCACTAAGCAGCAAATGCAAGTGAATGTATACAGTGACTTTATTAGATACTGCAACATCTTATAAAGACTTGTAAAACCTTTTTACCATCAGAAGTTTCATATAGGATGCCTTATATAGGATACACATTGATTCTTCGTTGCATTAGGCCAACAAAACAAAAATCAAACGATCAAATCAAACAAAATCACAATGTGTCACATTTTTGTGAGAAGTGCAGTTTGACTAAGAGACAGAAACTGGCTCATCTTGAGAGACAGTTACACAAATTTACATACAAAAATCACATTGTCAAAAACAAACAATCACATTGTCTTCAAAGGAATGTTTACCTAAAAATGAAAATTCTGTTATTAATTTCTCACCCTCCGAATGTTGTTCCATGCCCTTAAAACCTTTGTTCATCTTCAGAACACAAATTAAGATATTTTTGATGAAATCCAAGAGCTTTCTGACCCTCCATAGACAGCAACACAACTGACACGTTCAGTGCCCAGAAAAGTAGTAAAGACATCATTAAAATAGTCCATGTGACATCAGTGATTCAGCTTTGATTTTATGAAGCTACGAGAATACTTTTTGTGCGCAAAGGAAAAAAAAGATTTATTCAACAATTTCTTCTAATTAATGACAGAATTTTCATTTTTGGGTGAACTATCCTTTTAAGGACAAAAAATATAGTTCAAATGTTTCAAAAAAAAAAAAAATTCAGACGTAAATATGGCTGTGTAATTTTATCACCTCGTTCACCATTGGCAGGTGTGGCAAAACGTCAATTTTGGACCTTACTTGTGTTCATATACCTTTTTTTTGTGTTAAATAGGGCTAATTGAATGGGGAAAAAAGTCTTTAAAAACCACAGAGGTCAGAATCAGCATTGTACAAGCAGATATATGAACAGATCAAGCATGAGAAAGAGATATCAAAGAGAATGCGTTCTGAAGTAGATGAGAAAAGGGTTGGGACATGGAAGCGCAGGGCACATTGAAGTGATTAGGAGTGGGAAATGGAAAAAGAAGGACAGATTTTGAGCCAAATGAAGACGACGGGTATGACAGGTAGTTGATGGAAAGAGTTACAGAGTTACACGCACACACACACACACACACACACACACACTCTTTGCACCGGTGCCCCTGATCCCATGCAGCTGGTGTACTGAATGGCCCTAATGCACTGTTTTCCTGCAGGCACTCACTTGGCAGCTCACAAAAAGGCCGTCATGTTCAGCATCTGGGCCACTAGTCTTCTAGGCATCCACCCTTTTTAGTACACAGGCTGGAAAACTCAATGAAGGAATAAGGGCTAAAAGGGGGAAAGGAGACATTTCATTAGCACCAGAGAGTGAAAATAAATCGTTTGCTCCTTTTTCTGTTGTCGGGTCACTGAATGTATGTGTGTGTGCCAAGTGTAATCCTCCTTTAGCCCAGCTGACAAACGCATCTATGTCTTTTTACCACAGAACTACTTCAAAGACGCCTGGAACATCTTCGACTGTGTGACTGTACTTGGCAGCATCACTGATATTTTAGTCACAGAGCTAGGGGTAAGTGTGTAGCAGAAGGGCTGCCATCTGTGCGTGCGTATGTGCGTGTTTGTTTGTGTATCCTGTCTGTACGCTTGTGTGTATTTCCGTATGTGATTGAGAGACTCTCAGCAGGATCTTCTCTCGCTCACTGAGGTGTAAGGAACTCCTAAAAGTCTTATATAATCGTCCCAGTTGGTGTGTGAGGCAGATCAGTCAGCCAGTGGTGCTCAGTGGTGACGGGGGTCTGTTACTCTTCCAGCGGCGTCATTTATCCCCCAGCCAGATCTAACTGACTTACCAGTAAAAATGTTGTTCTCAAATGTTAACATGTATTCATAATCCAGCAAATGATGATGGCCGTTTCTAAATATTAGCAAAACATGTAAGTGTTTGTGTATGTGGTTTTTTTTTTCTTCTTGGTTTCACAGGAACTTTAAAGACTCCATGGAATCAAAATTGACCAAAAATTAGTCAAAATAATCTATATCAAATCTACACATTCAAAAAGTACTGTTCTTTTCTAGGAAAAAAGGCCGAAAATATTGACGACTCGTGTGAATGTCCCGCCCCCAAATGTGACTAGCAAACCATGGTTCATGGCTGTAATGTAAATAAAGTCTGTCTATTTTGTTTGGTTTTTATGATATACTGCATAATGTCAAATTGCACATCGTTAAAAGAACAATTATGATAATATCGTAGACGATATATATCGCACACCTCTAGTTGCATGTTTAATAATAATAATAATAATAATAATAATAATAATAATAATAATAAAAGAGACAAGCCCTTCAAATTATCCGGCCCAAACTACTTGTTTAAAAAGAAAATCTGTCAACATAGAAAAGAAAACTGCACTAATCAAGGCAAGGTGTTTAAGAATGAAAAATATTATTGATTTGGAAATATAATATTTTTTATGTAGTTATTTTGTCATTTTATTTTATGATTTACTTGAGTTTAGTTACATCATTTCGAAATGTATTGTTTATTTGAAAATTTAATTCTTATGTATTTATTTTGATATTATTTATTTATTTATTTGGAAATGTAATATTTTTATGTGCTTACTTTGAAATGTTTGTTTGTTTGTTTATTTAATTAAGTAATTTATTGATTTATTTGCTAATTGTTTCATTTTTTTTTAAATAGCAGTAGACTTTAGTTTACGTCACAGTCTGGTAAAACCATGATTTACTACTTAATATTGCATGTTGATGACAGGCTGCATTAGGGGAATGAGACATTCACATTCTAGAGGGGATTTTATTGGGCCTACATTTCAGTCATCAATACTTCTGTTCCATTTCCCTAGCAAAGAAAAACCGTGAATATTAAATTTTAATTAAATTTACTCTATCAGCTTTTCAGATTACACAAGCATACTGATGACCTCCAAGCAAACACAAATGGGCTTTTATTTTAATTTCATGGTGTCTTTTAACAGAAATATGATGTGAAATACTGTATTATATGATATTAATAAGTGTTTTCATTTATTTATTTATTTTTATTTTAAGCCTCAGTCCTGTACCTGGAGCGTTTAGTGCTGATGTTTTGTTAAAATTGTAATTAAAGACTGAAGTCAGATCTCCAGTTACATGACTGTCAAATATATATGTATTTATAAAAGCTTTTCAAACTTCATATGAAAAGTGCATCATTTTAAAAATGTTTTTGTTATTACCAACCTTTATTTGAATCAAAAGGTTTGTTGATATGCATAATGATAATTCATGTCTTGTTTTATCTTTGTTTTACATGCTTTCTTTAAACTCTTCTTTATGGCGGCTTTGCCCTCTGATGACTCCATCCAATCAAAATGCACTATGAAACTCATGTGTATATCCATGACCTGACCTTATCACAATGGTTGTTTAATCAACCTCCAAAAATACTGCTATAAACCATGCTTCTGCAACATCTACATGTAGATGGTTTGTAATTTTTCTTTTGGAGTAGTGCATCTAATGCATCTGTTTCCCTGTGGCTGATGATGATATAATGATGCATGTGCTCGAGTCATGATGACCTTTCACCCCTGCTTGTCTAAGAATATGACAAAACCCTCTCAGTCGAGGTGTAATTGATCCTTAGCACACAGTTTAAGCATTTGGTGTTTCTCGGCAGGTTTCCTGAATGCATGTTGTGCCTTTATGCTGACAGGGAACGCTAGTAATTGTTGATTCTGACACTGCATCTTCATACAGTCATACAGACATTCAAATACATCAACACACACATAGATGTAAGCATACTAAAAATATTTAAATATGTCAATTATGAAGGTAGAGATGAAGTTAAATCCACCTTGAGCTCGTATTCTATTTTTGTTTCCCTGAATCTCTGTGCTGCTTAAAGGACAATAAATAGTTATTTCTTCCCCTCAGTTCCTGACGCTTTCAATAAAGGTGGAAAAAGCCGAAAAAATACAAAACTTTCCCACAAGTGACTGAAATGTGTCCTTTAACCCAGCACACGTGTCCCTTGTCTTTGCTAGTGCCCTCTGTTGGTCATTGTATGCGGTTGGCATGATTCCACGTGAATCTACAGATCAGTGCATTTGGTTGACTGAAGCAAGAAGTTAGGGTCTGTGCACTCCCTTCCCTAATGAGAACTCTTTTACAGTATTTTATTTTATTATATAATTATATTAAAGTTTTGTATGAGTTGCTGCCTCCTCCCTTTATCTTTGTCTTTTCCCCTTTTTCACCACTGGATATGCTGAGCCTGTTCAGTCTTGCCAGTTTGATTATTTGTTTTTTTGGTTTCTCTTTGTTTGATTTCATTCCTACTTTCCTTCTTTTCTTCCTTCCTTAGTTCTTTTTTAATTTCTTCAGTTTGTAATCAAATGTTTTGGGCTGACATCATTTCCTTTCTTTGTCTGTCTGCCCCTTCTCTATTTCTGTCTACTGCTTCCTTTCTGTCTCTGTAGAACAACTTCATAAATCTGAGTTTTCTAAGGCTCTTCAGAGCTGCTCGTCTCATTAAGTTGCTCAGGCAGGGTGAGACCATACGCATCCTGCTCTGGACCTTTGTCCAGTCTTTTAAGGTAAAATTACACATATAAACAGTATACATTCATTGTGTTTTGAGTCAGACAGCACACAGAACTAACTTGTTAACAAAATTATTGGTGAAATTTCGGTTAATGAAGGTTGTTTTTGTTTATTTCAAAAACAAGTTGTGAATAAAAATGTGCATTATGATGATAAATAATTTTTACTACAGCATGTTTTGAGCAACAAAAAGTGTTTTTTTTTGAAGAATCTAGAACAAAATAATACAAATGTTTAGTATTATTTATATACTATTATAGCTTTTATTAATATTTTGAATTAGATTTTATTTTTATATTTTCAGTTTTTTAGCGTAACTGTTAGTCCATTTTAGTATGTGCTTTTGTAAGTTTTATTACTTTTTATATTATTATTTAGGTTTTATTTTATTTTTAGTTTTGGTTAATTTTTAGTTTTTTTTTTTTTTTTTTTTAGTTAGTAATTTCACCTCTTCAACTTAAAAATATTTCAGTTAGTTGCCAAAGCAACATTACTAATCTTCATTTAGTTTAGGTTTTCCATGTAATATTTTATTTTATTTTATTTTATTTTATTTTATTTTATTTTATTTTATTGTTTCTGCTATATTTCAATTTAAAAGGTGCTTTAATAGTTTAAGTTAACAGAAATAACCTTGGAGCTGTGTGAGTTGAAACTGAGGTGCATAGCTAGCGTGTAAATTAACCAAACTAAAACCTAAACAAAACATTATACATGAGATTAATCAGATATGGTGCGAACACACTTGCTATGTTATGTGCAAGTCAGAAATTTGTTATGGAAAAAGCATATTTACAATGTGACTTGCACAATAAAACAGACATTGAATAACCAAAGCATAAATAATTCATTTTTGTTTGTTTTTTATTTAATGTAGTCAATATTTTTGGTAGGGGTTAATTCAGGTTAATTGGGACATTTTTTCCCTCCAGTTATTTCAAAAAGTGTCCCAATTTACCTAAATTTACCCTAACATTTTGAGAATATACTGCACATTTCTTCTCAAACTGGCAGTAGCAGGTTTTCACACACATTTAATTGTCGGTTAATTTTGACGTATCTGCTGTGCTTAGGCTCTGCCGTATGTGTGCCTACTCATCGCCATGCTGTTCTTCATCTACGCCATCATTGGCATGCAGGTGAGTATGTGAGAGAGTGTGTGGGAGGCTGCACAGGACATACTGAGAATAGGTGAATGGCTATATTTGAAGGTAGTGGGCAATGAGATTGTGGGTTTATGCTGGGGTGGTTTTTGTGTTTCACAGCTGTTTGGGAACATTGCGATTGAGGAGGATGGAGAGAGTGCCATTAACCAGCACAACAACTTCAGGACTTTTTTCCAGGCCCTAATGCTGCTCTTCAGGTTCGTGTGTGAATCACAGACTGGCTCTGTTGAATGTTGTGTGTGGGTTACGAACACTTTATAACCGTAGTTCCACACTGTGTGTTTGTAGGAGTGCTACAGGTGAGGCATGGCACGACATCATGCTGTCATGTCTGGGAAAGAAGGTGTGTGATCCTCTCTCTGGTAACGTGGAGGCAGAATGTGGGAGCGAGTTTGCCTACCTCTACTTTGTCTCCTTCATCTTCCTCTGTTCCTTTCTGGTGAGAACATTAGCACTGTTGTTATTACTTCCGCTGCACTCATAGGCGTCAATTATAGTGGGGACATTTCACCACAGCTTTTTGCAATGGCTGATATTGCCCCTACTATTTTATAAAATAGCTTTTGGAAAGCTTGTATCAAATACAGATGAAAAGATCTCCAATTGTTGAGCAGCAGTTTCCATTTCTTTAGTGGGCGTTATGTTATAGTAAGAGGGAATCTGGCGCTGAAATTGATCACTTTGATGTTTTGCTGAGTGGTCGCCACATTTGTCATCAGTGGTGAAAAGTGACTCAGACATGCGGCATACTTCTCTATTACTTTTCCATCTGTTCCAGTGAAACAGCAAAACAAAATGCAAGCAAATGTGTTCCCACTACTTATTATATCCTCTGACGTAAAGCTGCAGTTTAGCTTTTATTGTATTATATGTATTGTGTTATGTAGTTATATTGTATATGGCTGTGGGTTGTTTAAACCAAAAGATTTATCACCAAAACCAACAGGTCATAACTAGTATTACACCACTAATTTGTGAATCTGTCAATTGCCCTATCAGACTCCCCACACAGATGTTACGAAATAAAATATGTCACAAATTCAATTTTTATTGGTCTGGAAGAAAAAATATATATACAGAGCTGGGTAGTAACTGATTACATGTAATCTGGATTACGTAATCAGATTCCAAAAATGAAGTACTTGTAATTAGGTTGAATTACATTTTAAAATACTCATAATTAGACTACAGTTACTTTTTTATTGCTTACATGATTACATATTATTCACACAATAGCTATAAATACACCAATAAAAGCACAGCAAAAAACAGCAATAAAAACAATATACACCACTATACACTGACCACTTTTTTAAAACAATGTGACATCCTTAATTGTACTGTATTAATATTGCTTAAAAGCGGAGAAATAACATAGTCTCATGTACATTTGGTGTGTAATTTACAGCTCAACTTGTCAGATTTGTCTGCTTAGGTCTGTGATTTACATGTGTGTAGATGCTGAATCTGTTCGTGGCTGTGATCATGGATAATTTTGAGTACCTGACACGTGACTCCTCTATCCTGGGACCCCATCACCTGGACGAGTATGTGAGAATCTGGGCGGAGTATGATCCGGCTGCTTGGTGAGCCTATGTGCACTTGCACACATAAACACGCTCTTTCAATATTTTATTATATACTAATCTTTTATGTTACATACTAATGGTGAAAAGTACTAAATGAGCTTCTAACTGTATTTAATTAAACATCTCACTAAACGTATTAATACACTCTTGGTAGTAAATAGATACCATTAAACTGTCTATAACATGTTTCTTGGTTGATTAATCGATAATCCCCTAAAGGGTGAGACCATGGCTTATTTTTAAATGCAGACTTGGATGTAACAGACCCTAACTTTTCAAATTTCTTTGGCCCCTAAATTTGCTGGACACACTGCTTTTAAGAGGCTGTTTTAACACTTTTTGTTCTTGTGTGAAAGGACAGTGTGCTTTAAATGTGTTATTCTATACATTTTCACATCTGTAGCCTCTGTCCTATATAACAGACCACATTGGCCCTCTTTTATGTGTTCGACTGGAACGCTTCGTTTTTTGACATCGGTATAGAGCCGTGGCCTCTGGCACAGTCTTTAACGTACAGAGCCTGGCTTCATTGTATCCTACCTTGGACCAAACAGGGAGGAGAATACCACAGCACCAGCTGAGAAAAAGGGATCATGGATTTGAGCTTCTCAGCTCTGCTAAAATCCATCAATCCCCCCTAAACCCTCCTACGTGCCCTTCTGTGAGTCCCAGTCCTCCCACTCTGGAATACTGCATACTGCAAGCCAAACTTACTGTGCCAGCCCCCTCCCTTCTACTGAACACGCTAAGTTTCCCGGTATCTGCATTCCAGTGCCTGTCACCTAAATGTTGTGTGTTAGACAGTAATGTAGGCGGGCAACCGAGAGATAATCAGATATTCAGAGAAGAATAGGAAGGACTGAATCTTAACATGCAAGCAGGATTAAAGCCTTTTTACCAAGGGAAATTATGCTGAAAAGATTGAGGAGAGTGAGTCTTTCACAGACTCTTCATTCTGAATGGCAGAATCAACCTGACAAGAAAGAAAGTCAGAAGGAAAGAGGAAAAAAAGAAAGAAGAGAAATGAAGTAGAAAAAGAAGCAAGGAAGGAAAAGATGTTGTAAAAAGGAAAAGGATAGAAAGGTAGAAAGGAAAAGTGAATAGAAGGTAAACTTAAAGGGGAAAAGAGAGAATGGAAGGAGGAAGGAAGGGCACAAGGAAGGAAGGAAGGAAGGAAAAAAAGAATGAAAGGAGAAAGGAAGGAGGTAGAGGGAAAAGAGTGGGAAAGAAAAGAGGAAAAACAGTAAATAAAGAAAACAAATAATGAAAGGAAAAGTATGGATGGGGAAAATGAAGTAGGAAACAAGAAAGAAAGATATGATAGAAAAGAGAATGGAAGGAAGGAAGGAAGGAAGGAAGGAAGGTAGGATGGAATACAGTTGACCAAAGAAAAAGAGGAAGCAAGTAAGGAAAAAAGAAAAGATAGAAGCAAGAAATGATGGTAAAAAGAATGAAAAAATATAAGATGTAAGGAAAGAAGGAAAAGAAAGAAAGGAGAAAGGAAGAGGAAGGGAGGAAAAGGAAGTAGAGGTGAAAAGAAGGAAATGGGGAAGTAGAAGAGAAAGGAAGAAATTATTGTAGGGGGAAGGAGTAAATAAAGAGAGGAAGAGGAAAACAGAAAAGATTAAAACAAAAGGAAATAAGAAAACGAGGGAGGGAGTAAGGAAAGAATAAGGAAGGAAGCCAGGTAAAGAGGTAATATAGGGAAAAAAAAACAACAAACTGAAAAGTGAAAAGAAGGAATAAGGAACAAACAAGAAGTGAAGTAGAGACGGGTGAGGAACAGTAATATGGAAGTGTGCGAACAGATTTGACGGCACAAACAGGTGACGAGCAAATAAGAAAATGTGTGTGTGTGATTCTGTGCTTCTCTTCCTGTTCTTGTGCTCTTCTTCCTGCCAATGTCTCTGTTCTGAGTTGTGTTCTCTAACTTCCCTGTATTCTTCTTACAGCGGGCGCATTCATTATAAGGATATGTACAGTTTATTGCGAGTTATCGACCCCCCTCTGGGCTTAGGCAAGAAATGTCCTCATAGGGTGGCCTGCAAGGTTTGACTTCCACTTAAAAACTAATATTACCTGCTAGCATCCAGAATGCAATGAATGTCGCTTACCTCCTCTTCTTTTTCTTTTCAACAATGTTTTTGTACTCTCACCATTTCTACTTGCATTCTACTTGATATGACAATGAGAATGTGCAGGACAATGCCGACACTTACAGGAGCATGAACTAGTGCACTAGTGTGTATGGAACAAGCAAACGAGAAAACCACTAAAGTGAAAGACAAACAAACAAACAAACAAAAAAAACAAACAAACAAACGAATCAGCCATCTTTGATTTTTGTTTTGCTTGCTGTTGAGGCACGGCTAGGCCTAGCTGGTACGGTAGCGTGCATTGTTCTGGGTGGAGGGGGACAGAAACTGCATTGACATTAAACTTCATTACAACGCCCTGCCAGCAGCGGGACTTTATGCCTGTTCAGAAGCCCGCGTGCTTTTCTATGCAACCTGCCCCATTGCATAGAACGCCGTTTTAGCACTCAAGACGTTCAGCACCCCCCTCCCACCTCCCCCCACCCCTTACCCACAAATGACCGATCATTAGTCTTACGGCAGCCTAGTTTACCAAGCCGCTCCTTTCGTCCAGGCCAATAACCTTCTTTTTGTTCTGTTCTGTTCTCCTCCCCTCCCACTTCCCCATCTCCTTCCTGCTCCCTTATTTTTTGATTTACCCCTTTTCTTCTTCTCTTTCTCTCTCTCTCCCTCTCCCATGCACATTTCCTTTGGTTTTTGTTTTGTTTCGGTTGCCCAGTGGCAGAATCAGTTTCAGGGATATGTATGAGATGCTCAGGCACATGTCTCCTCCGTTAGGCCTGGGGAAGAAGTGCCCTGCACGGGTTGCCTACAAGGTAGAGGGTCTCCGAGTGGCCAGCGCTGTGTCTGTACTGTTGGTGTTTTCTCTTTATTTTCTCTTCTTCTTTTCCTCCTTCGTTGTCTGACGGAGGCCGCTATTGTGATTCTGGTGGCAGGGCCGGGTTCGAGGGTGTTAGACTGAGGCGGGACGATCCACAGGGAAGCGGGAACGGACTAACCTTCTCAGCACTTTTGCCCCGTACATGCGCACGCATAAACACTAACACACACTTTCATTGCTTTTCAAACTTCGATGGATGAAGGTCTCAGATTTGCTTTTACATTCTATGTCTTTGTCAATACATTAAAGCAAAATGCTTATGCTTTAATGTACAGCAATGATCAATAAGTGAATTTCAGATCTGAGATGCAGTGTGATAAACATAAAAGTGGTGTCCCAAATGATGCACTACACACTATGCACTTATACTATGCACTGCCATCTAGTTTACAAATTATATAAGGTTAATTTGTCATCCAGCATCAGAGTCTGGTTGTCCCTCCACCTTTGCTATGTAAGGAAAGCGCGACAGTTAAGTGCATGGAGTGTCCAACATTCCACACTTCGTTATTTCGGTTAATTAAGTGCATCATGTATCAAATTTTCAGTGTAAACACACTACTATAAAATGGCATAGAGTAGTGCATAAGTACGCAAATTGGGACGTGTGTAAACACATACACATGCATATTGTATATTCACATCGTCACAAACACACACACACGTTAAAAAACACCTCCAAATGTGCGTGTGCAGCAGTGGTAGGAAGGCCTGAAGGACTTTAGTCCTCCGAGTCCCTCAGCTCTGTGGATGCCGCTCTCTTAGGGACCCTTTCGTCTTGGGACCAGCTCTCTGTCTCTCTTTTTTCGCTTAATACACAGATAAGCACACGTTCACACACATACGCAACAACACACATGTAATCCTTGGGTAGCGTTGGCCCTACGACGGAAACAAATCAAGTCATTTTGGTACAAAGCAACTCTTTTGCACAAATAATCCTTTTCCCACTTCTCTTTCTTCTGTCAATGCAGTTCTAATCTGTTTCCAGCCCCTCCTCTTTACATTCTGCCAATCATCTGCATGCCCCGCCTTCCAGGCCACTGGCCCCTCCCACAAGATACTCCCTTAGCTTTTCTGTCTTTCTCCTTCTCTCTCTCTCTGTCTGTCTGCAACCGTACACTAACATTTCACCCTTCTGTCAGTGAACAACAGCTAGAAGGAAAGGAGATCTGCGCCCTTAATGAGCTCTCAACAAGTCTGGGATCTCCTTTCTCTTACCTTTGCCCCGCCCCCTCCATTTTTCTCTGTCCCATTTGATCTCCCCATTTCGTAAAATATTTTGCTTCATAGAGTATTCAGTGATCTCCACCAACATAAACATGTGGTGGCAGACCAACAATCAGAGCATTCAATCAGACAGCCCCCTAACCTCAGTGGAATGAAGAACAGTGACCACGACCATTGCATTCACCCTCTTTCTCCCTGTCAAACATTAGGGCCCATAATAGAGGATCACCTGTAGAGAATGTGACCAGCCTGTGGTAGAGCTTTCTATTCTTACGTTTCCTGTAGCTTTATCTTCCGCTTCATTCTCCTTCGCCCTCAGATTTTCATGTAGCTTTTGAGCTCTCTTTCAATTTGGTGTCACTGTCTCTGTCCTGTCTCTTTCATCACTACCGTTTCAACCATTCAAACTCCTCCTGTAAAAGCTGTCAGTCCTAAACCAACTTCCTGCTCCGGTACTCCTCTCTGGCAGCCCACTGCTTTTCTCTTTATCATCTGTAGCATTAAAGTATTACCCTTGCGCAGCAGGTAGCCGAATCATCACTCTTAGCTCATCCTCTTCACAACAACTCACAAAGCCATTTCCTTTTTTGTTCTTCTTCTTTTTTTTTCCTGGAGAATGCTGCTCTAACCTAAACCAATAGCCTGCACCCATCTTTTTTGCATTGAGAGACCAGAGAATCTGGATCGAGCTCTTGTTTTATCCAGTAGCCCATCTATGATTGAGTCTCAATGACAACAACCACTACTAAACCTAAATGAATGAGCTGAAATGAACCAACTAGATGATGCTTTCAGTGTTGGCTGCTCTGTTGCTTGTCCTGTGATGCATGTGACTGCATGATGCATGCTGGGAAAGAGGGTAGTGGGGGTGGAGGGTGAGTGTTTCTTCTGGGATGGAGCGGGACGGGGAGACATCGGGTAACGTGGGTGATTGCATCGCAGAGGGTATCATGGTAACGGAAGGATTGAGGTAACATTTAACCCTGTGCAGTGCAATTATGACTATCTGTGTTTAAGTATAATCTTTCCCCAGATCAGTACAGGATGAATTATACTTTAAAACACTGACGTTTACGTAACAATGTTTTAATTTATTACTTCATCCGCTGGTCTGATTTTAATATGTGAACCTCCTCCCGGAAAAGCTCTTTGACTGACAGCTCAGATGCTGATATGAAAACAAAATACACCATCATACAGATGCAAATTTGATTTGTAGCATATGCAGCCTTAGTTTCATGGACATCTGAATCAGTGGTTTTTGACTGGTTTTGCTTCAGGACCCAGATTTTTACAAAACTAACAATAATGTCCTTAAAATCAAACATTTAGCCAGTAATTCACTGTTCAAAATACATTGTGGTTGGAACAATCATGCTTATCCTCATTGAAATTGAAATTGTATATAGTTTAGTATGAATTATTTTACCTTAGTGACAGTGACAGGTCATGTCACACCAAATTACAAATGAATTTGCAGAAAAAAAAAAAAAAATGGCAAAACAGCCTTTGAGGTCAGCATCAAAAGAAATGGGAATCATTTCATCCTCACTTTTAAAAGTTGATAAGCCTGTTCATTATTGCTATATCTGACTGTAAGCAATTTTGTTAGTTGTATTTGTATTATATGCATTAAGCATTGTGGGTTTTTACTGTTCTATGAGAATATACCTTCAACCCATTTCTGGGTTGTGACCAACTAGTTGAGAACCACTGTTCTAGACCACAGAACTATTCTTTATATATTAACTTCCACGGCAATATCAATAACCATTAATCAGTCTCCTCCTTGATTACTACACTAAAACAGCTCTAAATTAATTCTTGCACTGAGTATCAAAGGTCACAGAGCTAACCCTGAAAATCTCTCCTTCCTTTCCCTTCCCATTTCCTCTCACACACCAAAAGCACACCCTACCTGGAGGTTCAAAGCACACATATATCTCAGTAGCGCTGCTCTTCTAACTGCTCCTGATTGGCTCTCCACAGAGACTGTTGCGGATGGATCTGCCAGTTGCTGATGACAACACAGTGCACTTTAATTCCACACTTATGGCCTTAATCCGAACTGCTCTGGACATCAAGATCGCCAAGGGTGGGGAAGGTTTGGCATTACTTTCTTCATTCATTCCTGTTGTTTGAACAGTTGATGTATTTACCTATAGTGGTTTAAATACAACAGGGTTTAAAAGACTGAGAAAGTCAAACCTCAGAAAAGACCCCACTGTATATAATGACTCATAAAATATATAATTTGTAAGATTTTGTGAACAGTACTTCTACATAAGTTTGGATAATACATTGTTCAAACCTTAACAAAAATTGTGTGTGTGTGTTTGTGGAAATATGTTTGCATATATGTGTGTACGTGTACCTGTTGCTGTGAAAATAGGAGGTGGAGATAAGCACCAGATGGATGCTGAACTAAGGAAGGAGATGATGGCAATATGGCCTAATCTCTCTCAGAAGAATCTGGACCTTCTGGTGACCCCCCACAAGTGTAAGTTACCCAGGAGGTTGGTGCGTTCACAACGTGTCTCTTTTACCACCCGAGGACAGCTTCTCTCAGCCAGCCCACTCACTGCTCTGCACCCCCTGAAGGTCCAGGCCTGCACCCTTAGGTTCATTTTAGGCCCATATAGATATATACCACACATATTTAGACTGATCACAAAAGAACAAATTCCCTGAGAATGAATCGTAGACACAGAGTGACGCAGAAAGTATGTATTATTGGTCACACTTCATTTTAAGGTCCAATTCTTGTTATTAACAAACAATTAACTAAGACTTTTGCCTCAATAAACTCCTAATTTGCTGCTTATTAATAGTTAGCAAGGTAGTTGTTAAGTTTAGGTATTGGGTAGGATTAGGGATGTAGAGTATGGTCATGCAGAATATATGCTTTATAAGTAATAATAAATAGCCAATATGTTAATTATAGGCATGCTAATAAGCAACTAATTAATAGTGAGAATTGGTCGCTATACTAAAATGTTAGTATAGTTTGCATAGATGCAAGGCCTATACCTGCAAATGAACCAAGAGAGTAGTTGTGAAAAGTATACTTCAGTTTTAGATAACAGCTGAACACATAGCTTTTCAAAGTATACTCCATTTGATAGCGTGCGCTAATACAGATGCTAGCTGCAATAAAAATACCTTTGTACTAGTTTAAACTGTAGATCTGATTATCCTGAAACATCTGCACATAAGCTTTTGTCAAAGTAGTCGTCAATTTCCGTTGTCATCTCCAGTAGTTTGTTGTTGTTGTATGTGGAAAAATTGAAAAATGAAAAATTTAGTGTACTAGCATAATGATGAAGCATTGAAATCTGTTTCACAAGCACCTGATGTGTTTGCGTTATCTTTAGCATGTTTAGCTTCTTCCCTGCCCATTACGTACAACTACAACTTTAAACACAAAGATATTTTGAGACAGTCGATGTTCAAGTGCTACAAAAGACACAGTCGTGTACGTCCAGCTCACTATGCCTGAGACCAGGGGGTGCCTTACTATAGATCAACCCTCTATAGATGTCTTTTCACTACAGGGGTTATGAGATTCCTGACAAGATGTACGTAAAACAGTATTGTTAAAAAAGTATATTGCACCACTAATATGCAACCAATGAAATGTATGTGGTAGCTCGCTGGTAAGACATGTTAAAAACATGCTCAGAGCTAACTATCTTATGAAATATGCTTAAAACTAGCTAGCCTAATGCTAGCTAGATGCTACAAACAAGGAAGCATGAGACAATGAGGTGACACTGCTGTCACACATTAGGCAATAAAGCTTTTGACAAAACCATAATGCTAGTGATATGCTAGTATGTTTTAGATGAGTTTGCAGCAAGCATGTAGTAATTTAGAACTGTATTGTTTGATGCTAATTTTTATCTTCATTGTTCTATGCAGATCCTATACAGAGGTGGTGACCATGGCTTTAAACACCACTAAGCATGGCATGTAAACCTAGTCTGAAGTTACTCTTAGTAACTTCTCCATGTGGACTCGGTTCCATAAAGCGGCAAAGACCGTTTTTGGGAGACTTTATTTACTGTATCCAGGAATTATGCTGTAGTTTGCTGTCAGTTCTTGCAATACCTTTGCACTTAAATAGTAGAAACAGAGTATGTCAAATACTAATCATAAAAATGAACTGCGTAAATAGTTTTAGCCATTTTAATCAGTCTGCTTGTGAAAAGACCATTGGCTCTGTGTGTCTATTTGACACTCTTTGTTTGTGCATGTGAGTTTGTGCATCTGTGTTTGTCTTGTGCACGTCCCGTCCTCACTCGCATCCTCCTTGCTCAGGGTCCATCTCACCTTGTCTAATCGTGCAGGGTAACTTGTCCTTTTCTCAGCAGCGACAGACCTGACAGTGGGAAAGATCTACGCTGCCATGATGATCATGGAGTACTATAGGCAAAGTAAAGCCAAACGGACACAGGCTCTCCACGATGAACAGGTACGCCGTCTTCCTCTCACTCTGCAATCTTAGTCCACAACGAGCTGTGAGAAACAATCCTCAGCTGTACTAAATGCTCATTTTCACCATCGACTCTGAAGTGTAAACACACTTGTATTGTAGACAGTGAGTCAGTTGCATGCCAGTGGATGTGCTGATGTTGTTTAAAGAACATTCTCAGTGAGAAACTATTGAGAAAGACAAAAAAAAAAAAAAAAGATGAGGAACCACAGTAAATGTGTTGTGTTCTTGCGACTTGTCACAGTTCATGTGGAATCTGAGAATAAATTTTTGACAGTGTACTCACCTTTCTCATTTTGGGACTGGGAGCGATAACCTTCTTTGTACTTTGTAGTCCAATAGGTTTACCTAGTTCGTTTGCCGTTTATCTTTAATCATGACTATGTTGATCCTATTGCATCAACTGTCAATAGTAATGACAGCTCAGCATTTTACTGTTACTTAGAACAGCCATTTGGCATTAAAGTACTACATTCACAAATGCTTACACAAAATAAGATATTTATGTGGAGCTAGAGGTGAAGTGTGTAATTTCTGCACTACTAGTTTCATCAATTGTAAACATAATGACTGTTTCAAACTTTTCCAGCTGCTAACAGGCAATCTCACACCCAACTCAATTTATGTGCCCTCGTAACTTTATTCAACAATATAACCCTCTTTGCCCCAGTGATGTGTCTTCTCTGATGATGTGTGCATCGGCATGAGAGCGGGGCAAAAATCCCTCCACTCCAGCAACCTGTCAATCATCCGAGATCACAGCAATTAGCAAACGGCAAAGATCCAATTAATTCTAGATGGGCAAGTCCTGCCATACTTTTAAAGTGTGTTATGTCTTTTAAGTCCAGCAATTTCCTAACTGAATTGTGAATTCAGAAACAATAATGTTGATGTCTTCAATTAGTAAAAACAACTATAACCCCTAGTAAAAAGTAATATATTTAAAATACATTTATTTCATACTAAGTATAGTTCAAATCTATTGACATATCGCTCGAGACTTACTGATATAAAAATTATAATTAAACTTCATTTGGAGTACTACTTGTGCACAATGCACATTTATTAATAAAATGCGTTTTAATGTCACTATTGATGAGGATTGTATGATCTTTAAATAATATCTGTCTTTAAATGCGAGATATTTAAAGTGTACCTTAAGTATACTTACAATAGTTCCATTTTAGCACAATCAGATACTTCAAGTTGGACTTAAGCACTACTTCCAGTACAAAATTAGTTGTTCCAATTTAGCAGACTTTAAGTATACCAGTTTAGTCTACCAAAAGTACAATTACAGGGTATTTTTATTAAGTACATAAATATGTAAACGTATTTGTAGTATGTAGTATAGCATGAAATAAATGTATTTCAAATACATTTTAGTATATTTATTTTTCACTAGGGACATCTCATCTCACAATTCATCTTTTTTTAAAAAACTGGACATTCATAATCTAAGGATTTAACTCACATTTGTGACTTTTAAATCACATTGATGACATTTGTGGCATCCTTCCAAGAAGTGAAAGGAAATAGAATAAACCTGGGAAGTCTTGTAAGAGGCTGCCCCTTAAAAGGTTTTTACAATCTGTAAAGTATTGCATTGCATGATTACTCTCTTTCACATAAACCTCCAGATTAATAATTCATTGCCAAACTTATTGACTGACTGACTTAATTCCTCATTTTATGAAGTCACTAGCAGTGGGTGGTTTAATATTTCAGTATGTCTGATGGGTTGTTTTAATTATGTCCATTCATTCTTCCAGCTGAATAACGGAACAGTGTGTGTCCTGCTGTAATTGAATCTCAGTGGTTCAATGACTATTGATTATTAGCAGTTACTATGTTTTTGGTTGCAAAGAGAGTATACAAAATCGTTGTTTCAGTTATTATTTTAGTAGTTAAACGCTTTTATTTCCTCAGTGGTTTATATGATGGTTTATACATGTTTTCATAAATGATAAATATATTAGTATGAATAGTAGAGTGTAATGCAACATGGGCCTGATCTACATTTTATACTTGTTTAGTTTTGTTCTTGTGTGATCCACAACTATACATCCACATGAAAGTCGAACAAAGTTTTGCCGGCCTGTACAATCTTAGTGGTAACCATGATGTTTCAAGTGGATGTAGCAGTTTTGGCAGATACCATTGAACTTGCTAAGCTTTTTCTCATACAGTCTCCTAATTCATCCATTAGATAGTGTTAAGTAAACAAACTCGATCTGTGCATGTTGTTCACAGATGATTCCTTTTCTTTTATCAGCTCTCATTCTTTTATCAACTATTACTTCCTCTCATGAGATTTTAATATGAAACCTGCATTTACATACTACATGCATTTTGTGTTTCTCACTGGATAGGCTGATTTTTATTTCTTTCTTCTCTCATTTTCCAAATATCAAGGTGTCATTTTTGGCTGGTGGTACTAATTGTCTGCTTTATGGGTTGAATACACACAAAAAATGACTCTAAAGAGAAAAATAAAAATAAATAAATAGTAGTCGCACTGATCGTACTTTCTTTCAAAACAGAAAGTTTGGGTGGTACATAATCAAAGAGCTTGTCCCTGTTGTATTAAATAGCCTATTGGCTGTAATTACATCACAGCTATGATTTGTGACTTTCTACTCATTTTGGTGGTGGTATCTGGGGGAGGGACGTTCTCATTCTATAAAACATTTAGTTGGACAAAAAAATCTATGTAGTACAGGATGAGACATCAATATTTTTGCAGAAGAGACAGACCCTAAATTCTAAATGTTTGGAGTCAGTATGATTTTTTTATTTATTTATTTTTTTGTATGTTTTTTGAAAGAGGCCTGATTATCAAGGCTGCTTGTATTTGACTAAAAATAAATTAAAAACAGTAATATTGTGAAATATTCTTTACAATGTTAAATAACCGTATTAATACATTTTTAAAAAGTAATTTATTCCTGTGATGACAAAGCTGCATTTTCAGCATAATTACTCCATGTAATGGAGATTTTGATTTTGTGCTGAAGAAACATTTCTTATTATTATCATATATGTTGAAAACAGATTAGTATTTTGTGGAAAACATGATTTTTTTTTCAGTATTCTTTGATGAACAGAAAGTTAAAAAGAACAGCATTTATTTGAAATAGAAAACTTTCATATCATTATAAATGTTTTACTGTCACTTTTGATTAATTTAATGTGTCCCTACTGAATAAAAGTATATATATATAAAAACCTTACTGACCCTAAACTTTTGAAAGGTCTGCTAAAACTATCTGCTAAAAGTCAATTTTGTCTATGTTTAGGTGTATACTAGCATACAGATGAGCAAACAAACCCAAGCCCAATAACAACTGTAACAAGCCCAATCTACTGTCTACTAAATGACACCAACATTTATCACCACTCTTTAGCAGCTAGTTGGTTACAGAAACTCTTCATTTACTGGGACAACGAAAGTAAATGAATTCTTAGCATGGTACCATCGGCAGATTTCAGGCAATACAACTCACAGGATACCCATTTACCCATAATGCTCCTGGAATGCCTCCTGACTGACCGCTGGATTTCCTCCCCATTCACACATGGGATGCTCTGCATCCCATATCTTTTCCCAACCCCATTTTCCCATCAGCTTGCCTGATACCAGCTGTAGGCCATGTTGTATCTTACACAGAATCGAACGCCATTAATGTTTCAGCGTCTGGATCCGCCGTCTCCAAGCCAGGATGTGGGACAGGGACTCACTGGCCTTCCTGACACACAACAGCACCCTGCAAATCATCTGTGAGTAGCACCCTCTCCATTTCTTCCCCAGTCTCTCTCCCAGTGCTAAGGTTTATAGTTTCATTTTCATTATTAATGAAATTGCTAATGTAAATGTAAACAAAGGGATTTTTTTATTATTATTATTATTATTATTATTATTATTTTGTCAATGGTAACAAAGCTGACATTAATGCATACATCATGACAATAATTAAATATGAGTGTTTTAAATAACCCAATCATAGGTAAGAATGACCAGTATTCATTTTAGTCAAAGTAAAATGTACTCAAATTAATAAATATGACATGATGAAATGTGGAATTAAAAGAATAATATAGAATATTATAAAACAAACAAACAAAAAACTGTAAAATTAACGCAGGTCAATTTTTATTCTCTTCTTTTAATTTTTTTTAAAAGACAAGAATTGTGATTAAAACAACAAAAAAGAAAACTGTTTTTTTTTATAATAATAAATAAATAAATATATAATTCCCAAAAGACAAAAACTATGACTGATTGAGAGATGAATGAATGAATGAATGAATGAATGAAGCTCACTTTTTTTTTCTACATACAACAAAAACAACTAATGTTACTAAAGATCACTGTGCACCATTTACCCTGTCATTGACTCTAGTGGACAGCTAATGAGAAAGATCATCTAAACCACAATGAGTGACAAACCAGAGTCTTGAATCCTTCAGGGAGTGTAGAGAACTTGTAATCTGAATGTGGGTGTGTTGTCAGGCCTGTTGATGAAAGGATCCCAGAGAGCCAATCATGGGTGACAGCGCGAGCCCAGGAGATGTCTCAGAAAGCAGGAAGCTGGAGTCCTGAAGGCCAACACCCAGACGACACCACAGATAATCACAGACAATCTCAGGTACACAGAGCCTGCCCTATCTCATTTACAATTTTCAGTGAGGGTACTATGTAAATGCTTGAATTTATGAAAATTACTTTAGAGTAGTGCATCAAACATTACCAGATTAGTATGATAGTACAACAATAAATGCAAGTGAAATTGTTCCCACACACTACTGAGCCACTATTTCATCAGTTATGAATTCTCCAGCAGCATATAACTCCCTCACAGCATGATAATATTTGTTAGAGTTCAGAACGTTCATGTAGTGTCAAACCATTGGACGTCTCAGTGGATCAATAATGTTTTCTCTGCCTTTATGAGACAGCAACTCAGATATTCACAGTCTTTTGTGGAGGGTGTCCATTGGAGCGGTTTGTTTTCATAACCCTGAATGGCTGGTCTGTCTATCCCTCATTCATGTGCATCTCATTGGCAGACAGCAACAAAGGCCCTTCTCTGTTGCTGAGTAAAAACTGAATTCGGGTGGACTATCTTCCACACTCTCTTATTCTCTTTCTTATATTTCCCCTCAGTCTGTGTGTCGTTCTGTTACGGTTTATATTCTTTTATTACTCTCACATGTCCGCTTTGTACGGTGAAGCTCATGTCATTGAATATATGCATCCATATTCGACTGTCTGGGAAGGATGTTGAAACCCTTCCGCAGTCTTAAGTGCCATTGTACTGTCAGGAGGTGAGACACTCCTGCCCAGCTCAACTATTCATTAAATTCATGACAGGAACAGTAGCCGCTTTTATTCACAGCTTATCAATAAGGAACGCAACATAGGCGATTTATAAGATATAAGTAACAAAAGAAAAGCTGAAAAACACAGCTATAAAATTGATTAGAAAAAGTCAAGCTTTTCTGAGCAGATGAAAGTGAGAAACAGTAAGATAGTATTGTTCAGTGAGAATAGATTGCTTCAATTGCAAGAGCTTAGTTATACATCATTTAATCCCCCTCATGTCAATCAAAGCTCAGCTCATATGACTTTCTTTTTTCTATGAAACATACAGTGATATTTTGAAGATTATCCTGAGCGCTCATTACAGCATAATGTCAGAGAATAAGGACTGGGGTTGTTCATCTCCAAAATTACCAAAAATAAAAATAAATAAATAAAAAGCACATGGTCCATAAAACTTGTGCACTATATTTTTTTGAAGGCAAATGGTAGTTAGGTGACGGAGGTTTAAGTCACTATTTACTGGGAAAATCTTAACATCTATGTTCATAAGAGAAGTAGCAATGTCTGATTCATGTTTGAATCGTTTATTTGAGTCAGATTTTATGAATGAATGACTCAGTTGGTCTAGCTTACAAAACCAGTCTGTTTGAATCAGAGTTCAGTTCACTCATCGACTCAATGATCCAGTCACAGCATTCAACAGCTCTTTATAAAAGAAATTAATGAATAATGACTTCTATTTTGGTCTTTTTCTTACAGTTGTTATCATATGGCATCAGATCACTTTGAATTATAGTGCACAGATAATTTCTATGATTCTTTTTTGTCATCATTTTTTGGAGCTTGTAAGCTTCAGTTCCCATTTATTGTAATTGCACAGAATAGAGCAACCAGCAGATTCTTCAAAGTCCTCCTTTTATGTTCTATGGAAGAACGAAAGTCATACTGTGAGGGTGAGCAAATGATGTCTAAACCTTCAACAAAAGTGCATAAGCATAATTGAGTCAAGAGATGTGTGTCTATGTATTTGAAGCTGGTTCACAGTATATCCTGATTGTGATCTGAGAGAGAGAGTAGTTTCTAATACCAGCATCTCCTGATATTCTCTCAGTGACCCTGTTGTTGAAGTCCTGCATGTATTTACCCAGCTAACAGCATCAGATCCTACTCTTTGCAAACCCAACAGCAGTGACGTATAGAACAGAGGCTGGGGCAGGACTGTCCTGCTACTCTTGCATCTCCCCACAGAGTGAAGGGAGAGATGAAGGTGGAGATGTCCTCCTTCCATCCACTGTGCATAGGCCTGTCTCTCAGGCCCCTGGCATTCGCTCTTGCCTGCTGTCCCTGGGCAGTCATGCATGGTCTCCCTCTGTTTCTGCAGACAGTAGAGATGAGAGAGATGGGGCGGGACGGGTACTCGGACACTGAGCACTATCTGCTGATGGAAGGCCATGGCAGGGCTGCTTCCATGCCTCGACTCCCAGCAGACAACCAAGTGAGCGCCTCATCCTGTCATTCCTTCGTGTTTTCCGTCCTTCCTTTCTTGACCCTCCTAACAACCCACTTTCCATTCCTGCCTTTGCATTAAACAAATGTGCCCATTGATCAGATAAAGCAAAGAGAACCCATTATAGCATCTTCAATGGATTGATGTCCTGTATGAGCAAGCATGAGGGTGAATTACACAAACGAGTCAATTATGTTGTCGCTAAGTCTTAATGATACTAGATGGCAAAATGGTGCATTAAGTCAAGTATGCAACCATGCAGTCTGTTGAGTTGAAATGTGTAAGATGTATAGCAGCATGAATTACATTTTCATCAGGGACATATGTTCAGGTGTCTACATACATTAGATCATGTAGTATATTAAACTTTGTAACAGAGAAAATTCTGAAGAAACGTTAGTTTATAGGGAATATGCCTTTTAATGTTGCACGTAAAAAAACATGTTGGGCCCAGAACAGATCCTTGAGGCACTCCACAATAAACAAAGCTTGATCGGTCAGTATTAAATAGTTTCATCAGCATACCTGTCATAAATATGCATTTTAAGGATTTGTAATTATCAGAATATGTGTTTGAATATATGTGATGTATTCAAGAATACATTTTTTTGCATTCAAACACATTTTTCTTATTTTAATTGTCTAGATATATGTTATCTAGCATATCACAACATGCACCATCATTACTTATGATGCATATTTGATGCGGGTCTAGAACAGGGTATAATTTAAGTGTTTTTTTATTTTATTTCATGTTTCTTACCACTGGCCTTCGAGTAACCTCCTCCTCATTCATACAGACCCTAATATACACACTTCCCTGCTACACATTATACAAAAAGCAGTATGTCACATGAACAGGACATCTAGATGCTCTGTATTCATAAAACACAATACCCAGATGACATACTGCATCTGCTGGGATTCTGAAATCTATAACAAGTGCACACTTTACTATGCCATGATGCTGTGGGAGCTGAGGAGCTGACAGATTAGAAAAGCAGGGTTAGGTTTGCTTAGTTTTTTTCTGAATAAATTCTCTTCTCATGCTGTCTCCTTGAATTTTCTGTGAATATGACTTTCCTTCTCTCCTTCTTTTTACTTTTATTTTTCTTTAAATTCTTATTTTCATTTTGGGTTTGGCTAACTCTGACTTCCTCCCTCAGTTAAGAAGTTACCCAGTGTTCTTACATTGTCTCTAATATAAAAAAAAAAAAAAAATTAAGTTATGTATTTAACTGTATTTACAGCCCAGGATTACTTTATGTGCTACCTTTCTATTTTTGTTTTTATTCTATTTTGCCCAAGTTTGAATTGTGTTTCATTTAGGGTAATAAAGCTCAGTGAAATTTGAGGCTGAAGCAAGCAATAACTTGGGAGTTGGTACAAAGATGTGGATTTGTGTGAGCATGTGTTTGTGTGCGTGTTAATGTCTCCCAAGTTTATGTAAGTGCAGTACCATTTAAAGTTTTGAGGTCAGTAAAATTTTTATGTATGTTTTTTTTTAATAGTTTTATTTAACAAGGATGCAATAAATTGATCAAAAGTGACAGCAAGGACATTTCTAATGTCACAAAACATTTTAAACTTTTGATTCATCAAAGAATCCTGAAAAAAAAAAATAGCAGCAAAAACTGTTATATGAATATTGATAAAAATAAAAACTTGATAATAATTGAGCACCAAATCAGTATATTAGAATGATTTCTGAAGGATCATGTGACACTGAAGACTAGAGTAATGACTGCTGAAAATTCAGTTTTGCCATCACAGGAATAAATTACATTTTAAAATATAATAAAACAGAAAACAATCACTTAAAATTGTAATAATATGTCACAATTCTACTAATTTTACTGGTTTGGTCAAATAAATGCAGCCTTGGTGAGCATTTGAGATTTCTTTCAAAAACATTAAAAAATCTTACCGACCCCAAACTTTTGAACGGTAGTGTATGTGTTGTATTTACACAACACTCAACATGTACTAGTGTGAGAGTGATTTACATAAATTTCAGAAACCAAGAACAAGAGAGTTTTGTTGGTGTGATCTCATGCTTATACGTACTGTATGTGTGCGCAGTGTTGTAGTAGTATACCTCTCTATGGCCACTGTGTCTCGTGATCACTGTTCCTCACCGTATCATTCTGTGTGGTGTACTGTGACGTGTCTCTAACACTGCCTCTGGTCCTCAATGTGTGTGCTGCTGTGGTAAGTGTCTTTTTTTTTTTTTTTTGTCTCCACTGCTTCTGTGTCTAACCAGGTTCTCTGTGTCTCTCTTCTCTCTCTTTATTTATATCTCTCTCTCCTTATTTCCTCCCGTCTTTCACTCTCTGTTTTTGTCCTCCCCACTCCTGCACGAAACCCCATCTCCAACTTTTTCTTCTTTTGAGCGCAATCTCTCGTTCTCTCTCCTTCTCTCTCATGCCCTGGGGTCACCCACTGTTAATGTGCTTTTGTCTTGTGTAAATGCGGCCCTATGTGCTTTCTATGTGTGTATTTGTATGGACATATTTGTGGTGTGTCTTGTATTTGTATGGAAATGGCTGTTCAGCAGCCACGGAGGAAAGGACGGCACCGGGGAGATAATCTCACTGTATGTGCAAGATCTCTCGTTCATTATAACTTTTTTTTTCCATTATCACTCTCTGTTTGACTCTGGCATCTGTCTTTATGTCTCCCTGGAAATCACATAAATCGTGCCTGAATATCTCAGGAAAAAAAATACTGGAAAAAACGTTCAATATTGCAATATGGATTTTATTGGCCTTCTGCCAATATTATTATTTTTTTCATTCAGAGGAAACATTTCGACCATAATCCAGTAAAAAATTACAGTAAAATAATTTTTAACCAAATGAAAGCATTTAAGGAAGGAACATTTAATATTTGTTTATTGCTATATTGGAAATAAAATTAAATATTTATATAGATATATTTTTACTAAAACATTTTAATATACCGAAGGACTTTTATGAACATTTTTAGTAATGACAGACAAATCATTGAATCAGTTGTGAAGAGTCTTGAAGCTATTCATTGTAATAGACAGTTAAAACTGACTCACGATAATGAATCAAAATGATCAAGTGTAACACAGTTTCCTTGATAATCAAGTCAACTTTTGCATACTGAGGCATTATTATCTGTACAGTACAGACATATTTTCAGACAGATTTGTGTGCAGATTAAATCACACAAAACTCCTTGTCTGCCTCCTCCTAATGTATATCTGCTATCTGTGTGCTTTGCAACACTCATTGTGCGCTGTGTTCAAGTGCATGTTACATGTTTTTCTGTGCATATGTGTCCATAGTCTCTAAGTGTAAGTGTGCAGTTATCTGTGCTGTGTGTGTGTGTGTGTGTGTGTGTGTGTGTGTGTGTGTGTGTACGTGTGACTGTGCAGAGCATCTTTTTGAGCAGAGACGTGCAGAGATCTTTTGGTGTTCAGTGGGTTAAAGGGGGAAAAGAGGGACTTTCTAGGGCATGTTTTTTATTTGTTATTTTATTGTTTTTATTTTAAGGAAACTTTGAATGTGTTATTGAGTTACACCTACCTATATTGGTATATATTTGTTGAATGCAACATATGATAAAGAAACAACTACTAGTCCACAGCAAAAATAAATAAAAAAATAAATAAAAATAAATCTAATCATTATAAATAGCCAATAACTGAGAACGCTTGATTGTATGCAATGCTGCATCCATGCCTCTAGGTGTCAGTGTTGATAGTGTTTGATAGTGAAAACAGCCAAATTCACACTTTTATGGGAAGGACAGGTTCTAATGAGATTATTCAGATCACACAAGGTCCGTGTGCAAAGGGTCCAGGGTTAGAGCCACTGCAAACCATTCCACTCTGCACGTCCCTCTTCCGGGACCATTTATCTGGTGCCGCCCCACACATCCTTTCTGAAGCCCAGACAGGCCTCTCTCTTTTCTCTCCTCTCTCTGTGATGTGCATGACTGTGAGTGATGAAGAGAGGGGTCTGCTTCTCTCAAATGTGTATTCACGGATGAGTATTTTTTACTTTTATTTTATAGATTCAGTCCTGGATGCATGCAAGGCATGACCTTTTGCAACTATCTTTCAGTTTCTCTCTCTCATATCTTTCAGTTTCTCTCTCTCATATTTTTTTTCTGTCTTTCTCTTCTACTCGGATTCTGCATGGTGAATTTCTTTAGTTGTTCGCTGGTATCGGCTGAGTGTGTCCATCAGGTCATACACAATCAAACCACACCAACTCCCAGACCTACAAAATTAAACACACAAGATTTAAGTCATCATAGACCCCATTTACACATGGTGTTAACATATGATTCAGCCAAAATGATCACAGATTGTCAGCACTATATACAGATGTAAGCAGGGTGCTTGTCTTGTTTTCCATTTAAATATCTAAACATCATTAAAACAAGATAAAATTACTAGAGACTTGTTTTAGAAAAATATAAATATATATTTTGGATTATATAAGTTTGGAGTTGCTCAGATATTTCTCTTCTGCTCACCAAGGCTGCATTTATTTGATCAAAAATGTAGTTAAAATAATAGTAAAATTGTGAAATATTATTTCAATTCAAAATAATTGTTTCTTTTTGAATATATTTAAAACTGTAATTTATTCCTGCGATGGCAAACCTGAATTTTCAGCATTATTACTCTAGTCTTTAGTGTCACATGATCCTTCAGAAATCATTCTAATATGCTTATTTGCTGCTCAAGAAATATTTAAAAAAAAATTATTTTATTTTTTTTTGTTTTTTTTTTTGAAAAATGTTACTGACCCCAAACTTTTAGACAGTAATGTGATGTATATAGTCACAAAATCAGAGACTTTTCCCTCAAGTAAGATCATGGGTGACCTCAGCTGACCACTGACTCACTGTGATCACCCAAGACAGATGTTAATACCAGGTGTAAACAGGGCCGTACATTCATACGACCATCTGCCTGCTGTTACGAAATACTACGGATACTACGGAAATGAAGTTCCCTTCTCAAATCTTTCAGACTCATTAATTTCCAATAAACAGAATCCTCTCTCTTCCTTCGCTCTCTTTTCTTTTCTCTCCCTACCTCTTTCTTTCTCTCTCCTGTACCGGCTCTCTCAGCAGACCATCACTGATAACAGTCCAATGAAGCGTTCAGCTTCATCTTTGGGGCACGGGCGTCAAGGCCGTTCAATGCGGGGTGAGGACTGCGCCATGGACAGGGTTATCCCAGAAGAGGGTCACAGACATGGGCATCGCCACCGAGACCGCAGTCACCGCGCGTCAGAGCGCTCCCTGAGCCGCTACACTGATGCTGACACAGGTCAGACACAAAAACATGCTATTGATGGCATTTTGTCTTTTTATGAGAGAAGGAGAGCTAATAGTAATGCCCATTTTCCTCTCTCTGGCTGTGGCCCAACAGGTCTTGGCACTGACCTAAGCACCACTACACAGTCAGGAGACTTGCCATCCAAGGAGAGGGACCGGGGCCGGGCCAAAGACCGCAAGCACCACCACCATCACCATCACCACCACGGTTCTCTAGATAAGGAGCACTATGGACATGAGAGAGAACGAGGGGACTACGGCCACAGACAGTCTAGAGAGAGAGACCGCCGCTGGTCCCGCTCACCGAGTGAGGGCAGAGAGTGCCTGACTCACAGACAGGTGGGCGATTCATTCATAACATGTGAACGTGCTCATAATTCACATAGAGACACATTACAGTTGAACATTTCTGCAGTACTCAAAGAATCATTTCCTTTATCAGTAATTTCGTCTTCACTGTTGTTCAGTCCCTAGTGAAAAAAATATATATACGAAAATGTATTTGAAGTACATTTATTTTGTGCTAAGTGTACCACAAATACATTTACATATTCATGTACTTAATAAAAATACCCTGCAATTGTACTTTTGGTATACTAAACTGGTATACTTAAAGTCTGCTAAATTGGAACAACTAATTTTGTACTTAATGCACTTTAATTGTGTGTAAGTAGTGCTGAAGTCCAACTAAAGATATACTGAAGTATATTTGATTGCGATAAAGTGGAACTATTGCAAGTATACTTCAGGTACACTTGAAATATCTTGCATCTAAAGAAATTATTCAGAGATCATACCATCCTTATTAATAGTGATTTTAAAACACATTTTAGGCATACTATTAAGAAATTTACATTGTGCAATAAAGAAATACTCCAAGTAAAGTTTAATTATAATTTTATATCAGTAAGTCTTAAGTGACACTATGTTAATAAATGTTAATAGATTTGAAGTATACTTTTATTATTATTATTATTATTTTTACTAGGGGTAATTATCCAAACATCCATTAAAAAGGTTAAATTTACTTGAGAAGCCAAATTACTTAAAATATTAATCACAGAATCATAATTTAATTAGGTTTATTGTTCCTAACTCATTAGCAAATAGTTTTTTTTATTTTGTTTTAAGAATAAACATTAGTTAAACAATGTTAGAAAAACAAAAACAATTAAACTTTATTTAAAATTTTATTGATTAAGAATTGAGAATTAACCTATATTTTAATTCTGAATTTTACATTTACACTACCATTCAAAAGTTGAGTTCAGTATGATTTTTTGTTGCTTCTCAAGTAAATCTTGTTTTAAGGATGTTTTGGTATTTTTACTGAAAATCAAGACTAAAATACTGATTAAGTGAAATGATTTGTGCAGAGAACCCATCTGTTTCTTATATTAAAACAGGGAGTTTAACTTCAAGGATCAATCATTTTTATGTTGTTTATTTATATTGTGACAATATTATTTCCAACAATATTGCAATAGTCAGGACCAAAAATAATGTGACCAGTCTGAATTAATTCTATTTCAGTTTCATTTGTATTGACAACACCCAGCCTAGTTTTGTCAAGACCAAAATTAAACAAGTCACTTTCACAGTTGCAACAGAATTCAATTCTTTTTGTTGTTTTTTCTTTCTTGTGTCCTCTCTTTTCCCTGTGATATGTTGCTTTACGTTTGGTCGTTTATTTTATGGCTGTTTGCATTGGTCGCTTTGCTCTTGCTGCTTTGCAATGTCTCTCATTCTTGTATCTCTCTCTCTTTCTCTCTCATGACTACGCTCTTTCCTCTCTGACTGCGGTGTATGTGTCATCTCCTACTGTCTTTCTTCTTGTTGTGTGGTTAATTTTGTGGTTCTGTTTTATTTGCCTTGTTCCATTTTCATGTAGGGCAGTAGTTCAGTAAGCGGCAGTCCAGTCCCCTCCACCTCTGGGACCAGCACGCCCCGCCGCGGCCGGCGTCAGCTACCCCAGACCCCCGCCACTCCCCGACCCCACGTCACCTACTCTCCCGTGGTCCGTAAGCCCATTGGTGGCACCCCCCCTCCGAGCCAGCAGAACCAACTCCCCACCCCAACCTCCCGTCAGTTCAGTCCGCCCCCCGAGCCTCCGCTCCCCCCTCCCCACCACGGCTCTCCTCGCTCAGCTCGTCACGCGCACTGGGGCCCCAGCCCCACGGAGAGTGTGGACGGCGACGGTTTCTACGATGACCAAGACTACGAGTTCAATCACCACGAGCCTCCGTCGTACGAGCAAAGCCCTGTGCAGGGCAACCCTCACCCACATTCCCCCAGGACTTCCCGCCACAGCACCCCTCCTCAGGGCCAGCCACATCCACGGCGCATGCCGAACGGCTACCGTTCGTCCTCGCCCTCTCCCCACCACCACACCCCTGCCCACCCGGGAACTCATAAGCCTCCTCATCCCAGAGGGCCCAGGAAGGGCCTCCATGAACCCTACAGTGAGACTGACGAGGATGACTGGTGCTAGCCTCTGAGACGGGGAGGGGCGAGTCCTTCCGCGCTCTCTGGAACGGACTGAGCGCCGGCTCACGGTGAAACCATACTCTCGCTGGATTGGCCACTCTGTCCGGGGAAACACTACGCAGTGCGCTGAATGTCCACAGGGGAAATCAAGGCATGATTAATTTCTTTCTATTTCTCGTTTCTTTTTCTGATTCCTCTGCTGCCACGTGTTTCCCTGAAAGCGACGAACCGCTGACAGTGAAGACTTATGAATATGAAATCCTGTTCTTAGCCTTTTTCTGAAGAATACAAAAAAATGTTTTGATAAGGAGGAGGAATGTCTGAACTTTTTTTCCCCAGGACATTTCCCGCAGTCCCTCCAGAAATGAGACGCTAGGAACTCTTTAGCACTCGTTTAACAAAAGAAAAAAAAAAGAAGGATCACTTTTTATTTCGCAGAACTTGACTGGGATTCGTTTATTGCAAAAATCAGTCCAGATGCTGGGAAATATCGATGAGTTTTATCATCTGTGTTTACTGTTAATAATTATCCCAGTGAGGGGGAGGCGTTCGCCCGTGCGGGTAGGTTGTGGGTGGGAGTTGGAGATGGGCGGAGGTGAACTCACCTGAACTAAAACAGGAAAGCCCACCCTGCACTTCAGACCCCCAATCACAAGAAAGAAGAATCACAAAATAATAATAATAATAATAATAATAAGATAGAAAAAAATGAAAAGCTCCTCACTCTTTCTTCTTCTACGGCTTCGTCTTCTGCTTCTCATTGGAAACACTGGAGTTTGAATCTTCTGTTGCACTGCCCAGCTTTGTTTGAACTCCCAGAAAATAAATCCCTTGGAAATCCTGCATGATTGAAAAAAAAAAAACAAGTTATAAAAAAAATACATAAAGAAACTTTGGATAAAAAAGGGGGAGGGGGATCAATTCCTTGGCTCTTTTGTCATGTCCGTGATGTTCTCTCTCTCTCTCCCATCAGCACCCTCCCTCTCTCTCACGCCTCTCTGAGATCCCTCTCTCCTGAAGGAGGAAAGAGGAGAAGAAGCCATTGCTAATGTTCAAACCAGTAAATGGGTGACCAGAGAGATGTTCGTAGTGTTTTCTACCAGATTTGGTGCCAAATACCACATTCAATAATGATTGCGAATCAAAAATAAATGGAAAGCACAATTATTTGTAAGCTTGACATTTTATAACCTTTTTATTTACATTCCTCTATCAGTGTATAGATGATTTACTCACTTGGACAAAAATGCAGATATAGTAGCACATAAAATATACACCAACATCTAAATGACACGTGATTCTGTTCCCTTACACCGCCGTAAACGTGCTCTTCCAGTCTTCCAGGGTAAAAGCAGAGACAGAGAGTTGAGGGGGGAGAAAAGAGAGAGAGAGAACCTCTCCATCTTTACATATGATTTCATGTCGATAATGACAATGTGTGTATAAAGATGATCGCATAATTGACGATGATGGTGATGAAGATGATAATGATGATGTTTATAATTTAGTTTTTCTACCTGTTTTTGTATTTGACTCAGCTGCTCTTTGTATTGCCATATTTGTTTTCGTGTGAGTTTTGTGTAGATGGTGTGTGGAGCTCTGTGATAGTGATCCATTATGGGCCATGACAGAAACCCATCTGACCTTCAGCCGACGTCCTCGGTAGCACGACGACTTTGGATGTTTCCATGGAAACACTTTCTCAGCCATATCATTGAGCGTTAATGACAGTTCGAAGCATGCATCTGATCTCGAGTCTCTGTAACTGTGAACACTTTTTATCAAGAAGGAAAAAAAATGAAAAGGAAAAAAGAAAGTAGAGGAAGAGCTGACTAGTTATCGACCATATTGATATAAACATGTTATATACATCTTTAAAAAGCATTTATATATTAGCTAAGTAAACAAGGATTAGTTAGGTTGGCATTAAATTCTTATTTTATTTTTTAAATCTATTTTCACTCTTTTAGAAAGGATGATTTAATTTATTTTATTTATTTAAATTATTTTTATAATTATCTATTTAGAATGATTGTTTTTCTTACTTTTAAACCAGTGGTTCTCAACTAGGGGGCCTCAGCAAAAAAATAAAATACATTAAAAAAAACTCGGAGATGACTTAAATTAAATGAATTATTTATTAAAATGGAATTATTTATTAAAATGATTTATTAAATAAATTCTATAATAAAATAGTTACAGAACAAGCAGCTTTATGTCGAAAAGGTTGGGAACCACTGCTTTAAACTAACCTATAAAGTCCCCAAGACATTTTATTGTATAAGTAAATGGTGAGAAGGTAAATGAGCTCCACTACCTCTACTAGATGAGCAGATGGCGCTGTGATCCACATTGTTCTGGCTCTGTCAGACTCACCTTTTTCTGTTCCATGTTTATGTCAAAGACCTGTACACTGAGAGTAGTACTATGTGTCTGTCACCGATGGTGCACCGTTCTGTGTTCAGGAAATGTAACACAGCCAATCAAACTGCACATGAACATGTAACACAGCCAATCAAATTGCATGGGTGAAACAATGACCGGGCCTTTTCTGCCAAAACTTGTCTCTTGTGTCCCACTAATCTTTGTGTCTTTTCGGCCCATATTACCATCGCCATCTCAGTCTCCTTTACGAGGCAGAATCCTCTGTTGAATGACTCGGCATACACAGACACGCTGCTGAACGAGTCCAACTTTGCAGCATGTGCAAATTAGACGACGTATGTAGCATTCACTAACATATTATCACACACAATCCCACTTAAGTGAGTCCTGTATGTAGCATTACTGATGAAACTGGTAAGTTTGTGGCTCTCCGTTTAAGTGTGTCCACAACTGGTGAGTATATTGTCCTTGAGGACGTAAACACTAGATACAGGATCCAAGTTTTATGTCTCCCCTTGCTAGTTGAGCATTATTAGTTTTTGTTGTCATTGTTTCTTTGAGAACTGCATTCTTAGGAATGTATTACTGAGATTAATCAGTGCCTTATATTCACCGTTATTTAGACCGCACATCCCATCTTAGACAGCTGCAATGTGTCGGTTCTCTTGATTTCTTTCATCCACGACAGGCATTTAGCTTCATAAGATTTTAGTTTTTATAAGGAGAGTATCTATATATGCAATACCAACCTGTTTTGAGTTGCAAGAAGCGTCAAGGAAATGATGTGTCTCTGTGTTTGTGAACGGTGTGTGTATATGTTTGTGATCAGGTCCATGATGATGTGTTCGACAAAATTCACCAAGCGAATGATTTTCAGTCATCCTCATTTGCATGCATGATTTTCTCTCAACTTCTTGCTGTGCGTGTGGCTGTGAGACAAAAGACAAGCGTTAGTCTGGATAGGACATTGACATTTCTCATTGTCTGTCATAATTAATCATTACTAACAACCTCAGCTCATGTTTGGGTTAACATGTGACAATTGAAAATACAATGCCGATGTGGGAGGCACACTGTAAAAAGAAGAAACTAAAAATAAGCAAGTTTTTGTCAGAAAAAAAAAATGTAGAGAAGCATTTACCTCGAGAACTGCATGTGCAATGTGCATGCCATAGCGTTTGATAAACTGCAGGAATAAAAAAAAAATATGAAATGTTTTGTAGAAAAACACACAAGTACAGATAAATCTTTTTTAAAGTAATATATTCCTTTATGCTCTATTTTTTAAAACAAACAAAAAAATAACAGCATATTCTGGGGAGGAAAATCACGTTGATGCAATTTGAAAGTTGTTTATTTCTTTCTGTTTTTAGCTGTTTTTTCTGCCAACTAGAAGGAGAGACACTTCAACACTATGTTCAGGGCACGTCAATATGACTACTGTCACAAAAAAAAAGAAAGAAATAAAAGAGTCAAGAAGAAAATCCTTGCTGTTTTTGATTCAGACCTGGGGTGTGCACAAAACTCTGTGATTTTTAGTTTTGAAAGCCCTGCTTTCACTATGGTTTCGGGTTTATGATTCTTTCATAATTCCAAAAGAATGTAGGGCATGATTGTGAGTACACGGAGCATTTAGTTTTGTTCTCTGTTTCAGCCTTATCTGACACATAGAGGGATCAGACCACAGTAGTCGTCATAGGACACCTCCTGAGCTGCAGAGGTGAAGTAAGTGTATGAGTATGGTCGGGAGAAAGTGCTCTGAACAAGATTTAACACTTTCCATGGTGCTGCTGCTATCAGTTACACACCCACACTCTTGGCAAATATTTGAAAAGCACCAGTACATAAAGTTGGCCCCAAAAGTCCTAAACATGTTTTCTTTTTTCCTTCTTTGAGCTAGCTACATGTACTTAAGAGGTTTATGTAAAATTAGTTTGACCCAAAAAGCATCTTGTAAGCTTCAGAGGTAACAAGGAAATGAAACACAAAGAGGGAAAAAAATAGTTACACTTTATTTTAAGGTGTCCTTGTTACAGTGTAAATATACATTTAAGTACTGTGTAATATTAATTAACTACATGTACTTACTATATGGTTAGGGTTAGGTTAAGGGTTTGTCTTAGGGTTACTTGCATGTAATTATGCATAATTTATTGTTATTATAATAGTAAGTACATGTAACGTGTAACAAGGACACCTTAAAAGAAAGTGTTACCAAAAAATTGCAGTCTATCAATTATTTTCTCACTCTTATGTAATTCCAAATCTGTAAAAAAAAAATATGGAAGCCCATTTCTGCCATGGAATACAAAATTAACTTTTTATCTCACAATTTCAGACTTTAAAAAAAAGAGAGAGAGAGAGAGAGAGAATTAGGGGATACAAACTGATTTTTACATCTCTGATGAATTCTGATTTTTACATTTCGCAATTCTGACTATTTTCCTCAGAATTCTGTATTTACATCTCACAATTGAGTTTTTTGTTGCCAGCACCAGGGCCGGATTATCCATAGATGTTATTGCCCTGGGGCACCAGCCAATAGGGGGGCACCAAGTGATTTAAGATAATGACTAGACCTTTAAAATATTTTTCATGTTTTATATATATATTATTTTGCTGGAAGAGATGCAGATGCATACAAAATGAACAGTTAATGATACAATACAGAGAATATAAAATATATGCATGCATATAAAGAATTGCGAATAGAAATAGGCTATTTGTTTGCGCTGAGGGGAGCTTCAAAGATTTCTACTTGCGTGTTTTTGCAGCGTTGAGTAATGTATCGCAGACATATGTTGATTCTTTGAATGCAATGTTAATCAGAATCCACGCACTGCTCAAAATACTGGAGTATTGTTCATTGCTGAGTTCTGCAAGCTCACAAATCCTCTCCTTATAACAAACAAAGTGTAGACGGGGTGTAAATAAGAGATTCGTTGTGCAGTGTAGAGAGCTTTATTGATTATAATGGAGCTTTGTGAGATTGCAATGATCTGAAGTGAGTGACAGCTTTTAAAGATTATTAAGGGAGTTTGCAAATGTGATATTAAATTAATACAACAGTTCAATAAACAATAAGTTAATATTAAGTGATGTACATTGTATAACTTTAACAATATTGCACGATTTTGCTCTATTTCGTCAACGAAAATAGTTTCAGTCACAGCTGAGCCTCTGCACATCTCCATTCAAACACAGCGGTGTTTCGTTGATGAATGAACCTACGTTTTTAAATGAATCTAGTGAGTCAATGATTCAATTACCCATTCATAAAGACAGTCACTTGCTTCGTTCCTGAATGAATCAGCCGTTCAAACGAATTGAATGAATGATTCAGTGATAAAATCAGTAACTTGCCGCCACCTGCTGGCAGTTTTATTTTTAAAGTGTCAATTCAGTTATTTAAATCATTTCAATCAAACAATAATTCTATATTCAAAATTTTATATTTAAAACATTAATCTCACAACATTGTCATGAATTTAAAACATCCATGCCACCTCTGAGCCTCTGTAAATGTCTGTAAATTTACCTACATGCCACTTTTGTGTTCTTCTGTGCCACCTTTGTATTGGAAACTATTTTTGTTAATATTGATTTCTTTTGATTGGTAACTTATTCTTCTTATTCTACCTGTTCTTATGTATTTTCTCAGAACTGTGATTTATTTTTCTCAGATTTGTGAGGAAAAAAGTCATAATTGTGAGATATAAGCTTAGAATTGTGAGAAACAGAGGCTGAATTGTGAGATAAAAAGCTGCAATTACCTTTTTTATTGTGTGACAGAAACAGTCTTCCGTAAAGAAAGTCAAACAGGTTTGGAACATGATTGAAAGTAAATGATGACAGAATTTTCACTTTTGGCTGAGCTAACCCTTCAATATGGTCATTGTCACAAGTTCAGAATCTTAAATCTACTGTATCATCAGGTAGCTTGATAAATGATTAGCTTGTCCCTTTTCTTTTTACCCTTGCTCTGTCCTTTTCTGCTCCTGCGTGTCTTATGTAGTTCTGCTGATCCGAGTGTTGTAAAGTCGTTTGGTCAGGAGATTGCAGGAGCTAACAGTGCATTCCTGTGAGATTTCAGACACTGGAGGCTCAGGTTTCAGACTCCAGAAGGGAAGGGAGGGGAGGCTCATTCCATTAGCAGGACAATCGATGGGCCACACAGGCATTCAGCAGCTCCCCCTCCCCCTGGCTGTCTGCTGTCGGCCAGATGTGCGGATGTGTGAAGGGTGCTGTCCTTCCCCTAGTCTATTAATACCTCCTTCCGCTCACTCGCACATTCCTCTCTCGCGCCTGCTCCACTTCCGGCTTCCTGCTCCCTTACCCCCTCCAACATGGAGCATGGTTTGCTGCATCAACAACAAATATACACATGGTTCAAATGCAGATTTATGTATCTATAACACATATTTGTTCCATCTAATTCACAGTGTTTGTTAATATAACGCCACGGTGCAAAATCAGGTCTTGGGTTTTGAATGAAATTACAAGATTTTAGTGTAGCCAATATGTGACCCTGGTCCTGGAGCACAAAACCAGTCTTAAGTAGTGCGGGTACTATATATGTATTTGTAGCAACAGCCAAAAATACATTGTATGGGTCAAAATTATCGATTTTTCTTTTATGCGAAAAATCATTAGGATATTAAGTAAAGATCATGTTCCATTGAGATATTTTGTAAATTTCCTACTGTAAATATATTAAAACTTAATTGATTTGTAATATGCATTGCTAAGAACTTCATTTGGACAACTTTAAATGCGCTTTTCTCAATATTTAGATTTTTTTTTGCACCCTCAGATTCCAGATATTCAAATAGTCATATCTCGGCCAAATATTGTCCTATCCTAACAAACCATACATCAATGGAAAGTTTATTTATTCAGCTTTCAGGTGATATGTATAATTTCAATTTCAAAAAACTGACCCTTAAGACTGGTTTTGTGGTCCAGGGTCACATATGTTCTAACTACACATATCTATGATTTACATAATTTATGAAAATTAATAAAAACGTAGTTATCTGTTTTTGCAAATAAACTCTTCATAGTAAACACTTTAGTAACGATGTTACATTACAAATCTGCGCAGAAGTAACCATGGCAACAGTAAGTTGCTCTAGAGCTGTTCTGTAACAGACGGAGAAGGGAAAAATAAAACTGTTAGCTCTTCTTTAAATCTTTACATAAATATATATTCGGTTTTAGAAAATAAGATAAACGAGTTGCTAACTGTAGTAGTACTCGAGGCGCCAAACTTCAACGCTTCAGCCGCCGAATATTGTTTGTATCAATTTCGCTCATTGCGGTTTGGATGGTAGCACTGTGATGTAAGGTTGGTTGAACACACACTTACAAATTTACATATACTAGGACAACTTAAGCGTAGACTTTAAATCAGACTAAGGACAATGGCTAATAAAAGAAGCGTTAAGTTTGGGTTTAATGACACTTGCTAATGGTCCATTAATAACCTGTAAATGGCTTAAACGTTTTACTGCTTCTATTCTTTTGTTCCCCCATACCCTGATCCGGTTACGGGGGTTGAAAAGAAGTGGGAGTGAGTGTGAAAAGAGACGGTAGCGATCATCCGGCCTGATGTGTTCACCGCATCCTGCCTTCCGCGAACACCTCCGGAGTCCTGCCCGCGAGCCTTCCGCTCCTCCGGTCACATGACCGCCAACACTTTCAGCAGAGCGCGTACAACTACATACAAGCCCAGCTGACTCAGTCAGAACATTTCCCGGATAAACCGGTCTGAACAAAACGCGTCACACACATTAATTAGATGGTTGAGGATCGTTTATTGTACAAAAGTGAGGTAGATTTACATCATAACATCATGATGTCTTTGTAGTAGCTTGTGTCATGTTGACCTGCTGGGAAATCCCTGGTCATTAGCTGGCTGACCAGCTACAATAGTTTGTTTTCTGAGATGGTCTACTAGCTTGGACCAGCTACAATGTTCCAAAACACAGCTTAAAATGGATTTTCCAGCAAGAAGACCACAAAAAATCCCAGTCAGTGTAATGACTGGACAACAGCACCTTAGACGAATACAGTCTGAACCACACACAGAACAACCAGAAACCATTCTTGGTCAATAAATAAACAGAAAATAAAGTTCATATGAATATCCGTGGAAGTTCTCTCAGTCACACTTCTCGTAGAAGTAATAGTACCGCGTCATGTCCGGAATCAGAAAAACACGGTAGTTTGAACAAGCACCATTAGTCACAAATTTCCAAAACAACCCGCTCTCCGATGAGTACTCAGCTGTCACATTGTTCCACTGTGAGTAATCACACACTGACTTCTCCACATCAGTCAAGTGCCCTGAATACTCCAGCAGGAACTCGGTAGCTGATATGCGCCACAATACGCTTCCCTCAGTAGTGCGCAAAGTTCACTCTACTGTCGTTGTTGTTGTGCCATTCCTGATAGTCTTTTCAAAACGTGACAATAGTTCTCGGCATAGGCACGAGTGACAGTGAGTCCAGCGCTCTGCCGCAGTTTGCGGAATTATTTTGGGTTGCTTGAAGAACTCCTCTGACCTCCACGAACTCCAGCTTGGCTTTTTTGCATGGCAGGAAGTCAGGGTCTGTGTCGGTTTTGCTCCGTCGCTTTCTAGAGTGACGGTCCATTCCGGCTGGGTTGCAGTTCTCTTTGTCCACCGTGAGTCCTGCGGGGTCGTGTATTTGTGAATGACCCTCGACTCCGGACCTCTGCCCATCCCCGGCAGCCTGTGTCTCTGTCGCGGAGCTCGTTGTGTCCATGGGCTCTTCTGCTTGTGCTGTGCTCTCTGTGACACCGTGTGTGTCAGACCACCCGTTTTTCTCGCTTGTCAGCCGGGCAGAGTGGTAGATGTCCCTTGCAGATTTCATGACGAGCGTCAGCAGCAGGCTCCGGTGGAGACTGAGTCCACCGCGCTGCGTGCGCGAGCTGTACATTTTACTCAGCGCCTGGACCATAATCTGCTTGGCCTCTGCTGTGACATCCATTGTTCTTAGTTATTCAGTGAACTTCGGATCTCTTTTTAAATACACAAACAGTGTTTATGTAATTTCCCCTGAGCTCAGTTCACTTTCACTGGCGTTTCATTCACCGAAGTAAACCTCAGCGTAAAGACAGCGGGCTCTATATAGTTTTGGTGACGTCTGCGGTTGTGATTGACACTCGGGCTCCTCCCAAATGACTCTGTTTGAGGAAATAAGTCAGAACGTGTATCATTGTTTCTGATGTAATCTGTCAGAAGGTTTTTTTTTTTTGATGATTAGTTACTAAATTAATCATCAGTGGCTATCACTATACTATCATTGACCTTTAAAATTAGAAAATCTGAAGTAACTCAACGTCAGTGTAATAACATATTATGATTGTTCGGACTGTTTTATTGGTACGTTTAATTTTGAGTAATGTTATTTTAATGAAAATATATTGTAATCTTACTCGACACAATGACATTTTATTTTGAAAACAGCATTTTAAACGTAAAATATTAATTATTATAAAATATTACATTATATATAAATAATATATTATATATAACAACACAATGGCAAAGATTTTGCCCCCTTTTTTTAGCCTGGGTTAATGGACACTTTCATTCTCATGGATATTGTTAGCTTCCGCATTCTCTTATGCCCATATAAGGAACATCCGCTATTTGGTCCGCTCTGTGGAAAACCCATGATGCGTGGGCGCGCTCGGGCTACTTCCTGTTGCCATATTTGCTTCAAAAGATTTCGTCATAGCCAATAACCTCACACGACATGAGCGCGTCAAACTTCCTCTGCCCATTTACGGATTGTATCCAGCTGTTTTCGCATGTATGCACAGCACCATTTTATCGAACAGATTCCCAGGTGTTGTTTCAGTGTTGCTTTCCCAAAGGCGTTTCTTTTTTCTAAATTCAGTCCACATTCAGTTTAGTGTTTGGTGGAAGGAACTATAAAATTACAAAGTGAATGTCGAATGTGAAACAAGATATGCTAATAGACATGCTACATAGTGTTGTATTAGAGGCAGTGGATCTATTCAAGGCCATTTATAAAACAAATAACGAAATGTCAAAAAGTGCACTGAAATTGTTTCTGGGTTGCATATTGTGTTAAGAAAGGCTGTATAAGCGCCACACATTTCTGTGGTTAGGTCTCAATAAAAGCTCTCAGTAACCACCCAAGTTTTGCATGATAATACACAACAGCCTGATACAATAAGGAAAGAGTTCACGGAGTTATTTTGTCTAGCTGTACGAGAAACTTTATATATCCACTTGGCTCCAGTTTAATACTAAGTGTTGTGTAGTATTGGCTGAAGTAAACATTTGCAAGTCCCGTGCCTTAAAAATTACAATTACACTTGACATTCAGTAGTTATTTTCCAAAAATGTAAATTATTAGTTTGAATTCTTACATAATATTTGATTCAGGAAAAAACTCAATTTTTGGTCAAGGTGTCGGGTGAAGTAAGCTAAAATGGGCTATCAGGTAAAATGGGCCAAACAAGGTTGTAGCATCATATCTCATCTTTTTTTTTTTTTTTTTTCTTTTTTTTACAGAAAATCACAATAACTGATCTTGCATTGTTGCTTCAACACTTGTTGACATGTAACAATAATTTAGATTGGTCTGAGTTTTTTAAGGCGGCCAGGGCAGAGTGTTACATGAAGCTCGTCAGAGAAAATGTAAGGTAATTGAGCCTGACATAGAAAATTTCATCAATCACTAATAAGGGTACTAAAGCAATTATAAGTAAGCTTACCAACAAAGCAAAGGTTTATGATCAATGTTTTGACATGCTTTTTCAAATTAAAAAGTTTAATTTATAAAAGAAATTTTGATTTTTGTGAAAAAGGTCATTTTAGGTAGAAATGGCTGGTTAAGCTAAAATCGGCCACAATTTTTAACTAAAATGGGCTGCACACACACACACACACTTTTAGACAGAAATTGAGGGTGAAAATAGGTTTATAGGCCTGGATATGTATCCATACAAAATCTTAAGTCTTTTTAAAAATTGCATTGCAGACAGTATGGCAGGAGGACAAGCAAAGAAAGCAAACAGAGAGACGAGAAGAGAAAGGGGAAAAAAAAGGAAGATGTCAATAAAATGGGCTACACACACACACACACACACACACACACACACACACTTTTACACAGAAATTGAGGGTGAAAATAGGTTTATAGGCCTAGATATGTATCCATATAAACTCTTAACAGTGCACACAAAAGACACCAGTGCACAGAAACACACACCTATACAACATGATCAGTTCATTTTTAATTGCATTGTTTAATTAAATATTCATTCAACTTTCTATTTAATGAATACATTTATGGTGTTGCTATGGCACACTAAAGACAATAGTGTCAATTTACTGTTAAAAATAAAATGATTTAAGCTGCTCTTTTTGAATGTTGTGCCATGGCTCAAGAAGGTACCTGCTGATACTCTAAATCTCATAATTTTAAAACTTTTATACTTTTTTCACATTTAAAAAATATAAATATATTTAAGAGACCCATGCTAATTTATAAGAATATCATTAGATCTCATGCATAGCTTATTTGATGGTATTATAAGTCATTTACCAAAACGTGGCCCATTTTAGCTGTTTTCACCCTACTTACTCTAGGAAGACTGCAGTTAGAGTGCATTATGTTAAACATACTACTATGTACACAGTGGATCTCAACAAGGTGGTCTCACCAGACTTTCAAGAGCTACAAGTCTTAAAATTATTATTAAAAATAATAAAATAATATTTGTTAAAGTATTAATAATATAAAATATGTATACAGAGCCATAATAAATTATTACTACTACTACTACTACTACTTTAAAATGCTAAAACTGTTACATGGCTAAAATTATTTTCTTACTCAGCACATTTGTCTTGTTTTCCAGTACAAATACCTCTTATTTTCAGGGGAAAAAAAAAGGTTTTGGGAAACAAGACTCTTTTCATCATCCCATTATTTCTTGTTTTAAGCAAAAACAATATATATTCCCCCTCCCCCCCAGAATAAGATATATTAAGTTTATTTTGCTTGCCCTATTGCCAGATCTTTTTTCCTTCTTGTTTTAAAGGGGTCCTATTATGCTCTTTTACAAAGTCTTGATTTTGTTTTGGGGGTGCACTAGAACATGCTCTCATGCTTGGTGGTTCAAAAAACGCATTATTTTTCTACATAATTTACATTATCACAATACCTTTCTCCCCAGCCTGGCACAATGGATCGATTAGTTCCGGGTTTGATGAAGGCCCGCCTTCTGAAAAACGAAATTTGTTGTGATTGGTTAGCTGTCCCAGTGCGTTGTGATTGGCGAACAGCTTAGACAGTGTTTCAGTACTGCCCCGCCCCTTGCCAAAGCAGCAAGTTCGTCAGTCTTGCCATATCAATTCAGACCCCGAGAATATTGAACAAGAGGATCGCGCAGAACCTTTGCACGCACGGATATTGCAAGACATATTAAAGTGGTAACGATAGTTGTTTTTATTTTTATTTTTTGGGCTAAATCACGTTTTAGATAGGATGTCAACAGCAGCATAAAAATAACTGCATTTACTATGTGCAACGGTAATATGTATTATGTTTATTGTTCTTTAATTCTAAAATTATAACATGAATTGCAGTGAAACTGTTATACAGTTGAATTTATTTATACCATAGTCCCACAGAGTTACACTATTTGTGGCGGCATATATATGCAAATTCATTCTCTTCCAGCAGGAGGCGCTGTTGGAGCTGGAGAGAGCGAGGTTTCCTCGGTAACGCTGGACTCCTCTCACAAATGCTGCTTTATCAGACACTACATGCAAGATGAAATGAAAATGACATCCAAAATTTTCTGAATACAGTCGGTTTCCTTCAGAAATACAGTGATATAAAAACACCCGCACCGGGTTTCGATTTTGAAACGTGCAGTGCTCAACCAAGCGTTCTCCGCACCCGCCAACCATTCGAATTTCCGTAGGCCGGATTTATTTTAATGATATTCTAATGGACCGCATTGTCAGAGATTTTCTTACTATAAGGAGATGAGAGGGTCTGTATTGTACTATTGGAGAAAGCAGAACGGCTAACTTGGATCACATGAGCCTTAATAACAATCACATTACAGCCTTGACGTCATTGAATTTCAGTCAAGAGTTGTGCGACACTCAATCGCCGTTTACGGATGAATGGGAATGAATGGGAATGAATGGGAAGTGCCGTAAGCTGAATCCCACCTGTCTCTCTTATAAAATGGTATTTTTATTGTGGTATACTCTAAAAATAGTTAAATCCAAAAGTATTGTTTAGTGTAAAACATGTTGTAGATTAGCAGATAGGCTGTCGATTTATTAAATAAGCCGTTTCCTCTAAAAAGCTGTTTATTCAGAGTAGTGAAGCTTCTCCTCCATTGACATCCATTCAAAAAAAAAAAACGGCCTCTGGTCTCCTTTCCCACCTACTGCCAGACCGGAAGCGTTAGCTTTAGCCGTTACGCTTTTTCGGCTATTGCAGGCTTTGGCTTTGTGATATCACAAACACCGGAAAACAACGCTGTAGTCCAAACGAGCCGTTCGTTGTAGTTCTTGAAAAGGGATTTTTTAAAAACGAAACATCTCCTTTTGGAGTGGACTTTGAGATTTGTAGGGCTGGACCAGAATATTCGATTATTCGAATATTCGTTCAATGGGTTGGCATTCGATTTTCAATAAAAATTCGAATATCCCTTTTTTTTACCTTCTCTCGAACACCTGGCATCCCCCACGAAACGGTTCTCAACTTGTCCGCCTGGCTGAACATCTGCACCAGCAACAGACCGTTCGCCAATGAAAGGCGTTCGTGCTGACCTATAGCATGCATTTATTTCATGAAAAATCTTCTATTATGAGCGCGCTTGCCGCACATTTACATTTGAAATAACGAACTTAAGCGTACAAAAGATGCGACATGTGAACAGACCCTCTGCTATCACAAGACCGAATGCGATGCATGCGTTTTCTTTGTCAACTGTCCCGAGATGCGAGCGAATGCCGCTTTGAGAGAGTGAAAGAGAGAAGACGCGGTACAGCTGAGTCACTCACGCTGTTTTCAAATGACTGATTTAATCTGATATTTTGTGTGGATTTATTTACTCATCTAACCTACATGCTATAAATGTTTGCAGGAATTTCCCTCATTATAAACTTGAAAGCTGCGGGAATGAGTAAAACTATGCGATATGTACACAAATTCAGGACCTGATTAAATATAACTCTATTATACAGAGATTTGTGAAATAAAATTCCATGACTTTTACAAAACTGTTCCAGGCCTGGAAATTGCTGTTTTAAAATTCCATAGCTTTTCCAGGTTTTTCATGACCGTACGAACCCTATAAAAGCAACTGATGCACACTTTCAATCATTATATATCTATTATATTTTTTTATTATATATTTTTTTATCTTTTATCTTCCGGCTCGCTGTTCAGTTTATTAAAAGTTTATTAATTCTGAACGTGTTGCGTATCCATATTGCACCAAAATGCGACACTGCACTCCCTTGGGTCCGCAGCAACACACTCGTCACGTGAAGTCGATTGGATGAAAGGTTCTCGACATAATAAAAATGCAAATAGACAGACAGACGCACAGAGATTCCTGCCTTTATTAGAAGAATATGTTCAGCCCCTCCCTCCGAAGCTTCGAATATTCGGTGTTGATTACGTCGAAGCTCAAAAAAAAAAAAAAAAAAAGGTATTCGGACCAGCCCTAGAGATTTGTAACTTTGTATTACTCTTTATACCCAAACATACACACTACACACTGACTAAAATTCAAAAACTTTAAGCAACATTTTGTTGTATTTTTCAGAAAACAAGACTTCAAATCTCACATCATTTTGCTTCCCAAGTAAATGTAAAGACCCCCCCTTCCCCTTTACTATAACGCACACAAACAAAGAGCCAAAGACTCAATCCTTTGTTACAAACTTTTATTAAGATATTCAGCTGTATCCTCTGACTTTTCTCTTACTCATTTTTTACAGTAGTTAATGTGCAATTACTTTTGATAATATTGGGTCACAGTTAGGGATTCACAAAGTTATTGGCACTTTGAACACAGACAGAATGGAGTGGATGAGCACTGGCGTTACAGGGTCACTGCATGAGCACAGCTGGGTATGGGTTACAACTCATGCTGAGAGTGCACGACTAACAATCAAACTTCATTAGTGCTTCTATGTAATATACAGTATATAGATTTGTATAGGGATGTAGTCATAGAAAGTGAGACACTGCATCGTAAAAAAAGGTTCACAACCAGTTTGTTGTTTTGAGTGTTCAAGCGAGCTGATGTCATCCCCCATCCTGTCTGTATTTCTCTGTAATTCGTGATACCATGTCCGGACGCCAATTTGTCCGGCAGTCACACGTTACTTTACCAAAACATTTGCAAAGTTGGGTTATAATCATCATCATCGTCTCATTTCAGGGAAAGACTGAAAGCAGAGTGATGGGGTGTGCTGGAAGAGAACGCAACACGCAGAGAAAGAGGTGAGAGTATCTTTATGTGGTATGTCTGTTATTTAGAGTGGAATAGCAGTGCTGCATTCTGGGTAAAGAGGCTTAGGTTGACAAAAAAACATTGCAAGCAAAAGGAAAACCTGCAGAATACAGCCAGTCCGTTGCTCCAGAACAGACAGACGGGCCCGGTTTCTGCCTTTTTGCAGAGAGGAGAGACAGTCACCGTTTATAAAAGAGTTCAGTTTTTAATACATCACTCCGTACTCTCTCTGGCATGCTGTCAGCGATCCACCAGGTTACAAATTCACAATGATCTACAATGCACAGTACCCCAACAAACTGTGTTACAAGGAAGAATGACAAGACTTACGGCCAGTTAAACTCTCACGCTCTTTCTCCACCCACTCAGGCGTCCGCCATCTATCTGCTCTCTGCGCTCCGTGACAGAATGAATTGCAAGGTGCCGAGGAGCACGTCTATGAATGCAAACCCCAGAGAAAGGTGCTTTACTCAGGCACAGAAAGCAGACAGATAGGCGGCGTGATATGGACATCCCGGCCTTTTTTGATCAACACTGGTCCCTTCATTCCCACTTTCATACCAGGCGAGGCTAAGTAAAGAAAAAATCCTTTAAAGGTGAGGTGTGTAATTTAAAACGGAATCAGAAAAATAATGATTTCAAACTTACGCCGTGGTTTGATGCTCTTTTGGGCTGGTTGTGATGCTCAAACAAACAGAGCAACGTTTTTCACAGCGCCACAGAGTTACACCTTTTGGGGGGAAAAAAGAAAATCAACCTTCGAATGGCTTACTTGTAGTATTTGAACATCGAAAAAAAATGACACGCATCACCTTCAACTTCCTAGTAAGAGAAAGACCATTTTTTGTGGTCACCAAGAGTCATCTTTCTCAGGCATGACACCCCCTGGTGTTGACTAAGTAGTAAATCTAAGCTGCAGTAACAACACACAGACAGCAGGTGGCGCATAGACACAGCAGTTCCTCTCCAGCGACGCATGCAGCATATGTGATCTGTGCCATCAAAATGGAGGACGCATAAACACTGGCACAGTCATAGCCGGCGAGAGGAGAGAGAGGAGAACCGCCGCTCCGCGCCCCACCCAGATACACAAGCAGTTCATCTCCCGCAGACCTCCTGAAAAGGCACCAGTGACCCAGCAGGCCTTTAACATCTAAAGAGTAGCACACATAGCACCAGTACATCCCTCACCATGGCCCCCCACTTTCCCAGCACTTTAGTCGTTAAAAAGAAATGAAAAAATACTCAGTACTCTATCATCAGTCAAACAACTCTATATTGTATCCTTAAAAAACTTGGCAAGTCAACTCTTTCACCTTGAATTAGTAGTAGTTGAAAAGTAAATACAGTACACATGGTCTGCTAAAAGCATGGAGAAATAAAACGGAGAAGGAAATGGATGCATGCACGTTCCCAGATGTTGATTTCGCAGGCTTCTCGAATGTTATACATTTCTACACAAGAGGCATTATTGTTTTCTGGTCCAAAAGAAAAGAAAAAGAAACAAGGTCACCAGTCAGACCTGAACCAGACTGCATTTAAGTAGTAAACTTGCCAGGAGTTCACTTTATTTGCTACGACTCTTAAGCCAGAAAACAAAACAGAAAAAAACGACAATTTCCAGATATACAAACAGCAGGTAAGCCAGACTTGGTTATGCAAATAAAAGAAAAACGTGAGCTAAAACAAGAGGGGTGAAAGACCTAATGTAAGCCATCAATTAAAATGACGAGCGACCTGTTAAAAACGTGGTCAAAATCTGTTCAACAGTCTCTTCGATATTTACATCAGTATTCAGCACGGCTGGCCGCAGACGCAGGGGTGCATTCTGTTCCGGGCCAGAGACCGACACATACACATCCATGAAGTTTAGTCCAAAAACCATCAATTACACTCTACAAAAAGGTGCACAATCCACCACTCTCCTCTACAAAAAAGGTGCAAAAAGCTCTAGTTCAGTCTACTAAAAGGTGCAAAGAGGTCCATTTCCTCTGTCAGAAAGGGGGCGGCTACCGTATGTGTCCCAGGAGGTCAGACATGTGAAAAAACACGACTTAAACGCGCACGGCCTAATAACTCGGGCATGAAATATTAAAATAGCCTCCAGTATCGAATTTCTGTTTTCGTGAGGCATGTGTGTTTAAACCCCATGCCTGAGCACACATTAAGACATCACATGCAATCCCATTCAAATCCCGATGGAAATTTGGGATATGCAAAAGTTCACGGGTTACGGCAAACCTTCAGACGGCCGAATTTCCTTAAAAGCATCCGTATGAGATGCCTCCGGTGCATAAATGCAGAAACAAACATACACTAAATCCCCGAATCAACACATCACTCACATGCAAACACACAGTGCCAACTATGTGCGAGGAATGTATACAGATGGTGACTTGTGCGGACACAGACATGCTTGCCTAAGCGAGCACAGACAGACAGACACACACGCACACACAGCTGCCCAAACAGGGACATGGGCAACATGAAGAGACTTAATCATTCTGCTCCTCCTCTCCTGGGACACAGGCAATATAAACCCTCCTCCGCTCCCAAACACACAAAAAGTCAAGCCCAAACCTTAAGACAGTAAAGTGACTAACAATAAGAAGCACAACCTCCCTTCCCCCTGGGCTGTAAAAGCGTGTTTGTGTGCGATAATGGGGGGGAAGAAAGCTAAAAAGGTTTACAGAATAAAAACACTTGGTTTTTATGTCCTACACAATTTTTCTTTTCTCTTAAAGGGATAGTTTATCCAATTCAGCCAGAATTCACTCACCCTCGAGTTTTTTCAAACCTGTATGACTTTATTTCTTCTGTGGAACATAAAAGAAGATATATATATATATATATATATATATATACACACACACAAGGCCATTGGCCTTTCAGTGAATGGAAACAACCCTTTTCTTTTGTGTTTGGATTGAGATGGGAGTGAGGAAATGATGACAATTTACATTTCTGGATAAACTACCCCTTTAATCGATGAGACCCGCAAATTGTCACTGGTCAAAACAACTGGCCAATCGAATTCAGCTACGGACACAATCGTGATCGAGATGCAAGCCAAGCACCAGTCTTTGAAATGCAAGATAATCCTTATGCAAAAATAGTCCTTATTTTTCTCACGATTTCCATTTAAAGCCCAACAACAAGGTGTCTCTTGAGAAACATTTAAGAAAAAATAAAAAAGGTTTAAAAACAAAAAAACAAAAAGAGATTTTAAAACAATCCCTCTCTCTCAAGCTCTGAAGGTGCGAGCAGATAAATATATTTTTATCCTTTACAGTCCTTAATCATCTTTCATCAACTCTGGATTCATAAATCACACAGTGGAACAAGTAGAAGGGGAAAGGAGAAAACGGCGACATAAAAAACAAAGAACGTGGCAGACTAAGATCCCACATATATTTTGGGAGGAATGGAAGGAGAGGAGGATATCAGATTCTTTCCGTTTTAGACAGAACAAGAGACAGAATATGCCACCTACTTCTCTTTCTCCTCTCCTCCCTCACTACTTTCTCCATCTGCTGTTCCTTCAGATCTTATGACAAGCATTTTTCCTGTCTCTCTCCTGGGCCAAATACAATCGGCTAGTCTGACATAGCCAGGTGCTACAAAAACGAATACATTCAAATTCAGTAGAGTGAGATCAGGGAACCTCGGACCTCCCGTCACAACAACTTGTCCTGGTCCTAATTACGCATTCCTATAGCATCGGTGACTAGATTTACTTGCTGAGCATGGAGGCAATGGGGATCTTCTGTGCAAAAGAGGGTTATTCAGCAAAAAACAAAAATGATTGAAAAGAAAATGGCGCCCCTGGCAAAAACCCCTTGTGTTCCTCCCGACGCTAGACCGTGCAATCTCCTCCAATCTCCTACCCGACTCTCCCTTTCTCATCCTAGGCAGAAGCAGCAGAGCCCAGAGTCACGCAGCGGGGTGGGAGGCGGGTAGGAGGTGGGGCAGCAGAGGGGATGGGGCAGGGCTTTCTTCGCCGGGTCGCTCACTGAAACAAAGTGCCGTTGTCGCCGCCCACACCCTGCAGAGACTCGCCCGAGGATCCTCCGGTCTCCACCGAAGCGCCACCCTCCAGGCTCGCCGTCTCGAAGGTAGGCTCGCCACTGAGGCCGTCCGCTTCCATCTTGATGCTGTCGGGGAGAAAATTGGCATAGGCGTCGCCCTCCGCCATCAGTAGCTTCAGCTTGGGGATCCAGCTCTTCCTCACCACGCGCCGAGCGTTAGTGCACATGTCCGCCGCGATGGCATTCATCTCGCTCTCCTTAAAGCTGGTGGCAAAGTTCTGGCAGTAAACTGTTTGACATAAGGGAAGGAGACATTTCTGAAGGCCCGATCAAACCAAGAACTAAAACCATAAAGATATCCTTCAGCGTCCACACCAACACATGATAACTTTCTGTATATTATAAGCGTGTGCTCAGGTATGTCGTCTGGTGCTGGGTGGATTCTGATTGGCTGTCAATGTTTTTATCGTTCATAAGCTGGATAAAAAGTGATTCTGAAAGTGTTCACAACAATATCATTCCTCTTTGTCATTGTTGCAGAGTGGATTTCCCCTTTCTCGCAGAATTAGATTGATTATTAAAACTTTATACTTGTAGTTATCATACTTGGTGTAAACAGTAAGAGTTGGAATCACCAAAGGACCCACAACACGATATTATCACGATTCAGTATTTTTGCAATTTTAAACATTTTGCGATATGCTGAGTAATGCGATAACATATACAGTATGTGACCCTGGACCACAAAACCAGTCATAAGGGTCAATTTTTTTAAATTGAGATTTATACATCATCTGAATAACTAAGCTTTCCATTGATGTATAGTTTGTTAGGATAGGACAATATTTGGCTGAGATAAAACTATTAGAAAATCTGGAATCTGAGGGTGCAAAAAAATCAAAATACTGAGAAAATCGCCTTTAAAGTTGTCCAAATGAAGTTCTCAGCAATGCATATTGCTAATCAAAAATTAAGTTTTGATATATTTACGGTAGGAAATTTACAAAATATCTTCATGGAACATGATCTTTACTTAATATCCTAATGATTTTTGGCATAAAAGAAAAATCAATAATTTTGACCCATACAATGTATTTTTGGCTATTGCTGCAAATATACCTGTGCTACTTAAGACTGGTTTTGTGGTCCAGGGTCACAATAATAGATATATTTAGAAGGAGAGAGCAATATAGAGAGATGTGACAGCATTGAGTCACTTGTGCTGTTTGTAAAATTACAGTCTGAAATAGGGCTGCACGATTATGACAAAAAAAAAAAAAATCATAATTGTCGATTATTCCCTTGAAATTGTAATTGTTATTATTAATTACGATTATCACAATATACAATGAATGATATTTATAGCATTGTTTGAAGCAACCGCATGCCATATTTTTATATGAAAATAAGCTGAAAACACTAACTGAAAAACGTTTATTGCTTTTCTATAGTATTAAGCCTCAAATGTCAACTATACATTGGACTGGAAAAATAAGTAAAAATATGAATGGTATTACAGGTGCATCTCAAAATAGAATGTCGTGGAAAAGTTCATTTCAGTAATTCAACTCAAATTGTGAAACTCGTGTATTAAATAAATTCAATGCACACAGACTGAAGTAATTTAAGTCTTTGGTTCTTTTAATTGTGATGATTTTGGCTCACATTTAAGAAAAACCCACTAATTCACTATCTCAACAAATTAGAATATGGTGACATGCTAATCAGCTAATCAACTCAAAACACCTGCAAAGGTTTCCTGAGCCTTCAAAATGGTCTCTCGGTTTGGTTCACTAGGCTACACAATCATGGGGAAGACTGCTGATCTGACAGTTGTCCAGAAGACAATCATTGACACCCTTCACAAGGAGGGTAAGCCACAAACATTCATTGCCAAAGAAGCTGGCTGTTCACAGAGTGCTGTATCCAAGCATGTTAACAGAAAGTTGAGTGGAAGGAAAAAGTGTGGAAGAAAAAGATGCACAACCAACCGAGAGAACCGCAGCCTTATGAGGATTGTCAAGCAAAATCGATTCAAGAATATGGGTGAACTTCACAAGGAATGGACTGAGGCTGGGGTCAAGGCATCAAGAGCCACCACACACAGACGCGTCAAGGAATTTGGCTACAGTTGTCGTATTCCTCTTGTTAAGCCACTCCTGAACCACAGACAACGTCAGAGGCGTCTTACCTGGGCTAAGGAGAAGAAGAACTGGACTGTTGCCCAGTGGTCCAAAGTCCTCTTTTCAGATGAGAGCAAGTTTTGTATTTCATTTGGAAACCAAGGTCCTAGAGTCTGGAGGAAGGGTGGAGAAGCTCATAGCCCAAGTTGCTTGAAGTCCAGAGTTAAGTTTCCACAGTCTGTGATGATTTGGGGTGCAATGTCATCTGCTGGTGTTGGTCCATTGTGTTTTTTTGAAAACCAAAGTCACTGCACCCGTTTACCAAGAAATTTTGGAGCACTTCATGCTTCCTTCTGCTGACCAGCTTTTTAAAGATGCTGATTTCATTTTCCAGCAGGATTTGGCACCTGCCCACACTGCCAAAAGCACCAAAAGTTGGTTAAATGACCATGGTGTTGGTGTGCTTGACGGGCCAGCAAACTCACCAGACCTGAACCCCATAGAGAATCTATGGGGTATTGTCAAGAGGAAAATGAGAAACAAGAGACCAAAAAATGCTGATGAGCTGAAGGCCACCGTCAAAGAAACCTGGGCTTCCATACCACCTCAGCAGTGCCACAAACTGATCACCTCCATGCCACGCCAACTTGAGGCAGTAATTAAAGCAAAAGGAGCCCCTACCAAGTATCGAGTACATATACAGTAAATGAACATACTTTCCAGAAGGCCAACAATTCACTATTTTTTTATTTTATTGGTCTTATGAAGTATTCTAATTTGTTGAGATAGTGAATTGGTGGGTTTTTGTTAAATGTGAGCCAAAATCATCACAATTAAAAGAACCAAAGACTTAAACTACTTCAGTCTGTGTGCACTGAATTTATTTAATACACGAGTTTCAGAATTTGAGTTGAATTACTGAAATAAATGAACTTTTCCATGACATTCTAATTTATTGAGATGTACCTGTATAATGCTATACTAAAACTAAAATTAAAACAATGGAAAAACCCTTAAGATAACCTGTAGAAAGAAAAAAACATCTTAAGCATGTAGAATACCAAAAATGACTTTGAACGAATAACTGCCGCTTTGAACAATTACATAATTGTGGCATCCGTAATTGTAATCGCGATTAGAAATTCGATTATTTGTGCAGCCCTAGTCTGAAAGAAAGATTTAAATTATTGATTTGATCTGTTTTCCTGCATTATGCACGAAGCTTGTAAAATTATGTGCAATACTCACAATTCTAACTCAGGCCCTGATAAAAGAATCATACTTGGTATCTATGTTTCAATACATCAGCACACAAAATATTGCTATGCCATATCATTTTTTTCCCCCCACCTCTAGTGAACGGGCTTTAAAGGGATAGTTCACCCAAAAATGAATATTTTGTCATAATTTACTCACCCTAAAATTGTTTCAAACCTGTAGGAGTTTTTTTTTCTTCTGTTGAGCACAATATTTTGAAGAATGTTGACAACAAAAGAGTTGCCGGTAGCCACTGACTTCTATAGTATGAAATAGGGCTGCACGATATATTGCATGCGATTGTCATGCGCATCTCGTCAGTACGGTTACGTAATTAGTAATAAATCTCCATCACCTGTTTTCAAATGGAGCACCATTTAATACACAGAGCCGTAGTTCACCGACAAGCTACACAATTCGCGCTCAGAATCGCAGATGAATCGCCTGCGATATTGAACGTGATATTGCGTAGCTTGTCAGTGAACTACGGCTCTTGTGTATTAAATGCCGCTCCATTTGAAAACAGGTGATGGAGATTTAATGCTAATCACGGAACGGGCTTTACTGACGAGATGCGCATGACAATCGCATGAAAACAATACTATGGAAGTCAATAGCTAGCAGCTGTCTGGTTATCAACATTCTTCGAAAATAACTTTTTTTGTATTCAACAGAGAAATTATCATGGTGAGTAAACGATGACAGAATTTTCATTTGTGGGTGAAATAATAATAGAAAAGAGCGGAAACTTACACTTGACTGCGTGCAACACTCGGCTGTCCAGCGGCTTACGGCTGGGGTCATTGGTGGAGGAACGGATGCCAGTTCCACAGCTGTTGGCCAGAGTGCTCCTGCACATCATACAGAAACAGAAAGTTAGACGTCATACAGTTTCGGTATTATGGAAGATGTCTTTAATGTTTCCCAGACTCACCTGTCGAAGAAAGCAGCCAGCAGCCTCCTCAGAAGGACTTTGTGTCTGGTCCCCGCACTGACATGACAGTTCATCAGCTGAGCTCGTGAGATGTACACACTGGTGCCTGTCGACAATATACGTGAATCTCACTTAAAAAGGTGTGAAACTTCATTCATATTCATGTCCTCAAGATATATAAGCAGATACATATTGAAAGACCGACAAATGCCTTATGACTCATCGATTTGCATGAATGCATAGAAGTCCCAAAAATGAATGCTAAATGAATGAATACTAATCACACAAAGCTCAGAAAGAAATTCAGCTTTCCTTATTACTGCTAAAGATCATTCATGTGTGTTAGCGCTAACAGTGACTTGTGAATTTTGAATGCTGACTGTTGTATTAACAACAGTTTTTCTATTTATGTAGCTTTTCTGCACCTATGCCTTCATTAAATATGGTTGTTGTTCTACTGCATCCATCTGTGTGATCACTCATGCAATGTCATGTGCTCACTGCAGATACTCATTAAATGCAACTTTTCAAACACAGAATACTGCTCCAAATAAAAAGAAAATTACAATAACAAACTCAGTTTTGAATGGGTAAAATTTACTGTATTGTACAAGACAATATAATAAGATAACTTTGTGAAACCTTATTCAAAATAACTGCTTTCTATTTAACATATTTTAAAATGTCATTTATTCCTGTGAAGTCTAAACAGACGTTGGTCATTATAATTCAAAAAACAAATCCTACCTCCATGCGTGGGGGGCCTTTACTAAAACTAATTCAAACCATTCAAAAGCTTATTTTCTTGCTCTTAATTAAACATTTGTCTCATTTCCATTTTTGCTTTTCACTCCTCTAGCACTTTGTATTTGTTCATCTTTTAATGACTTTCTGATGACATTTTTTTCCAAAGACCTTTTTATCGTTAGTCTTCTCATCTGTTTCAATTCCTCATTTCATTTTCCACTTTATATTGCTTCATGTCTGGTCTTGTTCGAACGCTTGCTTTTATCGTATTTGTAAAGCACTTTGAGCTGCATGCTTATATATGCGACTGCTGTTTAAATAAAGTTCCAGCGATTAGCGGAATTCCTCTGTTGTGTGTACTGAACGGTTCCAGTCAGACAGCTCAGAGTCACTTAAGGCCATGCTTTACAGCTCACAAAAGCCTCCACTACCCTACAGTCACTCAACAAAACCTGTTCTAAACCACAATACCAAAACACGGCTTCTCCAAACACCATTGAACTATCAATCACCATGAGCAATCATTTGCTTTTCATGGGCTATTGAACATGACTCAGTTGTATGATGCCGGTTATCCTCCCTATTTGACTCTTCTATAGATTAATTGTAACACTGTTTTGTCGGCAGATGTTTTCCTAAAATCCATACAGGATGATATGACGATGGCCTGAGCAACAAAAGAATGATTTATTCCACTACAGTGCACCTTTGACTCAAGATACTTTGGCTCATCTGTTGTGTTTTCTTAATGAACAGTGATTAGACTCAAACCTGAAACTAGCTCCAGTTTCTCTGCAGGGTCACCTTCCTCATAAAGTTTGGGGTGACAGCGGTTGCCGATCTGAGCGATGAGCTCGGTGGGGAGAGAGGCAAGATCCTGTCGGCCACGCATCCTGGGCCGCGTCTCCGAGTGGTCCGGCAAGGCCTCCACACGTTCACCTGCTGAGAAAGGGAAAGAAGAAGAGGAGAACGGAAGTTTATGAAGAGTAGAGAAAGCGTGAAGACAAAAACGTGATCTCCACGCACGCAGTCTAGACAGCCGTGAAGATTAAACCAGTACTCAAGTCTTTTGACTCTCAAAAACAGACAGATAATACAGAGCTCCTGGGACCAAGACTAATAAAAGACCTGTGAAAACCAAAGGCATCAGAACACATTCCGTTTTCATGCCGTCTGAGAGAAGATAAGAAGAACTTCTGATGAAATATTCATGAGCTCCAAACAGTTCAAGCATTTAACAAAAAGTGTGAATTTAGCTATGATGATATTCCTATTTAAGAAGCACAAAAGAAAGTAGACAATAGTTAACTTGTTAAAATGGGAACCAAAAAAGCAAGAGGCTGTATACATTACAACATATACAGGATCAAAGGAAGTGCCAGTTTAGGAAGTGCTCATTTAAAAGTTAAAACTGAAAATTATATTCTGCCATCATCAAACCTGTATGACTTCTGTTTTCTTCAGTGAAACCAGACAAAGACATTTTAACCATGTTCTGGTCGTTTATTTACCATGCACTCATGAATAGGGAGTGGAGCTGGCTTTTTGTGACTTTATTCACCGAAAATGATGAAGGTTGATGAGTGTAGCAGTGATGTTTGATTTGTAAATTAATCATTCTTTTTAAGGAATCTGTTGATCCAGTTTACAAACCAGTTTGAATTACTCAAATGAATTGGACTGACTCACTGATCGCAACAGTTAAGGAAGAGATTATAACTGAATAATAACTTAGTTGCGAAAAAAGTAGCAACCAATCTTTTCATCTGTATTGTGACATGCATTCTTGTGTAACAAATTATTGAAACGTAGGCTCAGGGACTTTGTTCTCTCCAGCGGTTGTTGATTGAATTTTGAGATGTGGGAGAGAGAAGTCTTCACCAGAGAGAGGTTTGTAATTTTCCTGAAAGAATGAGTTATGACAATTTGATTAAAAATTACAATGTCAAATAAAGAGTGAAACATATACATGGATGAATTGTTCAAAATATGATAACACACATTTAAAAATTATAGAGTAAATTTTCATGTCAGCGTTTTAATCAAAAATTTCAGTCAATTTCTCACAAAAAAGCTACCATATGGCTTCAGAAAGCTTGAATTACAGTCATATGGATAACTTCTATGGTGCATTTGCATCTTTTTTGAAGTATGAAAGTTCCAGTCTGCATTCATGGTAATTGCATGGAAAAGACAACAAGTACACTGTTAAAGTTTCACCAGCTTTTTCTATTGAAGATAAAGAAGTCATACAAGTTTAGAATAACATGAGTTTCAGTAAATGATTTCAAGCATTTCATTTCATGCAGCATTGCTGTGGACTCACCTGTAGCACCCACGTTGAGCATGCTGTACATGGTGTACATGTTGCAGATCTGCCTGTACTGTTCTTCAGTGCCATCATCCACCGCCTCCTCCTCTTCCTCGTCATCATGGTAAGAGATGGGCGAATCACTGGCGTAGGCACTCAAAGTACCGGGGCTGGTGCCTTCAGGGGTGGCACTGCTCGTGCCGTTTCCATTGCCATTTGTGCTTCCGCCTCCACCGTGACCCCCTGTGCCCATTCCAAGACCCATACCATGTCCCATGTTACCTTGCTGCTGAATGGCACTTCCGCGTGCCATTTCTTGGGAAAAGCGAGCTGCCTTCCTCATCCCTCCTCCGCTGGCCGAGCCCGAGCCTCCGCCGCCATCCCGATTACCTCCTTCCCAGAGCCGCTTGGCCACCGGCGTGCAAACCACAGAATAGGGTGAGGCCTCCGGCTGCTCTGTCTTGACCCGAGAGACGAGGGGCAACGGGGTCAAGCAGGAAGCGGGTCGACTGGCCGCCGTGGCCACCACCCCGCCTCCGCCGTTAGCCGCAGCACCCGCCGCTGTCTGGGTAACGGGGCTCTGAGGCTCCGACGGAGGGGTTTCTTCAGTATGGAGACCCTGTGAGTCGCAGCTGGGCGAGCTGACCTTCAAGAAGAACTCCGTGCCCTTTTCCATAATCTGCTGGATCTGGAGGAAGCCGGCCGTGTACATGAGCAGAAACTGGTCTCCGACGTTCATGCTGAGGCGGCCGGTGTAGCAGAAGGCCAGGATCTGCTGAAAGCTCTGTGGCTGTACGGCCGGGGGCAATTCCACCACCGTAGGGGTTTTGCTGCCCGCACTGCTGTTGAAAAGGTCACGGAAGTAGGAGCTGCTGGCCGCCAGCACGGCGCGGTGGGCTTTAAAGGTGTGGCCTTTCACCACCACGGACACGTCGCAGTACAGCCCCTGCAGCCGCTGCTCGTTCAAACACTCCAGGACATTGTTGCCGAAGTTTGGGATCGCCATCTGAAGGGTCTGAGCCATGGCGCTATGGCCAGCACCACCAGAGAAATCTGAACGGCACCGGAGGAAGAGAAGGAGGGAAAGACAGATGGAAGAGAAAGAAAGAGATCTTTGTCAGCAGCATTCTCTCAGCAGCACAGTAGTTCATCCCTGAAGACTCATTGCAACATCATTTGCTTTTAAAGGAGTAAAATCCACTGAATCCCACACAATTTATTGCAAAGGCACAAACGGCTACCGGCAACAGACTGTTACATTAAAAGGTGAAATGTATAAGACCCCAGGGACGAGCCTGTGGGCACCTTTAGCAGAGCGGCCTAGAACACGCGAACTCTGAAAAATAATAGGGGGGCTGGCAAGCTGCCTCTAAAATCCTGTGAGCGGGATGTGACTGCTAATCTGAATGAGATGGTGATTCAGCTGAGACAGAGATAAAATGGCACTCTTTACAGTACTACAACAGGGAGGGAGAGAGCGCCAGAGAGATACTAAACCAGTGATTGAGGTCATAGTTGAGGAAGAGGGTGGAAAACAATGGGCTTTGACTGACACTGCAGTCAGTCTTATTACTGCTAAATGTGACACCATGAGCAAAGCCGCCATTACAGCTCACAGCCGTGCTGCCCGGGAAATTCATTAGAAACGGTTAACCTGCACTTTCTAATATAAAATGGGCTGTCCAAAACTTTACTACAGAGTTTAAAACTGCGAAGCTTACCATTCCCTCCTTTTTAGGCAGCAAATACGCTCATATTAGGCGGGGGAGGATATTTGGCCAATCAGCAGAATGAGTGGCAGAACTTTTTTGCGAAGGCACAGATTGACATTTTGCCGTCAGCGCAAAAATCGTGGCTTATTGTTTAGCAATCATTTGGTGAAGTAAAAACAGCCCTCAAATCATGTCAGTTAAACCAACACGATAGTATAACACTATGATGTGATATACTTCACACATTAAGATTAGACCGTGGTAGGCAGAACATCTGGGCACATGTTTCCCACACAAGCCATCACATCAAAAATCACTGAATCTGATCTGATAACACAGAACTAACAGGACGTTCGTGGTAAAAGAAGTACCCTCTTTGTCTGACTTTCAGGCTCGCTCCCCCTCCCTTGCATGCACACACAAGCCATAGACATCAGACAAAACGGCTTGTTTACAGTTGGCCAGAGAGCAGTGGCACACATACACACTGAGAGGCCCAGGGTTTATTTAAGAAGCTTTCCCTCGGGGTGGGGGAGGAGAGGGACACCTTAGGTATGGTTATCACGGTGTGCGAGGGTGGGGGGGGAACACAAACTTTTAAAGACTTTATTCACAAGCCAATCCACACGTATGAGACTTTCAAACAGTCAACATGAAATAATCAATGAGGTTGGGACATCTATCACATGTACTTGTAAAAGCACACAGAAAAAAATAATCTCATAACTTCAATCTTATTTTACTAATCAATGATCAGGTATACTCCTGAAATTTCAAGCACTTATTGTCAATGACAAATTCTTTACTCTAAAGGGATAGTTGACCCAAAAATTACAATTCTGTCATAATTTAATCACCCTCCACTTATTCCAAACCTGTATGAGTTTGTAGTACCCAATGACTTACACAGTATTATTTACCATACTATGGAAATAAATGGCTACCATCAACTGTTTGGTTGCAAACATTCTTCAAAATATACTCTTGTGTCAGAAAAAAAAGAAACTCGTATAGTTTTGGAGCAATCTGAGGGTGAGTAAATGGGTGACAGAATATTCAATTTTGAGTGAACTATTTAATTATTTTGTAAATTCATGCCAACTGGGCCACTTTTAGGCAGTCAATATCAAAAAGTGGCTCACCCTGAATGTCAGTGGTTCTCAACCCTTGTAACTTCAAGGCCCCCCATGGTCAAAGTCAAAGGTGCTAGAAACTGTGGCTGTCAACATAAAAAAAATAACTCATCTAAAGTAAAGAATAAATAAATACAGAAATCTGTTTCTTTGGTGCTACAAAACGTCTCTGCTTAACTAGCCTACAACTTTTTTTTTTTTGAAAGGAAAGATAAGCAAACGTATGAAGCATGAAAAAACAAAAAAAACAAAATGAGCCTCTACAGATGTTTTATGTATGATTGTTGAGAAAGAAAAATAAAGTAAATTTTGTTCGCCTAAGTTGTATGGTGCATTTAAAAAAATAAATAAATAAAATAAAAAAACCTGAGTGACAGCTCGGCAGTACATGTGAAGTCACTGATTTTCCATTAGAGGAACATGATGCACTACACTATTTATATTACATTTCCATGTGTGGCCCCTTAGGAAGTTTACTGAGAGCCCTAGCAGGCCCCGGGCCCCAAGTTGAGAACCACTGATACATATCAAAGCAAAAAGAAACATCTGAGCTTTAGAGTCCTGTCTAATCTTGTGATGGAAGTGCAGACTCAGCCATTGAACATACGCCGATACATAAACTAACACTAACCCAACAATGCAGAACAGTGAGGTAGAATATGTAAAAAAAAATTAAATAAAATGAAGAGCAAACCTTTGGCCGCCAGACCTGTAATGAGGCTGTGTCGGCGGCAGGCTAACCGTGTGTCAGTCAATCTGCCCGTCTGTCCGGAGTTCTCCACTGGCACGGGCCGTGAAGGGGGTAAAGAACGATGGCAAAGGCGCCCACTATGAGCCACTCTGTGAGAAATGCAGCACCTACATGCGAGCGAGCACAAACGCAGCGGGGGGGAGCACCGCGACTCGACGCACCGAGGATCGCACGAAACGAGCAAGTTTGCCGCTCTTGTCCCGTCTTTGCCAATGCACCGCACCGAGAGCGAGCGTGCCTACATCCTCGGGCCTAAACGGGTCCGTCTCGAGCGTGGCACCGCTGAAACGAGGGTTCGCCCCGTTCTCCACGCCACTCCGTTAAAACGGCAACACTCAAGAATCTCTAACGATTCAATGAGCAGCCGGTAATAGCATCCCGCAAACACACAAGTGCATACTTTTCATTCGGCGGAATTTCAAAGTTAACGTTCCATGGCGATTTCGCGCTAGTTCGGATACCCCACCTTATCTTATTTCACAGACATCAACAGGTCATCCCGGGACAAATGCACGAACTGGGGGCGAGCCAGACTGAACCAGCGCTGACAGTAGGGGGGAGAGAGGGGGGGAGGGGGGTCAGCCAGACTCCGCCAATAAGAAAATGATTCAACTACTCCTCGCCACAACAACATCAATCACGCTCAAAGTGCTTTCTTCAAATTAAAAGCCTAAACAGAAGCCGCAGATTAAAAAAAAAAAAGATCCCGGAAATCGGGTTTTTAAATTAGCCAGATCTGACTCCGGAACATCTGCCAGCACGCTCGTTCAGCCATGTCAGTGAGGTCGGTGAAGTGGTTAAACTTTTTGTTGGTACCATTAGTCTGTGCCCATCCCCCACCGCACACCTTCCCCAAAACAATGCCCCCCAAACATCTCAAAGCCGCCCGATTTCAGCCGAAATGCCAGGACAGCCGCTCGCGCATCGCGCAGCCTCACCTGACCCGCTGCGGGGACTCGAAGGCGGGATACTCACCCCTTAGCTGGAGGCCGTTTCAAAGTGTTTCAATGGAGTCCGACGCGCTCGCTCTCCTTCACTCTCTCGCCTCGTCTGTCTTGCGCTGGAAACAGCCATTCATTGTGGGCATAGGCGTGGAGTCGATCGCAGAGCCATCGAGCGCGAACTCTTTTTCCAGCGGGATACTATTAGAGCGCAGAGCCACTGATCATGCATAGACTAGACATGACTCCCCGTCGTCACTCAATCGCATGATCATCACAGGCGCAGCCTCAACGCCAGGAGACCTATCCAGCGTCGAGATGTATTTGCGCATAGGCTGGCACAGCAACAGCGAAAAGAGCCACCGCCTCGTTTCCATACGTGCGCAAAAAATAGGCCATGCCTCTACGTCTCACCAGACAGATCCCCAATATAGAGCGCGCAGAGAACGCCATGAACTCAGAACTGCACAGCGCGAGACGACGTTAACGGGAACATCAAATAAAGTTTGCTTATACTGAATCAGCGTTTAGTGTTGCGTTCCGAAAGGATTAGCGGAGTTATGTGTGGCGCATTTGCTTTTGAACATTTCTCGCTTATTTAATGCCTGTATAATTCATTTCATCAGCCCTACATATAAAACAACCCCTGACAACGTCAATGAAGCTTGTGGGCGATTCTTGATTAGAATGGCTTATCAATACATTTTACGTGGGAAGCATGAAATACTCACTGTATGCTCGAATAATCCATGTATGTTTGCCCGCACCGTGAACAAGGCCAAAACCTGCAGGTCATAACATCTATGTGTCTGAATCTACAGGGAAACTATACGACCGCGTGACGTCACATGCTGACCCTATAGATGTCCTAACATTACCCCGGTGAGCTACATTTCCAATTGCATTTTTTTGCGTCTGAAAAACGTGCGCACGGGCTTCCGTAGTCACGATTTGGTGAAAGTGAAAACACTGGGTTGCCAGATTGGTGTACGTGTATTATTACACTGCATTTTCTTTTTGTTATACATTTTTGTCCACTTCTACAGAAGCATTAAAATCAGACAGGCCTATATTATATAGGCATTTTAAGTGAGGGGTTTACGTTGGGTGAACACATTTTCATTAGTGGCCTGGAGAACTAACGTAATTTGTCTTCTGTATCATTTTTGTTAGTTTCAATGGGATTGTTGCCCCGAGCACTCTTATGACCCTGATCTTTACACATTATCCATAGATTTGATAAGTCATGTGGCGTTTCACATAATTGCCACTTTATATAAACAGGATTAATGTGTTTAACTGACATTGTAAGAACTCCTTTTTTTAAATAAATAAATAAAAAGAATTTTATCAATAACTACAAATCAACAATTGCTCGCAAACTAACTGACATGTCAATTCAGATTAAATTTTCATCTTGCAACCACATTACTGTATTTTTTTTAAAATGTAATATTTATAAATACAGAAATAGAGCATGTCTATTTAAACTGCATTTAGACATGTCCAAAATTTAATTGCCTATAAATTTTAAAACCTTCAGGCCTCGTGTTGTACTCACGGACTGTAAAAAAGGTTGTAGCTTATTTGTGGGAGGTGACGATGTAAAATGTATACATTGGGAAATTCAAACAAAAAGTAGCACTGCCCTCTAGTGGCATAATTACAGTATCTCAGGATGCTGAACTTTTTATTTTCTCCTTTGAGAAGCTCAAAACTTTATGTTAGCCTATGTATTCTTACTGCATCTTATGCATTCAAATATATGGCCGTTTTAGAGTCTTCTTTTTACTTGTCATTTACTAGATGAGTTGTAACTAAAGTCCATCACAGAGTTAGTCACATTTGAGCATCATAGGGTTTCTGTGCTTTACTGAAGTTCTCATCACAGTCATATTTCAGGCCTTATCCTACTGCACACCAGAGACCTCCAGCCATTATATTACATAATTTGTACGTACTATGTATATTATATAACTATGTACTGTAATTGTGTTTTAAAAAAAAAAAATCTGAGCAGCATGTGTATGTTGTTCTATTTATAGAAAATGTGTAATGTCTTTTATTGACTAACTATTTTAGTTTTGTGGTGCTTTTTATGTTACTGTTAATATTTCACCCCTTTAATTACTTTAGTAGTTTGGTCGTATGCTATGTGTGTGCTGCTTTTCCATGTGAGAATCAGCCTCCACCATGTTTATGCACTTCAGCATCTGCAGAAAGCACTCACTAACAGTACATTTTTCACCACTGACGGCAGCTGCCGTGTGGCAGTGTTTGCCTGCCGAAAATGACATCCACAGTTAATTCACAGCTTGAGCACAGATTGTCTCGAGAAAAGAGTCCTCAATTGACAGATGGCAGGGGTAAAGAGGGAAATCGCTTCAGTTGTGGGCAACCGTATCACAGCACAAGACGAATTGATTGATGACTTCTGCTCACCACTTGATGGCAGCACTTGTACATTGAAACTTTGTGACTCTAAACTGCTTGTAGAAACACTAACGTGCAGCACAGGAATGAAGCATAAATAAAATTTATGGGTCACACGAGCTGTGTAAAGACCTTGATAATCTATAGAGATCTATTAGCTATAGATCCATTTGTAGCATGAAATGCTATTTTGATTTACACAGTTATATGTAAGTTTTCTTGAACAGGGGGTTTTAATCTTTTAGATGCCATAAACCCCAAATACAATCACCCTGGTGTGAGGGTCCACTGTCTTAAAATTTAAAGGCAGCTATATATTTTCATTTATAAATTAATACACCCTCAGAAAACGGTACAAAAGGTGTCACTGGAGCTGTATTCAAAAGTTACCTTTTATATGTAAATATGTATATTTAAGGTACTAATATGCACAAATGTGTACCTTTGAAAGGGTACCACCCAATTGACAGCTTTTTTGAGAGTGTTTTGTGTAAAATATTATTTGGAAAATATTTAGCTTGTATTTTATTGCATTATTACTTTTGTCTACTCATTATAGTACTGTAGGCCTACTGTTAGATGTATTATTTATTCCTTTAAATTAATGATCTAAATCAATTTATTTTCATCTTTTTAAATTTATTTTATTCTAATTCTTTATTTATCAATTTATTCAGTTAATTTGAACTTAACTTTATTATTTATTTTTACACGTTTGCACTGTTTTTCTCTAATCTTTTTCATGGAGCCCCTTAGCACTCCCTTGCGGCCCCCTGCTCTAGAAAACAAACACATTCGACTTCTGTTTACTTTTGAATCTTTCTCAAAGCTTTTTAAATATGAACCAATTCTTCTAGTTCTCAGATTCTCAGATGATAGTTGAAATATCCACACATCAGTCGTCCAAACTGTCTTGCTCTCCTCAGTCTTTTATGACTCTGCTCAGTGCTAATTATGTCTTCCCATTCTGCAGACGACTAACAGCCTTTTTCCAAGAACGAACTTAGCACAGCTATTAAGTAGCATGATGAAACATTGGTGTGAATTTAACAGCTGGCTAAGATGGGCCAGATGGGACATGCTACTGAGCATCCTGTCCTACACTATAAAACAAGTAAATAATTCTCATTCACCTTAGCGGGCAGGGAGACGCTCAGGTCACGGATGTGAGTTTCTTGGCTACTTATGAAGTTGTCAGGTTTTGCGTACACTAGAATACTTCTGAAGACTTTTTAAAGGAGAAAAACAAGCACTCAGAGCCATTCAGACAGATGGAGCGAGTGGTGCGAAATGGACTTGTTGGTTAAAATTCACAAGTGTGCTGAATCTGAGAAGGAGGTGCTTGTTGAATGGATTTTGGACACATTTTAAAGGGACAGTTCACCCCAAAATCATTTAGCTACTCACCCTTATGAACAAGTGAACAAGTGATCGGGTGAGTTTTCCACCACAGAAGAAGCCTGTAGTCTATCAACAGCCACTGCTACTCATCCCAGCATGTTCATTTCTTCATGCCATCATTTATTCATCTTTCCTCCTCTACCCTGGTCTCCATTTTCAAAGTGAATTTCTAAGTTCCTCAGTGAAAGACAGGAACATGATGTTCTTTCAAGAAGTCCTCTTGTCACTCCTCACTCAACGCAAAATAAGACCTTCGTACGTCAGCGTTGTGCATTTTTAGTACTTTGTCGGCGCGTTTTACGCACAGTTTGTTCGGCGTTTATGAGCGTGAGATGAGAAGAAAGATCTGGCTTTTTTAATCAGTGCCACACACTCTCTTTTTCGCTCTACCTTGGCTCATTGCTTGTCTCACTTCTGCGGCACGTTGCCATGGGAACACAGCTGCAGCACTTGAGTCGTGAGTTGGGGAGGCTGGGGGTTGCTATTTAGTAAACACGTTCGCGTTTCTTCATTGGATTTAGCAAGTTGGAAGGGAAAAGGCAGCTTACAGAACCTACAGTCAGAGCTCTGCCAATAGTGTGAGCAAATGTGTTGTTTTGCGTTTACTTAGAGGCTTGAAATGTTCTCATCTTGGAGAGGTTTACAAGTCGGCTCTCTCAAGGATCACTAGTGCATCCAACTCTTTCTATTGCTTTTTCTATTTATCTAATGTGTTAAACATGTTTAACATGTTAAAATTTCTTACACAGACTCAAGGTACACATTTTGAAGGGACATTTCACCCCAAAATCATTTAGTTACTCACCCTTATGTTGGTCCAAACCTGTATGACTTTCTTTTGTGAAACACAAAAGATGACATTTTGGAAAAATGTCTCAGTTCATGTCTCAGTGAACTATTCCTTTAAGATAATCTAACAAGGCATTTTCTCATTTTCTTCTTCTCTCTCATTCATCACGCTTGCCTCTCTGACAGCTTTAACTGTGGTGAATAAGAATGTCATCACTAGCATAAACACATAACACACATACAGTCACCATACTATGTTCTTCTCCATGTATGCATTGATTGAGTCCAGCTCTCAGTAGGCCTGTTACACATTGCACATGGCATAATGTCAGTAGTACTATTTTCAAATAGAATATGTCATCAGGCGTTCTTGTAGCAGTGATGGACATAGTCAATAGATAATGCCTGAACTAAGGCTCAGCTACATTCAATACATGCAGTCAATCAAGAGTATTACTCTGTGAAGAAACTCCTGGAAGGGTGTCAGACATTAGTTTATAAGAATTAAGACAAATGTCAGGAGAAAATTTTATATTTCACTTCCTTCAGCATGTAAAAAAAAAAAATAATAATAATAATAATTCGGAATGCCTCAGGTTGCTCACAAGCAGAACCATTTGAAGAACCTCTAGGTGCTTCATATATCCTATTGTGTACTCAGTGAACTTCAGTGTCTATTTCAAGTGCCTGAAAGCCTTTCCCTTGATTTATGACTACTGGAGGAACCGTTCACAAGACTTGAGACATCTGTTTTGTAAGTTCCTCAGAAAACTGAGCATTTTGAAAGGCTACCCAAAGGTTCTTCTACGCTTTCACCAGTCTTGGATTTTTTTAATTTTTTTTTTTATAAAGTAATGCATTCCAGTAAACAAACTTGATTTAAAACACAAAACATCATTTTGAGCAGCTTCTCCAAGACAAAACACATTAGGTGAGTGGGTGGATAGATCCTTTACAGAATAAACCAGAAATAACAGATGATCTTTAAAAAATGATGGCATCTTCCTCTAACATAACGGGTGGCTGCATATTGCGGTTGAGATCAGGCAGGAGTGGCATCATCCCAGTGTGGAGAGGTCTACCCCGATCTTCACTCTCTCACTCCCCCTCCCATTCTCTTTCTGTATCTCTCACTGATCCCACAGTGTAGTAAAGCGGATAGGCAGCTAAACAAACAGCGGAATCTTTTCAGTGAAGACGGCGACAGAGGTAAGAAACTTTTGTGTATTTATACCACCTAAATTCGCGATAATCGATGCCAGGAATACCTGGGCGAAATAGATGGAGCACCTCGTTACACTGTATGGGAGATCAGGCATCGTGGTTGCCCAGACTGCGCAGTGCTCTTATGAGAAGCCACCTGCACGCGCTGCGACTCACGCGCTTTATCCAGAAATCATGTAGAAGCGTTTCTGGCACAGCGCGTTTTTTGTCCGAATCCATGCGTCTCAAAGCGTGTGGGTTTTGAAGCTCAAATGTGTAGGTTTGACGTGATTTTTTTCTCGTGAATGTTACTTGTGTGGTGCCATATGACAGATTCTGCATATTCTTACATAGGCTGTAGTTCACTGGGAGCTGGTCTTAATCTATGGGCATGTAATAAACATGGAAAGCCACTGCAGGAGATGCACTTAGGGCGCACCGTTAGATCGCCACTGACAGATGTGCGGAGGGGATTTGGTATTAATACACCATGGTGGGGTTTTGTTGGCGAACTGCGTGACAAGGTTTCGGCTCACAGCAGCATGCATGCGATGGAAGCCCCAGTATTTCATAACTTTGACATGACTCGTTTTATCTCATGTATTATGCATGTGTATGTTTGTAAGAAGGAATGTCGGAAAGCATTGCGTCTCCATGAACTGTGTGGTGGAATTACATTCACAGCTCACAGGATGTGTGTGTTTGTACGGGTGAGAGAGTGAGAGATTTTGAATTATGATTAGTGCCTCTTTTAATATGCATCGATAAGTAAGTGTGACTCTGGCTTTGATTGGTCTCTATGACAGTTACAATTTCCAGGATAACCTGTTGGACATTCTAAATATATTATATCGTAAATATTCTAGTAATATATTCAATTTAAATGCACTCACATTATATAAAAGCATTATTTATTTTATAGAATTGAATACTTAATATGTATATATATATATATATATATATATATATATATATATATATATATATGTATATGTATATATATATGTATACATATATACACACACACACATATATATATATATATGTGTGTGTGTGTGTGTGTGTGTGTGTGCGTGTGTGTGTGTGTGTGTGTGGATGTATGTATTGTTTACATTTCTGTTTAAATTGTTTTAATTGAATGTTTTACTTGCTGTTTCTCTGTAATTAACTGTACAGTCTGCAAGTCCAAAATCTGAGTCGAAATTGTTTCTATACTTTTTTTAGTGTAGAATATATATATGGAATACATTTTTAAAAATATTTAGATATAAACCATATTGAGCATATAAACCACAAGAGCAAGAATGCTATTAAACTGAATATAAGCATGGTGGTAATTCGGCCATATGCACAAGGCCACTGGTAATTACAGCTGTGTTGATTTTCAGTAATACAGCATAATTGTGAGTGTGATATTGCTTATGTTATTCAACTTATTATTATTAAGTTATACTATTATAAATTATAATGCAATGTCAAATAACCTATGGTTCAGACAAAAACTGGAGAAATGGTTATATTAGTTTTTTCCATTTCTGTCAAAGATAATAGGTGTCAGAGAATCACGATATGGGTCGCTAAGAAATGCATAGCTTGTAAGTTGGTCTTGTGTAACATCAGTCAATTCATATCACATTATTTTGATTGGACTTAAAGATTTAACTGCATACATTCATCAGTAAAACATCTCAATACTGAAAATACATTTTGAATTTGCTAATCAATGTCACTAAATGACTTGAAAGTGACAGTGAAAGTGCTTATAGCAGATCTTAGCAGGATTACAATCCCATTGGTTTGCACAGGTGGGCGCCACAGTGCTCGATCCCACTCTATCAGTCATTGATGCTCGGAGCAATTAGCTCAGTTCCTCAGCCACATGAGCATAGTGTTTGCACAGATGGCCCAGGGCTCAAACGGCTATGGACACAAAGGTCAAGCCAGGAGGACATTTCGGACAATGTCTACCAGCATGACTCTGTTTTTGCATCCCTCAAGCTTCATGGTTTGAGGATGCACAATCTGGTCTTCAAATGGCCAAATGTGGTTGATGCTGCTTGGTGTATGAGATGAAACTGGCGTAATGAAGGAAATGGGCACTATGGATGATGTTGTTCTTGTGCACTTAATGCATCTTTCTCCTCACTGCACAGAGAGGCAGTAATTATGATGCCAAGCTCAACTGTCCCTTTGCTCCAAATACATCCCTAAAGACTGAATCCCTGCAGGCTTTCAATGTGCCTTTTAATTAGAGCCTTATAATGATATAAGAGAGACAGAGACTGAGGGAGAAAGTATGTGTGTTAAGGGGGAGGGGTGTCTTATATTCAACTTCCATTAATGAATAATGGCTTTGATTTAGTAATGAAGACTGTGGCTATGTTGCGTATGATGTCAGAACCGTTATGCTTATGAGGGGCAGTAGTTGTTTTTAATCACATCAAGTTTAGGCAGCACACTAATTCTGTATAAAATTAAATATAGTTTAAGTCAAGTCAGTTTTGCTTTGATTCAGTGGTAAATTATGTTGTAGAGAAGTGAAGTGGAGAAGTGCTGACTAGTGCTATTAAGAAATCATATGACTTGCTGCCTAAGCAAGCAACATAATCTGTAAAAGAGAGCTAAGGTGATTTCTTATGATGGTGAACGTATGAATGAGAGATGATATAAGTGAAACTCTGCATCTGTAAACATTTATCAAACATGTTTTTGTTATATTGTAACTTCTAGGAAAAAAAGAACATGTCTTTGCCCTTGGCAAGTAAGGAACCTGTTTCATCTAGCCATCTTGCATTTAAGCAAATGTTGTTGTGGTAATGAGGCTCTGGGTAATTAATAAATTATTTGACTTATGTAACAGCAGATAAATTTAGATTAAACTGAATGAGAATGACGATGACTGCGATGACAAAGAAGTAACTACACAACATTGCATTATTTTAAAATTAAACTAAGCTGATACTTTAGGTATTCTTAGATCTTTATTTTAGACTCTGTAAATATACTTGCGCCATCACCATCCCCATCCCCACATGATCCTAAGCATTTCAAATATAAACATGTAGGAAGCATTTAGTTCAAAGCAGTAAACAATTTGAAAACAAATATACAAAATGTAATATAAAACAATATATACACTACTGTTTAAAAGTTTGGGGTTGGTACAAATTTTTAATGCTTTTGAACGAAGTCTCTAATGTTCACCAAGGCTGCATTTATATGAGCAAATAATATTTTGAAATAGTATTACAGTTTAAAATAACTGTTACTATTTTAACATATTTTAAAATGTAATTTATTTCTGTGATGGCAAAGCTGAATTTTCAGCATCATTACTCCAGTATTCAGTGTCACATAATCCTTCAGAAATCAATATATTTGTTGATCAAGAAACATTTTTCAATGTTGGAAACAGTTGTGCTGCTTAATTTTTATTTTTATTTTTATTTTATTTTTTTGGAAACCGATGAAACTTTTTTTTTCAGGATTTTTGATGAATAGAAAGTTCAAAAGAACAGCATATATTTGACAATTTAATTTTTTTTTAAAATAGAGTTTACTGTTTGTTTTGATCTATTTAATGCACCCTTTCTGAATAAAAGAACTTATTTCTTTAGACAAAAAACTTGAACTTTTGTATGATGGTGTATACAATGTACAATAAATAAATAAATAAATAAATAAAACAACCTAACAACTCTAAAATTGTAACGACATTGTGTGTTTGTCACTTTCACGAATGTATACACTTACTCATTTTGTGATTTGAGGTCTAATCTGGTCATGATATTGCTTATGTTTTTAGCATGTAGATGAAAGGATTGTATGGATGGTGTATGCAATTTTAACAAGAGAATCTGTTGTTTGAATGATACCAGTTATGTCATTTAACATACATTAACATAATCTGTACACAAAAACATAACATAAGCCTGACACAAAAATGTAAATGCCTGATATTTTCAAGTTTTTACAACTTGTACTATCACCTCAGGAGGATGGTGCTTGATTTCACCCTGCAGTTCATTTCTAATTGGCTAAACTGATGTGTTACAACTCGAATCATGTTACAACACTCCCCCTGCAGTAAATTTAGTTACATTTTAAGAGACATGTAAATTCTTAAAGACACATGCAGATGTCTTCCAGGTATTGTCTAATGTGTGTCATTCTATACACACATTAGACCCACTCAAATTCACACATAATTTGCATTCATTAGTATGAATTTGCACTTGAGTGTGTGAAAGCAGACTCAAGACTTGTTTTTGTGGGCTGGTATAGTGGACGTGTTGCCCACCTAAACATGCTCATCATCTTCACACGTTTGCCCAGCGATGTCAAGACTCTTCTCAACAGATGATCTACAACTTCCTGCCAGTCAGGCTGTCTAAGTGTGTGTTATGATGATGTGCTGATTGTAATTGTTGTGTGTGTCTCCTCATTACGGAGTCTCATGATGATGGGTTAATGAGGCTTGCCTGTTTACCTTACTGTCACTTCCTATTGGCTGGCTCAGGGGGCTAATTACACTCCCAGTACTACAGGGGGCCCTAAATTACCTTAAGCACTGCTATTACAACATGGATCTGTTAGACTGTGTATGCAGACAGTCTGCGGACATGTTTGTTGAATCTTTGTATGTCCATACATTTAAATTAATACATTAAAAAGTTATTTAAAGTATGGAAATGTTTCCTAAAGTTGTCACCTGAAAGCGCTTCTTTTTTTACATGTTCTGAGTAACATCTGAGTGGCGTTGCTTTTTGGTTGTTTGTTTGTTGTTATATGGTTGGTAATGTGTTACTAGATGGTTAATTGGGTGTTGTGAATGCTTGTTAGGTGGTAGTTTACAAGTCCAAGTCAGAAAAGCCCACATTCAAACCAACAATTTGAGTTTGAAAAGCATGGAAAATAAACAGACATTTTAATTATTATATGAGTCATTCTACATGTATATATGAAAGGCAAAGGCAGTGTCACGCCACTTGACCATAAAGTGGTTTAGCATCATGTCATCTATGTATGTTTTAGGCCTTCTCTCTTTTTTGATTCATTGGTCTAATTTTCATCACATCTAGACCGAGCCGCTCTGAGAGGTGGACTGGGATGGAAGATAGATTGATATAGTATATGAGGGATGAATGAAAATGGCAGAGTGTGGAGAAAGATGTGATTAATATTCTCTCTGCATATATGTAAATTCATTTTCTGAGAGCAGACCTCTCATTCTCTTTCTCTCTCTCATTTCTTCACCCACACCATTCCCACCTCTGACATTTAAAAGAGCGATGTTACGATGTCCATCTTTGTACTTTACCAACTCAGAGAAAATGACCTTTCATTCACTCGGAACGACACTTAAAAGTATCTAACATAGCAGGAACTTTTCAGAGTTAGCCCTCTGTTCGACATTTAGCAACAATTTTACATTATTTTATAACACAGTGCTCTGGAATGGCCTTCTTGATTCTGATTGGTGAATAGACCTTAGTCAGTGTAGTGCTGTATTTACTTTTTGACAGAAATGAAAACATGAGGGATAGAACTACAGTGCATTCAACAGATTGCACTGTTGTTTAACTATATGCCAAATGCTGAACCATCTTTCCAAAAATAAATAAATAAATAACTAATAAAAACTTTCAGTAGACAAAAAATGTCTCTAGGACCTAAACAGTGCATGCCATTGTAAAGACTGAAAATCTGCCTTCACAGCCTGTATTTATCTGAATAAATTTGTATGAATTCGTATATAGTGTATGACCTGACTAAGGTCTATTGTGATCAATAAACTTTATAGGCCCTATCATACGCAAGTGTTTTTGCTAGTTTCAGCCCGATGCAGTTCTCACTTTCCCGTCCTGCGCCGCGTTGTTTAAATAGCAAATGCATTTGCGCCCATTTGTGTGCCCATGGGCGTGCTGGTCTAAAAAAGAGGTGTGTTCAGGCGCATTGTTGTCGCGTTGCTATTTTGAGGAACTGAAAATAGACTGCGCCATAGACCAACTCAAACCTAATCTAAAGTCAATGACGCAATTTTTTTTTTTTTGTTATTTAAAGAGCGCGTTAGTAGAAAATGCGCCTCTGGGCGGGTCCACAACGCGCGTTCACTTTGCTGATTAAACACAGGGACGCCAGCAGCACACAAACATGCCAAATATTAAAAATGAAAGGATTACAGTGTAAAAGAATGTTATTGTCATGATTGCTGGAGCCAGGAGAATTCACGAACTGAGAGTCTTTAATAATCCAAATAGGGAACATTGAGCACATGAAGACATTCAAGGACCGACAAACATGAACTGAATGGACTGGGGCTTATAAAGATAGGATAACGAGGGAACTAAAGAGACACACCTGGAAACCAATTAACAATCAGACTGGGGAGAAACTGGGACACGGAACACAACAAACACAGTACAAAATCCTGACATAACGCCCCCTCCCGGAAGGTGCGTCCTCGCACCGTAGTAACAATATGGGGAGGGGCGGGTGGGAACTACGGAGGCGGCTCAGGAGGAGGACGAACCCCGGGAGGGGGCCGGCGAACAGAGTCCAAGGGGGCAACGAAGGAAGGAGGAGCCAGGGAAGAGACAGGATGGAGGAGGGATGGCCGCCGACTCCGGGGGCCGACCAATGGTGGTGGAGCAGGTGGTGGAGGAGCCCGAGGCAGAGACGGAGAGCCAACGAGCCAGGGGGATGCTGAGGATCCGGGGGGCCAGGGTGGAGCCGAGGGCTCTGGCGACCAAGGTGGAGGCAGAGATCCGGAGATCCGCGGCGGAGCCGGAGCGACTGAGGGCCAAGGTGGAGCTGGCGGGTGGAAGGAGCCCAACGGAGCCGTTGGGATGGAGCGACGAGGCACAGCCAGAGGAGAGTAGTCCCGAGGCGATGACGGGTCGACACCCGACCAAGGCGGAGCTGGAGGGATGAGGGAGCCCGGTGGAGCTGATGGATAGACAGGTGACGGTGGAGGCGAGGGAGCTAGGAGCCGAGGTGGAGCCGCTGGGTCTACGGGCCAAGGCTGAGTCCAAATAGTGAGGCTGGAGGCGGAGGTGAGAGGTTCTCCAGCCACGGCGACGATGGAGGATGGCAGACCCATGGAGCTTGCACCGCATTGATGGTGGGCTGAGGGCGAGCAGAGGGGCTGCCAGACGACAGCGGTGGAGGAGGCAGGAGCAGGTGGGAGGGCGGGCATTTGTCAGACTCCGGGCTTTCAGGGTGAAACTCTGAAGGACGCTTTCGAGGAGCGGGCACAGGGGGGCGTTCTGGAGGAGCGGACACTGGAGGGCGCTTGCGAGGAGCGGGCACAGGGGGGCGCTCTGGAGGAGCGGAGCTGGCTGGGACCAGCGGAGACGAAGGAGAGAGGAGAGGGAGAAAGTCGACCTCCAGGTCAGTTACCAAGTCCAGCAGCCCCAGATGTCCTATTAGCTCACCCTCAGCCGCGGTGCAGGGGGCGGAGCTCCACTCCGCGCTCACACCGTCCACGGCTGGCTCCCTCGTTGTGGGCACTGTCGCTGGCTCTCGCACCTGATTTGACGTGTTGGGCTCAACTTCCGGGACAATCTTCAGCTCAGTCGCTCGGCTTGGCGCTGGCTCGTTGATCGTCAACGGTGGGCTCGGGCTGATGCTCCACACCGCGGGGAGTTGGTGGGCCGGGCTCTGGGTCAGGAGATGGAGTAACCACTCCACGAAGGCGGCGAATTCCTCTCGAGGACCATCCTCGGACGACAGCGCTCTGCTCGCGTTGTTCAAGCTTGCGTCATAGAATGAACAGAGCGCATCGTCTGGGTAGCTGGTGGCGTTAGGTACACACAGGAACAGTCTTGTATGGTCCTCGAGAGATCTGTCCCCCTGCTCCAGCAGGAGGAGGAGGAATTCAGGCCGGACGAGAGGATCCATGGGGCACAACGGAAAGAAAAAACACTGAGTACAAAATGGAAACAAAAACGGAGGGTACACACACGGAGGTCACTGTCTTGGTCGATCCTTATGTCACAATCGCTGGAGCCAGGAACGAGGAGACACAGAGAATTCATGAACTGAGAGTCTTTAATAATCCAAATAGGGAACACTGAGCACATGAAGACATTCAAGGACCGACAAACATGAACTGAATGGACTGGGGCTTATAAAGACAGGATAACGAGGGAACTAAGGAGACACACCTGGAAACCAATTAACAATCAGACTGGGGAGAAACTGGGACACGGAACACAAGAAACACAGTCCAAAATCCTGACAATTATTGTGTAGGCTACATAAATATAAAAATGTCATACATGTCATAATGGATAGTCATTGCGTGCATCAGAATTAGCCTACCTATTTGCTCACGCATGAGCAGATCCGTTTGGTCTCTGGAGACGTGTTCAGTCTGTGCGCCTTAAAATTCCGCCATTTAAATAGCGAATCCGCCATGGCGCGAGCGCAACTCGCTCTTAAAGGGAATGGGAGATGAGACTCTGATTGGTTTATTGCGCGTTAGCCCCAAAAACACACCCATTACTCATTAAGAGAACAGGAACAACCCTGTTAGACCACGCTCCGGGAGCGCCGACCGTTTTTCCCGTCGTTATACTAGCAAAAGTGGGTTCGTAAATGCCTTAAGTGCACCTGTGCCATGCGCTTTAGATCATGTGCTTAGATCTTTAAAATAGGGCCCTATGTTTATTATACGTGTGCACTGCAGGTATGTCCCTTGCCGCTTTAAATGTTTGAGCTGTTTAACATCACGTGGATTCTGATTGGCTGTCAGTGTTTTTTTATCATTCCTCTATGTTGGTACAGTTATTGATGTGGTTTGGACTTCACAATTCTCATAAAATTAGAATGATGATTAAAATTTTATGGTTATAGTTATACTTATCATCATGCTGTGAACAGAAACCAGCTCTACTTTTACTACTACCAGTCTGCTAGGCTGCTACTGGTATCACACTGCGAACTCGCTACTGCTTCGCTTGTTTCATACAAACACAACTGGCACCATCTAGTGTCCCACTTATTGTTTGTGAAAATGATCTAGGTGGACTTAAGTATTAATATTACTGTAATAATGCTTAAGTGTTAGCCTTGTTGCTAGGCTGATTGCTTTATAATGGTTATTTTTATGTGCAGAATTTTTTAAATAATATACGGGTAAATTATAAAATAACTAGGCCTATACTGATATTAAAATAATCAAATCAATATTTCATATCCACATATCTATTTATTTAGTGAGTAGCTGTGTAATTAGAGGGATAATGTACAGCCAGAGTGATTTCGCATCACCCCGAAGGGGTTTATTTTGTGATAATGACAGTCTGATGGTACATTATCCCTTACATAATACACGTTTTGGCTAAGATCAGGATTTTATTTTATAGAGTATTCCATCCCAAGAAAGAAAAAACAAATTGGTCCATCACTCTCTCAGCCTCAAATTGACAATCATCGGGCGATAATGTCCGAAGAGCAGTGTTCTACACAGGCAGCAACATTACCACACAACCCTGATAAGAGAACTAGGGAGAGGGAGAGGGAGAGGGAGAGGGAGAGGGAGAGGGAGAGGGAGAGGGAGGGAGGGAGAGAGAGAGAGAGAGAGAGAGAGAGAGAGAGAGAGAGAGAGAGAGAGAGAGAGAGAGAGAGAGAGAGAGAGAGAGAGAGAGAGAGAGAGAGAGAGAGAGAGAGAGAGAGAGAGAGAGAGAGAGGGATTTGGGAATTAGCATAGATATTCAAATTTGTCAAAAACGCAAATGTGTCAAATGCACATTCAATATAAGGTCACTGCAGTTTGCCCCCTACTGAAGCATTTGAGTAAAATATTTCAAAATATTATGTTGCTGGCTATTTTTAAGCCTCTCTTACTATAACAAACAATTTACGTTTTAATGCTTTAATGACTATAAGCACTAGAAAATAATTTTGAAGAGACATTAGTGACTTGACCTGAAACTAATTGAATTGTTTTGTTTTATAAGAGCAATATGTATCATTTCTGCTTTTGTACACATCTGAAATAGATAATTATTTACCATTTTACCTTCAGTGATATAATGAATTTGCAGTAAAGGAAAGGTTTCCGTGAAAACCGATATCCCAATTAACATCTGTTGCAGCATTTTCATCATGCTTACTGATCTTTAATCACCTACCTGTTTGATTTTGCATCACAATTAGTGCATCATAATTGTTCTTTTTATGTATGGCTTGCTCTTGTTTTGAAATATGACAGATCTGTTTATCTGTGCCTGGATCAGTACAGCTGTTCAACTCATCAACTCAGTTAGTGTTCACGCTATACATACAGAAAATGACTATGTGTTCATATATGAGCAAGAGAAGGCATACGTGATGAGAGACTTTTGTGTGTGTGTGTATGTAGGGGTACCATCTGCCATCTGCAGCACTCTATGCCAGGTCTGTTACCCCCCTATCATCCACTAGTGAGTGTGTGAAGCATACAAACCTGGGAGACAGAGAGAAAGAGACAGAGAAGCTGAGAAATAGCAGGATTTGTAGCAATAAGTAACCAGGAGTGTCTTGGTGATCTTTTCTTCTGTCTTTCCCGCTTCAGTTAGAAGAACCACTGCTCAGAGAACAGCTCCGAATCACAGATACTGGTGTTTTTTTCTGCCTGTCCCAGTTCAGTGTTTTGGCAAAAACATTTTTTTGATTCTCTGCCCACATCTCAGCTCCCACCCTCTCTCTCTCTCTCTCTCTCTCTCTCTCTCTCTCTCTCTCTCTATCTCTCTATCTCTCTCTCTCTCTCTCTCTATCACCAGCACCATGTAAGAATCAGTCTCAGTATGCCAAGCTTTCTGTAGTTTTACTGGTTAATCTGATATATAGTTGTTCTCTATTACATTTAATGGTGTTAGAGGAAAGAGCAGGACCTCACAGAATCTGCAGGAGCAGAATTCAGCGGGGGCTGGTTGCACCAGCTGTGAACAACTCAGCCTAGTTGGAAATTAAATGAGCGCTAAGCTACAACTTTTGCAGCCTTAAATATGTGAGCATTACACTATTAAACTTAGTTAAAACATAACCTTACAGAGTATCTAAATATTCACAGAAGCCAACCACGAGTAACATCTGGAACAAAATGGCAAGGTGATTGGATTACAAAAATGAGATCATGTTCTGTGTGAAAGACTTAAATCCTTCAGACACATACATTTACACTCGACATTTACACTCGTTTAGCTTTTAAGAGATTGAACATTAAATGAAAAAATTACTTCTTAGTGGGTCTTGAGCACAAAACCTAAAAAACACACTTTCCTCTGTGTCACCTGATATTACTTGTTCATGTAGGGCTTCATTTACTACAACAAAAATGTAAATAAACAAATGTCAGTTTTTCCAATTTTTTTTTTTTTTTGTATTTTTATAGCTTTCCTTTATATTGTTATCTTATAGTTTAAGATAGACTTCTTAAATAGACTTCTTAAGCTATAATATAAATAATATATAACCATCTAGATTTCATAGACTATAGATTTCATGAATTATTTATGTATCCTATTTTAATTTTAATTAAATTTCATCACCATTGACTTTCATCCTATAGACAATAAATAAATAGATAAATAACAAGACATTTCTCAAAATATCTTCTTTTGCAATGACATGAGAGTGTGTAAATGTTGATAGAATCCCGTTAAGAACCAATGGTGCAACCTAATTAAGTTAATTGAGTTTTAACTTTTAGTTTAGTGTGAACTCTATGTCTCATCTAATTGAATTGTTTTGTTTTATAAGAGCAGTATGTATCAATTCTGCTTTTGTACACATCTGAAATAGATAATTATTTACCATTTTATCTTTAGTGATATAATGAATTTGCAGAAAAGAAAAGATTTCAGTGAAAACCAATATCCCAATTAACATCTGTTGCAGCATTTTCATCATGCTTACTGATCTTTAATGACCTAGCTAAGTTTGATTTTGCATCACAATTTCAGTACTCATTTTAAGTAAGGCCGTACATATGGCTTGTGCAACCCATACAGGTCATTTATATCCACCTTCTGATAATGGACACTTTCAGTGAACTGGACATTTTCTGTCTTCAAAATTTAATGGTGCTTTAATAAGGTAGAAGCAAGAAGCAGAAAAATGAGGACATGTAGCTTCCTGCCCTGCACAGCAGTGTTTTCATTACCTAAATCATAATGATTTTCCCAGCCCTGGATTGGTGCACAGCATGGCCCTGAATAGTTAAGGGACACTTTAATAAACAGAATATCGTGAAGTGAGAATTAATTCACCACCCATTCACTGCCTGTTTGCATTTTGTTTTGTTTGCAATATCAGTGTGAGAAAAAAAAGGCATGGTTGAGCCTGTTGTGTGCTTTCTGGTTTGATTTGATTCTCTCCCATACATATTTATACTGCCTGTGCACTTCAAGGCAGGCTGGAGTAATGTGTTTAGTGTGTTAAATGAGAATGCAAATGGTTTTATAACACTGGTTTTGTTTGAGCTTGATTGTTGGTGAAAATGGTAATGATATTCATGTGCTTTATTTGTAATAATGTTAACAATAACTGAAAACACACCTGGGAAAGTGCTCATTTTAGAGTAGTCCTCCAGAGAGCAACTTCAAACTTGATAACCTTCTAAAGCACATAATCCGTGAAAGTGTGAGGATCCCACAACTCCCACTGGATTTGTTGCTTCTTTTTGGTCTTTAGTTAGTGCAGCGATTCTACAAGAATGACTTTCACTATGTGTGTACTTTTTTCACAGCAGTCCTCTGTCAGAGTTTGAAAAGTTGAGAGTCAAACAGGATCCTAACTCTCTTCATAGAGCTGAAGCCAGTAAAAGAACACTGACACATAGTGCTGCATCTGTGTTATAAGTTTAGCTTATGGTTGCATCAAACTGACTTTCCTCTAAAATTGGTGACAAAACTATTGTTGGTTCAAACAGAAATACACATTTTTATTTTCTCAAATTGAAATTGATATATTGCTATTTCTCTGCCTTTAAACAGATTTAAGAGGTGAACGTCCATGTAAATAGCTCAAGAAGTAGACAATAGTTCAAGCAGCACAGAGGTCACTGTTTTTTTCCTGGGAATGCATGAATTGAAAAACTGTTTGAATGCAATCCAGGTTGATTTGGATGAAAGAGACTACTTTTATCCACATGCATAAATGTAATCTGTATGTGTGTTTTGAACGTGACCTACAGCACACTTTAACTCTCTGAGGTCACTTGAATTAGCTTTACTGAGAGTCTTTATAGAAATTCATTCATTTGGCTGCACTGAAGAGTGAATTAGAAACGTTCCTTTCCTTTCCTCTTGCACACGCTCATTAGATTTGTTATGCCCACTGTTGCTCAGAAAATGTAGTTTTTTTTTGTTTTGTTTTGTTTTTTTGAATTAAGAGGTTGACTGGGCACAGTAATTATAATGAATGGAAGATAACTGTGTTAGTTAAGTTACATACTGATTTATAAAAACACACCCTCCTTTTTTGGACTCTTCTTACGAAGGTTATATCGTGCCAACATTTCTTATTTTATTCTATTTAATTTATATATTTTTTTAACAATTATAGTGTATTTCTCCATGATGTGATCCTCAATAATTTTTTATTAGTGTATCTTAAGTGTGGTTAATTCAGTAATTTTCATTTTTGTTGTTCTGGGAACTTATATTTTGAATAGTTAATTTAGATCAACCTTGTTTATTTATTTATTTTATTTATTTATTTTAACAAGTACCCTGACCCTAGTAAAAATGTAATATATTTAAAGTACATTTTTTCATACTAAGTATAGTTAAAATCTATTAACACATTTACTGACATATTACTCAAGACTTACTAAAAATTCTAATTAAACTTTATTTAGAGTATCACTTGTGTACAATGCAGATTTCTTAATATTAAGCCTAAAATGTGTTTTAATGTCGCTATTGATGAGGATTGTATGATCTTTGAATAATATATCGGTCTTTAAATGCAAGATATTTAAAGTGTACCTGAAGTATACTTGCAATAGTTACACTTTAGCACAATCAAATATACTTCAGTAGTTGGATCTTTAGTTGGAGTTCAGCACTACTTCTGCACAATTAAAGTGTGTTAAGCACAAAATTAATTTTTCAATTTTGCAGACTTTAAGTACACCCTACAATTGCAGGGTATTTTTTATTAAGTACATAAATATGTAAATGTATTTGTAGTATACATAAATGTATTTCAAATACATTTTAGCATATTTATTTTTCACTAGGGGATATATCTGTAAAAGTGAAACATCACAAGTGATTCTTTTTGAGGAAAGTGCATCCTCAGTTAGTGGGCAGATGCAGCGGCACACATTTCTGAGTGTGTGAACGTGTGTACAGAAGAGGTCACTTTACTGGTCTGTACTCAGACCCTTATCAGACTGACATGTTCACTCAAGCACAACATGTTTGCAAGGTCAGCAGTCACCAATGGGACTTCCATTTCGAACTCTTTCTCCCTGTGGACCCACACTAGTATTATACAGTTACTGAGGCACATAAATGGAGACACAGCCGCTAGACTGGGGCTAAATGTGTCCGCTGAGACTTATCAGGACACTTCTCTTCTGGTGCTTTTTAAACTCAATATATATACACTGCCGTTCAAAAGTTTGGGAGCAGTATGGTTTTCTAATGGTTTTTAAAGAAGTCACTTATGCTCTCCAAGGCTAAATTTATTTGATCAAAAATTCAGAAAAAAAACAGTAATATTGTGAAATATTACAATTTAAAATAACTGTTTTCTATTTTAGTATACTTTAAAATGTAATTTATTCCTGTGATGCAATGCTGAATTTTCATCAGCCATTGCAATCATATTTCACAATAATCAAAAAATGGTGAGCATAAGAAACTTGGCCATTTGGTCAGTGGCAGCCCAGATAACCTCTAAACTATATACTCATCTATTAAACTCCCCAAACTATCTTACTCTCATTTTCTGTCACTATTTCTCTGTCTGTGAGTCATGACTGGCTTCTATTTTCAGAACCATGGACAGCTCAGTTACTTCTGCGCTCAATCAGGAAAACATCACATGCTTCAGACTTGCTCCCATCATGCAGAGATTAGCTGCTTTCTGATTCACAGGGTTTTACATGCTGAAAAGGGCATACAGAAGTCACTTTAATTGGCAGAATTTGTTTAATTCATTTATTCATTTGGATCTCACAAGGTATAAGTTTGTGTTTGTGTTTACTGTTGCATTGGTTAATTTTCACTTTTTTATTCGAATATAACCATAGAATTTCCACATCTTATGATGTGGATATAGTATCTATATGATACTCTTTTGCAATTCATATTGCTGACTCTAATGTTGAAAGACAAATTTACTAAAATTCATTGGTGCTTCATGGTGTGCTACTCTCATTTCTGAAGGTGAAAAAAAAAAAATGAAGAAAGAAAATGTGGTTCTGATTTGAAATCAAAGCCTGGATAACTAGATACATTTTTTTGTTGCACAAAACATGGCATGTAGTCTAGTGCCAGAAGAGATCACTTTACTTACTATTTTACTGCAGGATGTAACATTTAGGCTTCCCGTTGAGCCAAATGTCTTACGAGGCATATAATGGATTAGTAGCCTTTTATTTCCTTTCAAACCCTAATGTTCCCTTTAAATTTTGATGAAATAATCATGGTAATGGAAGAGGCCAGAGATAATAGAATCCTGTTGAAGATTTTAGATTCACAGTAAGGGGTGAAGTAGAGGGCTGACGCTGAATATTTTGATTCGTTTAGCCTTCACTTTACTGTTCACTCCATGGAAAAGCGTTCACCAGGATTAGCACAAACCTTGGGTGTTTTACTGATTTTGCCCAGTTCCTCTGTCAGTGGCCAGCCCCTCAATAAGCTGCTCTTTGTGCGATCTCTAAATCTGATCTATTCCATGATTCAGCATTAGAGGATTAGTAATGATGCATTGCCCAATGGGCTTCCCTCTCGCATGTGATTGGGTCAGGGGATAAGGAATCAGGTCAACCCGTGTCTGGCACCATAGCATTTCCCACAAATCTCAGCAGCATTTGTATTTCAGGGTAAATGTTGATTTCCATGCCAAAGCAGGGGGACTTGAGAGCCTCGGGGGCAGTGATTCCCCTTCACAAACACAAATTTCATATCTCTGTCTGACAACCAATCATAATGCTTTCTGCTACTTGTGCAAGATGCATGCCTAATTTGTTCTAAGTGAGTCATATGTCACCCTGACACATCTTGACTTGAATTACTGCCTTTTTTGTTTTTTTATGCACACATGAAGTTCAACTTTTGTACTTTTGACACAGAAAGTCAGACGAAAATGCTCCTGACTAAAACGGCAGTTCTTTTTAAAGCACCAGTAAGTTTTTCTTTTGAATACGGTGTACCTATTAATATTTTATTTTTCTATTTTGCATTTTTTTCATATAGGGAATGTATAGGATTTATCCCTGTGAAGGATATAAAAATAGATCCATTAGTTTTAAGTGGCTAAATATTGTAATGTTAATAATTAAAAATGTCATTTTTGTGATTACATAAGTTTCCTACACTGAAATTTATTGGTATTTCCTATATATATATATATTTCTTTGTTCTTTGACAGTGGCCTTCAGCTCTGTCTTCTGGTCTCTTGTTTCTCATTTTCCTCTTGACAATACCCCATAGATTCTCTGTGGGGTTCAGGTCTGGTGAGTTTTCTGGCCAGTCAAGCACACCAACACCATGGTCATTTAACCAACTTTTGGTGCTTTTGGCAGTGTGGGCAGGTCCCAAATCCTGCTGGAAAATGAAATCAGCATCTTTAAAAAACTGGTCAGCAGAAGGAAGCATGAAGTGCTCCAAAATTTCTTGGTAAACGAGTGCAGTGATTTTCAAAAAACACAATGGACCAACACCAGCAGATGACATTGCACCCCAAATCATCACAGACTGTGGAAACTTAACACTGGACTTCAAGCAACTTGGGCTATGAGCTTCTCCACCCTTCCTCCAGACTCTAGGACCTTGGTTTCCAAATGAAATACAAAACTTGTTCTCATCTGAAAAGAGGACTTTGGACCACTGGGCAACAGTCCAGTTCTTCTTCTCCTTAGCCCAGGTAAGACGCCTCTGATGTTGTTTGTGGTTCAGGAGTGGCTTAACAAGAGGAATACGACAACTGTAGCCAAATTCCTTGACACGTCTGTGTGTGGTGGCTCTTGATGCCTTGACCCCAGCCTCAGTCAGTCAAATTCTTGAATTGATTTTGCTTGACAATCCTCATAAGGCTGCGGTTCTCTCGGTTGGTTGTGCATCTTTTTCTTCCACACTTTTTCCTTCCACTCAACTTTCTGTTGACATGCTTGGATACAGCACTCTGTGAACAGCCAGCTTCTTTGGCAATGAATGTTTGTGGCTTACCCTCCTTGTGAAGGGTGTCAATGATTGTCTTCTGGACAACTGTCAGATCAGCAGTCTTCCCCATGATTGTGTAGCCTGGTGAACCAAACTGAGAGACCATTTTGAAGGCTCAGGAAACCTTTGCACGTGTTTTGAGTTGATTAGCTGATTGGCATGTCACCATATTCTAATTTGTTGAAATAGTGAATTGGTGGGTTTTTGTTAAATGTGAGCCAAAATCATCACAATTAAAAGAACCAAAGACTTAAACTACTTCAGTCTGTGTGCACTGAATTTATTTAATACACGAGTTTCACAATTTGAGTTGAATTACTGAAATAAATGAACTTTTCCACGACATTCTAATTTACTGAGATGCACCTATATATATATATATATATATATATATGGTAAAAAACAAAACAAAACAAAACAAAAAACAAAACAAAATAAAATAAATAAAATAAAAATACGGCGTGGTTATGGCTGCAAGTCGATATTGAATAACTTACATTTTAGACACAATATTGCCGGTTACGTTATTTATTTATTTATTTTCACAGAGGAAATGTATATAGGATTTATCCCTATGAAGGATATAAAAATATATCCATTAGTTTTAAGTGGCTAAATATTGTAATGTAATTAATAATGTCATTTTTGTGATTACATAAGTGTCCTACACTAAAATTTATTACTATTTCCTATTTTTTGTTTGTTTTCTGGTTAAAAAAAAAAAAAAAAAAAAAAATGGTGGTGTTATGGCTGCAAGTCAATACTGAATAACTTACATTTTAGACATATTACTGCCGGTTCATTGTCTATTTTTGCTCCACCAAGGAGTAGAGTTTCAGACAAAGTCAATGCAGTTTTAACCCTTTAACATCACCTAGCATTTCTGAAGTCAGTGTTTTTGAATGAATTGCTTGAGTGATTCAGTGACTATAAAATAGCTTGTTGCGTTCCTGAATGAATCAGCACATTTGAACAAGACAATTAAATGAAACATTTAGTGATTTACCCATAAAGACCATGATGTACTGCCACGTACTGGCATAACAATGTAAATGCAGAGAGTCACTGATTATTCCCCACCACAGAGTGAACAGCTAAACAAGCAGTGAAAATCCCGGTGCTGTTAGACTGTGTCAGCACTCTTGGGACGCCACTCATATTCAAAGACCGTAACTAAATATCGCATAATATGAAATAACTTTTCCCAAATTAAATCCAGCCAGTTTGTTCATATCTTTTTTCCTTCGCCAAAAACCTTTGCCAAAACATTAAGCTTTGTGTATTGCCAAGCAATGCACAGACTGGAACTGTAAATTTAATTGAACTCCTTTTCAATGACTGATTTCCTTTTTAATAGCTATACACCTCACTCACTTCACACCCCGTTCACAGTCTGGTCATCCTTCCTCACTCCCACATTACCTCCCTGCACTGCTTGATTATCACAGGCGAGCCGGTGCTGGGCGCACAGCCGTATTCAGGCTGGTCGAGGGAGATTGAGCATTGAAAGTGTTATAAGCGCTTGCTGTCATGCTCTGCTGCTCACCGGGGTTAGAATGGCAACAGTTGTGATGACTGTGCAAAATGGGATTATTGCAGTGTTGAGATTGTAACACACTGTGGTCCTAAACAATACAAATGCAGAAGGAGAGAGCAGGAGGAGGCAGTGCATGGGTTGATATGGTAGGCGCTGTTGTTCAATGTGCACACTAAGTTACACTGATCTGGCTTACCTTTGTTGAGGTTTATGAAGGACGAGGGAGCCTGCAAATACAGCAGTTGTTTTTAGTAATGTTTCCATATTGAAAATACTTACTGAAGGGCTTGCAAAAAAAGCTGCTGAGTCTTTTTCGAGAAACTTTAGCTTGAAATGATGGTTTGTAAATGCTATAACCGGTGTACAGTAGTTTAATTAGCAAGTGTGGCCTGGTTATGTAACACTTATTAATTCTGAGTGGCTGGTTAGTGTAAGGCTTTAAAAACAGATGGCACAAATGGACAAGGAAGGGAGAGAAAGAGATTAACTGAGATGGAGGGAGATGCACACAGTTTCAGAGTTGAGTGAAATCATCAGGAAAGAGGGATGGAAGGCAGGAGAGACAAAGAGAGAGAGAGAAGCAGCCTGTTCAAAGCAGTTCACGCCCTACTGACTCACTAACACCCCAGAGTGCCACATGACCACATGCATGGAGGCGTCAGAGCGCCTGGGGACAATGAAAGAGAAGAAAAGATGGAGTAGAGAGTTAGGGCAAGGAAAGAGTGAAGTTCAGTTTCCTTTGAATATATTAAAGTTAACAAGTCAGTGCGAAAACCAACAGGGAATCTAACCAATCACAGTAAAAAATTGAACTGCGGTCTGTATTACTTATTAAATGTGTCCGTTAGCATTCCCATTCATCTGAAGAGTGACTGCCACACTGACCTCTTGATTTCAACACACTAAAACTAAAAGCTGAAAACTGAAAGAAAAAAAAAAAAAAAAAAAGAATGTTTAATTGCTGCTTTAAATTTCTAAGTGAAATCAAAGTGGTGCAAGTTCATCATACATTCAACCACAATTTATTTATTTATTTGGTTTAGAAAATTGCGTTAAAATACTTAACACTCAAAGTAGAAATGACAGAAATTATTGTGGGAAATTAAATGGATGCTGAATGGCTAAGCATCTTCAAGCAGCTGAAGAATATGAATGTGTTTTTTTTGTCCATTTTATTTTAGCTCTTAGATGTATACCAAGAAAATGACAAACTCTAGTTTTATTTGGCTTGAACCCTGGAGATTCTTTCTCAATTGCAGTGAGAGGCCACTCCACAGCTGTTGACATGAGCTTGAAAACAGCTGGATGCCAGTTTCCCCACTCTGCCCATGAGCCATGTGTCCCTCTTTATCACCTGCCCAGGGTGCAGCGGCACCAGCACTGGGAGAGCTAGAGTGATTCTGACTGGTGCTCAAAAGACTCACCCTCAGCCCTTGATTGAAGATCTGTGTTATGTAATATATTTTTTGTTACAAAAATTAGATTAATTCATTTATTAATTATTAACTCTATAATGTAAAAATTACACTACCATTCAAAAGTCAGTTTTTTTGGTCAGTAATTAAAAAATGTTTCTTGAGCAGAAAATCAGTATATTAGAATGATTTCTGAAGGATCATGTGACACTGAAGACTGAAGTGATGACTTCAGAAAATTCAGAATTCAGCTTTGCCGTCACAGAATCATTTACAATATGTTTAAAAAGAAATATAGAAAATAAAGGACAAAAAATTAAAAAAAAAATAAATGCAGACTTGAACATAAGACTTTTAAACGGTAATGTATACTATGAAAATTATACCTTATATGTATGAAAACTTTAAAATGTCCCTTAATAATGAAGCATTAAGATACTTATAAAAGTATGCTGTGTTTTTTAAAAGTTTCAAAGTCCCGAAGCCACTCAATTGAAGGAGAGACCCAGGTAATAAAACAACTTAAGAACAGGTGACTTTCCTCTTAAAACTTGATTAAAACTTAATGGATCTATGCAGTGACATTGTGAGAGTTTAAAAGCTTCCCCTTTCCCTCTCCTGTTTGCCCCTTTTGAGCCCTTTAACCTGACACCATCTACATTCTTATGCAAACCTCAACCACAATGGAAAAACATGCCTGTGGCGACATTTCTTCAAAATGATATTACAGTTGTACATTCCCTTAATTAACTACTTTTAATGGTTAACCATGATTTTATTACAAGTGTACATGTTTTTTTCTGGCTGATTAATTACCATTTGAATAACCACATAGTTTTACTACAAATACCATGGTTAAACTATGGTTAATTTGTTGTTACCATGGTTTAACTACAATAACCATGTTTTTTTGGTTTTATTTGTAGTAAAAGTGAAATGTCCAGTGAGTGACGCTAAAAGACTGTTCACTTTTATCTGTACCAGGTGAGCAACCGAACCGGTATTATACGTTAGAAAAGCCATACATGTGGAGCTGGTTATGTGATGCAAAGGCACAATGTATTAGTTCACAAATCATGCTCTATAGTAACTTGTTTTGAGGTCATAACATACTATTATGCAAGGAAACATGCAAAAACGGCTGCCACTGATGTTCCTTTCCGCTAGTAACTGCAGTGAATTTTATGTATAGGTTTTGGGGTTGTGAAAAACTGTAGGTAGGGGCACGTTTTTCCAAAAACCTAGGTTGATTGAAGAAAAGAAAAGGCTTGGAAACTTTGAGAAACATCATAATTTCGTGTTGTCTGAAAAAGCAAGTGTTTTGCTCCCTGAGCATGCCTGTTGTTAAGCAGCGGCAAGACTGATGGGTGAAAATTAAAACAAGAGGATTTATGAAAACCTCATTTCTGCGCTGAAAAGAATGAAGGGAATTTTGGATGTGTGCTTTCTAAACAGGCTTTGATGATTCAAATACGACAGTTCCTGATTAAAACCACAGGATGCTCCTTGTCATTGAAAATTTAAGAACAACCAGTACTCAATCATGAATCTGACTTATCCATTGGGTACATGGGAAGTTTGGCAATGTGTCTACGCATTTGAAGCTCTGTCTAGAAATGAGGAAATTAAGATATCTACTAATAAGCATTAGTTATGTATAGAATTATTGGTCTGTCTAGGAATGTTGGAGAGTTTTAACACTGGCCCAACAATTTATTGTCCTCGTGTTTCTTGTCCAGAGCAAGTTGTTCACATATATTCACAGTGTCATGAGTCCTCAGCAAAGTTGAGAATCTGGCTTTATCCACTTTATAAACAAGTTGACATAGCTGCATCACATTTCTCCGGCCAAGATGATGGACCCTCCAAGTTTTATGTCATGAGACTTTCATTACACAGGCAAGAGCCACTGAAAGAAAGCCAGAAATGTTGAATTCCTCACAAAAAACTGTAAAAAGTAAAGGAGAAACTCACATACTGGACTTCTAGCATATGGTGAATGACCGCGCTGATCTGTTTCTTCATGGCCTACATGATGGAGTGGCAGAGAGATGATTATTGTTCCCAAACCTCCTTGGCAGGGAATTCTGAAAGCTGTCTGTACCCACAGAGTAATTTGAATGGGGTCAAACTGATGGATTTCTGGGCAATTATTTAATGCCAAAGAGGATGTATGGGATCCTGAGGTCCCGGTCTAAAGATTGAGAATATCTGAGAGCCAATTTTCCTTCACTTGCGTGCCATGTGCTTCTGTTTATTCAGTGGCCAGGATGTTGAGTCATCTGCACAGTGTTATACAGAGCAATGATTAGCATGTGGGATGCCCAGATTCATACCTGCTTTTGTACCATTTTCTGCATAGACTTGAATTATATGATTTATGTTAATTCAAGGTGAATGTTAATGTGCTCTTTCAACATATAAATGCTTATCACTTTTCAATGTAAAATTTTCATTTAATTATACAATGTAAAAGTCCTGTTTGAAAAGACGTTCAGGACATTTGAGGGAACTATGCTTTTTAAATCACTATAAAAAAAAAACAAAAAAGTAGATTTCCTTAACGTGTGTGTGTGTGTGTGTGTGTGTGTGTGTGTGTGTGTGCGTGTGTGTGTGTGTGTGTGTGTATATATATATATATATACATATATATAATTTTTTTTTTGAAGATCTACCTGTTTATATAACCAAATGCCCAACTGTTTCTGTTTATCATTCATCTGTCTGTTCTGTTAATTAATTTACAACCCAGTTTTGTGCACCTGATCCAGTGTTTTTACATCTGTTTTTGGCTTAGGTAAACTAGGAGGACTGTGACCTGCAAATCCAGCAGGCTGCTTGTAATGTCTTAGCACAGACTTAAGGATAATGTTTTCTGAGTGGTGTAATCATGCATTCGTCTGAAAAGAAGTACAAGCTATTACAATACAAAACAACCAAAAAATAGGTCTTGTTCATTACAATAAAATTAAGATATTAGAACCTGTATCCATGTCAAGAATATTCATCAACAGTATATCTCCAAACTAAAGTAACCAATGACTCATTGTTTCTTCAATAAAATCTGAGATGATTCAATATTATGAATATTATGAATAAGTAAAACCCCCATGTCACAAACATGCAGAGTACATGAGAGAGATGAAAGCGAGATAAATATGTGCGCCTGTTTCATACGAGATTGTGAGCTTGCTAATGTGTATTTTTAGCAAGGCCTAATATCAACATGACGATCAAAACTGTAGCAGTAATGTTTGCAAAATTACTCAATGCACAAAATGTGTGCTAATGATTTTCCAAATCACTTCACTCTGTATCTTTCAGTTTATTTTAAAAAATATTATGTGCACTTAGTGTATCTGGAAAAGATACTTGAATTCTATTATATTGCAATTAAAGATTTGCAATTCATATTTTATTATTAAGTACAAGAGCTTGTTTTTTTTTTTTTTTTTTACATAATGTTACAACTTATGTAACTTAATATAGTGTGTGGGTTCTGAAATTCTAAGACCACACTGAAAATTGACTGAAGTTGTCATGCTGATAATATACAACAATGAGCCAAAACATCATGACCAGTCATAGGTCAAGTGAATATTGTTAATCATCTCCTATAAAGGTCACGTGTGAAGGACTGGGTAATTTATATGATAAATGTACAATCAGTTCATGTAGTCAAAGTTCTGAGTGATTTTGACAAAATGGCTTGTTGTTTTGGCACCACAAGTAGGACCTACAGCATATTAGACAGGTAGTCATAATGTTTTGGCTTACGGGTGTATTTTATAATGAAATGTAAAATCACTGAACTCACACACATACAGTACACACACGCAAATAAGGTCTAATAAGGAATGAAATTTGCTTTTTTTGCTCACTCATTGTTCTTCTTTACATCTCCTCCTGCACCTCATTATGCACCACGGCACATGCAGGGGTTAATTCTGCAGGTAGTTAATGAGTCACCCTCTGAGCAGAAGGCAACAGATTGAGTCCTGGGTGCAAAACTGGATGAATAAACAATGACTATAAACATTTGGCACATCGCCCTGTGTATTGGAACAGTTTCAAATGTGATATGTGTATTTAGTGATGGTACGTGTGTGTGTGTATATTTTTTAAGACACCTGATGACTCAGGTGCTCTGCGCTCACCCAGAAGATGGAAAAATACTGTTCTTCTCTTCTCTCTGCAGGGCTCACAGTTTGACTGCTGCTAAAAACCACCCTCCTGCTTTCCCTCAGCATTTCAGCACTCTCACTCTCCTCCACTTTCTCTCTCTTTCTTTAACTGCAGTCTGTCTTCACCTACTGCAAAACAGCTATACAGGCCCATAATGACTGTCTTTTTACACATTTAAATAAAACTGGCACAAAGAAAATGGAAATTCTTTCTTGAATTACTCACCCTCATGTTGTTCCAAACTCATAAGACCTTCATTCATCTTTGGAACACAAATTAAGATATTTCTGATGAAATCTGAGAGCTTTCTGACCCTCCATAGACATAGCATGCGTGTGGTGCTGCTGACGTAGAACCTGCATGTGCTGCGCTGTGTTTACGAGCAGAGGAATGTACACGCATGCATCGTGGTACTCTCGATAATGGCGGCAGACTGTCCCGGGAGAGAAGAAATAATTGAATAAAGTCTTTATGTTAGTTTTTTGCTCACAAAAAGTTGTTCAAAATTATAGTTGAACAACTGATGTCACATGGACTATTTTAATGATGTCCTTAGCACGTTTCTGGGCCTTGAGCATGGTAGTTGCTTTGCTGTCTATGGACGGTCAGAAAGCTCTCGGATTTCATCAAAAATATCTTAATTTGTGTTCTGAAGATGAACAAATGTCTTACGGGTTTGGAACAACATGAGGGTAATTAATGACAAAGTTTTCATTTTTGGGTGAACTAACTCTTTAATTCTTATTAGTCAGAATTGAGCAGACAAAAAAAAAAAGGATACTAATCTGCATATTTGACCACTTTCAGTAAAGTAATGTACTATATTAAACTTACTTTAACTTACTTCAATATGTTCACTTATTTATTTCATTACTTTTGAATCAGGGTTCTGATCACCAAGTTAGGGTTTATTTTTTCAACAATGATGATCCTCAACATGTTTTATGTGTACATTTTACATTAAATCCATTTTAAATATTCTTTCAATCAACTGTTATGTAGTGTGTTAAATGCACAGAGAATAATAAAAGCAAATGTACAAGTTTAAATGTTAAATATCAAAAAACAATAAAAAAAAAAAAATACAAAACTATAAGCACTAAGCTAAATATTGCCAAAGACTGGCTGGTCTAGCCTGAAAAATAAAAAATTTTGAGCAAAAGAAACAACATTTATGGGACAGCTGTTGTCAGATTTCACTGATGATTTCAAATATGAAATTTAGTTGTAAGCTTGGTGAACAGTTTTGGAGAATTTGATGTTTCCCCATTCAAAAAGATAGGAGCTGCACTTGCATGCCGAGAGGTGTTTCAAAGATGGCTGCTGAGTGAAATGACTTGCCATAAGTGAATTGATCCCTTGATTGAGCAGTAAGCAACCTGGTCTAATCTGGATGATTTAAGATGCCAGTTAGTTTAAAACTGTGTTTAAAAAATAAATTTGCATTCAACAACGTCTTAAATGAAGCAGCTCATTATTTATTCATAACATCAGATTTTACAAACATTCAGCTCCTGTTGGACATCAGCAATTGGTATCCTGCTTAAATACTTTTTCTCTACAATAATACTTTTTTTATTTGAATCACCCTAAATGTTTCAGTAAATTTACAATGTTTGTTTTAATTGCTTGACTTAAATGTGGAATAACTGGGCAGTCATTGATAACTCATAGTATTTTACAATCGCTACTTCACATGGATGTAAAAAATACTTAATGCAACATTATGTGTCTGCATTGATGAGCTGATTGCCGCAGCCTGCTGGTTTTTGTGTTTGTGAGCAGGGTGAACAAGTTAAAATAACAGCTGTGTTGTAACTTGTTTAAATATACACAGGACACATCAATCACTTTAACTGCAGCTGCGAGCGATGCTAACAGGAGGCAGTAGTCATTAGCTGAAGTATGAACATAGTGACTTATTGCAATTCCATTTTGTTCTGCTGAGAATTTGGACAATAATAGCCAATTAGTGTTGGGTCTTCTGAGTCAGAAACTCTGTTCCTCATTTTATCAAGAAAGAGAAACTGATGAGACATCACAGAGAAGCCATTCTGTGTGATCAACAACCATTAGTCCTGTTTCACACCATATGTGGAAGTGGTGAGTATTTGTTTTGCTGTTAATATTAACAGTATTGGCCATTATTGGATATTTAACTCTGCTCATTTTTTTCTCTGTTTTTACATTTAGATTACTATCTAGAATAGAATTAGATTTCATTTAATGCTCACTTAAATTTAATATGATACTAATAATTTAATAACACAGTACTCTTTAGCAAATCTCAAAATGGATAGCCATTTGCATACTGCACTGAAAAAAAAAGTAAAATTTACTTAATTTTGATTTTGCAAGTTTTTGCATGCATATTTTTTTAAGTAAAATTCAAATATGGAATTAAGTAAAATCTACTTAACTAAGTTAAGTAAAATTAGCAAAGGAAATAAGTAAATTTAACGTGTCCAGTTAGAGTTTGATGAGTAATTTCTACTTAATTATTTTAAGTATACCCTGCATTTCTCAAGTACATTTCACTCAGCCACGGTTTGTAAACTACTCAAACAACATAGCACTAAAAAAATTCAATATTATTCAATATTATTTATTTATTTATTTATTTAGTAACACTTTATTTTAAGGTGTCCTTGTTCCACGTTACATATACTTACTATTATAATAACAATAAATTATGCAGAATTACATGCAAGCAACCCTAAGACAAACCCTAACCATATAGTAAGTACATGTAGTTAATTAATATTACACAGTACTTAAATGTATAATTATACTGTAGCAAGGACACCTTAAAATAAAGTGCAATCTTTTTTATATTTGAGATAGTGTACAATTTTAATACTGGTCATTTATCAGTTACCTGTCCTTAACATAAAACATAACATGAAAATAATCAGCTCATCACTGGATACCTAGTTTGGAGTTTAGGTAGCGTTCTCTGAAAATGAATTACATTGGGATGTTGTTTTGTTCCTTTGTTTGAACAGCAGAAATGTCAACAGAAGGTTCATGTAAGATTGAGCTGAAGCAGAAGCACACGAGAAACATTGAGACCTAACAGTGTTGTGTTTGAGACAGCAGAAGGTGGTGTAATGATACTAACGCCTCGGGCAGACTGAGACCTTATCGATAGCCATTGATCGGAGATGGAGAAATGAGGCTGATTAGATTAATGACATAATTAGTATGAATAATGAGTTTCCCTTGAGGGAATTTAAACCTTCTGAGTCTTTCAACATGCAGGTCGTGTTTCTTCCAAGACCCTGACAAAGGGTCCACTTTTAGGTCTAATATATATATATATATATATATACTTTTCTCACAGCTGGTCTCATCTAAGGGAGCATGTGTAAAATCACAACTTCAGGCTGAAAAAGAGCACAATGTACATTCTCAACCTGACCGTTTGTATAAAGAGCTCTTTGATCTGTTCATCATCCAGGCCAAAAGCAATATCTGCAGATGAACTCTGCATGGTCATTTTAACACCAAGACGCTTTAAAACATGGTGATCTGTACTTGAATCCATGCACTGTTGCCGAAAATCCAACATTTCACTCTCAAAGTACATTCCCAAGGACAGAGAGAACAAAATGGAGAACGTAACACAAATTGAAGGGGGCCGCAGGGTACCAGACAGAAATCAGAAGCCAAAACAAAGTTCACACTGATGGAAAATAACCATACCTGTGCACCGGTCCGAGATTTGATTTGTCTGGAAATCACAGTGCGACTGAAGTTATTTTGCTTGTGGCTAGCAGAGAGCCAAAATACAGATCAGGACAGGAAGTCAAATCCCTGTAATAACAGACACCTTTAACACTGCCAAGGATTCCTAGAGCTCTTTTCTGGCTGTTATTGTCAACATTTTACCAAGTATATTATCGTGTATCACTGAGACCTTGGCCGAGAGGCATCTCGCACGTTTATTTACCGTGTCAGCGGCAATATATAGTGGGTGCGCGGGTCGAATATATTCGTGCGTATGTGTGAGAGAAAGAGAGCATGGTATGCTGTGCCAGTGCACATGTCTGTGCAGATAAATTCAGGGATTAGTGTGTTAGAGATGCACAGACTGACTGACAATCTCTCCTCCCTTCAGTGCCACTGTGAGACAACTGAGAACTCATTAACTCACTGCACTCACGGACTGAGAGAGAGAGAGTGAGAGAGTGAGTTGAGACAGAAATGAACATGATGGCGTAGAAATAGAAAAAGCAAATATGGTGTATTAGCAGCGAGGCCGTGAGCGATCGAGGCAGAATGAGTGAGGGAGGTTAGGCCAAAAACAGAAAAGGCTAATGGTGAACAGCAGAGGCTGGAGGAAGAGGAGGTGTGGAAGAGAAGGATGAAGAAAGGAGAGAGAAAGGAAGAGAGAGAGAGAGAGAGACAGAGAAAGTGGCTGTTGCCAGGGACAACAGCATAATAGAGAGCGATCCTCCTACTCAACCTCTGCCTTATTTTACTCCTCCTCCACTGTGGCTTGATTCTGTCTCTCCCTCCGTTTACCTGCCTCAAGTCATGTCTGCCGTGGACCTTGTCAGAGTCAACAGTGCTTTATAGGCGTCATTGTTAAAAGGATGGCTCATCCAAAATGGAATATTCTGACATTTACTCATCCTCATATTATTCTAAACGTGATTTTCTATCTTTTGATAAACACAAATCACGTTAGGCAGGATGATTGCTCTTCTCTTTTCCGTACAATGAATGTGAATGGTGATCAGTGACAAGTTCAATAATGACAAAAAAATAAATAAATAAATAAAATTAAAACAAAAATTTGCGTGCATTGCAATTAAATAAAATTTAAATTAAATTTATGGTGTTTTTTTTACCCACTTAATTAGAACTTAATTAGTATGTTCTCATCTGTAATTTCATAATTATTCCTGTTTTCTTTGAAATATGATTAAAGTTTACTGCTGAATGTACTGATAAGCATTTATGGAAATTGGAAATATACTTTAAATGTAATTGTTATTGAAACCTGTTTGTCATGTATTTAAATATAATTGTAAACAAACATATGAATAATGCTGAAGTAATTTAAAATGTAATATTGAATAAAACACAACAGAAATGTATAGTACATACCTTACATGTGCTTTAGTACATTAGTCAAAAAATCAAAATAAGTGTACTTTTTAAAGCGTGACAAATGATTCTTAAAACATTATAATTTAAAATGTAATTTAAAGTAAAACTTTTAATTTGATATTATTACAAAGTGAATTTTTAAAAAGTGTACTTAAGTGTGTTAAGAAACAGTCATGAAAGTCATATACACAATAAATTAAATGTCGCACCGAATCTCCTTGAATTGTTGTTGGTCTTTTCTTGGTCTGGCTGCCACCCACTGTCCCTGCGGGCAACAACACGCTGATACATATCTAGCTGATATAAGGGGGCCACGGTTTCCTCTTCTAGTGATTTTTTATCTGTATCAGTCAATATGGGGAATTCTGGAAACCATTTTTAGAAAAGGGGTTTATATTTTGATGTTGTTTACAAAATCTTTTAGCCTACCTTTTCACCCAGGGCTAAAAACAGAATAAAATAATGATTTAACAGAACATTACTTGAATAAAGATAATGAACCTAAGGGATACTCAAATATTCACAAAAAAGTTTCTATCTTGCTGTCTTTTCTCGTTCCACACCCACCTCCACCTCCGGTCTCTCTTTTCTCTGAATCTTTGCATCTCCTCTGTCTCCGCTCACGGTTGCCTGACTCATTGATTTGGCTGTGTGATTGATGGAAAGATCTGCCCCATCATTCCTGTCTCTCCCACCTTCCCTCTCCAATACCAATACCAGAACTTTTGTTTGCTAAATTACTGCATCTACCAGGCAGGCGATGCACTGATCTCCCCAGGCTCATTCCAGCACACTTATCTTTCATTCTCTCTCTACAAAATACTTCAGTGCTCCTCTGTCTTTCAGCTCTCTCGTGTTTCTGGAATGAGTTTGGAGATTTGATTTGTAACTGGTAATGTTACTTGGTTCTGTTTTGTACCACATTTTATTGTACCACCCCGTTTTTAATGTCTAACACAGGAGTCATCTTATGTTTTCATGTACCCCCTGATAGATATAGTATAAAGCATAGTTGTTATATAATAAATAATGTGTATAGTGCCATATTGATGTATTATTTTGTTATAACATTTACTTTGCAAAGCCATCAAAATAGTAATTGTTGATGTGTATGTGACCTTTTCATTTTGCTAAACAGCCAAAGAACTAGTTCATCCAAACATGAAAATTTGTTGAAAATTGACTAATCTTCACACCATCCAGGATGTAAATTAATTTATTTCTTCATGTAGTTTATCATTACATCACTTACTCACCAATGGATCCTCTGCAATGAACGGGTGCCGTCAGAATGAGAATTCAAACAGATTTAAAAACATCACAATAATCCACAAGTAATCTAGATGATTACAGTTCATCAGTTAACATCTTGTGAAAAGAAAAGGTGCATGTTTGTAATAAACAAATCAGTTAGATATTTTAACTTTTAACCGTTGCTTCTGGTCAAAATATATAATCCATAATGACGCTTCCTCCAGTGAAAAATCCATTACCTGTTGTCCTCTCACATAAAAAACCACCAACGTATTTGATTAGAACTGTTTTCTCTTGTAAATGGTGTTTGATCTTTTCATATTTCTCTCCTGATTCAAATAAGATTACTTTTTCACTAAAGAAAGCAATATTACGGATAGAGGACTCGTATTTTAGCCAGCATTTTGCTTCACAAAACATTAACTAATGGACTGGAGTTGTGTCTTTATCAGCTATTTGGACTTTCATTTTGACGGCACCCATTCACTGCAGAGGATCCATTGGTGAGCAAATGATGTAATGCTGAATTTCTCCATATCTGTTCTGATGAAGAAATATACTCATCTATGTATTGGATTGATTGGGGGTGAGTATACATTTTCAGCAAATTTAAATTTTTAGGTGAACTATTCCTTTAATGCAACGTTAGCTTCTTAATGGTAGCTTTGGATGAAGTCAACCCCCATTCATTTATTATTATTTCAAATAACTTTTTTGAATTTTTAGCAAAGCAATTTTTCATATAAAATGTACACGAAGTATATATTTGTTTGAGATCAAACAATAACAATAACACTTGGTCTAGTTCAAAGTATAAATGAAAGAGTGCTAAAAATCAAAAGTCTGTCTTTCCTCAGTTTCGCCCTGTACTTTCATACTCCCTTCACTCTTTCATCGCTCCTACTTTGCTTGTCAGCAGTTCTGCTCCGTTCTTTCTTTCTTTTCCCCCTCTCTCTATGTCTTTCCCTCTTTTTCTCTGATGCTCTGCCTGATGCACTAAATGACAGACTATGCCAAGTCTGCCACCTTATTTAGATTCAGGCTAATTAAGAAAGCCAAGTGGGTTTTGCAGCACCGCAAACAACATTATTCAGAAGTTGAGCCAGCTCTTTAACTGTCTCTCCCTCTCCCATCATCTCTTATCTACAGCTCAGAGCTCATCGGTTCCCAGCCCCTGTTCCCTGCGACAAGTGGATTTCAACCAAGGCTTAAATACTGCAGCATCAGGACCACTTATACTCAACGCCTGCAGACCTGGTACGGCGAACTCACCTGATCCGCTGCACAAGAAGACGACACTGCCACAGTCTCATCTTATAGACGATAAACTGCGTAGTGTCACAGGAGGGAAACCAGGTGAGAATTGCTATAGTCACACTATACATGTAGATGTGATGCCATTTTTGGCCCTTTCCTGTGTATTGATTGTTTAACAGCTTCTAGACAACCTTGTTAAACAGTACATATGAAAAACTGTCATTTGTTCCATCCGCTTGCAGTTTTCAACAAGCATCAGACCTGCCCCAGGCTGACAGGCACTGTGGTTTGTGTTTTTGTAAATGATGATGGACCTGTCATGTCTTTTCCTCTCTCTTATTCACACACATCAACACACACACTCAGCATGTAGAGAGATACCTGCCCTCTCTTGTTTTCAAATACAGTCACACAAGACAATGTGTTTTCATTTAGCTCCATCTAGGACGTGTACAGTGGTTTTTGAGGCTCCCACAGATGATTTCCGCTCTCTTTAACACTAAAATGAAATGGTTAAATGGCCTTGCTTTGCTCCCTTGAAAAAGGTCCTGCTCACTCACGCTTACCGCAGTCAGCTCAATGGCAGTGAGAGGCTCTAATGAGTCTGGACCACTGGAGCTCAGCTGTGACCCTCTTTACCCCCTCAGTCCTATAATGAAGACCATCGTTATGGTGCAAGTCCACAAATCACACACTGTGCTTTCTCGTTTCCTTCATAACAAATACTTGCAGAAGAAATAGTGTGTGTATAAAGAGTCTGACTAAAGATTTTTATTTTTCCAAAGGATTCTTTGAGGAAACATTGTTAATAAATGAAATTAAGGACTTCTAAGTTATGAAAAATAGCTATGAACAATAAAACCTTCAACATGATCTCTAAACAATTTTTGTTGTTGTTGGGAAGGCCTATAGAAGGGATTTTTTTTTTTTTTTTACATTCTTCATGGGCATGACACTTTGTTTTATATTATATTATATTATATTATATTATATAAGTTTGATGAAAGCACAAAGCAACTGAAAGAGAGACAGAGAGTGAGAGTCAGAGAGAGAAGGTTGTGTGATTTCTGTGTAGATGGTGTGTGTTTAGAGGCACAGGTGACCTTCCATGTTTAGTAAGAGGCCGTGAGGGCTCATCTGCTGATCTTTCCTCTGGCTTTATCACTGCAGGGGGAAAACTCATTTTGCGTGAGGTGTCTCTCCTTGCTTGGCCCGTGAGAGGTGAATGTGTGTATGTATGTGTGAAATGGCTATTCTGTAATGACTGCTGTGGCACTCTGTTGACAGTAAAGGTTGGTCATGTGGAGCACATTAAGCCAGGACCTTTAGGGAAAGCACACAAACACAATGAGTGAGAATGAGTGTGTGTGGTTCTGTGTGTCATGTGAGTAGCGACTGTACTGTTGAGAAGAACATAATGGCTGCCTCTCCACCCACAACGATTAACACAGGAACTCTATTATTACTGCCTGACAACAGTGCTTAAGAGTGCTGTTTCCACCCCTGCCCTGCCCTGCCTGGCTCTACTCACATCGACAAGAGCTGCAGCTCTATCGTTACATCCCTATATCCATCCCTCCCTCCTGGAATGCAGCTGGAGATGGGTTCCCATCAGAGGGAATTCACTAAGAATGATTAGTGCACTTTCTTTCCACATGTATCGTTTGGGTTGGTAAGATGTTTTTGGAAAAAAAGCTTAACAAGGCTACTAAATCAAAAATATATTAAAAACTATAATATTGTCAAATATTATCATAATTTAAACTTTTCTATTTTAATAGATTGATGGCAAAGCTGAATTTTCAGCAGCCATTTCTCCAGTATTCTTTGATGAATAGAAAGCAAAACAGAAACACTGCATTTATTTGAAATTGAAATCTTTTGTAACATTATAAATGTCTATACCGCTAAATAAAAGTTTTCATTTCCCAGTCTGTTTTTGCACAAAGCAAAAAGGAAGCAGAAAGTACTGCTGTGTCTACAAGAAATGCACAGAAGTGGTGTTTCATACCTGAAAGAATCAGTTTTTTGAACAAATTGTTTGAACGAATGATTCCCTGACTTACTCACAAAGAGAGTCATTTGATTTGTTTGTAAATGAATCAGTGTTTTTGAACAAATTGATTCACTCACTCACTCGTCGTCAGTTGTCGCCTGAACCAGCAGAAAAGTCCCAGAGCGTTTTGATTAAACTTGAGGATCCAAACTGACTGTTGTATAAAATACATCAATGATTTATATGGAAAGGAGGCCTGTTTGTGTTGAAAAGAATAATGATTTAATATAAATACTTTCAGGGAAGCACTGTTTCAGCACAAGTAGCACTTTATTAAACTGGTTAATGGTTGGTTAGTGAATAAAACCGGTTATTTGCACTGAGGCAGCTGTTGAATGTAATGAATTTGACTCTTTATGTTTCTTTGTCTGAATATCTCTCTATGGACTGTTCAAATCGGTTGCCTGAGCGCAATGAGTTTTTAAGAGGATTTTGATGTCGGACAGCAGGACTTACGTTTTATTTATCCAAGAGGCTATATGCTTGCACATAGTTGAGTCATTTAGATGTGGACATGGGCATCATCTGTGATATTGTCTCTCGGTGGGGGTTAATGGGCGACACAGCGTGTGGCGAGATTGTGTCGGCTATATCGTATAGTGTCTCTATCATTGACCTTATTATAGGATCATTATGGTGCACTTTGACCATCTTTAATATTTTAATAGGTTTGATCCTTCTGCTCTACAGGACGTGCTCTCGGTAAAGCCTGTGTGTTTGTCTGAAAGGCCTAATTTCACAGGAAATATTCAGTCTAAAATAATTGAGAAGTCAGTCTGGCAACAGAACAATCTATTGTATTGTACCATCAGAGACACATTTTAAATGAATCTGTCTCGTTCATGACTGACAGATAATTCTTTAATTACGCAATGCTTTAGAAACAACATTCAACATCATTCTGGTAAGTTGCTTTGGTTGGAAGGGGCCTGTCAAGAAAAGAAATGAAAATGCTGTGCAGCTTGCATTGTATTGGTTTTTAGTCAAATCACTTTCTTTCTTTTTTTATAAGATGTACTTAAAGATTTCTAGAGGAAGGATGAACCAATTTGAGTCATTCTATGCTCTCTCTTAAGAGACAAAAGACAGCAATTGATAGTTCTAATGAAAGTATTGATCAGAGACCCTTCTCAAGCCACTGAGGTAGATGGAGTTTGTTTGGTACATAGTTGCAGCTCTTGGTTTTTCATTTCAGAGTATCTTAATGGCTCTATATTGTGTAGTCATATTGAAAACAGACCTATGGTTCTCTGCTGATGTCAATACTGAGTCTATATCTGGCTACTTTCAAGTTACATCAGTATATGCATCTGTCTGCGATCAGTTCATTTCAGACTGGTTCATATTAGTCTGTTTTCGATCTTTATGTCTATTGTCCATTTTCCTTGGCAGCTGTTAATAAGTAGTGGGTTGAAACTAATATATACATTAGAAAATCTTCTGTGCATTGTAAAAAATTAATTGGTGAGAAAAAAAATCAAGGCAAAACATTAAAAATTTCAGACAGCGATAGGTTAGTTGGGACAACGTTTGGGGAATGTTGCTTAAACGGTATTTTAATTTTAAAGATTCAAAGTAATTCACATTCTCCTACATCTGTAACTAAAAAGCTTCATATACTGTATAAAATGTAGTCATTTTTAATGTCACTTGGACATGGATTGGATATTTGTTCAAATATAAAAGTGGCCAAAACTGGATTTTAAAAGATTGGATTTTTATGTTCACACTACTCAAATATAATCAGGTCTATGTCACATGCAAACAAAAAATTGGATATAGGCGACCAGTAGACTGAAAGCAGTCCATGAATCCGACCTGGTAATAGAAAAGATAGAGACCAGTTTGCTAGCTAGAGCCATTTGGATGTGAGAGAATATAACTTTCTTACAGAAGGAGAAGTGCTTTCACTTCGCTCACACAGAATCAGTCACAGTCAGACTGTCAATGTGTGGCCGTCTGTGGCTATTTGACATGTGTGTCTGAGTTAGATTGTACCCAGAGAATTTTATCCATAATGGCCAACCAGTCACTCAGAAATGAGCTGTGAGTACTGAAGGCGAGACTCTGTGAAGAGTCTGCTCTCTCATAGCAGACATATACGTTTTGAACAAGTCAAATTTAGGGTTGGGAACTGTGAAACCATTCTTCCGTTAACAGTTCTCACACATGCATTATTTCACAGAATATCATACAGTACTTTGCATAGATTCTTGCACTAATTATTTTGTAGTGCTGCAATACTGAAACTGAATTAACAGTGTGAAAAATACATTGTGTCAAGTGTAGTTCAGTTCCTCTAATGAAGCAGTTCTTTTTAGTGAATCAAAAAAATGCAGTGCATCTACTGCATTCTGATTCCAGAACAAATAACTCTTATCTAGTTTGTTTTAGTAAATCAAACAAAAACATAACTCATCAGTATAGTTACTAACTGGCAGTTCATATAACAATGTGTAGTTAAAGATACACATTGTGCGTTAGGCTACTCTACAAAATTGACACATTTTTGGGCTTCAAATTCTCAATCTCCATTCACTGCCATTATGAAAATTGGAAGAGCCAGGGCATTTTTTTATATAACTCCGATTGTGTTCGTCTGAAAGAAGGAAGTCATATACACCTAGGATGGCTTGAGGGTGAGTAAATCATGGGGTAATTTTCAGTTTTGGGTGATCTATCCCTTTAAGAAAAATTCTGATCAAAGCGATGTGGATATATTTGCACCACCTCTGCAATTCACCAGAACTGTGTCGACAGATGAGGTAATTAAAATTGCACTGCTATGATAGTTCGATTATAAAGTATATTTGAGATTATATAAATATAAAAAAAAAAGCTATGTTAGACTATTGTTTGAATTACTCACATTTTTTGCATGACGGTATAGAATAAGCATTCATTTTATGTGAGAGGCTCCCTTTTAGGCTTTAGGCTTTATTTTCTATTATGGTTTTCACAAAAATATTAATCAGCCCAAATGTTCTCAGCATTGATAAAACTGAGAAATGTTTCTTAAGCATCAAATCAGCAAATTAGAATGATTTCTGAAGGATCATGTGGCACTGATTATGTAGTAATAGCTGAAAATTCATCTCAGGAAATGTCTTCAGTTTGCCATTACTCTAAGAAATAAAGCTTCTTCATTGGCATTATAATGGTTCCATGAAGATCCTTCAACATCCATAGAACATTTCCATTCCCTAAAAGGTTCTTTACAGAGGAAAAAGGTTCTTTAGATTATAACAATTTTCACACTAAGAAAAACGTGATTCCTTTAAGAATTGTTCACTGAAAGGCTCTTTGGGGAAACTAAAACGGTTCTTCTATGGCATCATTGCAAAAACACCTTTGGGAACATTTAATTTTAGAGTGTACATAACATTTGTAAAAATATATGAAAATAGAACATTTTAAATTGCAATATAATTTCACAATATCACAGTTTTATTGTATTTTATTGTATTTTATTAAGTAAATATTGTCTTAGTGAACATGAGAGACTTTACAACATTTCAAACATTAAAACATTTTACAGCCCCTAAACCTTTGAACAGTGGTGCATATATTAATTAAAAGTACTATCAAATTAATTAATGAATTTGTTAAATTCTTCATCTCGTCATATTCCTCAAACCCTCTCAGATCTGATGGATTTGTGTTACTGTGGTGCGTGTGCATCTCCAGCCACTGATGAGAAATGTTGCAACATGTGCTGTCTCTCTGTGTCGACGCGTAACATTAATCCGAGGCTTTGGTTTGAGCTACAAAGAACTGTCAGAAGAATAACAGTAATTCTTTATCCTCACATGTGTACCCTTGGTCCTGTGTTATTCTGGAATCCACAAGCAGATGGCCTTGCATATAAGAAAGGTTTTGATGGTGGGAGAGGAGGTTATTACACAGAGCACATGGCTCAGTGATGAAACGACTCGTGGAAATCTCTCCCGAGAGTTTGTACGGATCGCATATCAGTGTGACAGACAGAGTAAACAGCAGTTTCTGCTGTGATTGATGCTGTTGTGAAAGATGTTAGACACACTGATACACATTTTGCGGGGCCAAAAGTGACTGAACATGTGCTTATAGACACTTATTTTGTAAAATCAAACAAGTCCTTAGAGACTCGGTGGCAAGTAAAGTGTGCAAACATGCACACATCATCTGAGGCGCGTTTAGACTGTGCTGTTCACACTCTCAGCCGTTCCACATGGTAAGTGACAGGCTTGCAAGGAGGGAGGGTTTTGTAATTGAATCGAAATGACAGATCGCTAGAGAAGCGAAGGTCGAAAGGACCCAAAAGCCTGTGTAAGGTTCTGGAGTAAATGAATGTGAGAGAAGAGGTTTGAAAGCCTGTGTCAGTGTTTGGGATTGACAGCCGTATTTACTAACAGGTGTGTCTGTGAAATTGCCCTGTACGTACAATAGCAGACAGGAGCAGATCCAATGCTGTCTGTATGAATGAGTAACCAAAGTCAATCCTTTTCTCTCTATAGCCTCTAGTAATAGCTGTAACCATAGTGACAGATAATGATAGTAAATATCAGGACTTTGAGGATTTTTTTTTCTCCTCTCTAGCCATAGTGTGAATGTATGAACATTGACAGGAGCTTTTTGTCAGAGTTGTCATTTCTAGATACTGGATGTTCATACAGCTTACATTTAACCAAATTCACTCTTTAAATGCAGTTTTGACTGTTGTAACTTTGGTAATAGAATGCGTTTGTCACTCTTTTACATAACTGAACTGTGTATGAATGTTAACTCCAAACGGGATTGACAACCATATTGTGCTGCTATATGAGCATATCCTAAAACAGTAACTGTGCTTTCTTGTAATGGAGTACATAATGAACGATGTGTACTTTATGCATGCAGTGTTATGAGGAGTTGTCTGCCATTGTTGCTGATCCAGAGCCTGTGTTTTAAAAATAGCCATGTGTTTACTCAGCCCCACAGGCCAACATTCTCCATTAGCGCTGTACAGCTCATTCTACAGCGGCTGATTTACACACGCAAACTGCTTATTCTCTCCAAACATATATTTAATGAGTACAGCACCGCTTGCCAGATTGGCAGAATGGGAGCCAGCCATTTTAACTGTTTGATTCGTAACAATAACATTTAAGTCATAGAAAGCTGGGGCAGTGTATTTGTTTTAAAGGTGCATTCAGTATTTTTATTAATTTAGTCTATTTATTTATTTTTAGTAGTACTTTTGAAAAACATCTAAGCCAGATCTACTCAGTACTCATTGTAACCCTCTTCTCACCAGACCCTTTTGCTTGCTGAATATGAATTCATTGTGATTTGACTGTGAATAGTGTGTTTCTACCATTGGCTATGTTTGATGTTTCATCCACACCACTAGGTGTCATTCCAATGTGGTTGCCAAATCAGCGCAACATGTACAGAAATGACTAAATGCACCTTTAATCAGGGACCAATAGCTTTTAATTTATGTCAAGTGCTGTTGCTGGTTAGAGACTATATAGAAATATTATATATATATATATATATATATATACATATACATATATACATATACAGTACATATATATATATACATACATACACACACACACACACACACACACACACACACATATACATATATATATATATATATATATATATATATATATATATATATAATTTACGGGAACATTCTCACTCCAGTGAGAATTTATTGGACTGAAAATTGTATAATTTTGGTTGTATATTTTTCAGATTAACAATGAATGTATTAAATGCACATATCTGCTAAAAACATAAACTTAAAAAGTTTGGGGTTGGTTAGAGTTTTTTAAAAATCTCTTATGATCACCAGAGCAGCATTTATTTGATTCAGTGTCACGTGATCCTTTAGAAATCATTATAATTTGCTTATTTTCTGCTCAAGAAACATTTGTTATCATTATCAATGTTGAAAACAGTTGCTTAATGTTTTTTGTGCAAACTGTTTTTCTTTCAATAAGTACACTAGCTTACATTTCAATGCCCTTAAAGCGACTGAATGTCAACTTTATGTTTAATTGTATGGTCTTATATTTCTATCATCATGCATTACAGTAGAATCTACACCATATTTCCTACAGTACATATCAAAAGAAACTCAAGGCAAACTACTTTAACAGTGACAGAATCTGGTCTCAGTATGAGATGATCTCTCATGTTGGAGCCAGTCAGAGAGAGTCAGGTGAGTTGAGCTCTTAGTGAGCACTCTGAAATAACAGAGTTGTAGCCGCACGCTGAGACTGATCTTGAGGTGAGAGCACTTGTGAGATGTGGAGACACAGACTATCTCTCCATAGTTGAGGTGGTAATTAATATCAGGGTCTGGGGAATGTGTTCTGGTGTTTCATTAAGAGCTCCAAACTCTGTCATGATTACTGGCTGCCCTCTCTGACTGAAGGTCCCTTTATGAAGTGAAGGACCAGAGAGCTTTTCTGCTTATTAATGGAGAGCATCTGAGGCCTGAAGGAGGTTGGTGGCTGTGTTGAGCTGCTGTTTCTGAGAGCACTGCACAGGGGAGCATTTGTGTAGTCCCTATAGCTCTCATGAAACAGCCTCTTTTGCATGACCTCACCGCTCGACAAATGACTTTATTAGGTAAACCTGGGCTGACTAATGGTTTCGGTGGACCTGAGGACCCCTGAGTCAAAACACAAGTGGGCTGATGAGTCAGTGAATGTAGAACTGACTTTATCAAGGGAGCTGTGGACGAGAGAATTGGTACGTGACACTCTTCACTGAGATAGTATTTTAGGATAGTAAAGATATTAATTCTTATTAATTCACAGCTCATTCAATCTCTCTAATTCACATGATGTCCATGAAATGTTTCTTTTGTTGATCATAGTGTGCACCGATGGCTATAGTTTAAAAGATTTATGGCTATGAATCATAATTTGACCTCTACCCTTTTCACACTCCCTTTTACAATGATGTATGACATCAAACAGCATGAGTCATACAGTACGAAACTGTGCTGTAACATGACCTCACACTGTGATTCAAAACATACTGTAAGATATACTGTATGTTATTATTTGGATAGTATAATCATTGTGCATAGTAATTTTTGTTTAATGAAAGGCATGAGACACATGGAAAGATATAAAGACCCCAGGGAGATGGTCTATAAAAAATAAGTAGATGATAATTTTCAGTGCAAAGACACTTATCACCTAATAAACACTAGAAGCGTGTGGTGTGCCGTGACTATATCCGTCCCGCTATAATGAATGATGAAAAGAATTAAATCGACACTGACTTACAGAGTGAAAACACGAGAAATTAATATGCCCTTTTTGCAGAGTCTGTTGCAGTAAATTATTTATAAACATTGATCTGAACATCAAGCATGTGGTGCATTCAAAATTGAATTGAAAATGCTTTCTAAATTCCAGTAAATTCCAGTTGAATTCCAAAATTTGAATTGAATTAGAATTTGAATTTAGGGAAGTAGAATTCAACAATTAATAAGGAATGGAATGTTTATCAAGATTATATATATATATATATATATATATATATATAAGTATAATATATGTAAATATTATATGTTATATATTTATATATAAATCATTATGATTCTTATTGTAGTGATTTTTTTTTTTTTTTTTTATAATCTTACCTAGGGCTACACAGGCTGACTATAAAGCAAGAGAAAGATAACCTAAAAGAACCCTGCTGAATCCTTTACAATCTGAACAGGTTTGCCAAGTCATACATTTCCAACTAAGAAGATTTAAATAGGGATCTCATTACCCTGTGCATAGTCTGATTCATACAGCACATAGACACACATTTGCACACGCAAGCTTTTCAGGTCATGGTACACCTCCACGTCCTCTGTCTTTCTGCATATCCACAAATACTCTCAGCTGTCAGCTAATTTTCAGTGCTTTATGCTGCAGAATTTTATACAGTCAACAAATGCAGTTTGTTCATCTCAGAACATCACAGTGTTGTAATGCTGCTTAAATATTTTTGTGTACATGTTTTGTGGTTATGTTGTGTGAACTGAGAATGCTTTTGATATTTGAATGTACATTTTCCCCCATGCCTTCATTAAAGAAGAATAAGATTGATTTCATGAGACTTGAGAGAAAGCAGGGAGAAAGAGAGATAAAGACAGAGATGGAAAAAAAATGTGAGCCACAAGCAGCCATAAACAGCCTGACAAAGCATGAAATATGCATCCCAGATGAACACAGACATCCTAAGGCATGAACTTCAGTACCCTCTCATCCTCAGCACTTTTCCACGAGCAGGTTTGGTGATTTTCCTGCTTTTTTCCTCATTCTTTTTGGATTCGGCGTTGTTTTTCAGTTGTTTCTGGATTATTTTGTGTGTGTGCTGATCTGATTATAGCAAAGATAGGTCAGCTTACATAATGGCACAGCTCGCTAGATAAAAAAGAACCTCTCCTCCACGTATCACACACTCAACATACAGAATACATCACACACGTCCATAAGAAAGACTGTTTGTATTAGCATTTGATGTGAATAATCCACTAATGTATGATCTGTGAAAACTAGACATATATGGTCACTCCAGAAACACTTAATGCATTAGAAGTCAAGTAAAGCTGATTCTCTTTCTGCGATCTCTCACTCCTCCACTCTCAGATCTGTCTTTTTCTGTCATGTGATAGGCATATCTGTGCCATGTTCTTGCAGTCAGATGCATGCGAGAGACCCCCTGCCGATCTCTCACTCACACACCCTCCAGATCACTCAATTCCCATCATTCCCCAACTATTCACTCTATCTGTCTTTATAGCTTTTGAAGAAATAACTCAATTTCTCTATACTGCCATGTCAGTGATGGAAATAAGGCTGATATTTGCTCACTTTTGGTTGTATATTCTTTCCATCATTTCCTTTTTCTTACAATCCTTTTCAAGTGATTGTCATCTAAAGCAGTATTTCCCAGCCTTTTTTGACTTACTATAGCACCATTGGTGAGGTCCATGGACTCCAATCTTGAAATGTATTGCTGTAAACAAATAATATAGCATTTTCATTAATAGTGGCTATTATTCTGCTTTCAAGCAATCAATATTTTTGGTGAAAAACAGACTCACAAAGAAGCTTTCTCTCTCTTTAATGAGACACCTGATCTTATTTGTCTGAACATTCACCAGTTTTGACATTTCTGGGGGTAACCATGCAGAAAACATTTCTCTGAGAAAGACCTAAAGGCAAATTTATTTATACATCCAATCCAGATGGGACATTTAACAAAAGTCATTTGCAGTTTTTGTAAATACCATTGAAATATGAAATGTCACAGAGGAGTGATTATGCTGTCATTTGTACAAAATGTTAACATAAACATAAAACTAAATGCATACAGCTTTTGGAATAGTGGTTAAAGATTGGTTTGGTAATCAGAAAGTTTTAGGTTTAAATACTGATGCTTTAAAGGGCACCAATTATGACCCTTTTTACAATATGTAATATAAGTCTCAGGTGTCCCCAGAATGTGTTTGTGAAGTTACAGCTCAAAATATCCGGCAGATCATTTATTATATAATTTTGAAAATGCCTATTTTGAGTGGAAGCAGAAACACGCCATTTTTGTGCATGTCTCTTTAAATGCAAATGAGCTGCTGCTCCCTGGCCCCTTTTCCAGGATAGGGTTCTGCCTTTACAGCTTGTACTTTAGGATACTTTTGATTATCATACGTTTTAAAGCCATATCATTTTAAACTTCTGATATACAGTTTTGTGAGCGCACACAGAAAATGGCTGTCACACAGCATGTGAGGACTAAACTAAGATCTCTTTCATGTCTTACTGTGCTTAAACTGTCAAATACACACAAGTTCATGTTAAAAAACAAACAAGTTACAAAAACACAGTCGGTTATGCCTGTGAAGGTAAACAGCTGGGAAGGAAATTGCATGTTTATAGTAGTTCTGTGTATTAAGTGACAGCAGTGTAATTTACAGTACGTATACTGCTGTCTGCGCTTTTAATATAACTAAAACAATAAAGTAAAAACGGAGAGAAAATCCCTGTCATAAGAAAAGTGTCTGTCAACAGTTGTGGGCAGAGCCTGTAAAATGTGACATCACATTTTACGGATTCTGTGATCGGCTTGCTCTGAGACACTTATGATTTATGGGGATTAAAAAAAAAGAGTGGTAGATTTTTATCATTATAGGGTAGTGTGTACACACACTGCCAACACACATTTATCTTCAAACAACATGTAAAAGTGAAAGGACTTTGTAGAAAAGCATCCACTATAACCTTGTGAAAAAGAAGTGTGCTTAAATGTATTGAATGTGCACTTGTAGTGTACTTCAAATAATAAAAAGTAAATTTTTATTAAACTGTGCTTATAATTATACTGTGAATATGTTTTTAACTTTACTGTGTAATTCAATATTATATTTAAGTCTAATTTTGAAATGTGCTAAACTGCAATTTAATCATTATAAATCTCTAATAATTGTAAATATAAATACATGACATGTGACATGTTTCAGTAGAAATGACTTTAATGTATACTTTAGTTTACCATAAATGCTTCTCAGTACATTTGGCAGTGCACTTTATTTCAAAGACAATATAAGTAATTATGAAATACATAAGATGTCCTACTTACAGTAAGTGGGTCAAACAGCACTTCAGTTCAGCTAATTGCATTAATATAAATTTAAGCTATAATGCATTTTCATTAAATTGCAGTTAAAATGCAATTAAATGTCCAGAAAATTACATTCAGTTTTCCCTTATACTGATTTAAAGTGTACTATTTCTATAATAAGTGCTCTTTTTAAAAGTATGATGAAGTTTACTTCTTTTTCACAAGGGTAGGTCAAAAGTCTACCACTTTTTACTAAAACAGGGAAACTGCATCATCCTGATCCTGTTCAGTCCAGCTTCTTACAGAGGTGGAGGGCAAATGCAGCCGTAATAGGACAAACATGACCTCATGACCGTCAGCTCAGTCATACAGTCAGATTAGCTTCTCTGGGAACAACAGCACAGCCGCAGGGAACTCGTGCCATCACTACGACAACACAAGAGATGTACCTTACGCAAGGGCCTGACACATAATACAGAGACCTGAAAACAGGAAACTCGTGATGTCCCTCTGACCCGCTTTGAGCTCGCACACACAAAAACAACACGCTGCAGTCTAGGGACTTGTTGTTAGTTCAAGTCATACATACCTAATTAAAACAAGGAGGCAGCCAATTAGGCAAGAGACCTGATGACAGAATTAACATTTCAAAGAGCAGAGGAATGAGAGGATGAAAGTGAGGGAGAGGAAGAGATATGCAGCAATAAAAAGGTCAAAAGAAGGAAGCAAAGAAAACAAATATTGGGGGAGAGGTATGAATAGGGGTTTAGACGGCACAGCAAACGTCTAATATGACTTCCTCGTTGCTCTGATCTTGTGCCTCATGCGGTGCAGAACCCAGCAGGGTCTTAGCACCATTATTTAAAGAAGAGTGCTCAACACGCTCCACTTCTGAAGGGCGGAGGACGGCCGCTTCTCCAGCCGCATACTAAAACATCAGTTCACAAAGACGCACTTGAGAGGCTGAGGCTGAGAGGATTTGAAATGTAGCGAGAGCTTCCTGAGATTTCTGAGGCAGAAAATTAAACTGATAGCAAAAACACAAACAGAGGGCCTGTTTTTCCCAGTTGTTTCTCTTTCTTGTTTTTTAAGTGTTAAGTGGAACTGTGTTTTCTCTCTAAAATCATATTATCTTTCGTTTAGTATCTGTACTATCTTTTCTTCCTCTTTATCAGTGTCTCTATTCCTGTTTCTTCTTCTGTCTTAAATGTGTTGGCTCTTTTTCACTGTGTTCACACAGAAGCAGAATACTAGTGTCAGACCTGTTTGGAGTGCTAATTTACTCTCACAAATGTGCAGTGCTGAATTTGGAGAGGAGGTTCAAAGTCAAAGTCAACTTTACTGTCATTTTTAGCACATCACATGGCAATGGATAAAAAAGGAAAAAGTTTCTTCAGGAAAACAACAGTGATACATAAGGACTAAAAAGACAACAGTAAATATGGACAATAAATACAGACAATAATACAACGAGTAAAACAGAACTGACATAGTTAAATAAGTAGGGTCTTTCTGTGTCAAATCAACCAAATTTCAAAAACTTTTAATTCTGTCAATATTTTTTTCTGAAGAAAGATAAACATGTACAGCAATGAATGCCAAAATATTAAATGCCATGTATGTTTATTTATTGAGTATTCCACTATTTCAAATGTCAAAATGACATTTTCCCCCATGAAAATCAGAGCCAAATTACAGGGGGGTAAAAATAACTTCAGAAAAATGACAGCATCATCATGCTATTTTTACACAGAGATTGGTAGCTCTATTAGTAAAATCTGTTGACTTTAGCAGTCTTTGTTGAATTATATGCCACTGGTGACAATTCAAAAATGGAAGAAAAGCATTTTTCAAGTTTTGGAAAAAGAATATTTGTGGCAGTGAAACAAGTATGTCCATGCAATTGTCTTGATAGAGACATTTCTATATTGAGTATCTTTAATGCTTCTTGAGTTTCTGACACGCAAACTTTGGAAAAAGAATATTTATGGCACACAGACAGGTATGTTTTTGACAGAAGGAAACAAAATATATTTCTAGTTTCAACATTATTTGTTCTTCAGACATTCCTCTTTAAAAGAAAGAAGTATCATCTGTATGCAAAGTGACCCACATTTGGTTTTTGACCGCTGAAAATGTGTACAATTTAGCAATTTACTCCTGGAGCCATATTGAATTTCCAATATCTCTGGAACTGAACCATACAGGGCCTTAAAAATGAAGATGCCAAAAGGAAAGTTTGTTAAGACCCAATATCTAAAAGGGCATTAAGATATATTTAATACAAAAAAGAAAATGAGACAATTAGTCCTGGTTCACTTTGCATTCATTGACAATGAACCCAAAGATACAAAACAAAAGGCACAAGAAAACCATCACAACCTGATTAGACAGCTTTTATGACATATTTTGCTTACAGAACATCCAAAACTGCTGTGTGCTGAGTTAAATGCACTCATTGAAGGTGTGTACATATAGTGGTATTTATACCTGATAACTCACGAAGAGTGGAACCCCTCAAAGATCTGCTGTGAGGAGATAGCAGTATTGATACCTGTACTGAACTGTAATGAGCAACATAGCTCCTATGATAAGAAGTATCAGAATCAGAATCAGAATGAGCTTTATTGCCAGGTATGTTTACAGATACGAGGAATTTGTTTTCGTGATAGAAGCTTCCACAGTGCAACAGAATGACAGTGACATTCTGTCAAAACACAGATAATTTAAAAAAAAACCAAAACAAAAAAAACCTTGGAACAAGTAAATAAGAAATAACTATACAAATTGACAATTGTATGTACAGGTATATAACAACAGACAGTTGTATGTACACAGGTATATTATGTGCAATTGAAATGTAGAGTGTGTTAGATAAATAAGTGTATAAGTGAATAAATAGTGTGTGTTCCACAATTTTTGTCAAGTGTTCATGAGATGGATTGCCTGAGGGAAGAAACTCTTTCTGTGCTGGCCGTTCTGGTGCTCAGAGCTCTGTAGCGTCGACCAGATGGCAACAGTTCAAAGAGGGAGTGTGCTGGATGTGAGGGTCCAGAGTGATTTTGCCAGCCCTTTTGCTCACTCTGGATGAGTACAGTTCTTGGAGAGTGGGGAGGGGTGTACCAATGATTCGCTCAGCAGTCTGGACTACCCTCTGTAGTCTTCTGAGGTCAGATTTGGTAGCTGAGCTGAACCAGACAGTTATTGAAATGCTTGAGCATTCTGTCTTTAGGGTCTCATCTTGTGACATCTCGTCCTGTTTTTGGTTAGTTTGAATGTCTTTGGTCTGTGTTGCATTCATATTTCAGTTGAAGTGCACCAGAGTTCATTTGGAAGCGAACCAACACTGACCTTTACAATGGGTCTCGGTCCACTTGTTTGGTGCACACCAAGGTTCGAATGCCAGCGTTAACATACAGCACTCACAGAGCAACCACACCAAGGTTCGCTCCAAAACTGTGAAGACGTCCTTAGTACTGTTGCTTTTTGACTGGAACCACATTAGAGAACGTCTCGGTTACGTATGTAACCCTCGTTCCCTGAAGGAGGGAACGGAGACGTCACGTCGGATGACCGACGAAATTGGGATCTCGCCAGAGAGACCAATCCACTTCGAGTGTAACTAAACGAGCCAATGGACATTGGCATGCGATTATTGCATCCAGCTGCCGCTGATCACAGCGTGAGCATAAGAGGCAGCTGATGCACCGCATCAATTATGTTTTCGCTGAGGAGCCGAGCCGGCGACCCGGCAGCTCAGCGGTGGTACAGCGACTGTGGCGACGGGACGTGACGTCTCCGTTCCCTCCTTCAGGGAACGAGGGTTACATACGTAACCGAGACGTTCCCCTTTCAGTCGGTCACTCCGAGTCACGTCGGATGACCGACGAAATTGGGATCCCTACCAAAGCGCCACAGGAGCTGCCCCTTCCAGTGCCCTGTGTAGGGCTCCTGACCCTTCCTATAAGGCAGACGATAGGACCGGGCTCTACACAGAGAAGGTCAACTACTGGTGTTCCTTGAGCAACCCAAACAGTAGGACTAGGATAACACTGGGAAGCGTGCCCTTCCACTTGGAAGAGGCACACTGCGGAGTCACCTCCTCCCAAAGGGGGTTTAAGTGACATTCAAACATGTGAAGTAACCCAGAGGGCCCTTTTGCACATGGAAGTCTCTGAGATGGCTCAGGCTGCATCTTTAGAGATGGCAGAACGTGGTCCGCCAGGGGAAACACGGCTCTAATAAGAATACCGTGGAATACACATATGGGATCCCGACAGGGTCTCTCATATGGGCACTAGCCTCGCACCAGTTTTCAAGAATTCATTGGCTGAAGGCCTGGCGCCGGACGCTCCGCCGTGTCCGGACGCCGGAGTGCTGGAGGACTCAACAGGGTTTGCCTGGTTAAGGAACTCTCTGGAGAATTAGGCGTAAGGACGCCGCAAGCCGACTCTGAGCCGGCCCTCTCAGTGCCACTACCCGTTTGAGGTGAGAACACAGGAGGAAACCGGTTCGACACGTAGGCTATAAAACCTAGCGAACGTGTTGGGAGTCGCCCAACCCGCAGCTCTACAGATGTCTGCTAGCGAGGCACCACGAGCCAGCGCCCAGGACGATGCGACACCCCTAGTGGAGTGAGCACGCAACCTGAGCGGGCAGGGCACACCTTGTGCTTCGTAGGCCAAGGTGATGGCATCCACTATCCAGTGGGCCATCCTCTGCTTGGAGACAGCCTTCCCCTTCTGCTGTCCTCCGTAACAGACAAAGAGCTGTTCTGAGGTCCTGAAGCTCTGAGTTCTATCCACGTACTGACGCAGTGCGCGTACAGGACAGAGCAAAGCTAGGGCTGGGTCTGCCTCCTCCAGGGGCAGCGCTTGCAGGCTCACTACCTGGTCCCTGAAGGGCGTGGTAGGAACCTTGGGCACATAGCCGGGCCGGGGCCTCAGTGTTGCACTGGAGTCAGCCGGCCCAAACTCAAGGCACGATTCGTCGACCGAAAATGCCTGCAGGTCCCCCACCCTCTTGATTGAGGCCAATGCAGTCAGGAGTAGGGTTTTCATAGAAAGAAACTTCAACTCGACTGACTGCAATGGCTCAAAGGGGGCAGTTTGTAGGGCTCTTAGCACCAAAGCCAAATCCCAAGAGGGAAGGGAGGGAGGCCTCGGAGGATTTAACCTCCTGGCCCCCCTAAGAAACCTGACGACCAGATCGTGCTTCCCCACCGACCTCCCCTCTATGGGGTCGTGGTGGGCAGAAATAGCAGCAACATATACCTTAAGGGTGGAGGGGGACAGCCTACGCTCCAACCCTTGTTGCAAAAAGGAAAGCACGGCTCTGATCGAACATCTCCGGGGGTCCTCCTGGTAAGAGGAACACCATTCGACGAACAGGTTCCACTTCAGCGCATAGGCCCGTCTTGTGGACGGTGCTCGTGCTGAAGCGATAGTGAGCGCTACCTCCTGGGGCAGGTCACCTAGAACCTCCGCGTCCCGTCCAGGGACCACACATGAAGTTTCCACAAGTCTGGACGCGGGTGCCAGAGGGTGCCCCGTCTCTGAGAAAGCAGATCCTTCCTCAGAGGAATCGGCCAGGGAGGGGCTGTCGCGAGGAGCATGAGTTCCGGGAACCAGGTCCTGTTGGGCCAATATGGAGCCACTAACAGGACCTGCTCCTCGTCCTCCCTGATCTTGCACAATGTCTGTGCTAGCAGGCTCACTGGGGAAAACGCATACTTGCGCAAGCCCTGGGGCCAGCTGTGTGCCAGTGCATCCGTGCCGAGCGTTGCCTCGGACAGGGAGTAGAACCACTGGCAGTGGGTGGTTTCTGGAGATGCAAACAGGTCTACCTGAGCAACTCCGAACCGACTCCAAATCAGCTGGACCGCCTGGGGATGGAGTCTCCACTCCCCAGGAAGTGCCGCTCGAGACAGCTCGTCGGCCGCCTGATTGAACACTCCTGGGATGTGGATGGCACGAAGGGACCTCAGATGCTTCTGACTCCAGAGGAGGAGGTGGCGGGCGAGTTGCGACATGCGACGGGAGCGCAAACCGCCTTGCCGGTTGATATAGGCAACGGTCGCAGTGTTGTCCGTACGGACCAGAACGTCCCTGCCCCGAAGGCGCCCTCTGAGGCGGCACAGGGCAAGGCGTACTGCCAGCAACTCGAGGCAATTGATATGCCAACGCAGAAGGGGGCCCGTCCAACCCCTGATACTGCGTGCCCGTTGTACGTGGCACCCCAGCCGGTGGCCGAGGCATCCGTGAAAACCACAGCATGCCTGGATACCTGCTCCAGGGGCACTCCTGCCCGAAGGAACGAAGGATCTGACCACGGGCTGAAGGTCTTGCGGCAGGCCGGTGTAATCTGAACCCGGTGAGTACCGCGTTTCCACGCCCACCTCGGGATTCGATCATGGAGCCAGTGCTGAAGCGGTCTCATATGGAGCAGACCGAGCGGAACTATGGCCGCAGCTGCAGCCATATGCCCCAGGAGCCTCTGAAAGAGTTTCAGTGGGACCGCTGTCCTGCCTGATAAAGTCTTGAGGCAGTTCAGCACCGACTGAGCACGTTCCTGGGTGAGGCGTGCTGTCTGGTTGACCGAATCCAACTCCATGCCGAGAAAAGAGATCCTCTGCGTTGGCACGAGTTTGCTCTTTTCCCAATTGACCCGAAGGCCCAACTGGCTGAGGTGCCTGAGCACCAGGTCCCTGTGTGCGCACAACAGCTCTCGAGACTGTGCAAGTATGAGCCAGTCGTAGAGGTAGTTGAGAATGCGCACACCCCGTTGTCTCAGGGGAACAAGGGGCCGCCTCTGCGACTTTGGTGAAGACACGAGGCGAAAAGGGACAGCCGGAAGGGCAGGACCTTGTACTGATATGCCCGACCATCGAACGCGAATCGCAGGAATGGCCTGTCTCGCGGGAGAATCGAAACATGAAAGTACGCGTCCTTCAGGTCGATTGCTGCAAACCAATCTAGGGGACGGACGCATCCAAGAATGCGTTTCTGCGTCAACATCTTGAACGGCATCTTGTGAAGTGCACGGTTCAAAACTCGCAGATCCAAGATCGGTCGTAACCCACCGCTTTTCTTGGGCACAATGAAGTAAGGGCTGTAAAACCCCGACCTCATATCGGCTGGAGGGACCGGCTCTATTGCATCCTTCGCCAGTAGGACTGCAATCTCCGCGAGCAAGACAGGGGCATCGACGGCTTTGACTGAAGTGTACCGGATGCCCCTGAACTTGGGGGGGACGCCGGGCGAACTGAATCGCATAGCCGAGTCTGATGGTCCGCAGGAGCCACCGGGACGGGCTGGGGAGCGCTAACCAGGCTCCGAGAGACCGCACCAGCGGGGCCAACGGGCCCACCGACATGCCCGCGGTGGGGCAGCGAGGTGGAACACAGGGACCGGCCCCAGGGCCTGTGACGGCCTGGCCTGTGACGGCAGGGGGCGGGGTCTGGGTGTGTAGTGTAGCACTCACCTGATTTCTCCTCGCATGGGAGGAGACACAGGAACCCGGCTTGAGGCTTGTGACAGCCCTGCGTTTGACGACTTGAAGCGGGGACTGGAGTGCTACTGCCCTTACCTGGTTCCACGAATGGGCAGGAGGGGTGCTCTTGGGCAACCACCCGCTGCCTGCTGGCGAGAGAGGAGGAGGGAAGTGATCCTGTGATGCACGGATCACCACTCTCCTCCTCTTGAGACCCGGAGATTGAGGAGACCGCTCTTTACTGATGTTTTGGGTACCGCTGGCTGCTGGGCCAGCGGCGGAACAAAATGAACAAAAGATACTCCACCCGGCCCTCCTCCGGGGGAGGGAGTGGTGCAGTCACCATCTCCCGATGAGCGGTCTCCTCCATCTCTGGGTCGCCCGTCTCAGGGCCTCTTGCACTTGCGCTTGCCGCCAGGTTTGGCGGGGGCCTGGACGGGCTGGGCGTCCTGCCTGCGACCGGCTCCACGACGCTGCCTGGTGAAGGCTGCTGCGGCTGCGCGGGAGCGGGGACGGCCGCAGGGGGCGCCCACGGCGACGAGCAGGCTGAGTGGCTGCAGCCGGGGTGGAAGCAGCAGGTTTCCTCCGGCGCATGATGTGTTTGCCTCAGTCTGCTTCTGGGCTGCCGAGAACTGCTGGGCAAAGCTCTCGACAGCGTCGCCGAAAGGGCCGGTCTGTGACACGGGAGTACCTTCTCCTGCCCCGTCATGTCAGCAAGACACAGCCAGAGATGGCGCTCCTGGACATCGCACAACCCAGAGACTGTGCGGTCACCTTCGTCACTCGTAGCGCGAGGTCCGTCGCAGCACGCAGCTCATGTAGAACCGCCAGGTCGTGACCACCCTCGTGCAGGTCTTTCAGTGCTTTGGCCTGGTGGACCTGCAGCAACGCCATAGCGTGGAGGGCGGAAGCCGCCTCCCCACAGGCTCTACAAGCACTGCCAGTTAGACCTGACGAATACTTAGAGGCCCGTGAGGGGAGACACGGATCACCCCGCAGGGTGGAAGCGGCTGTTGGACACAGTTGCATGGCCACAGACCGTTCCACCGAGGGGATGCCCGCATACCCCAAAGCGGCTCCACCATCGAGGGTGGTGAGAGCGGAAGAACTACAAGATGTGTTTCGGGCAGTGAAAGGTGCCCTCCACAATCTTGTCAGCTCCTCATGCACTTCCGGAAAGAATGGCACCGGAGGGGGGCGCTGAGAACCAGCGCCACCCCCACCGAGGAACCACTCGCCCAGCCTCGAAGGATCGGGACACGGTGGCTTTTTAGGATTCCACACGAGCCCGACATTCTCGGCGGCCCGGGAAAGCATAGCCGTCATCTCTGGGTCTGGCACGGACAACGCTACCACACCCGAAGGGGGCAACGCAGCCGGGTCGTCATCCCCGGAGAGAGAGGGCCCGCCCTCCGATGCGGTGATCGACATCTGGTCGTCAGAGGGGGCACCGAAGGAAACGCGTGGCCAGCGCGCTCCTTCGGCAGCTCCACCGGCTGCGGAGTGCTTGAGGGGTGAGGAGCTCCACTTGGGGAAGCCCTCGCCGTAATCCTCAAATCACCTCTAACTCCACCGGATCCAGTGTGCACGCCGGATCACGGCAGGCAGAGGGACTCTGCCATGTTTGACATAGCAGAGTCGCACTCCGAGATGGTCATGTCCCCGCAAGAAGAACATGAACCATCCACGAAAGCCACCTCAGCGTGCTAAATGCCCAGACACGTGAGGAAGCGATCGTGACCGTCCTGAGGCGCCAGGAAACGACCACACCCAGAAACGCACGGGTGAAAAGACATCTTTAAAAAGACGCGATCACCCGTGTTGCTCTTTTAGAGAAATTGCTCTTTCAGAGAAATGCTCTTTTAGTGCTGAAGCACGCAGGGGAGCTGGCCACCGCACACTCCTAGTGTGGCTGTCAGCAGGAAGACGATCTTTCTCTCCCGGACACCGTGACCACCGCTGCCGCGCCGTAACGCCCGCACTCGCTCGCAGAACACTCTCTTGGAAGGGATAGCAGTAGCTTTAACCACTACCGCTCGGCTCCGAAGCGAAAGGATAATTGATGCGGTGCATCAGCTGCCTCTTATGCTCACGCTGTGATCAGCGGCAGCTGGATGCAATAATCGCATGCCAATGTCCATTGGCTCGTTTAGTTACACTCGAAGTGGATTGGTCTCTCTGGCGAGATCCCAATTTCGTCGGTCATCCGACGTGACTCGGAGTGACCGACTGAAAGGGGAACTAGTTGTTTGTCACACCACGCTCGTGCCTCATGTATTTCGTTTTTCCATGCTGGGTTCTGGGAACTTAGAGAGGGAGATATGAACTGTGTATGAAGGTTTTAGATCCTGTTGCTGTCTGTCCCCACAAGATTTGATATCTGAACATTCATAGCCACTGTCAGTTAATTAAGATATGATAGATGAACTCTCAACTCAATTGGGCTCGTTTATTAAAAACCGCTGCATGCAGAATAGTGATAAGACTTTCTGGTGTTATGGAAGTTGCCATATTTGATATTTACTTTAGTGACTATCACTATGGTTACAGATGTTATTCATGGCTATCTTAAGAATAGGAAAGGGGGTTACTTGTTCATACAGACCATATTCGATAAGCTTGGGTCTGCGGAGAGTCTGTAGTAACTGTTAGTAAATAGCAAATATGGTTCTGTCCCGAACACTGACTGTGAATGTAGATTTAGTTTATTTGCTCTTTTCTGACTTAAAGGGATAGTTCAGCCAAGAATGAAAAATTCTGTTATCATTTACTCACACTCATATTCATTCAAACTGGTATGGCTTTCTTTTTTCTGTGGAACACAAACACACACACACACACACACACACACACACACACACACACAAAACATTTTTTATTTATTTTTTTAATCTCTCAGTGGTTTTTGTCCATATAGTTCGAAATATCATCTTTTGTGTTCAGAAGAAAAAGTCATACATCAACATGATTGTGAGTGAATGATGACAAAAATTTCCATTTTTGGGAACCACACCTATAAATATTCAGAAAATATTTTTAAAACATTCTTAAAATATATATGATGTTTTTATGAGATGAAAGAGGCTATATCCACAACATAAATGTAATATTTTTTACAGACATTGAAGCAAATACACAGATGAACTTGAACTAATTAGTTCAAGTTCAATAAGAAACAGTTAGTCAGTTAGTGAAGTTAGTTAGAAACATCACAGAAAATGTGATGTATTTTATAGTGTAAAGCATGAAAAATTCACAACACAGTAAACCATATGACATTATGTTTAAACTGAAATTAGTGCTGTCAAATCGATTAGTCGCATCCAAAATAAAAGTTTGTGTTTACATAATATATGTGTGTGTACTGTGTATATTTATATGTATATACACACACACATACATATATATTCATATTTGTGTAAAATAAATTTTATATATATATATATATATATATATATATATATATATATATATATATATATATATATATATATATATATATACAGTCAGGTCCATAAATATTGAGACATTGACACAATTCTAACATTTTTGGCTCTATACACCACCACAATGGATTTCAAATGAAACGAACAAGATGTGCTTTAACTGCAGACTGTCAGCTTTAATTTGAGGGTATTTACAGGTGAACGGTGTAGGAATTACAACAGTTTGCATATGTGCCTCCCACTTGTTAAGGGACCAAAAGTAATGGGACAATTGGCTTCTCAGCTGTTCCATGGCCAGGTGTGTGTTATTCCCTCATTATCCCAATTACAATGAGCAGATAAAAGGTCCAGAGTTCATTTCAAGTGTGCTATTTGCATTTGGAATCTGTTGCTGTCAAGATGAGATCCAAAGAGCTGTCACTATCAGTGAAGCAAGCCATCATTAGGCTGAAAAAACAAAACAAACCCATCAGAGAGATAGCAAAAACATTAGGCGTGGCCAAAACAACTGTTTGGAACATTCTTAAAAAGAAGGAACGCACCGTTGAGCTCAGCAACACCAAAAGACCCGGAAGACCACGGAAAACAACTGTGGTGGATGACCGAAGAATTCTTTCCCTGGTGAAGAAAACACCCTTCACAACAGTTGGCCAGATCAAGAACACTCTCCAGGAGGCAGGTGTATGTGTGTCAAAGTCAACAATCAAGAGAAGACTTCACCAGAGTGAATACAGAGGGTTCACCACAAGATGTAAACCATTGGTGAGCCTCAAAAACAGGAAGGCCAGATTAGAGTTTGCCAAACGACATCTAAAAAAGCCTTCACAGTTCTGGATCAACATCCTATGGACAGATGAGACCAAGATCAACTTGTACCAGAGTGATGGGAAGAGAAGAGTATGGAGAAGGAAAGGAACTGCTCATGATCCTAAGCATACCATCTCATCAGTGAAGCATGGTGGTGGTAGTGTCATGGCGTGGGCATGTATGGCTGCCAGTGGAACTGGTTCTCTTGTATTTATTGATGATGTGACTGCTGACAAAAGCAGCAGGATGAATTCTGAAGCGTTTCGGGCAATATTATCTGCTCATATTCAGCCAAATGCTTCAGAACTCATTGGACTGCGCTTCACAGTGCCGATGGACAATGACCCAAAGCATACTGCAAAAGCAACCAAAGAGTTTTTGAAGGGAAAGAAGTGGACTGTTATGCAATGGCCAAGTCAATCACCTGACCCGAATCCGATTGAGCATGCATTTCACTTGCTGAAGACAAAACTAAAGGGAAAATGCCCCAAGAACAAGCAGGAACTGAAGACGGTTGCAGTAGAGGCCTGGCAGAGCATCACCAGGGATGAAACCCAGCGTCTGGTGATGTCTATGCGTTCCAGACTTCAGACTGTAATTGACTGCAAAGGATTTGCAACCAAGTATTAAAAAGTGAAAGTTTGATTTATGATTATTATTCTGTCCCATTACTTTTGGTCCCTTAACAAGTGGGAGGCACATATGCAAACTGTTGTAATTCCTACACCGTTCTCCTGATTTGGATGTAAATACCTTCAAATTAAAACTGACAGTCTGCAGTTAAAGCACATCTTGTTCGTTTCATTTGAAATCCATTGTGGTGGTGTATAGAGCCAAAAATGTTAGAACTGTGTCAATGTCCCAATATTTATGGACCTGACTGTATATATATATATATATATATATACACACAAACACGCACACACACAAACAGCATACACACATATGTTATGTAAACATCATATTATGTAATTGATTTAACAGCACTAGTTGAAATATATTTACATTATTGTTTATTGTATAAGTTTACAGTTTGACAGTTATATATTTCTCATTTTGTATTGTATTATCTGTTATTTGTTACTAAATATAATTTTTTCATTGACTAAAATGTTTCAAATATACTACAATTAATTAATATGGCATAATGAAATTTGCACATTGTACATTTGTACTGCACAAATGCTTTGTATGTAAAAACCCACCCCTTACGCATGAAGTACGCATGAAACTGTGCAGAAGAAAGAAATGTGATGGGGGAGGAAGAATAGAGGAGATGAGAAGGCAAAAGAGGGAGAAAGACAGAAAGAAAGAATCTCTTGTCTTGTGATCAGAGGCAGCTTGTCAAAGACTCCCCTGCCGACACTGCTCTTTAATAATTCCTCACATGTCAGAAACAAACTCCGAAGATGATGATCATCGTTTCATCTGCTGTCTCTGGCCTCATTACTGCCACAGCACTCTTGGTCAGCAGTTGGGATCAGGAGAGGGAGGGAGAAAGACAGAGAGAAAGACAGAGCCATGGAGAAGAGTAAAAAGCAAAAACATTTTGATCTATGATCCATAATTTATTTCCAAAGCAATGCCTTTACTTGACTTCATCTTAGGAACACGAGTGGCTTATGATAATTATTTCAGCAAGTCACAACCTCTCAGTCTCCTCCCTCTCACTCTTATTCTCCTTACGTGTTTATCATACGGCCATGTTATGTGGAACCCTTATTAGTGATGTTTGCTAAAGCAAGCATTTCTTATTATCAGAGTTAGGAATCTGAGTAGTTGTTAAACTTTTGTATGTTATGGATTCCTGCTGGAGTGACCTGATCTATATCTATGGACTGGAGACTTGGGGTGTCTCTTTTGATTTGGCCACTAAACAAAAATCAGTTTACTCAAATGCATGCAGAGTTCATTTGGAAGTGGACCAAGTGCAGCTGCATGTTAGATTTTTGATGGAGATGTGCTGCTCTAGTGGACATTAGCTGTTTTTTTCCTGTCAAATGAGGTGTTATGGAGGCTGTACTTGGGACAATCAGCACCGTCCCAGGTGAGCGTGATGGCTGCTGTGCCCTGAGGTGCCCCACTCACCCATAATGGTTGCAGCCGGGTAGTAGACAGAGAATAATCAAAGTTTATTCATCCAGGCACCCAGGTCACCACACCATCTGGCCCTCTTGGGAAAGCAGAGAAGCCATTGTGATATAATTAATTATTCTTTCACATCTCACAGCATTCGTCCTCTGTGTATTCTTTGGTTCCCACTTTTTTCTTAGGCAGAATTAGTGTAGTTCAGTCCACACTGGAGAATTCAATTTAATTCTACTACTTTTCACAAAAAGTTGTTGGTGTTTTGCTCAGTGCATGTGTTTGTAGGTTTTTCCTGCATTGTAGGGGCCAGACTATGACCCTTCAAAGACAACAACTTAACATTCTAAATAATATCTTAATTTTGTGTGCAGTTTTGGTGTAGAATTAAAGGCATAGGATAGTGCAACCAAAAAAATGAAAAATCTGTCTCATCCTTATTTTAGTATTATTTACTATTATAGTATTTATTAATATTTTAAATTGGCATTTTTATAATATTAGTTTTCATTTTAATTTTTGTTTTAGGGGTGCTTTATTAATGTTTATTATTTTATTTAATCTTTCTATATAATAATGGATTTTTAATTCAGTTTTAGTTTGATGAATTTCACTACTTATTTAATTTAGTTGTCAAAGCAACATTTTAAATTTTTAAGTTTTTTATATAATAGATTTATTTCAGTTACTGAAAACAATTTCAATAATTTTAGTTAACAAAAACAACACTAATCTTCATGTTGTCCCAAAACTGTGGTAAACAGAAGATATTTTGGAAAAAAATAAAATAAAATAAATAAAACATCAAGGTCAGTTTTAAAGTCACTTTAAAAAGTCAGTGGACTGTTATATTGTAAAGAATATCTTCTCTTGTGGTCCACAAAAGAAAGTCTGGAACAACAGGGTGAATAAATGATGACAGAATTTTCATTTTTGGGTGAACTATCCATTTAAGAGAAAGAAAATATAATTAAAACATCAGACATCAATGGGAATGATACATGTATGCATGTGCGTTATGAGAAATCCCTGCTAAACAGAAAAGTGTACAGTCAGAGAGAGAACAAGTAACAAGTAGAGGGAATCTGGGGTCCTGGAACTGAATAAAAGAGAGTGCCAGAATAGGAGAGAGAGAGAGCATTAGAGTGAGATATGGGGAGTTATTCTCAGTGATAAATCAAATAGATGCTCTTGTGAATGTGACCAGAGGATTGAGAGCTCTTTAATATTCAAACCTGCTTTTGGAAGCCTTCCAGATAGGTGCTCTGTGCCCCCTCACACAAACTCTCACACTGAGCAATGCCTCATAAATACACACATGTACTGTACACCTGCAGATGTGCACAGTGCCGTCTCACTCAGCCACCGCATGAGCAAGGGTACGGACTTGGTTAACGTCAGTCAAACCGAACAGATGCACAGCTACAAATCCTGCAGTCTTTGTTTGTTCAAGGTTTTTCTCACCAGTCGGTTTATATACTGTACGTGGTTTGTCAACATATCTGACTGCTGAGAAATTTAAATTTAGCTGAAAGAGACCATATCATTCGAAAAAGAGGTTTTGGCTTCACTCTTGATGTGATGATGTTAAGATAATCATAAATGATTGACTTCATAAATCAATTTGATTTCATAAAATGATTTTCAAAGTAAAAGTCAGCATTTCGAAGCTCTAAAATAACAACTACAAAAAAGCAACTTGGAACCAAAGACACACAGCCAGCTGAGATTAAAGGAGCTCTGCAAAACTTGGAGAAAGCTATCCATAAGCATTCTCAATCATCTTAATGGTAGTTACTTGGCTGGTGCAGGACTCCCCAAAAGTATGCAGTGTGAAATCTAGATTTTAGATAAAATTGCTGTTGAGCCAATCATCTGAGTCTGTTTCACACTTTAAAGGGATAGTTCACCAAAAAATAACTCTGTCAGTTGTTTACTCACCTTCATTTCTCCTGCATATCTTCTGTGGAACATGAATATATTTTGAGAAATGTCAGAAATGTCACAGTGTTTTGGCCTGCGGCACTCTAGTTTAGATAATGCTGTCATGTTTTATTGTTTCATCAGCCTCCGTCATTTGATAGTAACATTTGCAAACGTTTAAAATAAACTCATGCACAGTCATTGTACAGACAGCGCCCTTACTCTAATAAATATTGATCTAATTTAAATGCAAAATGAAATTTATTTTACAAATAAAAATAGACAAACTATTATTGGTCAACCAATATATCACCAAGGCCAAGATGCTGGTTTATATTTGCCATTTTTTTAATTATCTGCATTGGCCAATAAGAGTCAGAAGTGGGACTTTTAATTTGACAGCACTATTCACATATGCACAGAAACACTCAGAGCCAGATTTACTAACAACTTGCGCAAACCGTCTTTTGGTGTTAAAATAGTACTGTCAGGATTTACTAAAGACGTGCAGTGAAGAATTAGCGCCAAAAAGGCAGGGGCACAGTTATTTTTGCGCCTGACCTTATTGAATATGCATTTGTAAGAGTTTCCCTTTCAGAGGCAAAATTTATGGAAGGAGAGTATTAAAATGAATCACGCAACGCAATTTACTAATGTTTGCGCTCGTCAAATTACTGGCATTTGCACCATTATTTAATGCCCAAAAAAGCAGGTGGTAATTTGCACTGCTCTTGGTAGATTGTGCTTCAATTTATACGGATAAACAATAGATTCCTCAATTACTCTCCAAGACACAGAAGCGTCAGGATCAAACCAAACTGATAAAGGGCGGAGGGGAAAGGCTTGAGCATACAGTCTAAAATTGGGGAAAGAAAGAACTTCATGTAATCTACATCATTGTAAGGTAGTCAGTTTAATACGAGGACGTTTCCCATCCCATATATACCGTGAAACACATGCATCAAGTTTGTTCCAGTAGCCAACTGGTGGAACTGGTCCTTAGTTCTATCTTCAGTAAATATGCCTTTATACCATTAAGATTAATAAAACATTTAATGCTATCTTGAAATTGGCCACCATGCACCACATTAGCACTATCATAAGAAACTATGGTTATATTGAATTTAATAGCTACAATATATTACATTTAGTCAACATTCTGTCAACTGCAGTTGCTATGTTCTTTCCATCCATACTAAAATCTACATCCATGCATATGAAAGCCTACATACAAGTATACATCTACAAGTTTGCTCACAAAAGTAAAAAAAAAAAAAAATCTCTTAAGCTTGCTGCGGTCTTTAACTTATGCCTTTATATTTGCGGGGGTTGCAAATCATTTCCACGCACCACATTTAAACTTTTTCAGAGCTGAATCTTGCATGCTTAAATCCACAACGTGTTCTGCTGCTGGAATGTATCCAATGGAAATAGCCAGATGGAATAAAAACACACACGGGCCTCCGCACGGCGATCTGAATGTGTAATAAAATGTTTAATTCATGACCACTATAAACACATATCCTTGTACAGTAATCGAAATCCACGGGGGATCACTAACAAACGTCTTCGCTCAGTTGGTAGGCCGTTCGTAATTGCATTCTGAGTGTGTGTGCTTGCGTATGCCACAGACATCATGTACGCCTCACATCTGCGGGTCTCTCGCCGCTCCTGTGGTTCTTAACCCTGCCAGCTAGTTTGGTGAGCTATTGTATCATTTGTTATCCCTCTCTTACACTGTTAGACATTTCTGTAATTTCCACAGTTATTTACTGTATATCACCCAGTGTAATACTGCAAATTCCTTTACAGTAAATAACTGTAATACCCTTTGCATCATGGGAATTTTCTGTGACGTCAGACCCCACATACAGAGACTTACTGTATTTTTTAAAATTGCTGTATACTACCGTATTTGCTGTAACAGTCTCTTTGGCGCCATTATACTGAGGTCGTTTTATTTTCCTCATTTCTTACATTTGGATTGACACGATTTGCCCTACACCGTGTCTACAACGCCGCAACAGCTGCCTTCATGTCAGAAACAGCGCGAGCGCTTGGAGTACATCTGTACGTCAGAAATATACCGGGGCATCACTTTACTGTCCGCATCCACTGTAGATAATAGATATAATGGGTTCTATATTGTTGTCTGTTGTCGAGTTGCGCTGCGCCACTCGCGTCCGAGGAAGACACTGAAGCAGCGGGGCAGCGCCGCAGGTTTTGCCCGGGGTTGAACCGTGAGAGTGGAAGAGCTCCGGAGAACATCTGCGCTGTGTGTCGATGCACTTTACGAGAGAATAAGACCAGCAAGCAAGGTAAAAATATGTGTACGTTTGTCTGTGTGTTTGTGTCAGATTTTTGCACACCAGTTTAACCTATAGTAACATTTACTCGTCAACATGGCGGTTACAGAACTTGACCATGGTAAACTGCGCTGTCGTTTCAAACGACTTTTGTCATCTTATTGAATTAAGTTACCGAATTAAAATTGTTTTTAATGAGCAACGCTTATCTTATATTAACATTAGGTTAACTAATGTGAAATTTAGTTCAGGTGTTAGTAGTTAATGTTGGCCAGTAGCCTATTAAGAAAATAAAATCGTATGTTAGCTAGGTTAAACTAGTTTTATGGCTAGCTGTCTTTCTAGTTTTAGAATTAGTTTGTTATAGTTTTTAATGGAATTTAAGATTTACTGCATTTTTTGTATTTGTGTTTTAAAATCAACTGCAATGAAGCACCAAGAAAGACATGAACATGCCAGCCACCCTGAGACTGATAATTCATGGTAAGAGAACAGCTATGGTTTTGAGAGATTTGTGTATTCTCTATGGGGTTTGCCTTTTAAAAGTGTGCTATTTCTACTTCTTGTTTTTCAGAGAAGACATTTCTGTCAAAGTGGATGGTGAGCAAAGATGGTGGCCACCTGAGTTTTGCAGATGGCTACGTCTTCTTTGGCTGCTTGTCTTTTTCCCCTCATTATGTTTCTGTTGCCTAAAGATTCTTTGTGAGGATGAATCCAGAGGACACAACATAATGCACTGCAAAACGTCCTAAGACAGGAGAAATGGTGAAGATGCACTGTTCCAGCATTGGAAGTCTGTATTTTTAAGTGTTATACATGCAATGTTTTAAATAAAGAATTTGATATTTTGTAATTATTGTGTCTGTTTTAATTGAATGCCAGTAGTACCTATGTAGAGTAAAAATAAAATGAATTCTATATAAAAATTATAAAATCTAATGAAATCTATATTAAAATTAATGAATTACAGTAGTATACTGATGAATTGGATTTTATTTACAGTAATTTACTGTAAAACAGGACAGTTCGCAACTGTAATCAAATACAGTTTGCTACTGTAAGTCTTAATTACAGTAACTTACTGGCAACAGTGTTGCCAGTAAGTTACTGTAAAAACCCTTTGAAATGTCTAACAGTGTACCTCGCTCTTGCTGGCATGTTCCCCAGAGTGCTGGCACTATGATGGAGACACTAGACTCACATTAACTCCAGGTTGAATTAAGCAGCTATGTGTGTTTGTGCGTGTGCGATCCCAACAAATCTCTACCTCGCACACTTGTCCACTGAGTCCCACCTCCCCCATGCAGGGGGCCTCAGTTAGTTTTTTCCTTCAGTATAAGAGCCCAAATATCCTTGTAATCCTCCCTTCTCCTCTACCCAACCCCCCCGGCTGCACCCTCCTGTAATTGAAAAATGGCAGACGAGGAGATTAAGCGAGGCTTATCCCTCTGAGGTGTGTGTTTTATCGCGCAGCAGCAAACAGCAATCTCTCCTCCGCCCTCGTCCACAGGAAACTTTCGCCTTCCTTTCTGTACTCCCTCCTTCCTGCCTCCTTGCTCTCTCGCTCTCTTTGGCTCTGCAGTGATATGGTAATTTTGTAGTGTAGAGCCTCTGTTAGTACTGATGGCTCTGAATTTAAAATGCCTTTTTTGTCTTTCGTACAACCATTGCCTCATCAGTAAGCCTGAAGTAGCCCTTCATGGACACCCAATCTAAAATGTCTTCTTTTAAACTTACAGTATATTTTACTGGATGTCCAGTTTGATCTTCTGATCACGTTCCTGACAGACTGTTGTCATTTGTCCTACTGAACTAGTGCTATACACAACTTAATGCCATCATGTGAGAGTAAAGTGTCCTTTGGATGCAAACTTCATAATCTTTTCTGGATGTAGTTGATTATTCAGATACTGTTTGCCTTACTGTTTTATAAGAATTTAGCTATATTTCTACTATATGTTGCCTACTACATAGTTGGAATGTAGGCATACCCAGACACTGCAGTTAGTTTGAGTGATTTATTTGAATCACTCACTCAACCAATTTGTTTCATTCAGGTAGAAAAACAATTATTTAACCAATTCATTTAGGAATGAAATACTACTACTGTGTTTTGCTTGAATACAAATGCTGGTTCAATTTGGTGTGACTTTGTTTGGAATTATTTTTTGTTGGTGTTGGTGTAATGGCAATGTTGGGTCTAAAATTTAAGTTTATTAAATGTTTTTGTAAATGCGATATCACACTCTCAATCATTTTGTTGATATTGCGTAATTATTGTTATTATTAAAGTGGGCATTATTACAACGATTCGCTTTTAAACTAAAAACACTTGATACTGTGGGTGAAAACAGATTGGACTCTTTAATGAGACATCTTGAGTTTGTATTACACAACTTTTGACATTATTGTGTTGAGCCATGGAGAAAATGTCTCTAAGAAAGACCTAACTGATTTTTATTTTATTTTTTTTTATTTTATTTTATTCTTTGTACAGTAGAATTTACATATCAGCTCAGCAGTCACTGGACTGTTTCATTCTGCTCTCTAAAATGGATATAATTAGATTAATTGTTTTTATTTTATTTTTATTTAATTTTATTTTATTTTATTGCCATTATATTTAAAAGTATAAGGCATAAAACAAAACAAATATTCACATAGTTTTGTGAAAGCAAAAAAAACATTTAATCTCTCCTTCCATGCGATGTTCTAAGGGCAAAATTCAAGCTTTTTTTGGTATTGTTTGATTTATGTATAGTGTATGTAGGTATTTTTAAAAACCATTATACAGTTTTTAATTGAAAATATTTCTCTCAATGTTTATACATCTAAAATTAATGAGTAGGAAAAAAAGATACACTGTCAGTTTAATGCAACAAAAAAAAAAAAAAATCAGATAACTTTTGTTTTGGCTTATTTAATGAAAATATAAAAGCAAATTATATATTTTACAAAACATGTTGTTTTTATAATATTATGCTTAATTTTTTTCAACAGTATAAAGGGTATTTTTAATTATACATACAATAGCTATTCAATAGCAATGGGTTTATATTTGGGAGTCCTTGCCATCAAAACGTTTGAAAACACCTCACCTGTGGTACGCATATCCCTTGTTGGGAATTACTGGCTTTGAATGATTTTGAATGAAGGCTATAAGTGGTTGCTAAAGTGCTTGTTATTTTTACCTTATTGCCTTTGTAACAGACAATTTTTTCCTGGCACATGATAAAATGGGGGAAAATGTGGAGAGACCAACTGGAAAACCTGCTAAACAAACAAAACTTGCCTTTGACAGGGAGACCTGTGAAAACCAGAAAAGACCAGCAAACCACCTCAGGCTGTATTTTTTTTATTTTTTTTTTTTCATGTTATGATTTATAAAATTGTGTCTGCCTCATATTGTGTGCATTTCTTCAAGCATTTGGATGACCACAGCTTGCAGCTCTTCTCCTCGAGCCGCGTGGGAATCAGATGCCACCCCCAAGTATTTTTTTATTACACTTCAGATGATGCACCAGAAGGCAGTGGTTTTGCTACTAAGTGAGAGAGAAAGAGAGAGGAATGAAGAAATGGTGTTTTTTACATAACGATTACTTTTTTCCTTATGTAGCATCTTTTCAACACAGCACACATAAAACATTCCACTACTATACTTTTATATTTTAAGTTACCAATCACTTTCACACTTTCACCACAGGCCCCTCCCTCCCTCTTCTGAGATCCGCCCTCAAAACAACAACCTCCCTCTCCATTGACAGGAGCTTACAAAATATAACCCAGTGTCTAAATGATTCCTGCTGTTGGTGGTAACGGCTCCAGTGGTTGGCTTCACGGTGACACTGGATGGGTTTGAGGGGCAGTTGTGTGGGAGGTGTTTTCAGGATGGATGTTCACTGTCTGGCATCAAGCTCAAGACCATTAAGCTGGTTGGTAAGAACATGCTGTTCTGACTGAGGATTTCACAATGACTGTGCTCAGTCTAATTTGCATGGTACAAGGATTGTAAGCAAGGATCTTATTGCTTGTTTGTTTATGTGAAGGAGAATATGGGGTTAAACAGCAGAAGTAGGAGGAGTTTTGTTAGTGAACAGTTTGTCTCTGCTGTTACAGTAGAGAGAGAGAGAGAGAGAGAGAGAGAGAGAGATTATGTAGCATGTGGGTGGTATATTCCCTAGCCTCAGATACACATACACATACACATTTGTGTTTATTTATTTATCTATTTATTTAGTCATGATGGGGACTTTTCATTGACTTTTTGATGATTTAATGATATTTTTCATCCCCTCCCTTTCAACTAACAATCACCGAAAACTTTTAGCTTTTTTTACATTTTCATTAAGACTTTATTCATTATGTTTATTAAGCTGTTTTTCTTGTAGGGATAGTTGGCAGGTCCCCACAACGTAGGCGAAATCTGACCTACACACGCAGACAGTTATAGCTATATTAGTGAGGATCTCTCACAGACGTAATGATTAGCATACATTAAACAATGTTTTCATATTTTTGCACAATTGCAGATTGTTGGAAATAAAATATTCTGTTCTATTCTGTTCACGCATTGCGTGTCTCCTGTTCATCCCAAGCATGCTTTTCATTTATTTCTTGCCTTGATAACCAAGTACACATCTATCTATCTATCTATCTATCTATCTATCTATCTATCTATCTATCTATCTATCTATCTATCTATCTATCTATCTATCTATCTATTTGTCTGTCTGTCTGTCTTATTAGACCATAAATACAGTAACATTGTGAGAAAATATTAAATTTTAAAATATTTTCTATTTTAATATAAAGTGTAGCTTTAATAGTTTCACAGATTTAAACACGATTCACATTTTATGATGAATTTTCATAGTTTAAGCATGAGTCTAGGTTAAGAGCAAAACAACAAGCTATACATACTGCAAAAGCCATTTACAAGAGTAAACAAAATCTTTTTTTTTTTTTTTTTTTATCTGAGATTTAATGTGATTTATAGGTTTAATGTAAAACCTATTGACATTGACATCAGATTTGAAGCAAACTTGATTTATTTGAATTATGAGCATTTCAAATAGTGAGGACCACTTCAAATGTCTTTAAAAGTTGTTTTTTTTCCTTTGATATGTTTTACTATATTTGTGAGGATTTGCTTTCACGTGTAAATCCACAGAGATTAACTGTGCTGCAGGTCTGTCAATAATTACCATCAGATCAATAGTCTGTGGGGTCTGTTTTATAGGAGGAATAAGAGACTTTGTGTTTCTAGTGGAATAAGATCGAGTGAATGTAAGTATAAGTGTTCCTGCGGTATGCATGTGCATGTCTGTTTGCTTAATTTGTTTGTTTGATAGTTTATGAGTAAGTGTACCCGCTGTGTCAGACCCCGTAGCAAAGCAATCTCAGTACAATACATTACCTTTAAGGCTTTATGTGTTTGGTGACCTGCTCCGAGACAGAAAGCATGGAGCCTTTGTGTGTTCTGAAAAGGTCTCGCTTTATCCCTCACCTCAATCACGACAAACTCTATGCACATGACCTGCCACGCTCTGTTCACAAAGTCATTTAAACTCTCATGTTGGGAATTAAACCGATTCTTGGATACTGTAAAGGTAATGTCAGGGTGTAGCTGTAGCTGTGCAGGTTTTATTGCAGATATTGTTGATTACGGGGGTGTGCGGCTCATACCGCAGCTCACGATCAAAGATGAGTGGGGTTTTAATGTCTCACCCTGACGTCTCACATGACCCTGCTATTATTTTGCAGCTGTCTATCTCAGCAAGTGACAAAGCCATGGTGACCTTTTCAGTCAGTGTGTAAAAAGTCCATGAATGATGAAAGTTAAAACCTCAGCCAATAATCAGGAAATTCAGTAGGTTATCAATACATTGCCACATTAAGCTGAAAAAAAAAAAAAACTTCTAGATTAAAATTTTCCGGTAGACTAAAGGCCTGTTCACACCAAGGAGGATAACTATAAATATACCGATATAGTTCTAAAAATCGTTCTCAATATTAAAGAGTTCACACCACAGCTATAACGATAAAGACACAAGAATCACTTTCAGAACATTGACACCCAATCAGAATCAATCCTGCTATAATGAGCTGGAGAATTTAAAGCGGCAGAAGCGCATGCGCTTAGAACACTTTACTTAAAGCCTTTATAAGTAATGCATTATAATTATTCATAATGTGCTTTGTAATACATTATATCTTGTCGTAAATAATTATAACTGAATTTAAAATGCATGGTGTAACAATGAATTGATAAGTGTTATAATGTCTTAACTGTGGTTACAATTATTCATGAGATTGTACAATGCAGTTATCGAATAAACAGATGATATTGTCCGCTGGTGTAGATGCTAATATAGTCATCTTTATAGTTATCATTCTTGGTGTGAACGGGCCTTAAAACTAGCTACAAGATGTGTAGGTTGTGATCTGTCTTTAGTAAACAGTTTTTGATCTTTGATTTGAATCAATGTTATTCCAGCTCAGTCTTATGTGGAGCAACATTACTGTTCCATAGAAATGTTATTCTGCTGATGTCCTTATGTCAGATTTGGAGGATTCCATCACATTCTCTGCAATCTTTATATTTTATTATGCATGTGTTTAACAGCAGTGTTTCTCATTATGTTTATATTATAAATGTTTTTAAACTTGTATTTATACTATTGTATATAAATTACGTACATTTAACATAATTTACTTCAAACTTGTCATAATGCTTCATGAGGCAGGCTCAGTGCATAAAGATTAAATTACAGTCTTTTTCTCATAGAGAATGTTTCTTTGACTTCTAAAGACTTGAAATATTGCACACAAATAGAAAAGATTACCTTAATGGACATTTTATATTGTTTTTAATTTTTTCAGCTGAAATATTAAGAAAACTCCTTTTGTGTCCCACTGCAAACAAAATAAAAATGGAATGATTAGAGATGATTAAATGATGACAGAAGTGTCATTAATTTTTAACATTTTAAAGTTTAGCCTTGGGTAAATTGATGGAATACATTGAAACAAGTTGATTAAGGCACCAGAGTGACATGGAAAGTGAATTTTTTATTTTTATTTTTTATTTTTAGTGATGCAGAGTAAAAGCCAGTAGAGTGACATTTGCTTATAAGTGTGTGTTGAAGAATCAGATTATCATTCTTATTTGGCTTAATGTACTTTATTTTGGAGTTTTCAATAAAGTTATATAAATTATTTATTTTATTGTATTTATTTATTTATTTGCACCAAAGCCTATTTTTACTCTTATTTTGGTGTTTGAACACTGGTCTTGTTGTGATGGAGACCCACTGTGGATGTTTCCTTCAGAGGGAACAAGAGACACATACTGTAAGCTGATTGTGATTCAGCATCGGTTTAGGCTCTCACTCCACATCTGTGGTCTTTATGTCTCATGATAAATGGCAGTTTTGCGCTTTTAGTAATTAGGCAAGCTAACGTGAGGCACATGTTGCCACCATCCGAGTTTGTCCAGAGGTGTGTGTGTGTGTGTGTGTGTGTGTGTGTGATTGTGAATATGTGGTCATCTAATACTAATAGTTCTCATCAGACCAAATCAGGACAACAGAAAAACTGCTGTTTGCTTTACAGTAATCATCAAAAATGACCTCAGAGGATGAATACTCATTTTTCTAGGCCATTCATGGCAGTCTAGGCATGATTTTCTGTAATTCAGCTTATGACTGTGTGCGCACAATGCCAACATCCCGATAAAAGCCTGTTGTCATTGCTTGTGCTGAACGGCATCAGTCGTGTTACTCATCACTCATCTGCTCTCTTTTCTTCTTATAGCTCTTCCTACTCTTACATCCTCCATTCTTTTCCTTTCTATCTTCCCTTTTTACACTGTCCTCCTTTCCTGTCCTCTTCCTGACACATTCTTCTCTGGCCTACTTACATGAGAGACCGAAATCCAAACTGTTTGCACACTGTACAGTTTTTGCCATCTGGATCACTTTTGTTCTTCTGTTTCAGTTAACTGCCTTTGCTAAGAATCTTAATGTCATGTGAAGTTTTGACAGTGTCAGGGATTTTTGTAAACAATATCATAAAAAAAATAGCTAAAATTTTACCTTTAGGAATAGGCCTACAACACCTGCTAAAATTGTAGCTTTAGGTTGTCATTGGGGCAGTTCTCTCAGAGGTACACCTTATCTATCCTTTATCTACCTCTAGGTGCTGAAATGTGCCCTTAAAGGACTAATAAAGAAATAATAAGAGCACAGCAACCTGTTTGTGTGTGAGAGAGAGGGAGACTTTCAGTTACAATGTTTTACTTGCATGTTTATACCATTTGCAGCATAAATATCTTATTAGTTTGCTCTCACTTCATGTTTAGATCGTACTTGTCTCTTCCTGCTTAGCCACAGACTCCAGACTTTCAGACAACTTGCCATCATTAGTGCAAAGGCTTGCTTGGGTCTATCGGTATCATTTCATATTCGCATGTCAATGAGGATTTCACCCAAACATGACACGAATGTTGATGTAAAATGCCCTGTTAATGCTGTCAATCATGAACAAAATCTTGTGCTATCAAACCTCTTGTTAAAAAAGTACACTTTAGCATACTTTTAAAACAGAAATTACTATTTTAAAAGAATATGCTTAAGTATAAAATTAATGTAATGTTTTCTGACACTTTGTCATTTGCAACTAAAGAAAATTATTGCATTATTGTTTACATGTATTTAAAAAGCAATTAGTTGAACTTAAGTGTGCTTTTTTGATCCACTTAAGACCTACTATAATATTTGGAATATTATAATGACATCTGTTGTATATTGCCCAATGTGCTGATAAGCATTTATGTTAACCTAAAATATACTTAAACTTTATTGATACTTGCATGTCCTGTCTTTAAATATATTTCTATACACATGTAATGATGAAGTTGCATTTCATAATAATTTACATTTAGAATTTAAAATATATTAACTAAATACAGTTAAAATTATAATCAAGTACTTGACATGCTTGATTATTATTTGCTTTACTACATTAGTCAACACATTAAAATGAGTATTTCATTAAAGCATGAAAAAAAGATTAGTAAAACAATTATTTTTAAAATGTACTTTAAAAATGTTTAATATGAGATTATTACAAAATTTTTAAAAGTATACTTGTGTTAAAAAACAGTCATGAAAGTGTATTCGCCTCAATACTTAAGTGGTCTTGTATTTTATTAATATGGTCTCATCTGCAAGCAAAGTTTTAAAGTTTAAAAATATACTTTTAGGACTTGAAGTACACTACAAGTGCACAAGGGACAGTCTGACATTAAAGACTCTTGCACCATCTGCCTTGGCTTTTACTTATATTGTACTCAAATGACTTTAGAAAACACAGTTTTTGCTTTCTGCCAAAGCCATGTGACTTTAGACAATGGAGTTTAGTTATTTGTTGTTTTGGTCACATTTCATAATAAGTAAAGCAATTGGTGGATGTGGGAATGACTAGATGATTGTGGTTAATTAAAAATCTGTGTAGGAGAATAAGCACTGACATTTAGTCAGTAGAAATGCAAGGAACAGTTTGAGTCCTTACATTTGATGTCTCACTAAAGCTGTCCTTTAATAAACTGAATGTAATTCACTTAAAGTTCCATTACATTATCATGTTTGGTTTTTCTGTTCTGTCTTCCTTTCTTCTTCCCCCCTCTCTCTCTCTCTGTTCTCTTTTCTTCGTTTTCTCCTCTATGCCTGAAGACAGTCAGTGTCCTAGTTTATTAGCAGGTTTTTTACCATCACCCCTGAATAAAAGAGCCAAAACAATTCAATGATATGAGACTGCAGAGCAGAAACACACGGCAAGCTGTTTTCCTGCACTCTGAATCAAGCTCAAGTTCAGCTCACTGGGCTCTTGCCTCAGATAAATGCTGAAGATGCATTTAGGCGCACCGTATTTCTCTGTGCTATGTTTATAAGGGCTGTCCAATCAAATGAGAAGCTTTCTATGCTAAAGTTTGATTTCAAACTTTTTTTTTTCGTGAAAAAAACAAATATGTGTGTTAATCAAAAGAACAATATTAAGTTATCTTTAACTAAAGTTAATGTGCAGTTAAACTGCTGTTCCCACATTAAAATATACTGTATTTAGTAAAATTTTTATTTAATATACAAATACACTACCATTGAAAATAATTTTTCTTATGAAAGTCTCCTTATGCTGAAGCAAGACTGCATTTTTTTTTTTAAATAAAGTAAAAACAATAATGTTTTGAAACGTTCCCTAGTGAAAAATAAATATACTAACATTTATTTGAAATACAATAATTTCATGCTAAGTATACTACAAATACATTTACATACTTATGTGCTTAATAAAAAATACCTTGCAATTGTACTTTTGGTATACTAAACTGGTATACTTAAAATCTGCTAAATTGGAAAAACTAATTTTGCGCTTAATGCACTTTAATTGTGCTGAAGTCCAACTAAAGATATACTGAAGTGTATTTGATTGTGCCAAAGTGGAACTATTGTAAGTATACTTCAGGTACACTTTAAATATCTTGAGACTAATAATAAAGAATAATGTTATTCAAAGATCATACAATACTCATCAATAGAGACATTAAAACACATTTTAGGCTTAATAATAAGAAACGTGCATTGTGCACAAGTAGATTCCAAATAAAGTTTAATTATAATTTTTATATCAGTAAGTCTCGAACGATATGTCATTAAAATTGTTAATAGATTTGAACTATACTTAGTATGAAATAAATGTATTTTAAATATATTAATTTTTTACTAGGATTATTGTTATTATTATTGCTACTACAGTTTAATGACTTTTCTGTTTTTATATTTTTTTAAATAATTTATTCCTTTGATAAATGCTGAATTTTCAGCATCATTTCTCTAGTCTTCAGTGTCCCGTGATCCTTCAGAAATCATTCCAATAGGCTAAATTTGGTACTTAAGAAACATTCCATATTACTACAAGAATATAATAATTGTGAATATTTTTTTGTGGAAATGGTGATACATTTCAGGATTCTTTAATGAATAGAAAGTTCAAAGGAAAAGCATTTATTTGAAATAGAAATCTTTTCTAACATTATTCACCCAAATGTTTGAGCAACACATCGAAGTATGTAAATACATTCTATTAAATGCATTTTATTTTGTTATTCTAGGCTAGGCTTACATCATGGATCAGAGGGTCCCTGCTGTGGTCCAAGTGTTCTTGACCTGACAAAGTTTAGACAGTTTTAGGGCTTTTCTGAGTCTGTCACAAACTGTAGTTGTGTTTGTTGCTGTCTTTTACTGAAGGATGTCACCGTCATTCTCTCTCCTGTAACAATGTTTAAGTTTCCCACCATGCTTTGATCCGGTAAAGCTGGCAATGCCTTTGACCTCGGCTGTGTCACTCTGATTGGTGACTATGGCCTCAGGGTAGTGATGAGCATTTCCCTGTCTGTCATCTCCAGTCAGACAGAAAATACTGCTTACAGACTTCTCATCTCCCACCCACACACGTCGACTACAAATCTCAACCTCTCTATCCCTTTTAATCATTCTTTTCCTCTTTCTCACTCACTCTGTCTGTCTGTCTGTTTTAATCACCCTCTCTCGTTCTCTCTCATTCTGTTCAGAGGCCAATCTGCCCTCATGGCAGTACTGCTGTACCCAGATGGCCCACACTGCACCTGGTCCCATACGTTTGTCACGCTTTAGACATGTTTATGAAATGTTTATTTCAATATTTTAATTTGTTTTACAGTCAAATAACAGTATGAACACAATTAAAAGAAAATAACTGCATATTACACTGCTCTCTGGCATACTTTATCCAGGTTGGTCAGTCACAGAATTCTGTGGTCAAGTACGCTAATGTTCAAAAGTTTGAGGTTGGTAAGATATTTTGGACCGTTTTTTCAAAAAGGTTTCTTATGACTGCATTATTTCATCAGAAATGCAGCAAAACCAATAATATTGTGAAATATTATTACAATTTAAAATAAATATTTTCTATTTTATTATATTTTAAAATGTAATTTATTCCTGTGATGACAAAGCTGAATTTTCAGGAGCCATTACTCCAGTCTTCAGTGTCACATGTTCCTTCAGAAATCATTATAACTTGAGCAGCAAATCATTATAATTTGCTGCTCAAGTAACAATTCTTATGTTGAAAACAATTGTTCTTTCTGAATAGAAGTATTCATTTCTTTCAAAAACAATCTTACTGACCCCTAACATTGTAGGGGAAAATGTATACCCTAGTAAAAAAGTAATACATTTAAAATACATTTATTTCATACTAAGTATAGTGCAAATCTATTAATAAATTTACTGACTTATCGCTCGAGACTTACTGATTTAAAAATTATAATTAAACTTTATTTGGAGTATTACTTGTTCACAATGCACATTTCTTAATATTAACCCTAAAATGTGTTTTAATGTCACTATTAATGAGGATTGTATGATCTTTGAATAGTATCACTCTTTAAATGAAATATATTTAAAGTGTACCTGATGTATACCTGCAATAGTTCTACTTTAGCACAATCAAATATACTTCAGTACATCTCCAGTTGGACTTCAGCACTACTTCTGCACAATTAAATGCATTAAGCACAAAATTAGTTGTTCCAATTTAGCAGACTTTAAGTATATCAGTTTAGTATACCAAAAGTACAGTTGCATGGTATTTTTATTAAGTAAATAAACATGTAAATGTATTTATAGTATACTTAATATACATTTAATATATATTTTTTTCACTAGGGTAGTCACTAAAATAAACCCTGACTAATCTGGTTGACCAATCAGAATCAAGTATTCCAGAAAGCCGTGTAATAATTTATCAAAATTGTTTTATTTTATTTTATTGCACACTTTGAAATACTTGATTCTCAGTCATGACATTGAGCATTCAGATATTTTCTAATATTCACTGAAGTCCACAGTGGTGCTGTATTGGAATTGCACTTCAAATGTAGTAAAAATGGACTTCAGTATTAATATTACTGTAATAATGCTGCAGTGTTTGTCTTGTTTCTATAGGCTGATTGTTTTGCACATTGTGGTGGACTATATATTTTTTTTCTTAAAGTTTTAAGATCATATAAAGGTAAGATTATAAAATAACTACAACTCAGTATTTCATGTCTGCTTATTTTTTTGGTGAGAACTTGGCATCAATAACAACCAGCTGTTTGTACATTATCTCTTACATAATGACTGTACAATTGACCGTCGTCCAGAGTAAGTGATAGCTGCACTTGTTTCACATTTCTCGTCTCTCATGTCACTCTGTGATTTATTTCTTCTCATGATAAAATGTAATACATAATAAAATAATAATTTCAACTCATGTCCATTTATTTGGAAAGTAATAAGCTTCACGTCACCCCGATCACCCCGCTGGGGTTTTTTTTGCAATAATGACCAGCTGGCTGCATATAATCTCTGAGATATTGAATCTGAAGGACCAAAATAACCAAATAAATCAGTCAAAACCTCATTGCTCACTTGGCAAAGGTAAGTGAGCGTTTGGTTTCTGTTATGTCATGCTCTTTTCCATCAGTGAATGTCATCATACATTTTCAGTCACTGTGGCTGTGCTATCAGGCTATGCACACCGCACAAATATTCACTGAAGTGAGGAGCGGGCAGCATTAGGCTGCTCACTGCACACTCAGTTGGATTGGGATGCAGGGCAGATTAGTGAGGTATTCCCCCACTGTGCTTGTGTGCCGTTGGCTTGGTCCTCCATGGCAGGTAACAGCGTGTGTGAGTGTGTGTATGTGTTTGCGTGTCATGGAGGCGGATAGCATGCTGGGACCCACCCACTAATAGCCGACGATCTATCAAAGTCAAAGCACATCTCAGCTCTCCCTCTGGAACAGTGCCTTTCTGATACACCGCGGAAAAGAGAATTAATAAGAGCCATCATTATCAGAGTATGCTGTATGCCTCCAGGGGAAGAGAGGAGAGGGAGAATGGAGGAGAGGAAATGGATGAAGACATGGGAAGAATAGGAAGGGGGCTCTTAAGATGTCGATGCCGATGCAGAGAGAAAGAAATGAAGGGGGTGTTAAAAACAGATACAGAGAGAGGAAACATTCTCACCCTTTCACAACCAAATTATGTTCCACAGACACAAAAAAATGTGACTATGCTTCATTTCTACTGTATAACAGCCATAAATGATGATTAAATTCAAGTGCAGTTTATTAGAATATTTTAATAGCTTTGATATCCATTACAGTATACATTGGATGAAATTGGTTACCAGATATTTATATTATATTATATTATATTATATTATATTATATTATATTACAGTGCACAGCATAAATGATTACACCCCTCTAAAACTTCAAATTCAGTAATTACTCTTTACTTAGATGACATGATAGTGTTCTTTGGAGATATAATGTTCCAACAAGCCTGCTTGATCAATTACCAAAGAAGAATGTCAAAATTATTCAGCAAAATAACATTTTCTTATCAACGTGATAAAATGTTGTGTTGCAAAAATAAGTACACCCTCCTGAAAGTTACTATAAAACTAAAAAATAAATAAATAAATAAATGTGTCATTTAGTGATGAGTGAATTTTTGCTAGAAAAAGAGCAGGAGAAATAACATGCAAGTGTCTCCGAGCTGGCAAAAGCTATGAAAAGAGTGACACTTTATCTCACTGAGTATGCCACAGCCTGCAGAAGTGACATGCATGGTTGTTGTCACCACTAGAATTACCCACTGTAGCCAAAGCAAAATAAACTCATTTAACCTCTTCCAAGGCCCATATTTACAAAATAGAGACTTCTGGGAATCAATACTCTGGTCTCAAGAGAACAAGTCAATCATTTCAGATCCAGAAGCATCCAAAATGTTCTGGTGTTGCTAGAGGAGGAGTACAGTGAGAAGTGCTTGGTACCCACAGTGACGTTCAGTGGTAGTAAAGCTCTTATATAGGGATGAATGAGTGCTGAAGGTGTGAGGGAGTTGTGCTTTATCAATGCTGTCATGAATTCACACACCACTGTGTGATGTAATACAAAAACTTGAAACAGAAGATGCTGCCCTCCCCTCATTCCCTGCATTATTGGGCTTTTTTTTTTCAGCATGCAAATGAAGATATTCATTCTCCCAAGGTGAAAATCCTTCAGTGGACATGTATTTCACTCAATCTTAACACTCTTGAGCAGCTGTGGGGGATTCTGTAAAGACGAGCTGAGCAAAGCTCCCCATTAAAGACCAGAGCATTTAAGAAGGTAGTCCTCCAGGAGTTAAACAGGACAGATGTGAAAATTTGTCATGAACTTGTACACTCAGTGCCAAGAAGAGTCAGAGCAGTATACTTAAAGTTCTGGAGGACATACTAAGTACTAGAATATTATACATTTGCTGAATTAAATCTAGGGTGTACTCATTTCTGCAATCCTTCATTTAAACAAAATTGGCTAATTTACTTATCTTACAGAAAATATTGTCATATATTTTGTTGTTTTTATTAAGTATATGTTTAATACATTTCAATTTTTCCATCTTTCCATGAATTATATTAGTGATCATTAAGAAAATACATCTTTTATATTTATTCAGAGGGGGTGTACTCATTTATGCTGTGCACTGTATATTATATTATATTATATTATATTATATTATATTATATTATATTATGTATTCTAAGTATATTTGATATTTGTAAAATAATTGCTGGAATTCTGTTCTCGATCTTGAATTTGAACAAAATATCAGTTTGTATATAAAATTGTATGAATCTTGCCAACCCCAAACTTTTGAACAGTAGTGTGCAATTATATATATTACACACTACTGTTCAAAAGTTTGGGGTTCAGTAAGATCAAAACCATCAGTAAGATTTTTCTTTTTAAAGACATTAATACTTTTATTCTGCAAGGACACATTCAAATGATCAAAAATGACAATTACTTTTACATTGTTACAAAAAATTCTATTTCAAATAAATGCTGTTCTTCTGAATTTTCTATTCATCAAAGAATCCTGGGGAAAAATGAATCACAATTTCAACAAAAATATTAAGCAGCAACATTGAAATGTTTCTTGAGCAGCAAATCATCATATTATAATGATTTCTGAAGGATGATGTGACACTGAAGACTGGAGTAATGATGTTGAAAATTCAGCTTTGCTATCACATGAATAAATTACATTTTAAAATATATTAAAATAGAACACAATTATTTTAAGTTGTAATAATATCTCACAATATTACTGTATTTTTTAAATAAATGCAGCTTTGGAGAGCATAAGAGACTTACAGAAATCTTACCAACCTAACTTTTGAACAGTGGTGTATATAATATTAATGAAATCACAAATCACATATGTATTTGGCCGCACTGCAGTATATTGACTACAAGCTACCGAACTGACTCGAATCATGACAAATGACTGTACTTCCTCATAGCTTTCCCAATATTTCAGCAGTGTAGGGGGAACCTGTCAGCAATCCCAGCGTGTGAGTGTATTAGCGAGTGTGCGCGTTATCTCATATTTGTGTGCTTCAGTAGACAAGAGCGGTGACTCACCCCTTCATTCCTCATTAGCATTCTTGGTCAGTAATCACTTAGTGAAGCAAAGGATGATGGGAGGGGGTTCTATCCTCTTTCTTCTATCATTCAAACGGCCTCTCTCACTCTTTCTCTCTCTCTCTCTCTCTCTCTCTCTCTCTCTCGCCCACAATTCAATTTGTATTGCTGAAGCTGAAACAGATTAGCTGCAGACAATAGATTGAAGAGGGTGAAGAACAGTAAATAATGAAAAAGGCAAGAAAGAACAATAATAATCATAAAGAATGATAATGGAATCTCTCTCTCTCTCTCTCTCTCTCGCAACTTCTCAGCTTCTTTCCGTTTTATTTTCTGGAACATTATATGACTTTTAAAAGATATTGTGTTTTAACCTGTCTGTTGAATGGCCCTTCCTGCAGGGACTCAGTCCACTTTAAGCAGGTGTAACGTGCACCAGGAGAGAGCTGTTATTAAAATAATAGATTTTCACAGCACTTTTCAGTGAATTTAATCAGCTATGAGCCTTTGGGCTCTTTTAGGAACCAATCTGACCCAAATGGCTAAAGCCACACAGAAATCCTTATCATCAGTGCCTTTTTAGTACTTCTCAATCTGTAAATGTTCTCCTCAGTTCAAATAACATCATTATTTCAGCTCTGATAACACATATATTGATATATATAAGATATAATGATTTATATGCAAAATGTTGTTTATTACTATTTCAAATAATATTCTTTAATTGAAATAAAATGCATATTAATAGATAAATAGTAGATGAAAAAATTAACAGAAAATGAAAAATTATGAAACTGAAACAAGTTTAAGCAGTAAAATTACTAAAACTGAAATAATAAAAAAATATATACAGTTAAATAGAAATATAAAAAAATTGACTAAAACTTAAATTAAATTATAATAAAAATAAAAGCCATTTAAAATCTTTAAAAAAATATTGTAATAGTATATAAATAATACTAAAATAAAACTGTAAGCAAGTTATTCACAAAGTTGGTTGTTGCATAGGTTTTTGTCACGTTATTGCATTTTATTAAATGTGATGATGACTATGCAAATGCTGTTGCAGTATAAATGGATGGTGCTACTTCTGAGACTTCTGTGAACGTTAAAAATAAGTCTTTGAGAAAGAACAAGCCTACTGTGTTTTGCGTTATAAAGCTTAATTCATGGTTCTGTTTTCAATACAAGTGCTCATTTACATGAACCTTTTTTTTTTTTTACATACATTCTTCTAATTACAGGATATTCACTTACAAGACAAGCCTCCCTTAAAGACAATGTGATGTATATAATTATCCATGTAGTGACATATATGTGGAACCATTTAAAAGCATGAGCTACCATGGTGCATTGGTGCATCGCAGTACAAAAACATGCACAATCTTTTAGTCATATAAAGAGTCTCTAATGTGAGTTTTATAATGGTTTGGATGGTATTTTATGTATAGGTTGGATGTTTGGTTGGCAGCGCCGCATGAAGAGCAGCCAGGCTGTCTTATTCTATGACAGTGATATATAGTCTCCTTTCCTGCTGCTGAGCCTCAGACAGCAAGGCAGCTGCATGTCCTAACCCTGTCATACCCCTTCCATGGCTAACAAGACAAGCCAATACGACCACGCAGGTACACACAGTTAAAGATATCAGCACACAGACCCTCAAAAACGCACGAGCAGATTTATGAAAAATTTCGCTTTTAAGGGAACGGACATATGCGCATAGGCAGCTGCTTTCAGTTCAAGCTGTGCTGAACGGTAGACCTGAGAGTCTTCTTGTTCATCTCACTGTGTCAACTTCACACATGGGTTTTCAGCTAACTACAGAAGTTAAAGGGATAGTTCACCTAAAAGTGAAAAATCTGTCATCAGTGACTTGTTCCAAACCCGTTTGAGAAAAAGGAGAAATTTAGCAGAGTGTCCAAGCTGCTTTCGAGCATCAAATGTAAAGGCCGTGACACGCCAAACCAAACTAGCAACAACTAAGAAACTAAAGCTGCGAAGACTACAGCCAATGGCCAACAAGCTTGAGAGGAATAACTGTCTATACCAGCAAGTGGAAATAGTCTATATTTGTCATTTTAAAAAAAGAGACTGAAACTAGGACTGTGCATGTACAAACTGTAAACAAAGCAGTGCTTGCTTACCATTTTGAATATAATTCATGTTGATCACTTTCTTCATTCCAGACAGCTCATGATGTTATGAAAATATGTGTGTACTGAAATGCTCTTGACTTCGTCATTTGCTCACTGTCATTACTTTCACTTTTCTTCTTGTGCTCTGGTTTATTAACGCTGAAAGTCAGTCGGTTTTGGAAGTATACCTTGCGTGAACTATACCTTAACCAGATTAAACTACATTCAATGGCATATCTAAACTTATGGATAGTTGTAATAAAAATCTATTTCCTATATGATATTTTATTTGCTGATGGTTCTTAAACTATTTTTATTGCTGAAGCATTAATGTCTGTCTTTGCTCATTGCTATTTAAACAAGTGGAGGGCTGCATTTCTAATATTACGAATACCTTATCATAGTGACTGCCAAGGGAATAATCTCTGTCTTTCTCTCTCTTATTTGTTCAGCATTATGTTCACCTTCTCATTTATGAGTATTCAGTCAGAGCTTTTAGATATCACTGCAGTGTTGCCATAACATTGACAAAGGAAAAGCTGGAACATAAAATTAGAGTCAGTGAGATGAGTTTGCCAGTATGAGCAGTCCCTCCATGTGCTGCTTGTTTTTTACACAGAAAAAGCTGCATTATACAGCCAAAGTAATCTGTTATTTTAGTTATTAACTGCGAAAATTAGCTGGAATGAGCATGGTTTGACGCAGTAGAGAGATCAGTATTGACAATGAAACCTGGAGTCAGTTCACTAAAGACGGTGTTCTCCACATGAGACATCAGTAATAGTAAAATGGTTTGTCTTATTTTTAGAAGAGTGAATGAACTTTCACAAATCATTCTACATGAACTTGAGCTTCATTATCAGTAAGGAGACTTATGCCAAACAATCAAGCCGTAAGGTGATAGCAATGGCTTTTTCTCATAATAGTGTTGTATACCAAATCATTATACTTCAGTAAAAGCATGGTGATTGACTCAAGTACAAGATAAAATAACCCTCAAGAAAAACAAAGTAGAAGTGCTTTAAGTAAAAGTATTAAATGATAATTACATTTATTGGCATAAATAATGGCATAGGCAATATAGCTTAGTTGAGTGGCTGTGTGAGTTAGTGAGTGAATGTAATGTAAAATGTACAAGTGATAATATATATATATATATATATATATATATATACATACATACATACATACATATATATATATATATATATATATATATATATATATATATATATATATATATGTAACATATATATATATATATATATATATATATATATATATATATATAAGAGTACAATAGTAGATACGTACTTTGATATTTGAGACAATTTCATCAAATGAAGTTGGCCGCATATCTACTCTCTGGAAGTTGGGTTAAATGAGGAAACGCTGTCACTGCATTCCTGGCTGGTGTGAGCCAGACACTTCTCAGAAAACACAGTTTCCTGTTATGAATAATAAATTACACTACTGTTTGATTATGTAATCGTAACGGTTTTAAGTAAATTTATTAACCTCATCAATAAACCCAAGAGGAAGGCATAATAAAATAGGTGGGTCGGGATCGTAAATCTACTCCATCACAGGTACTGTAATTTGATGTACTGCATTGCTGCTGAGCAAGGTTATAACCATGTCTATAATCACTGGATGGGACCCTTTTTTGAGTAAGTGGATAAAAGCACAGATAGTAGTAAAATAAACAGAATTTATTGTAAAGTAATGCATTGGAACTATTTGCAAATATTTTTATTTTAAAATTATCACACATTTACTAATCATATACCTAATATGTTGAAATTGGCTCTGTTTCTGGTCTTGTTCAATTACGAATTATACATTAAATTAATAATGTAAATGATTTAGACTATTTTTATTTAAAACAGCAAAATTTGACAGTTGAATATTACTGTCAGTCATTTAACCCTCTTTTTCTATAGCAAATTGTACATAACAAATCCACCACAAATAAAATGAATAATCAAAATAAATAATTTTTTATCAAAAGAAGTACAAAAAGACATAAAATAAATATACATTAAAATAATTTTAATGCCATATTTTGAGATAGAGAGGCAGAGTTTTTTAACCCTTATTTCTGTCATAAAACAGTTATATATTATATAATACTAAATGTTTAGCTCCTTACATCTTACCTTACATTCTTTCAGCATTAAAACTGAAGCATCATGCTAGAATTTATTCCATTCACTGGCTTCTCTTAACAGTAAAGCCCACCTTCTTTGATTTGATTGGCTGTCTTAATCATTTTAAATTGACAAGCTCTATTAAGCCTCGTTCAGACTGTCAGCCCAAATCCGATTTTTGTGCAATTCCGATTGAAATCCGATCATATTTAGATAGTCTGAACGGCATGAAACTACATGAAATCCGATTTGTGCAAATCCATTTCGAGCTACATTCGTATGTGGTTTGGAATCCTATTTAAATCGCATTTCTGGAAATCCGTTAAAAAACAATATACTGTTAGTATACATACCTCTTTGTGTTTTGAAAGTAGCAGAGACAAAAAAAAAAAAAAAAGAAGCAAAGTAGCGGAGACGGCAGCACATTCAATGCGTTTCTGCCACTGCCTCACAAGATGAAATATAGTAATACAGCGCAACCGCGACGGCAAGACAACATCTGTATTGCAAACTGTATTGCTGTTACTGATGTTTTTAGCGTAGGCATAACAACGCAATGGCATTATCATAGAAACCAATGCACATTCAGTTAAAACGAAAGAGCACTTAATGAACACACAAATCGGATATGAATAGTTGCGATACACTGTGTGGACAGTCAGTTATTCAAATCAGATTCCATCCGGATATGCACAAAATCGGATTTGGGCTGACAGTCTGAACGAGGCTTATGTGGTTTGGAATCCTATTCAAATCACATTTCTGGAAATCCGTTTCAGTTTGACCGGTCAGATCGGATTTAGCGTAGCTTTTTCATGTCCTCACGCCACGTAAAACGTAAACACGTGAGACGTTTTTGCAGGAAACATACTGAACATCTTTGCAGAAACAAGCTTGTGTCGTTGCAAAGTGCAAGTCAAGCGGAAAAACACATTATCCTGCTAGTACACATACCTCTTTGAGTTTTGAAAGTAGCAGAGACGGCAGCACGGAATAAAGCCGCACATTCCAGCTTCCTGCGTTTCTGCCGCTGCCTCACAAGACGAAATATAGTAATACAGCGCAACCGCGACGGCAAGATAACATCTGTATTGCAAACTGTATTGCTGTTACTGTTGTTTTTAGTGTAGGCATAACAACGCAACGGCATTACCATAGAAACCAATGCACATTCAGTAAAAACGAAAGAGTGCTTATGGACACACAAATTGAATATGAACAGTTGCGATACGCTGTGTGGACAGTCAGTTATTCAAATCAGATTCCATCTGGATATGCAGAAAATCGGATTTGGGCTGACAGTCTGAATGAGGCTTTAGGCCCCGATCACACCGAACGTGTTTTTTGCAGTGAGAGGCGCCTTTTTTTAATTGTTTTCTGTTGGTAGTGAGCGTTCTGTGCGCTATGCGCCCCAGGAACACTCTGAGCGCCTCAAGTTTAAAAAAAGCAACTCCGAGCGGAAAAAAGCCCACGTCATCGCATTTTTTTCCATTGTCCAATCGAATGAAAGGAGAGGCGGGCCTTCCGTTGTGGTGACGAAAGTTTACCATTGCTTACAAAGTCTGGAGACTGCAATAATGGATGAGAAACTTGTGGTGTCTGTCGCGGGTTTTACCTGGAGCTGTATTTTTTAAAGTTTTTGTTAATATGACAGTTTATTAACAGCAAAAAACAAAAAAATTAGAGCGCTCACGCTATAATCTTTTGATTAGACTGACAGGACAACTGATTTGGTGGTTGCCTAGTAACATGAAAATACCGCAAAATTAGCAGAACTAAAAAACGCGTTCGTGTGATTGGGGCCTTAGACTGCTGAGTCAGACCACAGACACTTTTTAAGAATTTTGTTTTAGGTCTTTTGCCACTTTTATTGATACATACAACAAAAAATGACGTGGTCAACAATTATGTGTTTAACTTGAACCGCAGCACCTGACCCCTCGGTCACTACTCAAACTTTCAAGACAGAGATTTTAAGTGGAATTGGCATTAACTGTGTTCTGGTATTCAGTAGTTGTAGATGCTGGAAAAGGGTTTGTGAAATTTGAAATGTGAAAGAATTGCTGTCAGTCTCACCCTGTGGGATGAATTATGTAAGCCGAACTACTTCAGTATGAGTGCAGTGTTTCTAGATTATATCAGTTCATGAAAAGAGTTAAATACTGCCCTCCAGACAGAAAACGCAAAGTTTAAGAGCTGAAAGTCGTGAGTTAGTGTGTGAAGTGTGAGTCGCTGTGTGTTAGACAGTGAAGTTACAGGGCAGGAGCACACGGCATATGTGTCATGAAGTTTAGGTGAAGGGCAGGAATGTATGCTAAATACTCTCTGGTGTAGTCAAATGCAGGATTTGGGACATTCCTCGTCTCTCTCTGTGGACACCTGAGATGCTGGGAACTGGGTCACACAGCTCTGTCCTTTGGCGAGGCGTGATGGGACACGTAGACCTCATTTCCTTCCCTTATCCGCTCGCTTGCTTCTCTCCCGTGGGGCAGCGAGTGCTGCCCCGGTCTGAACCCTGGAGTCTGCATTACCCTGCTAGGCCAAACCTCTCCACAGAAGGGGCTGTCTCAACAGAATGGGCAGCTATCCCATGAATAGCCCCTCGCTGCAGGAGATAGGCATGCTTTAGTGCTCAGCTGCATCAGTGCTGCGTGTGCGCACTGTTTTTGTGTGTGTCCATATGTAAGGCATCAGTCTGCTTGCTTAGCCATAGATGTTGACGGCAGCCACAGATGATGAAGTGCAGAATCTGTTACTTCATTTCAGCCTCATACAAATTTTATTTTATTTTATTTATTTATTTATTTTGGCACACCCATTGGCAGATCAGCCTCATGTGGTGCCCTAGGACAGTGGTTCCCAACTATGTTCCTGGAGGCCCCCCAACACTGCACATTTTGCATCTCTCCTTTGTCTGACACACCCATTTGAGGTCTTGGAGTCTACTAATGAGCTGATGTTCTGAATCAGGTGTGTTTGATTAGGGAGACATGGAAAACATGCAGTGTTGGGGGGCCTCCATGAACGTGGTTGGGAACCACTCCCCTAGGAGACATAAGACATGAACACAGAAATGGCATTATGTGTATTGGTACAGGCTTTGATTACTGTGCATAGAGAATCTATCAGATCTAACTAAACTAATCTTGACAGCCATTGATTATCATGTGTTTTTGCTGAAATGTAGTTTTGACATTTTCATTAAAAATACAGTAAATTAAATAATTCAATAATAAATCTAGATGCAACTAAATTTAGACATTTGAAAGTATTTATTTATTTATTTTTTTACCTACAAAAGAATTCAACATTCTATCATTCCATATTCTGGAAGGAAGAAAGGAAGAAAGAATGAAAGAAATATTTATTGATTCAGGGTGAGAGTGGCCCACAGTTAGCTCTAAGGTCTTTAATCTATGGTATATGCTTCTGTTGAAGCTATAAGTCAGCATTATTTCAACTTATTTTTTGTATTTATATTTAATAGTCATATTCCAGATAATGAACTACAATACACATGAATCCTGAAAGCGAAACATCCACCAATCAGAGGATTGTGGCGAACAAATCAAGATGAACATTGCATATGAAGAAATTGAGTCTCTCTGCACTTTCAAATCAAACTTCTTATAATGATAAGATGCAATAAATATGAAAAATATTATATTAAATATTTAATAAAATGTTATTTTATTAATACTTATCAGTAGTTCCCTATCTGTCGGTCACTACGAGTTATGTCGTGACGACATAGGGGATTTACTTGGAAGCCCAAATCATTTCTTTCTTTAGAGAAAACGCCAATGAATATTGGCTAGTGGATTTTGCATACCTGAGCCACTCCCCGTGCACACGGGTATAAATAGGCGGCAGCTGCATCCACTCATTAGATTTTTGCTTCGGAGCCGAGTGGATGAATGTGTTGATCTCCACAAAGCCTTTCATCATCTGTCTGGAAGCTGTTCTGGTTGGCGTCATGGTGCGAACAGCGGTGTCCCTGTCTGCAGCGATTCCCCTGGGTACTTCAACTAAAAGAGCAGATTTCCTAAAAGAGCAAATCACGGTCGGCTCGCGTCTTTTTGAAGATGCCGTTCCGGCTGTGTCCTCTTGGTTGCGGTCGTTTCCTATCCTCCGTCGACAGCCACGATCGTTATCTTCAGTGTCTGGGCATCCAGCACGCTGAAGCTGCAATCGTGGATGGTTTATGCGTTCGTTTTGAGCGTGTAACCATGGCAGCGCTGCGATCGCGCCTCTCTCTCCTCACGGGGATGAGAGGGGCTCCCTCTGTCACTACCTGCACTGGCTTCTCTGCTACGAGCAGAGAACCATCGGCTAGTGCTCTGGGCGATCTGAGGGTTACAGTGAGAGCCTTTCCGCCAGGCCAGTCCCCACGGACCTTTCACTCCTCCCGCAGCAGCTGTTCTGTGCAGCTCCCCGGTGATTCTGCTGTGCCGTCTTATGGCGTGCTCAGCGTTTCATTCGGCGCGCCGATAGAGGATCAGATGTCGATAGCAGCATTGGAGGATGGGCGATCGTCCTCTGAGGATGAAGATTCGGCGGGGCTGCCCCCCTCGGGTGTCGCGGCCGCCGCCAAATCGGACCCAGAGTTGACGGCCGTGCTTTCCCGGGCCGCCACGAGCATCGGGCTGGAGGCGTGCACACCTCTCAGTCCCGAGTCCTCATGGCGAGATGATTGGCTCCTCGGCACGGGCCGTGGCTTGCGACCACGCCCTGCCCTGGTCCCTTTTTACGGTCAGAAGCGGCTCGTCTGTCTCCCCCATCCTCGCTACCCTCGATGGCGGGGCGGCTAGGGGTACGTTGACATTCCCCATGTGGAGAGTGTGGTTGCGGTGCACCTGTGCCTGCAAAACACCACCACTTGGCGGAATCGTCCTCGTCTCCCGTCCAAAGCCTGTAAGCTGACAGCCGCTCTCGCGGCCAAAGCTTACAGTGCTGCGGGCCAAGCTGCCTCTGTTCGGCATGCTATGGCTATCCTGCGAGTACACCAAGCCAAGGCATTAAAATGCACGAGTGTAGTACCAACCCGAGGCTGAAGCAGTGCTCGGCGACTGACTGCGCCCTACGGGCGACGGAAGTCACAGCGCAGTCCCTCGGGAAGGCAATGTCCACACTTGTGGTCCAAGAGCGCCATCTATGGTTCAGCCCTGCTGAGACGAGCGATGTCGACAAAGTGCGCTTTCTCGATGCTCCCGTCTCCCAGGCTGGACTGTTCGGTGACACAGTTCTCGGCAGTACAGAGGCAGACCGAGGCCATCCAACACATCTTGCCCCGGCGTGATGCACCATCTGCCAACGCTCCGCCGCAGGGCAAGCCCCGGTCTGCTTGTCGCCGTGGGCGCCCTCCTGTGTCCCCCAGAGCCGCTCCGCCCCATGCTGAGGTAACACCGAGGCCGGCGCGTCGAGCCTCTCGCAGGAGCGCGGCGCCCCCTGTGTCCCAGCCGGCCCCTAAATCGTCCAGGAAGGCAACAAAGCGGCCCTGACACAGGCAACACAGAGATGTGGGAAGCTGCTCTTTCTTGGGAGATGGCGAGGACAGCGCCGCTCCTTCCCCCGGAGGAGGGCCGGGCAGAGAATCTTCTGTTTCTGTTCCCCCGCTGGCTCAAGGGCCAGCGGTACCCACATTGTCAAAGAAAGAGCAATTTCCTTTTCCTTCGGGTCCTGAGGCTCGTGGGTCGACAATGAGTGACGCGATGCCTCCTCACTCTCGCCCACGAGTCCCCCCTTTGCCAGCAGCCAAGAAGCTGCGGTTGGGAGACGCATTGCCTCTCCACGCATCTCTGGCCAGTCCCTCCAAGGATGCGGGGAGTTCTGTTGTGATCAGTCAGAACGCAATGCCTTCTGGCCTATCCGGCTCAACTCCCCTCCGCTGCACCACCGCGGGTACGTCGATTGTCTCTTTGGTGCTACTCGTACAGAGTCTGGGGCGTGGCTTGTGCTGCCCAACCTGTCCCGCTGGCTCATTCGCACAATCCGACTCGGTTATACGATTCAGTTCACCAGGCGACCTCCTAAGTTCAGCGGCGTTCTCGAGACTTCAGTGGCAGACCGAGACGCACCTGTCTTGCGTGAGGGGATTGCTGTCCTCCTGGCAAAGGATGCAATCAAGCCCGTCCCTCCAGCCGAGATGAGGCAGGGGTTTTACAGCCCCTACCTCATCGTACCCAAGAAACATGCAGCCTTTGGCCAATCCTGGATCTGCGAGTCTCGAATCGGGCCCTTCTCAAGCTCCCATTCAAGATGTTGACGCAGAAGCACATCATTAAATGCATCCAGCCCCAGGATTGGTTTGCAGCGGTCGACCTGAACGACGCTTACTTTCATGTCTCGATGTGCCCTCAACACAGGTTGTTTCTACAGTTTGCGCTCGAGGGTCAGACAGGGAAGTACAGTGTTCTCCCCTTCTGGCTGTTCCTGTCCCCCCATGTCTTTGCGAAGGTCACGGAGGGCACCCTTGCCCCGCTACGGGAAGTGGGCATCAGGATCCTCAACTATCTTGAGCATGGCCCGCGTGCGAGAACAGTTGTGTGATGACAGAGACCCAGTACTCCGGCACTCAGCCAGCTGGGGCTTCAGGTCAACTGGGAAAAGAGCAAGCTCTCCCTCATGCAGAGAATCTCTTTTCTCGGTGTGGAGTTAGATTTGGTGAGTATGATGGCACGTCTCACTAATGAGCGTGCCCAGTCCGTGCTGAACTGCCTGAGTTCCTTCAGAGGCAGGACGGTGGTACCACTGAAACCCTTTTCAGAGGCTCCTGGGGCATATGGCATCCGTAGCCGCAGTCTCGCCGCTCGGATTGCTTCATATGAGACCACTTCAGCACTGGTTACACTCCCGAGTCCCGAGATGAGCATGGCGCCATGGTACAGTTCGCGTGACCGTCACGCCAACGTGTTACTGCTCATGCAGCCCCTGGACGGACCTTGTCTTTCTACGGGTCAGGGTGCCCTTAGAACAAGTGTCGGCATGTCGTTGTCACGATGGATGCCTCCAATGCGTGCTGGTGCTCTACATGCAACGGGCAGGCAGCCTCCTGGTTCTGGACAGGGCCTCGACTGCTTTGGCACATCAACTGCCTCGAGTTGCTGGCAGTGCTACTAGCCTTGCGGTGGTCCGGCTGCTGCTGCTTGGCTAGCACGTGTTGGTCCGCATGCCCAACACTGCGACCATTTCGTAGATCAACTGGCAGGGTTGTCTACGATCACGTCGCATGTCGCAACTCGCAACTCGCCCGCCATCTCCTCCTCCTCTGGAGTCAGACATGGTGCAAGTCACTGCGCGCCGTCCATATCCTGGGGGAGCTCAATCGTGCGGCCGAGGTGTTCTCACGACAGCCCACGTTCCCCAGGGAATGGCAACTCCATCCCGAGATGATCCAGCTGTTCTGGAGTCGATTCGAGGGAGCTCAGGTAACCCTGTTGTCTTCCTCGAGTCCTCCTGCGACCAGTTGTATGACTCCCTGACCGAGGGCCCCTCGGCTTGGACACACTGGCGCACAGCTGGCCTTGGTCTTCACGCAGGCATGCGTTCCCCAGTGAGCCTTCTCGTACGAACACTGTGCAAGGTCAGCGAGGACGAGAAACAGGTCCTGCCGTTTGCACCTCTTTGGCCCACCCGGACCTGGCTTTTGGAACTCACGCTCCTCGTGACAGCCCCTCCTGGGCCTGGCGCATCCCTCTGAGGAAGGATCTCCTTTCTCAGGGGCCCGGCACCATACCATGTGTGGCTCCTGGACGAGACACGGCAGACTCCCTCTACGAGGCAAGCCTACGCCCTGTATGAAGTCTGTTCACAAACTGGTGTGCTTCTCTCTAAGAAGACCCCCGAAGATGCACGATTGGAGTAGTGCTTTCTGTCCTGCAAGCAGGGTTGGAGCATAGGCTATCACCCTCCACCTTGGAAGTGGATGTGGCTGCTATCGCAGCACATCACGATGCAGTGGATGGCCGGTCCCTGGGAAAGCACGGTCTCATCGTCAGGTCTCTGAGGGGTGCCGGGGGTTACATCCTTCTAGGCCACCCCCGGTGCCCTCCTGGGATCTCTCTGTTGTCCAGGCTGGACTACAGAGGGGTCCCTCTGAGCCGCTGGGTTCAGTTGAGCTTAAATTCCTGTCTGCTAGAAGACAGTGCTCCTGACCACGCCCTCATCCATTAAGAGGGTCGGGGACCTCCTAGCATTTTCGCCGAGCGAAGAGTGCCTTGTGTTTGGGCCAGCCTACTCTCACGTTGTCCTGAGACCCGGCCTGGATACGTGCCTAAGGTTCCCACAACGCTTTTTCACGATCAGGTGGTGAACCATAAGAGCATTGTGCATATACAAACCCGATTCCAAAAAAGTTGGGACACTGTACAAATTGTGAATAAAAACAGAATGCAATGATGTGGAAGTTTCAAATTTCAATATTTTATTCAGAATACAACATAGATGACATATCAAATGTTTAAACTGAGAAAATGTATCATTTTAAGGGAAAAATAAGTTGATTTTACATTTCATGGCATCAACACATCTCAAAAAAGTTGGGATAAGGCCATGTTTACCACTGTGTGGCATCCCCTCTTCTTTTTATAACAGTCTGCAAACGTCTGGGGACTGAGGAGACAAGTTGCTCAAGTTTAGGAATAAGAATGTTGTCCCATTCTTGTCTAATACAGGCTTCTAGTTGCTCAACTGCCTTAGGTCTTCTTTGTCGCATCTTCCTCTTTATGACGCGCCAAATGTTTTCTATGGGTGAAAGATCTGGACTGCAGGCTGGCCATTTCAGTACCTGGATCCTTCTTCTATGCAGCCACGATGTTGTAATTGATGCAGTATGCGGTCTGGCATTGTCATGTTGGAAAATGCAAGGTCTTCCCTGAAAGAGACGACGTCTGGATGGGAGCATATGTTGTTCTAGAACTTGGATATACCTTTCAGCATTGATGGTGCCTTTCCAGATGTGTAAGCTGCCCATGCCACACGCACTCATGCAACCCCATACCATCAGAGATGCAGGCTTCTGAACTGAGCGCTGATAACAACTTGGGTTGTCCTTGTCCTCTTTAGACCGGATGACATGGCGTCCCAGTTTTCCAAAAAGAACTTCAAATTTTGATTCGTCTGACCACAGAACAGTTTTCCACTTTGCCACAGTCCATTTTAAATGAGCCTTGGCCCAGAGAAAACGCCTGCGCTTCTGGATCATGTGTAGATATGGCTTCTTTTTTGACCTATAGAGTTTTAGCCGGCAACTGCGAATGGCACGGTGGATTGTGTTCACCGACAATGTTTTCTGGAAGTATTCCTGAGCCCATGTTGTGATTTCCATTACAGTAGCATTCCTGTATGTGATGCAGTGCCGTCTAAGGGCCCGAAGATCACGGGCATCCAGTATGGTTTTCCGGCCTTGACCCTTACGCACAGAGATTGTTCCAGATTCTCTGAATCTTTGGATGATATTATGCACTGTAGATGATGATAACTTCAAACTCTTTGCAATTTTTCTTTGAGAAACTCCTTTCTGATATTGCTCCACTATTTTTCGCCGCAGCATTGGGGGAATTGGTGATCCTCTTCCCATCTTGACTTCTGAGAGACACTGCCACTCTGAGAGGCTCTTTTTATACCCAATCATGTTGCCAATTGACCTAATAAGTTGCAAATTGGTCCTCCAGCTGTTCCTTATATGTACATTTAACTTTTCCGGCCTCTTATTGCTACCTGCAACTTTTTTGGAATGTGTAGCTCTCATGAAATCCAAAATGAGCCAATATTTGGCATGACATTTCAAAATGTCTCACTTTCAACATTTGATATGTTATCTATTCTATTGTGAATAAAATTTAAGTTTATGAGATTTGTAAATTATTGCATTCCTTTTTTATTCACAATTTGTACAGTGTCCCAACTTTTTTGGAATCGGGTTTGTACGTGGACCGCACCCCGGAGCTTCAGAAGCTCTGAGCAGCTCTCTGTCTGTTACGAAGGTCAGCAGAAAGGGTAGGCTGTCTCCAAGTAGAGGTTGGCCCACTGGATAGTGGATGCCATCGCCTTGATGTGCCAATCCCAAGATGAGCCGTGCCCCCTGGGGGTGAGGGCTCACTCCACAAGGAGTGTTGCCTCCTCCTATGTGCTGGCGCACGGCGCCTCTCTGGCAGACATCTGTTGAGCTGCGGGCTGGGCGACACCGAACACCTTCACGAGACAGGCTCCGCGTTGAGTCAGTTTCTTCCCGTGTGTTGGGTAACAGGTAAGTGGCAGGAAGAGCTGGCCGGTGTCACGCTTGCTGCGCCATTCTCCCTTACCCGGGGATGCGAGCGCCTTTTTCCTCCTCCAGTAAGTTCCCCGGACAGCGAACCCTGGTTGAGTATCCTCCAGCACCCACGGCAGTCAGACTGGGTGGAGCAGTCTGACGCCAGGCCCAGTGTCGGTGTTAGCTTGCCCGAGTCCCCGGTCAGCCCCTTTACTGGGCTAGGTGTCCATATGGCTTGATTCCCTGCGGGCAATCCCATATGTGTATTCTTCCATGGTAAGGTTTCCCTCTCGGTAAACCCGTGTCTTCCCTTTGACAGAGATTTCTGTCAGGCTCTGCTGGCAGCCGCTTCTCCCTACTCCTAGGTAGGACCTGCCCCAGAGGCGATTCCATATGTAGTACTGCCCCAGGCTTGGGTCAGTCCATATCAGTGTCTCCACATGTCACCTCCCTGCGGGTAGGATGCGGCCTCCGTAGCGTCCTTCTCCAGAAGGGTCGCTTCCCCATCGTTACTGCCAAGCTGTAACAACAAATAGGAAAGACTTGAAGCAAATCTTTCATTGAAGGTCGAAATCCCTTCTGTTGAAAATTTCTGTGGGGAAAGGAACAGCGGCTTGGCTATCTCCAGCAGCGATGTACTCACCTGTGGTCCCTGTGTGGTACCAAGGTCAGTGAATTTGCGCTGGGGCGGTGGGAAGGTTACAACCTTTGCGTAGCATTTGTCTGACACGCGGTTGCTTGCCAACATTTGCTATGCTATATGGTTGTGACGGGGTTCAGGTTGTGGCGCTTTCCATAGGACCCCTATGTCATCACGACATAACTCGTAGTGACCGACAGATAGGGAACATCTCGGTTACGTACGTAACCCTCGTTCCCTGATGGAGGGAACAGAGACGTTATGTCCCCATGCCACAATCTTGAACCATCGCTCTTTGCCTGGGACTTGTTCTCGGCTCCTCAGCGTAAAACCTAATGAGTGGATGCACCTGCCGCCTATTTATACCCGTGTGCACGGGGAGTGCCTCAGGTATGCAAAATCCACTAGCCAGTATTCACTGGCGTTTTCTCTTAAAGTCAGAGATGATTGGGGCTTCCAAGTAAATCCCCTATGTCGTCACGACATAACGTTTCCGTTCCCTCCATCAGGGAACGAGGGTTACATACGTAACCGAGATTTTTTTACTTCAAATTAAAGTTTGTAATGTTATCTTAGGGCTGTTGGGTTACAGCTTAAAACTTATATATATATATATATATATATATATATATATATATATATATATATGTATATATATATATTTTTTTTTTTAAGAATAGGAAAAATAATCCTAGCACCAAGACTGCTGTGTAGATACTTTTGCACTTTAATTATGAAAGATACAAATACTGTATTCAAAATCCACTCTGGTTAGATTCTGATTAGATTCTGAGGACACTAGAAAGGCATCACTCAGCTAAACCCCAAATGTACATGTATATGGCATACACATTTATCGAAAGCATTTAAGGTATTCATTTAATCAGTTCATGTCTGGGAATTAAACCCATGACCTTGATGTGGCAAACAACATGCAATACTATTTGAGCTACAGGAACCCTAAATGCTAGATTTAGCAGAGAGACAGTTTCCCATCCTTTTGAGTAGAGTTCAAATTAAAGAATCAGGCACAAAATGCCCTCAACCACAGCTTAAACAGTAAAACCTTTCACAATTAGATGAACACTTGCTCAGGGCGGACAAACCACTGTGTGTGGGCCAGGATTTCAAAAAGAAACTACTCATTCTTTCACAATCACACACACCAAAGCCTAGAGGCCAAACATAAACATGGTGCAGTGGCCCATACAAAATCACAATGTACAGGGATCAATCTGCTCTAATTAGAGAAGGGAGCGCAGACCTCCCTGCTGGGGAGAAAAGCGCTGTGCCTCGCCATGTTACTGCGGGGGGCCTTGTGTGTATATGTTGCTGTGTGAGAGCATTTCCAGTAGTAGAGGTGCCAAATCCGAAGAAAAGGATTGTGTGTGTTTATCAGAGTGTTGCCTGTTAGTACTTTGAGTCCTGAACAGAACGCACTCCCCACGGGAAGGATGAAGTTGACTTCCACAGTTTGAACCTCACTCACAGATCACAGGCTGGGCAGCTTTTCTCACTTTTGGACTCACTTTTTTCTCAATCTGTCCTTTACTTTGTCTCTGGGGAAAGTATGAGCATTAACTGAGAGACTCGTGGTCACAGGGTGGCGGTCAGCCTACTGAACTACAGTCTTTCTCAGGAGTGTGGGTAAACTGTGCCACTTTTACATAAAGGAATAGTTCACCCATAAATTATGTCATAATTTACTCATGCAAGTCATTCCAAACTGGTATGACTTAGTTTCTTCTGTGGAACATAAAAAATATATATTTTATAGAATGTTCACATCTAAACAGTTTTGGTTCCCATTGACTTCCATTGTACAGACAAAAATACAATTGAAATCAATTGGAACTGTTTAGATACCAACGTTTTTGAAAACATCTTCTATATGATGACAGAATTTTCATTTGTTGTGCTAAGTTGTGCTAAAGGCATGAATATGATATATAAATATTGCAACTAATTGTATTTCAAGATGTTGCTTACAGTGTTGGGTAAGTTACTAAAAAAAAGTAATCCACTACAAATTACTAATCACTTCTTTAAAATTGTAATTTGATTACATTACTGATTACTGCATTTAAAAAGCAATCAGATTAGTAATTACTTTACTTTAAAGTTACTTTCAAGTTTACATTATTTTTCAAGTTATCAAACCTAAAAAATAAACTACAAAGAGAAACTCATAGTTCTTTCATTAATTTCATATTGACTGAAAAAAATACATAAGTAAGCCTATTATTTGTATACCCTGATTCACTCCCAATATCAACAAAACTTTTTTCTTTTTGGTTCTGTAAAATAAAGAAAACAAATAGGGTGCGCTTTCTGCATTCTCAGTCTCCGTGAATATTTTCCTGAAACGAGTCACTAGAATGAACGAAAATTAAATGAGAAATACAGTATGTCTAAGGAAAGCTTGAAGTGTCTATTATTAAATGAAGTAAGTCATGTAGAAAACAAATATTCTCTGATAAAATAATCCGTATGAAACCAACGCGAGGTCCAGTCTTTCCCGTCTGAGCTTACCTATAATTAGGGCTGTCAGTCCATTAAAAATTTTAATCTAATTAAATACATGATGTTTCGATTAATTAATCTAATTAATCGCAAAATAAATTTGACTGTGAAAAGACCCACAAAAGATTATGTAAAGCTATTTTTGTGTTAAATGAGAAAGTATCAAGTAGACATTACAAATTGTAGCTTTAGCAATATTTTATTTGATTCAACAAAATATTACATAAACATTTAGACTACAATGGCCGAACATAAACTATGGAACATAAAAGAAGATAATTTGGGAAACATCTCTGTATTGTTTGTTCATACAATGAAAGTCATTGGTAACCAAAACAGCGTTGTTACCAACAGTCTTCAAAATACATTCTTTTATGTTCCACAAAAGAAAGTTTGAAATGACATGAGGGTAAGTAAATGATGACAGAATTTAAATGTTTTTGGGTGAACTATCCCTTTAGTGTTTTTATTATTATTATTATAATTAATTAATTAATTAATTAATACTCTAAATAAGAAATTAATTCTGCCAGCAGGTGGCGGTAAATGTCATTCATTCGATTCGTTAAAACGGCCGATTCATTCAGGAATGAAGTAAACGGCTCTCTTTATGAATGGGCCTTTGAATCATGGATTCCCACGATTCGTTCAAAACGTGGATTCATTCACAAACTAAACACCGCTGTGTTTCTCAGAGAAGCACAACAATTCTGCTATGGCTTTAAAGGTAAGGTTCTCTGCAAAATTGAGCAAAAACATAATATTGTGTTTAAAATAGAACACAATATCAACTTGTTATTTACTGTTGTATAAAATCACATTTAAAGCGTTAGTTCACCCCAAAATGAAAATTATGTCATTAATTACTCACCCTCATGTCGTTCCAAACCCGTAAGACCTTCGTTCATCTTCGGAACACAAATTAAGATATTTTTGATTAAATTGGAGAGCTATCTGACCCTCCATAGACAGCAACGCAACTGAAATGTTCCCAGGTCCAGAAAAGTAGTAAATACATCGGTAAAACAGGTCCATGTTCTTCTCCCCCAAGTTACGTTAATATATAAAAAAAAAAAAACATCTCTGTATTGTTTGTTCATACAATGAAAGTCATTGGTAACCAAAACAGCTTTGTTACCAACAGTCTTCAAAATACATTCTTTTATGTTCCACAAAAGAAAGTTTGAAATGACATGAGGGTAAGTAAATGATGACAGAATTTAAATGTTTTTGGGTGAACTATCCCTTTAGTGTTTTTATTATTATTATTATAATTAATTAATTAATTAATTAATACTCTAAATAAGAAATTAATTCTGCCAGCAGGTGGCGGTAAATGTCATTCATTCGATTCGTTAAAACGGCCGATTCATTCAGGAATGAAGTAAACGGCTCTCTTTATGAATGGGCCTTTGAATCATGGATTCCCACGATTCGTTCAAAACGTGGATTCATTCACAAACTAAACACCGCTGTGTTTCTCAGAGAAGCACAACAATTCTGCTATGGCTTTAAAGGTAAGGTTCTCTGCAAAATTGAGCAAAAACATAATATTGTGTTTAAAATAGAACACAATATCAACTTGTTATTTACTGTTGTATAAAATCACATTTAAAGCGTTAGTTCACCCCAAAATGAAAATTATGTCATTAATTACTCACCCTCATGTCGTTCCAAACCCGTAAGACCTTCGTTCATCTTCGGAACACAAATTAAGATATTTTTGATTAAATCAGAGAGCTATCTGACCCTCCATAGACAGCAACGCAACTGAAATGTTCCCAGGTACAGAAAAGTAGTAAATACATCGGTAAAACAGGTCCATGTTCTTCTCCCCCAAGTTACGTTAATATATAAAAAAAAAACAAGTCCATTTCAACACATTAATGTCACACTACTGAACATAAATGCTGGTGTACAGTGCTGTGAAAAAAAAAAAAATCCTGATTTATTCTATTTCTGTGTATATCCAGTAAGTATTGTCAGATATATTTTTAATAACTTTACAGTGATAAAAAGAAAAATAATAATGCAAACAGAACTCACTTATGCTGTGAAGCAGCTCTAAACAGTAAAAAGTCATTGTTCAGTTGAAATCAGTGTTGACTCATTTAATTTCAATAACTGTATAAAAATGATCAAATATGAAATAATTCCAATGCATCTACATAGCAGCTGTGCAGAAAACAGTGGTGTCATCATCTAGCTCAGTTCAGTCCTCATCCAATAGTGTCAGTGGAGTCAGATTAATAATATTGCTGAATATTATGTGTCCCCAAATAAGCAAGCCAAAAGTCGACAGTGGCAAGGAACCCAAACACCATCAGGTGACAGAATGGTGAAAAAAACCTTGGGAGAAAGTATGTTTAGTTTAGGGATCAGTTCCCCTCTGGCCAACAAATGAACATGGTGTGATTATTAGGGGTGGGAATCACAGGGTACCTCACGATATGATATAATCACGATACATGGCTCACAATAACGATAATATCATGATACAGCGATTCTGCGATAATCGATATATTTCTAGAAAATCCTATAATGATATATCGCGATATCTGTCTAAACAAAATGCCTGTGAAAAGGTTAAGTGCAAGTTTTCTTTCTTTATTCAAGTCCAAACTGTTAGAAAACAGCAAAAAAAGGTTCTGTAAATCAATTTTAACATGTTGAGTAAATTAATAATTTTATTCTTGGACTTATTAAAAGCTTACACTTTTCTTTTTCTCTGTGTGTAAACAAACACATTTAACTGCTTAACTTATATAGCCTCTCTCTCTCTCTCCATGTAATATATATATATATATATATATATATATATATATATATATATATATATAAACCTGGTACATTTCAAAATGTACCTGGAGTGCTTTCTCAACCTTTCAAGCCCCGCACGGAAAAATAGCCGTTCACATCGCGTCTTTTGCGCGCTCAGGTTGGTTATTTCAAATGTAGACGCGCGGCAAGCACACACACACACTGCGCCGCATTACGGCTCTGACAGTGTTTTGTCTCGTCCTCCATGCCATAGGTACAGATTTATGTTTCTGCTGGTCGGTGCCCACTGTTCACACTGCATAACGCGCACTTGTAATATCTGTGAGAGAGGGAGAGCATCCAGTTTTGTTCACATAAAACTGGACGCACCGGCGGCGCTCTCTCTCTCTCATATAGTGAAGGAAATCCACCTGCGATCCGAGCGGAGAGGTTCGGCTACTCATGAACTGAATATGCGCTCTGCAATAATAACGTGATCGGTGCCTATGGTCCACGCTGATAACTGTTCCGGGGCAGTTTTTTAGTTTTCATCTCCATAAACGTATATATAGCAGTAGAGCTAATACAGTGGCTGAAAATCTGTTTATCATTCGGTTCCTCGTGCTTCCCCATCTTCATAGAGAACGCGCTTCATAGTTGCTCTGATCGCTCTTGGAAAGAAGCTGGAAATGGCGCGGCCGCGATTTCCACGCATTTTTAGACGCTGAGAGCAGGAAAATGTATTTAGAGCACCTTATTGTATTAATTAAAATATCGATATTTGGCACCAGATATCGATTATCGTATCGCACGGAGAAGGATCACGATATATCGCCATATCGATTTATTGTCCCACCCCTAGTGATTATGATTCAGGCTGCATCACAATTTAGTGTGAAATATACAGGACTGTAGGCTTACAAGTAACTGGAGTTATTAATCTAATTTAAATACTATCTAAAATCAGGTTTACATTTGTAGCTAACTAGAATGTGAATGACTTTTAATGCATTTCCAGAAATTAAGTCTCACCAACATCTGTTGAGTGTCTTTTAACTTTCTCTCTTCTCCTCTTTCCTAATGCTTCCTCTGTTGCAAAGTGGGATACACTGTACTCTGAACACTTTTCAAAGATTTTTTCCTCATGTCAATTAGGGGTTGATGCCAGGGCCTGACATTAAGCATTCTCATGTGGTTGTCCTTCGGACAAGTAAATTTGTCATTTACTTGTCCGAGTATGAAAGTTACTTGTCCGGAGAGAAAAAAAAAAAAGTAATTGAGTAATAAATATAATTATTTATTGTAGTTATACAAAACACATTTAGTTTATTTAGTTAGATTGTTCTTTTTAAATAAAATAATGACAAAAAATAAAGTGTGATAATACTGTTATATTTTAAAATAAAAAGGGAGTATTAATTACAAATACAATTATTTTATATTAAATTTAAAAATAAAATGCTAATATTTACTTTTTTTATATATGAATTTTCAAACTTAAACTTTTAATTTTTTAATTAGTGTTCAATTTAATCAGACAATTAGTATAATAAGACATTTGGGCTGTTACCAAACAAATGAAATCGGTATCAACAAAATTCATCTTTGCAATGTAGAGGAAACACAGAAGCTGCATCTGAAGTGGCATAGATACATTTACCCACTGTTTAATGCAGCTCTGAGGGACATGGAATGCTTTAATCTGCAGTTACAAATGAATAAATAATGTTTTGATTCATAAAACGTTGAATACTGAGATTTGAAATTATTTAAAAAATAAAATAATACTGTAAATGTGAAATTAAAACCACCAGTAGGTGGCATTAAGTCACTGTTTATAAGTGAGTCATTGCAACTGAACTGAATCATTTAAACGGTTGATTCATTCAGGCACGAAATGCCACCATGTTGCTCAGAGACGCAAAACAGTGCTGTGGCTGTGTTTGGAATGATTTTTGTTGGTGAAACAGAGCAGAAACAGAAAATATGGTGTCTAAAACGTAAGTCTCTTAATGTTAACTTCTTGTTTATTGAACTGTTATAAAATCACATTTGTAATCATGATGGTTTTTGGAGCAAAACAAAATAAAATAAATAAATTAAAAAACGGCCCTCGATCTTCGAGTGAAACTATATGAAATTATATAAATACATACATTTTCTGCTCCCATATCTTGAATTTTCTGATCATTCTTCATGCATTCTAATACTGAATCATGCAGTGAAAGAACGCACTCGCAGGTGCGCTAGTCTAACCTAGACGACTTTATGTAATGTATGCGTGCACTCTGTAGGTGTGTTTTGTTTGAGTCTTGCAATACACTCGTTAAAACAACAATTACGAAATTATCGCAAACGATAAATATCACACACCCCTATAACAAAGGCTATTATCATAAATAAAGGCAGTTATTATTGTTTTTGGTATTGACTTTTTCAAGTTTCTCTTTCACTTGCCCGTCCAAAACATTCACTTGTCCCGGAGAAGCGGACAAGCGTTAATGTCGAGCCCTGCATGCTCTCCTAGAAACAAACAAACAAATATACAGTATGTTCAGTGTAATTTTGTCTATTTCATTGTTATAAATAATGTACTGATGCTATTGGAATGAGAACTGAACTGAGCAGGACAATGACATGACTAATTTCCACAGATCTGCTTATAACAAATTGCTGAGCCATAGCATAATTAAATGCATCTATATACAGGGTTGTCACTAGTTGGATTGAGATGTTGATGTTTTATTAGATTAGCATTTAATATTTTAAAATATAATTATAATTTGTTTTATTATAGTAAAAGTGTAGTAAAAACAGCATTAAACCAGTTATTTTGTCTTTCTATCAGACTTAAGTTCTGTGTTCTGTGACCCGCGCGCGCTACAGATCAGTACGGAAGCGGCGTTTCCTCTCATCACAGAGTGTTGAATAAAATATCCGTGAAGTCATTTTACATCTCTCTAAAATTATAACTAAAGATATATGAGGACATTAGACATTATACTCACCGCTAAACTGGATGACTCCAAAGTCAACGCTCCAACTCGCCTGATCAACTTCTCTTCTGGAAAGCGTTTCTTCTCTTTTGTCACACTTGTGATTGGTCTCGGGGTGTAATGTTGTTATATCTTTGTGCTTTAATTGTGATAGTTCACATATTAACGATGTTTGTCAAACCAAAACCTACTTTTATATCCATCCTGCAGTAGACACTACGGAAAAGACGCTGATAATCAGCTGCTCTCGAGACTCGTTGTCAGGACAACGACCGTTGGCGCGAAGGAAGATCTCACGTGCGGGCTATTAATCTATGCGGGTGAAATATTCCATAGGCAAATATTCTTTTGTACAAAAACATTTTTGTACGAATATTTTATAGTAAGTCTATGTTACAAAAAATAAAATAAAAAATAAATATATAAACACTTGCCAAGTCTACTGTAACCACAGCACTTGCTACTTTTTGCACAATACAGCATAACTGCAGTACATTAAGACTTTAATGGCAATGAAAAGAATCTCATTGCCATTAAAGTGAAATTACTGAACCTAATCGTAGGAGCTTTATTTAAAAAATGCTCATAAAAATAAGTAAAATAAATTTAATCAGACAGACGTTTTTGCATCTGAAATCTTCACATGCGTGCAGCGTATCACTGAACTGCAGTTATATTGTATCTGTACTTAATTATACTGCAAACTTCATTGTACTGCAGTTTTACTGCTGTTGAACTTTAATGAACTTATATACTTATATACTTCATTATACTGCAAATCTCCAGTTGTACTTCATTGTACTGCAGTTATACTACTTTGTACTGCAGTTGTGCTTAAATGTACTGCAGTTATTTTTTACTGACACATCTTACCCCACTCACAAACACACTAGCACAGACTTATCATTTTCGTACATACTGCTACTCTCCCATACAGGTGCCAATAACATAATGACTACTAATCATCCCCCCTGACTAAACACAGTCTGTGCATGTGTATAGACAGACATCTCTAAAGCCCAGCTATAAGTACAGTGATGTTGTGTGAGGCAGCAGCAGCAGGTGTGTGGTACACAAACATATACTCCCTGTGGGTTTGTTCGAGGCTTGGCATGGCTCCTGCTGCAGATGTTAAGCAGTATTGGCTGAGCTCTGGCTCACCGCAGGCAAACAAACCTGATGAATCAAGGCACCTCACACAGTCTCAGATCACCTTACAGGTGCATCTCAATAAATTAGAATGTCGTGGAAAAGTTCATTTATTTCAGTAATTCAACTCAAATTGTGAAACTTGTGTATTAAATAAATTCAGTGCACACAGACTGAAGTAGTTTAAGTCTTTGGTTATTTTAATTGTGATGATTTTGGCTCACATTTAACAAAAACCCACCAATTCACTATCTCAACAAATTAGAATATGGTGACATGCCAATCAGCTAATCAACTCAAAACACCTGCAAAGGTTTCCTGAGGCTTCAAAATGCTCTCTCAGTTTGGTTCACTAGGCTACACAATCATGGGGAAGACTGCTGATCTGACAGTTGTCCAGAAGACAATCATTGACACCCTTCACAAGGAGGGTAAGCCACAAACATTCATTGCCAAAGAAGCTGGCTGTTCACAGAGTGCTGTATCCAAGCATGTTAACAGAAAGTTGAGTGGAAGGAAAAAGTGTGGAAGAAAAAGTTGAACAACCAACCGAGAGAACCGCAGCCTTATGAAGATTGTCAAGCAAAATCGATTCAAGAATTTGGGTGAACTTCACAAAGAATGGACTGAGGCTGGAGTCAAGGCATCAAGAGCCACCACACACAGACGTGTCAAGGAATTTGCCTCCAGTTGTTGTATTCCCATTGTTAAGCCACTCCTGAACCACAGACAACGTCAGAGGCGTCTTACCTGGGCTAAGGAGAAGAAGAACTGGACTGTTGCCCAGTGGTCCAAAGTCCTCTTTTCAGAAGAGAGCAAGTTTTGTATTTAATTTGGAAACCAAGGTCCTAGAGTCTGGAGGAAGGGTGGAGAAGCTCATAGCCCAAGTTGCTTGAAGTCCAGTGTTAAGTTTCCACAGTCTGTGATGATTTGGGGTGCAATGTCATCTGCTGGTGTTGGTCCATTTGTGTTTTTTGAAAACCAAAGTCACTGCACCCGTTTACCAAGAAATTTTGGAGCACTTCATGCTTCCTTCTGCTGACCAGCTTTTTAAAGATGCTGATTTCATTTTCCAGCAGGATTTGGTACCTGCCCACACTGCCAAAAGCACCAAAAGTTGGTTAAATGACCATGGTGTTGGTGTGCTTGACTGGCCAGCAAACTCACCAGACCTGAACCCCATCGAGAATCAATGGGGTATTGTCAAGAGGAAAATGAGAAACAAGAGACCAAAAAATGCAGATGAGCTGAAGGCCACTGTTAAAGAAACCTGGGCTTCCATACCACCTCAGCAGTGCCACAAACTGATCATCTCCATGCCACGCCGAATTGAGGCAGTAATTAAAGCAAAAGGAGTCCCTACCAAGTACTGAGTGCATATACAGTAAATGAACATACTTTCCAGAAGGCCAACAATTCACTAAAAATGTTTTTTTTTTATTTTTTTTTTTTATTGGTCTTATGAAGTATTCTAATTTGTTGAGATAGTGAATTGTTGGGTTTTTGATAAATGTGAGCAAAAATCATCACAATTAAAAGAACAAAAGACTTAAACTACTTCAGTCTGTGTGCTTTGAATTTATTTAATACACGAGTTTCACAATTTGAGTTGAATTACTGAAATAAATGAACTTTTCCACGACATTCTAATTTATTGAGATGCACCTGTATATGCCTCACATTGATTGCTTCAGACTGTCTCACATCATGTTACTCGCGTTGCTTCATACCGGCTCACGTTACTTCTCTATACCCCTTACTTTGCTTCAAACGGCTTCTCATCACCTCACATTGCTTCAAAAAGGCTTGTATCAAGCCACACTGCTTGACATTGCTTTAAACATCCTCTTATTAGTTTCACAATGTTAATATGCATGGTAATAATAGAGCTATAGAAAGTTTTTGTGTAGCAAAGCTTTAGTCTACATCTGTTTGTTGAAATATACATGACACATTTGTATTTACGTATTTTCCATATATATCCCATAATATATGTTAATGTATAGTTTTTCAAACATTTGGGGTCTGCTCAAGTAATGTTTATTAGTACTATCAATACTGAAAACAGTAATTTATTTTATTTTTAATGTGATTCAGGACAATACTTTCTCAGGATTATTTGATGACTAAAAATTTAAAAAGAACAGCATTTATTTAAAACAGAAATCACTTTTGATCAATTTAATGCAACATTTTTTTTCTTTAAAACACTTACTGACTTTTACATTTTGATATATTTTATAAAGATGCATTTTGTAGTATATTTTGACATTTGAAGGTTTAAATGAACTTAGTTTAGTTTGGCTAAGGGTTAAAAATAGTTTGGCCAGGTTTTTTTGTGCATCACCTCTGTCTTTCAGAATCAGAATCAGAATCAGAATGAGCTTTATTGGCCAGGTATGCTTACACATACGAGGAATTTGTTTTTGTGACAGAAGCTCTACAGTGCAACAGAAAGACAGCAACAGGACAGGGCACAGATAATAAAAGAATAATTTACAAATAGGCAATGTACAAATAGCAAAAACACAATATATAGACAATTATGGTGTACAGGTCTAATATGTGCAGATCTGAAATGAAAAAAATAAGTATGTGTGTTGAATAAATAATTTATAATAGTGTTGTATGTTCCACTTTTAATGTCAAGTGTTCATGAGATTGATTGCCTGAGGGAAGAAACTGTTCCTGTGTCTGGTCGTTCTGGTGCTCAGAGCTCTGTAGCGTCGACCAGACGGTAACAGTTCAAAGAGGGAGTGTGCTGGATGTGAGGGGTCCAGAGTGATTTTGCCAGCCCTTTTGCTCACTCTGGATGAGTACAGTTCTTGGAGAGTGGGGAGGGTTGTACCAATGATTCGCTCAGCAGTCCGGACTACCCTCTGTAGTCTTCTGAGGTCAGATTTGGTAGCTGAGCTGAACCAGACAGTTATTGAAGTGCAGAGGACGGATTCAATGATGGCGGAGTAGAACTGATTCAGCAAGTCCTGTGGCAGGTTGAACTTCCTCAGCTGGCGAAGGAAGTACAACCTCTGCTGGGCCTTTTTCACAATGGAGTCTATGTGATTGTCCCACTTCAGGTCCTGGGAGATGGTGGTGCCCAGGAATCTGAATGACTCCACTGCAGTCACAGTGCTGTTCATGATGGTGAGTGGGGGGAGTGCAGAGGGGTTCCTCCTGAAGTCCACGATCATCTCCACAGTTTTGAGCGTGTTGAGCTCCAGGTTGTTAAGACTGCACCAGACAGCCAGCTCCTTAACCTCCTGTCTGTAGGCAGACTCGTCACCGTCCTGGATGAGGCCGATCAGTGTGGTGTCGTCTGCAAACTTCAGGAGCTTGACAGAGGGGTCTTTAGATGTGCAGTCGTTAGTGTACAGGGAGAAGAGCAGTGGGGAGAGAAAAGAGCAGTGGGGAGAGAGTAAGTGCACAAGAGCAAGTGCACAAGAGCAAGGCCAATTGTAGTCCAATATATATATATATATATATATATATATAATATAAATTCTGTAAGAAGCTGAGCTACAATTGCATTATCTAGGTCAGTTTTGTCCTCAAAAAACATCCAGGTAAGATTTCGATCTGACTGAAGCATTTACATGACATTTTGTTACAGGACAAATGATTATTTAAGTCTGACTGAAACTGAACTCTTAAAGTGCATGTGAACGTACATGTGCCTCACATTGCATCCGACTGTTTCAAAGTTACTCCACCTGACATCGCTTAAAACTGCTCCGTATCACCTCACATTGCCTCAAACTGCCTCACATCACCTCACACAGCTTGACGTTTCCTCCAAAAGGGTGGTACGGGAAAGCGTGGCCAGCCTGCTGTCTTGCATCAGCATCAACACTGTCCCAGATACCTGTCAGTGGAGACAATGAGACCATGGTGATGTGCTGTCCGTATAACAGCTGGTCTCTGTGCTCTTCTAGTCAGCAGCAATGAGGACGAGGCTCTAGCAGAGTTGCGGTGTCGTAACCCTTCTCCAGCCCTCAGAAGTCATCTAGAGATCCTCTCCCACCAATGCTACAGACCTCATGAAACATAAACCATTGCCAAATCTTTAAATATGCTCTTTTTCTTTGCTTCTCTTTTCTTCCTCCTCCTCACATTTCTCACCCTATATTTCTCATATACGTATTCTTTAAAACAAAAGTAAGATATTTGCACTTGAGTCTTGGGAAAAATTAAAACACATCTGAAACGTATAGCGTGGCTGCCAGATTGTCTGCATACAAGTTTGTAATGCATGTTTATATAGATGTTCTCTGGGGATTTCAAATTTAGCTATCTCCGCCACACAAAGCAAATCCATGGCAAGGTGTGTGTTGTTCTGCACCTACGCTGTACATATATTAACAAAGGCTCTTGTGTGTTGGTATATCTCTCAATATCACATGAAATCATGGCACATATGGTCCCACACACACCAATCTGAAATGAGACTTCTTACACTTCCATGTAGCAAACCTCCCACTCAGGCCCTGTAAGGATTTACTCAAAGAATAGGCTGGCAGATGGAAAGATTAAGGGGAAAAAGAGAAACTTAATATACTAAAACCCTGCCAATATAAAATTTATTTACCTGTACTTAAATGTAGGCCCTCTCTGTGTACACAGATGTCATTTAGATTTAGAGGAATATCATCGTAACTAATTAGGTAATAGTCTTGGAGAGACACCAATTAGTAATTGGCACTCCTAACGAGAGCACTTTCCAAGTTTAGACCAGGTGCCAATCTGTCTGTTGCTCTGACGACTGTACAAAATTAATGAAAGCAGGAGAGCAAATGCTTTGTGTGCAATCAATCAATATCTCATGGTGTAAAGGTATCGAGTCGCAAAATAAACAAGCGATTTCTATCCCACTGAGGTTGTTATAATTCTTTATTTATTTTAGCCGGTCTCGCTCTCACACACACAGACTGCTCTCTCATTGGGATGCACCTCCTTGCTTTAGTCCCAGCCCTAATTAAAGCTTCCTTTGGGCCTCACTATGTGGAGCACCAAACCAGATCACATCTCTGGTGGGCTGAGGAAGAAAGTGAGAGTGAGAAAGAGAGGAACAAGTGAGATAAGGTGGAGGGGCATCGAGATGAAGGCATGATCAGACTGCAAATGTTGCCGGCTAGCCTTTTAATAGGACTGTTTTGTGGTTGCATGTTTCACCAAAACTGTCATTGTTCTTGTTTCATACATTTTTTACAGTGTGGGATTCGGTAGTTATCTAAAAACAATAGCAGATGATCTCTAATTACTCTCAGGGCAATTACTCTCGATTAGCAAACATTTTCATTCAATATTAGCAAAATAAGCTTTTGTACAATTAATTGAGTGACAGTGAGAAATGATGAAACACAATGGGTGTGAAAGACAAAGAGAGTGAGAGAAAATGAGGGGAAGAGGTGGGAGAAAAAGGGAATTTTATCTGTGTCAAAGAAGGGTTTAACAACCTTGGCCTTCATAGTGGAGATGCTTGGTTACTAGGACTTGCTGCAAACTTTTTTTACAACCTAGATTTCGTATTTGAGGCCACTCTAGATTGTTGTTTCAGAGAAAGCATAAATTTTTTCCCGATGATATATAATCCTAGGATTAAATCACATATTCTTGTAACTGTCACTTGACTGTTTACCGATGGTACTCGAGGCTACGACATAAAAGCCACTGTAAGACTCATCAGGACTGAGCAGCAGGTTGGTGTCTGTGCAAATGTGTTCCATTTTCCATTGCGTTCAGAGGCGGACGGCGCCTGGCACAATGCAAAAGCATTTTAATCCCCCATTTCTACACAAATTTTCCTCTCTGACATACAGCGGGCCTGGAATGCTGTTCAGAAATGGAAAACCTTGCGTGGCTGGTTGATTAATGATGTTTGTCGTATCACGATCCCCTCTCACTGTCTATATGAAGGCCTGACTGATAGGTGGCAGGGTGAGATAAATGTGCCCTATTCTTGAAAGCCAGTGCATGGCTCATTTACTGCTGTTCTAATGATTAAGAAAATGAAATCCAAGGATAGGGCACTATTTGTTCTTACAGCTAATGAATGATTTGTTGGGAAATGGTCCAAATGGAAGTGGGATTCCCTGGTTTTATATAGGGAGTTTACAGCAACAACCAAGCCCATATACACAAATTCATGCATTTGTGCCAGCTTGTACAATGCATGTGGCATCTCATCATTAGCTGTAATCAAAATTCGGACCAATTAAAAGTTTGAACTAAGGCATGCATAGATAAGATTTGAGATACTCAAGAGTTATTGAAGTAGCTTTCATTATTGTGCAGAATCCATTAGTGGCTACATATTCTGTTTTATAGTGATAACCAAATTAGGTGTTTTAGAATTTGAGCTATATTTTATAAATTGCTTGTAGAATTTGAATTAAAAATGGTTATGTTGATTTATTTATTAATGATTTTAGATAAAATAAAAATATTTGTGTATATTTGTGTTTTTATTTTTCTATTTGAGCTTATTTGATGCCACTTTATAATAGGTGGCCTTAACTGTTATGTACTTACATAAAAAAAATAAGTACGATGTACTTACTGTGTTCATATTGTATTGCAAAACACTTGGCTATTGAGGTGGAATACGGGAAGGTTAGGGACAAATTTGTTTGTATGGGTAGGTTAAGGTGTAAGGGATGGGTCAACAGTGTAATTAGGGGTTCAAGCACGCAGTGCTGAAACCCTATTGTAATTGTTAGGATTTTTATTATTATTCTTCCGCCGTAAAACTGATCGTGCAGACGAAACCATAAGGCCTAGAAACTTGAAACTTGGCCAAATGATAGAGCTCAATTTGAGGAGAACCCGATAAAGACTCAGCCCAATCAACCAATAGGTGGCACTACAGCGATCAAAAACGCGAAACTGCTCATAACTCCTAAACCGCTTGTCGTAGACTCAAAAAATTATATTTTTGGAATCCGTGGGTCAACACGATTAAGTCTTAAAAATCAGATTCACTCTGCGAGGTCCGGTTTTTCCGCAAAATTGAGTTATGTCCACTACTTTTTCATAGGTTTTTTCGCCCGATCTGAACCAAACCAGTGCAGAAACATTCTCTGGACAGTGAATATCAATAATTATCAAAAAAAAGTTGAAATTTCAACTCACTGTCGCAATGGGGTGCCAAAACGTTCGAAAGTGGAGGGCCAATTTTACGAAAAAGGCTATAAGTCGTGAACAAAATGAGTTCTCTTCACCAAACTTGGTACACGTGTATGAGCTCAATCTTTGGTCAAATAAAAAAAAATTGTGCAGATCTGCCACTTGGTGGCGCTATAATATGGAAAAAACCTAAAAACAGCTGTAACTACACAAGCGTTAGTCCAATCGACCTGAAAATTGGTATGCAGTGTCTTTGTCCAAAGTGGCACAAGTGTCTATGGGGACATTGGCGTATCTCAAAAAACATGGCCGCCATTGGCGAAAAAATTTTAAGCAGCTATTTGACAAGGTTAACGGAGGTTGATCGGAACGAAACTCGGAGGGCATGTTTGACTCATGGACCTAAAGGTCTGTAAGAATTTTGAAAGAAATCGGCCACTAGTTGGCACCAACGAGTTTTATGGCTCAGTAAACACGTGGTGTTTCACACATCCACACAATATGCATATCATTTGATAGATCTCCTCATAATTAGCAACTTTGCCTCAAGAAATATTGCTGTCAATCAAATAATTCATTAAATATTCACAAATATGTTAAAAACCTACTTTTGCGAACTAGTCCCTGGTTTCTCGCTCAATCTCGATCAAACCACTGCAGTAATATTCTCTGGACTCTCTAGATCATTAATTATCAAAAAATTGTATATATATTTTGTCCTTTGGTTAGCTATAACGGGGTCATTTATTAAAGGGGCATGGCCAAATATACCCAAAAGCCTATAAAATCTAAACGAAAACTTTACAAAACTTGGTGAAAACATGTGACTGATGACTCTTAACAAGCATGCAAAGTTTCATGGAGATCGGACAATAGGTGGCGCTATAACAGTTAAAAAGGCTTCAGAAACACAAGATTTCTATGGTAAATGGCCTCAAATTGCTAAAAAAAAAATGCTCATATATTCTCACAAACCCTATATCTTCATATCATATGATAGATCTCCTCATTCTGAACAACTTTGCCTCTTGGACCACTGCTGTCAATCCAACTGTTCTTAAAATATTTGATATTATTTTAAAAAAAAAAACTACTTTTATGAACTTGTCATGGGTTTTTAATTCAAAATCAATAAAACCATTGTGGTACTATTCTCTGGACTCTCTAGATGAACAATTATCAAAAATAAATGCTGAACATTGGCATTTGGACATTTATAACATGGTCATTTAAAAATATGTAGTGTACCTAAGTGCCTATACATCTTAAAAGAAAACTCCAAACATCACAGAACTATGTAAAATCATGCATTATATGATTCTAAACAATCATGCAAAATTTTATGGAAATTGGACAGAAACTGACACTGTAATAGTTATGAAGGTTAAAAACAGTATTAGTCTATGCAGTGTTCCCTGAAATTTCAAATATAACCACTAGATGGCAGAAAAAGATCACTCATTGGCTCATTCTATCTCATATAGTTATTTTCTCAGGTTTGACTTAGGTACTGATATTCAGATAGCTTAAAATCATTATTATTACATTTAAAATCACATTTAGTCAAAGTTTACCTCTTCATTTATACAAACATATCAGTTTTGACATTTATGCCACATTATGACTAAATTTAAACCTGAAAAAAAGTCTTATATACAGGACATTTCCAGTAAACATTTTATGACATATAAGTCATTTCAAATATCTATATCTACAACGTAATCTGTGTTTGTGTGTGTGAGCATGCTTAGCCTCTATTAAGCAATAGAGTGTGTCTTAAGTAATATAGTTCAACCTTTTCATTACTGAACCCCGGTGCTTGAACCCCGGTAATCACTGCTTGCAGCTATATTTATAAATGTAATTACAGAAATTAATTACAGATGTAATTACATGCAGGTATTGTTTTAAATATAAGTACAATATAAAATCAAGTATGTACACAAAAAGTATATTGTACCAAATGATTAATTTAAATGTTACTACATAGTTGTTAAGGCCACTTAAAGGCACAGTATGTACGTTTTCGCCGCTAGAGGTGTGCGTATTCAAAACAAAGAAACAAAGGCGTAGTTTGATAACGCCGTGACTGAGTGTGGAATCATGGGAGTTGTCGACTTCATCCCCATAGCCGATGCAATCCGACGGGACTCGGGCAGAAATCATGTTCATGGATGAGCTAATGTATTAAAGATTTATTAACATCGTAGTATGAAGCAGAGTGAGGTGGAAAGCCATCGAAGCAAAACGAGGCCGCTGAAGCAATTGCTAATGAGAGATGAGTGTGACACATGGCTCGAAAGCAGCGTAGCTTTTATTATGCCACAGTCGACCGCTTCCGCTCCTTCCGGTCATGCTTATGCGTGGCAAAGCAGATCTGTTGTATCATACTAGATACATTTGAAAGTTCTGTTATAATGCTACTCTGTGCGGTCATCACCTGTCTAATAAAACGCATAACATATTAAAGCGTCTTTGGTGTTTACATGTTTTCTACAAAACAAAACCGGAAATCGAGGGTGTATGGCGTCATTGGCAGGTGACACAATTACACTATGGACACGGTCCGTGTCAATAGTTAAAATTGCTTATTTCTCTGGATATACACATTCTTCGAAACATTTGGGATAATGTAAGTACACAAGTCAGCAAAATATATAACACTGTTCTAGTGGTTTTTGGATATTTTAATAAAAAAAAAAATTTACATATTGTGCCTTTAATATAAAGTGGGACCTTTTGTTATATTTTCCTGTTAAAATAGGCTCATATGTACTTTCTTTGTTTTATTTGACAGATTCAACAGAGAGGACTCCAGCAGTTGTCCTTCAAGTCAAGATCAGCGTAAAAAAAATGTATCAGGCACTAACTCAGCTATACTGGAAATGAGCAAATATGGGGACTCTGCAAGAGACCATGACAAGTCAACAGCTTTGACAGCCCAAAAGGAAATCCATTTTTTTGCATATGTGAGAGATCTGTACTCTCAATAGCGAACTCGCATAAAAATCCAACCTTGTTTCCCTTTATTTTAAAACAACCCCTTCCTCTCCACTCCCATCATGACGAGTGTATTGACTGCCCTCACTCCTTCCTGTACCGCCCTCCTCTTCCTTCCTTTTTTCATGCTCTTATGCCCACCGGCATTGGTCAGAGGTGACTGCTGGCTCATCGAGGGGGATAAAGGCTATGTGTGGTTGGCCATCTGCAGCCAGAACCAGCCACCATATGAGACAATCCCACAGCACATCAACAACACAGTACATGACTTGCGACTTAATGAGAACAAGATCAAAGCGATTTTTTTCACCTCCTTGAGTCGCTTCACAAATCTGACTGACCTCAACCTCACCAAGAATGAGATCTCGTACATTGAAGATGGTGCTTTTGCAAGCCAAGCAAATCTACAGGTGTTGCAACTTGGATATAACAAGTTGACCAACCTGACTGAAGGCATGTTGCGAGGTCTGGGACGTATGCAGTGTCTTTTCTTGCAGCACAATCTCATAGAAGTCATCACCACTAATGCATTCTGGGAGTGCCCCAGCCTCAGCAACCTGGACCTGTCATCGAACAAGCTTGCCCGGCTAGACCCATCCACTTTCACTGTGCTGGGCAGGCTCATGGGATGTGAGCTTGCGGGAAACCCTTTCCATTGCGGCTGTGAGCTCTACAGCTTCCTCACCTGGTTAGAGACCTTCAACAATGTCACACACACCTATGATCGACTTCAGTGCGAGACCCCACGGGAGCTGTTTGGCTATCCTTTGCTGAGTCCTGTGGCTGGGCACGGACGAAGTGCTCGCTATATCCTTTCCTCTGTTTGCCGGGATGGGGTGCTGATTCCGGGGATGACATCTCTGCCACCTGATCCTGATTCTTCAGGCATGGGTCCTGACATGTTTGACCACATTGGGCCATACCATCAGCCCACAACGTCCTCCTCATCTGACAACGCATTTAGTCCCAGCATCAAACTGCAACATGTGTCTCTCTCCTCTGCATCCCTTCTGATCCAGATTCCAAAGCCATACAGCAAGATGTACATCCTCGTGCAGTATAATCAGAGCTTTGTGTCAGATGTGATGCCCTTGAAGAATAAAAAGGAAATGATCACTCTTAATAAGCTCAAACCAAACACCAACTACACCTTCTGCGTGGCATCTATACGCAACTCACAGCGCTACAACCACACTTGTTTATACTTTTCTACCAAAGCTCCAAATCCAGATGACTTGATGCCTCCACCCTCCACGACCACCCACTACATCATGACTATTGTTGGCTGCCTCTTTGGGATGCTCATTGTTCTTGGGTTTGTCTACTACTGCTTGCGAAGACGTCGCCGACAAGAAGAGAAAGAGAAGTCCATTTGTGTGAAGAAGACCATTCTGGAAATGCGATACGGACCAGAGGTGGCAGCAGCAGTTGCAAATGACCCCACGGCTGTCCAGAAATTTCATGAGCAAAGCCACCATCAGCATCACCATGGAAAACTACCCATGTCCTCCTCATCCAGCTCTGCCATGCTTGGCCATGGTTCTGCCAACACTAGTTCCTCACGTCTGTCCTCCATCCCTCAAGTAGAGAAGATGGCAACTGCCTTCTCAGAGGCCATGGCCACTAAGGGCAACTATATGGATATTAGGACCTCAGTAGGAGGAGATGATAGGGGGAGAGATGGAGCTGTGGTACATGGTGTTCGGGAGGAAGACCTCAGGGGGGATGATGGAAGTGACCTGGGTGATGATTCTGATGATGATGGCTGTGGATCAGCGTCCGAGATTTCAACAATTGCGATGGAGGTTGACAAGGTCAACCAGATAATTAACAACTGCATTGATGCCCTTAAGCTGGACTCTGTTGCAACCTCTACTGTTTCCACCACAGCAAGTGGTCCCACCTCACCCCCACCTACTTCCACCTCCTCCCTGACCAGAGGACTGATTCCCATTTCTACCAGCATCAGTGATACTTGCCAAGTCCTGCCTTCCCCAAAAATCCCTCCTCCACCCCCTCTTCCCTTCACAGCTCCTCTGTCCGAAAGACCTGGGATCACAGGGGGCGGCTTTGTGTCTCCGCCATACCGTCCGCCACCCCCAGCTTCTGCAGTGAGGCCTATTCAAAGACAGATGAGTGCCGATGCAGCCGTCATCGTCTCTTCTTCCAAGAGGCACTGCCGCCCTTCCAGTGGGAAAGGTCGCGTTTACAGCCTAGATGTTCCGGAACCCCACAGCCCAGATCCCTGCCAGTATCCAGATAAGGGCAGCCCATTGGGGTGCGGTGAGCCCCTGGAGAGGCTCCCTTTAGTAGGCAGTGGTGGAGGTGGTGGCTGTAGCATTGATGGTGGTACTGTAGATGGGATGGGCCTTCAGCAGCACCTGGAGGTGCACCCAGACTACCACTGTGCAGAGCATCGTCACTCAGTCCCTGCCCTTTACTATGAGGACTCCCCAGCCCAAAGGGTCTCTTTTCTCAAGCCTCTGTCACGCACCAAGAGAGACGCTGCTTCCTACTCTCAGCTCTCTCCCCGTCACCACAATTACTCTGGCTACTCCTCGAGTCCAGAGTACTCCTCCGAAAGCACCTTGCGCATCTGGGAGCGCTTCCGTCCCCACAGAAAGGGCCCGCGCGAGGAGTCCTGTTATGTTACGGCCGGAAACGCCTTGCGCAAAAAGGTCCAGTTTGCCAAGGGGGAGGACTTGCATGACATCCTTGACTACTGGAAAGGTGTGTCGGCACAGCAAAAGCTGTAATCTGTGTGACTGCGTGGAAACACAGCGCAGGTCTCCTTCACTGCCTGACAAACCGGAAGAGCAACTGAAGTGAGGAAGTCGGGTTATGGCTGCAGTGTGCAAAACAGAGCCAAGTTTGTGAGGGTTTGAGGACAAGTTGTTTTAATCTGTTTTTGTACAGTGAGCCAGAAAGAGTAAAAGAGCCTGAGGATACACTACATACATAAGATGTAATTTGGAGAACTGACAATTGTCGTACTCAGTGAAAAAGGTCAGATGGGCTTATCATTTGTCAATAATTGAAATAATTGTATTTTACTCAGCATTCATATGTGTATTCATCGTTCATATCAATGGTGAGACCTTTGTAACCTGAGTCCTCGTTCAGCCTCAGACAGAATCTCTGTTGTTATTCCCACTCGAATCACAGGCCATCGCATTCATTTGTTAGGCGGGAATGTGTATGAGTGTGTGTTTTAGGAGGATAAAATGATGTGCTGATTTTCTACAAACCTGTCAAAAGCAGTTTCCCCCTTCCATATTGCAGAGACTATGCACAGAGCAACCAAATTTACATTTCAATAGCACTCCTCATGTGAAAAATAAAGGAATGGAGGGAAGGAAAGGATAAAAAATGAAATCTCCCTGGGGAGCTTTGGAATAGTCAGCCGTGTTTGGCAGCTGCTTGCTGTGCTGAGCAGGATGACATAAATAGTGCAAGGGGTGCTAGAGAAAATACTGTAGATTTACTAGGGTCTGTGGAAAATGCGTAGATCTGTGTTGGAGATTAAACAGACTTTGTGCATCTCTCATCACTGATGCATTATTAATAGCATTTCCTTATCAGAGGTTACCTTGTCACCTGTATCACAGTATGAGCACAAAGTGGCTGTTGGCAGCAGAGGTTTATGTATTCTGTTCCTCTGCCCTAAGGTCAGTTTGTTTAGTCCATTAATTGGCTTTTGGAAGCCTGTTGCTGACAGCTGAGACATTCAACAGGCAAAGTGACCTAGACCCTTTTAAACTGACTCTTTATATGACATGTTTCTCCAGGCTCTTGTTTGTTTGTTTGTTTGTTTGTTTGTTTGTTTAGTGGGGGGGGGGGGTTATTATCCATGATGCTGACATTGAAATTATGACAAAATAACAAGTAGCAAGAATTCATTAAGTAAATTATATTAAAATTACAAAGATTTTATTTTTAATGAGTAGATATTTTATGCTCGTTATCACTTACTGACCTTGGGTTTCAAGCTCTTTCCACTTAATCTCAAATATAGATCTCATAGGACTTTTCATCTCATAATACATTATTAATGGGATGATTTATTGTAAAAATGACAAATATTATTAACTCCAACACCTCTGTCAGCCATTTTTTATTAATGTCCAGTTAGATTAGACAAACTAATTAGCAATTAACCAAGGCTGTATCCTTTAGTGTGCAAGGGTAAGCAGCCAAGACCTCCAATTTGATTAAAAGAGATCACTCTTTCTTCTTCTCGCAGCAACCACATTCAGTCTACAGTTTCATGGACCAATAAACCAAAAAATTAGATTAGTGGCACTGTGGGAAAATATACATCAGTTTACAATGCACTCTCATAATGTAAGTATGAAATGATAGGTCAGACATCCAACGGGCACATGAAATCAAATGAATGGCGTTTACTCAGTGAAGTATAATACCCCCACCCCCCCTCTAAATACATGGCTTAAAGGGATAGTTTCACCCAAACATTAAAATTCTGTACTCAGTCTTGTGTTGTTCCAAACGTGTATGACTTACTTTCTTCTGCAGAACACAAGAGGTGACATTTTGAACTGACTCTTTTCCATTCATATATGATGAATGTAGACTGAGCTTTCAAAGTTCAAAAAGGACACAAAAAGTCTGTTTCTCAAAGCTATTGTGTGTCCTCAGAAGACTTGGAATGTAGCATACGAGTCGCATAAACCACTTTCATGATACTTTTATGCTTTCGCATCCTTTTTGGAGCTTAAAAGCTTGGTCATGATTCATTATAATTGCATGGAAAAGAGCATGGGAAACTTTTCAGACTTCATATTGGTTTTTCTGAGAACTTATTATCACTTTGTCACAGGCACTTAACTTGACATCACTACTGGCGAAACATGTCTGAGATGTTCAGTTTGAAAATCATGAGATAAATTAGACCGTTCATATGGGGGTTAGCATTAGCCAGCAAACCTCTTTATTTTACCCCCATTTTTCAGCATCAGGTGTTTTTGTGCCTTCAGTAAAATGGTCCATTATTTGTTAAAGAGCTGTTCTTAATTTTTATGCTGTGTGGTTCATTTTCTATAAATCATACTATATCCCTTTATTTAATAAGGGTTTCATTGTAAATACACGTTCATATACCATCTTTCTTACCATTTCTCTCAATTAAGGTTTTTCATTGTAAATATGTGATAGATACCTGCCAACATTTGACATACACTCAGGCACAATGTCTCTTTGGTTCTCTCTTTCTCGGGCGCTTTAAAAAAAATCAGTCCAAGGTGTACGACGACAGGTTGTTTATAGGATGCTTAATGGTTTACACAAGGAGGAACAGCAGCAGCTATAACATATGTGGATTATTAGGGCACTGTTTGTGTACTTAAAGAAGATGTTACAGAGAGATAAATTGGACCCTAACTGGACAAACTGTTCTCGGGCAATGGAAATGGACCCATGAAGGACTGCTACCGGAGGCTTACTGTGACATTTTCCTTACTTTACGAACTTGATTTTAAAACCACTTGGACTGATCTGAAGGAACTAACCATAAACGCTCAATCATAAATGACTGTTCATTTTTATAACAGTAAAATCTGATGCCCAGCTTTATGTTTTTAGATCTGGTTTTTATTGTGCCTCCCTTCATTGACAAAGAAAAAAAAAAAAAAAAAGACTTTGCACTCCTGTACAAATGCTTGTCAGCCATTTTTGCTATGAATTCAAAGTTGAATAACAAAAGAGGGAAGTAATAATACAATTGGCATGGCATCTGTAAGATTTTCTGTTATGTATTATTTGTTTAAAAAAAATGTGTACTTACTGCTTTTTCTTATCATATTTTTCTGGGGAGTAAGACTGTGGTGTTCTCTTTTCTCTTTGCTCAAGGTCAATCTCCTTGAACGTTCCCTCAGTTTCTTCCCATTTGTTCAGGACAAACAGGCGATGCAATTATTTCAAGTTAAGGTCTCCCTCCACCAAATCACATTTTTATATCATATACTATTTCATGATTTAATTCATTCTTTCTTTCTTTTACTTGTCCTTTAACTTTTGACTTGACAAGTCATGCATAATTGCCCAGTTCAGCCAAACAACATGTTTGTTTACTACCCTACTACAGAGCTAACAGTCATTTTATAGCAATGCCACTTTCTTTACGCTGAACTGATTGCAGTGGATGGTTGAAGGTCAGAGATTCACCTCTTGGAATACTGCGTTTTTTTTCTTTGTTTGTTTTTTTGTTTTTTTGCAGAGTTCAATAATGCATGTGTCTGTCTCTTCTACTCAATTCTGTGCTAAAGTATCATTATATTCCTGCTCCATGCTAGTCTCACTGTCAACAGTTTGATTTTGTTAACAATTCAGAAGTTCCTGAAGAACCTATTTTGACCTGCAGTGTCACGTTGACTGTTGATACCAGCTCTGGTTGAACAAAATGGTGATCTATAGTGGACTACATGCAGTTTGTTTGTATTCCACTACATGTAACCAGTCACATGACAGTATTGCAAAATTCATGTTTGGTCATAGTGTCATGTTTTAATAGCCGTTTCATACTAATAGGTTCTTTCTGAAGGCCCTCTCACTATAGTTGTGTTAAAGAAGTTGGTTGTACTAAGAGTAGAAAATACTTTGACATTAATCATTGTCAGCTTTCAGCAATATTACACAGAGCGTAAAGTGGATTACTCTTCCACAGCAGTTTTTACTTTTCTAAGCTCTTTAGCCTCCTCTTAGTGTTAGACACTATGGAAGGAGATTGGCTTGAACAGAGCAAAAGAGATATGGTTTAATGCTTTGAAACAAGATTTTCATTCCAGCCTCCTTTCTTTTTAACGGCCTTGGAATCGCAAGAAAGTGACAAAAGTCAAACTTTTGGAGGTAATTAACTCCAAAATTATATCATAAATCCCTATTATTCATTATTTCTTTGGTTGCTTTGAGTCCAGAGTCTTCACTTATTTGTATTGCAGTTCTCAATTTGTAATGAACACATTTAAAAACAATTACTTATTTTTACAAGAAGAGAATCCTTAATAATTACTCAGGACCAAACATTGTTTGTCAAGCTTATTATTGCCCCCTTAAATCCAGTGCAAAGACTACATGCAGTCACCGTGTTCTGATGTGTCTTTGAAGGTCCCCCTCGTTGACTCTGCCCGTCTTTGTTCATGTTCAAAAGAAGCCTAGAGAAAATCACTCCGAGGGTCTCTGGAGTCAGGATAATTGTGCCTCTTATATGAAGCTTTTAAGTCGTTTTCTCCCTCTTTGTGCAGAAGAGCACCACACTGCCACGTTTTCCCTCTGATATTTTCCGCTTGTTTGTTGTTTTCTCTCAAATGTTCTCTGAATTCTGGTTTGACGGCAGGGTGGAAAACACGGCAGGATTGCGAGAGACAGGCTGCAGGATGGATAACCGTGATTGTTTAGAACTAGAGGAGACAATAAAAGAGCCCGTTTCTGTGCTTCTCCAACACGCAGCCCATGGGCTTTGATAACCTAATTAAGGCATAAATCTTTATATTAAACTTGTGATGGAGAGACAAAAGCATGCGCTGAGTGAAGAAACAAGTGCAGGAGAGAGGGGTTAACTCTGAACGAGCTCATCAAAGTGAGTCAGAGAATGTTGGTATGATGATGAAAAACACATTAAACACTCAGGATCAGGAGGAGACAGTAAATCAGGGCTGGAGATGATGCAGCAAGTGTGTAGGAGTACTTTGAGAGGAGAGAGAGGAACAGAGTACGCAAGCTGCATCAACCTGATAATGACTGGAGCCCTGAATGAATAAACAACATGCCAATCTGTAATGTTATGAAGGGGGGGGGGGGGCTACCTTAGATGATTAGACAGTTTAAATTGCTTTGGAGCTTTGGAGAACTGATTTAGATCCAATTAGTTATGTGGTTCATTGTTTCAGTTCAAAGGGATAGTTCACCCAAAAATAAAAACAATAACCCTCAGGGTGTTTTTTTGTCTTTTTGTTTGTTTGTTTGTTTGTTTTTTGTTGTTTTGTTTTGTTTTTGTTTTTGCTTTGTTTTTTATTTTTTGTTTTTTGTTTTGTTTTGTTTGAAGCATAACAGCAGTGGCTGCTGTGAACATTCTTTTAAAATATCACTTTTTTGTTATTCCACAGAAGAAAATTATTTGCATTTTGGAATGTAAATAATGACAGAATTGTAATTTTTGAATGAACTATCCTTTAACAGCTTTACTCTCTCCACTCAGAAATCGTGGGAAATGTTTTGAATACACGTGGGAATATCAAAGGAGCTAACTAGGATTTTCCCAGAAATTCACACTAGGAGATCAAGCCAGTTAATCCTGGGTACTGTTTTATCCCTCTCCATCACTCACTTCTCAATTAACTTCAGACTCCATCAGCCTGCTGTCCTTGTAATCTTTCACTCATTCCCTCTGTAGTCTCACTCTCCATCTACAGGCCAACATATCACTGGATCATCACTCAGACTACTGTTTGAATATGGGAGTGATGCTCCAGTAACATGCTGTGAAGAGGAACAGAGGATATTTAATGAAACCACTAAGACTTTATTTGTTTGTTTCACTGGCTGATACATCAGTTAGGCTTTATACCATTATATTCTTGCAACTGCAAGTGTCCAACAATAGGGCTTACAGAGAAAAAGAGAATGGCATTTGTCTAGTCATGTGAGGGGGACCCTTTATTACAATATGTAATATAAAACAGCTTCTTGTTAACTCCCTTGTGAGTTTTTTTTAAATGCAAGTCCAAAATGTTTCAGCATAGAGGGGCTTGTGCACTAATGGAGAGAATTTAAATTTTTTGTGGAAAAATGCACATCTTAGAGTGTTTTTATGTGTATAAATTGCTGAGGATTCACTGAATGTGACTTACAGCCTGACTTTGGCACTTTGTAAAGCGGGTAGAAATCGCAGAGTAGGAGTTTGAGGGGGTGGGTCTACTCTGTCGTTCATTTGATTATTTTTACAGTCAATTTCAACACTCAAATAATGTGTTTTGCTGAACGTGAGCATAAAATGTACAAAAGGGTGACCCAAGGGCCTTTAGTGTTTCATTTAGTTTTGTTTTAATCCTCCAGTATTATAATTATGTGAGGACATGATGTTGGCATGCGGTTGGCAGGTCTGTCTGTGTGCTCTTGAGCATTTTTGAGCCTTCACCTGTCCCAAAATACGGCTCAGGAACTTTTATGACAATTATTAGCTTGCCTCTTCTTTTCTTCTCATTTGCTTTATTAGCCCTCCTTTCACAAATATGATTTCCTGACGAAAAAAAGGTAAATAGTAGACAAATAGCTATATTTGTGAATTTCAAACTTTGTAAAAAGATCAAAGTTGTTTTTGTCACTGAAGTTCTAGTTGTAATTGTTATTATTATGTTTGGAGGTGGGAGGTTTCGGGTGATCTTAGGGTAACATGTTGTATAGCTTTGGACTGGGTTAATGCAGTGATCCAGTTTATCCAGATCTGATTCAATCTGAGACCATAGAAAGTGGCAGAAAAAAAAAGTGTTATGTTTGCATGATTTCCTGTATTTTTCAAAGAGATGAATTATATTGTTGTGTATATTGAGTGGATATATGTTGCAAACAAAGCAAAAATTAGGCATTGAATTATTGTCAGAACTTGCCATCATTTTGAGGGATGATACCGACGTTTATTTATGCCTCAATGATGCTGAACTACTTCCATTGCTGTCACTGAAATACTTATTACCGTTTTAAACCAAGAAAAAAGCTGCCTGAAACAATGCCATGGGACAGCTTTGTATTCTGCCATAAAAAAAAAAAAAAATGAATTTATTGGTCAGTCTTGTTTTGTGCCAAAATAAGACCTTTATTACTTATGGTTATTTCTCTGCAATGAAAAAGAAAAGCGAGATCCTAGCTGGGTCAATTCATCCTTTGCAGAACTCAGTGCCGCCCAGCAGACTCCAGATCAATAAATGAGAGTATACGGCACATCCACTACATTAACCTTGCAGGTGTCCCGCAGTAGCCCCTCGCCTCGGCTGGAGAAAAACATTCTCCCGTGCACGGCTGCTCATTGGATTAATGATAAAGTAAACATCAGCCAATGAATGTTTCAGCGTTTCTGAGAAGCCAGTGTGTGGAATAGTCCACAGGCAGTGAAAGAGAGTTACTTAGAGAGGGGCTGGTCTGTTCGGGAGGCTGCAGTCTCTGGAGCCTGTAAAGGATGTCATTCTCTATTTGGTCCGACTGAATGAAGAGGCCTGCATTGATTATTTAAGGCCGAGAGGCCACAACGGCATGTCTTGAGCCAAACCACAACACCAAGCTAATCATGTCTGAACTTTTGCCAATGACTCTTCAGTTCATTCTCTTCTTAGAGCACTATACATATACAAATAATAGACTATATATAGCATTTTATTGGTCGAGAGTAAGGCAGACATGTGAGAAAAATAAACATTTGATTGCTTTTTTTGAAGTGGAATTCAAAGCTTTTCCATGGCAACACACAAAACATCTCCAACTGTGAGTGAGCTTTATAATAGTTTAATATTGGATATAGCTGCACCTACAGCTACAGGATTTGACAGAACTGTATATGAATTTCAGCGATTTTAAAGAGCCTCATCCACAATCCGAGATCAGCTATATATTTCTTTGCCTCTCTTTCTATCTAAGAAATGGATCTCAAAAAGGACATAATTTCTTTGATGTGAAGGGGGGAAAAGCCTCTGAAATGGTTGACTTACATTTATTTTGCTGGTAATTATATCCTACATCTTCACCACAAATTCTGTACAAAAGATCTATTTCTATATTTGCAATAAATTTGTAATAAAAAAAGCTTCAGATGCATTAACTGGTTTATTCACACAAAATATTGCCATATATCTTTGAAAATGAATTGGTATTCTGCAACTCTAATCTCATATTTTTTGTTTGACCAGAGTTATGAGTGTTGCTATCGAAAGCTGCTAAGTGACTCTTTGGCTTAGTTTAAAATCTTTGCTTGAATCACAGACAAACAAGTGTGAGAAATGTAATACCTACAAAACATCTTACAGAGACAAACTTTTTCTTTTTGGTGTAAATTTTGCGCTTTGCAGCTTATTCTGGCCAAAGCTGCCCACTTGAACAGGAGAGACTATCTGACCATCATGCACAATATCTAACCATAGTTCATTTTATACGTGATCTTCTAAGGGCAACTTAATCTAAATTCAGTGAGTCTGCAATAATATTACTACTGGTAGCTCATTCAAATAATGGTGGAGCAAGCTTCACAGTGCAGACGGCACTAAAAAATTATTGGAAAAAATGTGACCTTTGTCCTCGCCATTTGGATAAAAACCAGGTTATTACGCTCCATCATTTTATTATCCTTTGCTGAATAACTGCAGAAACATCTTGCTCATATTGTAGCTTGTAAATGTGACTTTGTGTCCCAGAGGACCAAAGAAATCATTTGCACCCTGACTTACCCTAAATGCGTAAAAATTGAGAAAGCTCTTGCCATTTTCTATCAGATGAGGTTTGTGAATTTATGAGATCAAACTGCTAACGTAAATGGTTCCAGTGTGCGTCAATGGTTTGTCCAGTAGTAGCATGAACCATAAATCATGATGCTGTGCACTGTAAAAAATTATTTAGCAGTTTAGTTGTATCAATGATTTTTTTTATGTTGACACAACTTTCTGTTACTGAATTTGTTCATTCAACTTAAAATTTTAAGTTTTCACTGTCTCAACTAGTTGTAAGTTGACTGAACTAGAGTTTTTGTCCTCTCAACTTAAAAAATGTGTTGAATCAATTCAATAACAACATCACGTTCTCAACGTCACTTATCGCGAGATCTCGTGAAGGTCGTTGCAGTCAGAAGAGAAGACGGTCGTCAGCCATGTTGGTGTGCTTCTCCACAAAGTGTGGAAATTTTCTCAAAATATAAATTTGGTAAGTAAATATTTGTATTTATTGGCTTAATATGTGTAAAAAAAAATATGTATGTTGTCTAAAAAGAGTACAAGTATGGTTTAAAGAGTCGTATTTTCTAGTTAAGTTACATGTTAGTTTCGCGGCACTCTGAAGCCTAAAAATACACGCGGTTCCACAGTATTTTCCATATAAATTTTGCAATAAATATTCTCCCATGCGGTAAGGAGCTGAATTTATCTATGGAGAACGATAAAAAATACAGTTTAGTATGTGTTATTTGAGCCCAGTGCTGCTTTAGAGACCGTTCAACCTGAGCGCGAGACGGAGCTCAGAACGGCGGGAATTTAAGAAAATTAACGTTAACTTCTTTAAAACCTGACAGCGTTTTATAATCCGTAAAGACATCCATCAGAATATACATGGATAAAAAAATAGGGGGGGGGAAAAACAATATTACTACTCGAGCTGTCTCTTTTCTGCACGTTATAAGGCAAACAAGCAGCTCCCTCAGAGTCCTTTTGGAGCGCGTTCATGTGATATTGCTGACATAAGCTTGGTTCAGATGAAGTTCTGAAGGTACAAACTCTTCTTTCAGTTTTCTGAAGTAAGTTAATCGTTCAAATGCCTTACCAGAACCCATTGTAATGCTGCGTGAATATACCATTCATAAGTATATTGCATTAAACATAAGTTCAAAACTATAGGTTTTTGAATAACAGTAATAATAGCTTAGCTATATCTTGAAAAAAATAGCCATGCAATAAGGATAGACACAAATGTGTTAAATTTCCTTTTATTTTGTTATAATTTCATGTGTTATGTAATATAAAAGCCTCGATTGCAGGGCTTGACATTAAGCATTTTCATGTGGTTGTCCATCGGACAAATAAATTTGTCATTTAACGTTACTTGTCCGAGTATAAAAGTTACTTGCCCGGAGAGAATTTTTTTTTTTTTTTTTTTTTAAATTGAGTTATAAATATAATTATTTACTGTAGTTATACAAAACACATTTAGTTTTAGTTAGATTTTTCTTTTTAAATAAAATAATAAAGTGTGATAACACTGTTATATTTTAAAATAAAAAGGGAGTATTAATTACAAATATAATTATTTTATATTAAACTTTTTTTATTAAAATAAAATTCTAATATTTACTTCTATATATGAATTTTCAAACTTAAATTTTAAATTTTTTAATTAGATCAATTTAATCAGACAATTAGTATAATAAGACATTTGGGCTGTTACCAAACAAATTAAATCAGTATCAACAAAATTCATCTTTGCAATGTAGGAAACAGAAACTGCATCTGAAGTGGAATAGATACATTTACCCACTGTTTAATGCAGCTCTGAGGGACATGGAATGCTTTAATCTGCAGTTACAAATGAATAAATAATGTTTTGATTCATAAAACGTTGAATACTGATATTTGAAATTATTTAAAAAATTAAAAAATACTGGAAAAATGCAATTAAAACCACCAGTAGGTGGCATCAAGTCACTGTTTATAAGTGAGTCATTGCGACTGAACCGAATCATTTAAACGGTTGATTCATTCAGGCATGAAACGCCATCATGTTGCTCAGAGACGCAAAACAGTGCTGTGGCTGTGTTTGGAATGATTTTTGTTGGTGAAATAGAGCAAAAACAGGAAATATGGTGTCTAAAACTTAAGTCTCTTAATGTTAACTTCTTGTTTATTGAACTGTTGCATAAAATCAAATTTTATTTGATTCTTGCAATACACTCGTTAAAACAACAAATTATTGCAAACGATATATATCGCACACCCCTATAACAAAGGCTATATCATAAATAAAGGCAGTCATTACTGTTTTTTGGTATTGACTTTTTCAAGTTACTTGTCCGATTGAGCAAGTAAATTTCTCTTTCACTTGCCCGTCCAAAACATTCACTTGTCCCGGACAAGGGGACAAGCGTTAATGTCGAGCCCTGTGATTGTAAAGTTGGGCTTTGGTAATTAAAACATAAACTTATGACATTTGACTTTCTCTGTAAAGATTTATTTATATATTTATGTTTATTATTTTAGAGTGTTGTTTTAATGTTTCTGTATTTTTCATGTTTATGATATTATGGAAAGACTGAAGGTCAGCGCAGAACTCCGTAATCTTGTAGATGGACCACAGCAAGTCCTTCTGCTGTTGTATCCATCAAAATGCTATGCAGACATAATGGAAATGACTTTCACATTGTAGAGCTTGGACAAAGTTGTAAGTAAATTTATTTACTTTATAAGTGCACATATTTATTGAAGCCTGTAAGCTTTAAGATTGTAAGGCACATTTTAATGCTTCCCTTTGTTTTTATTAAAGCACACAGGTTGTGAGCAGGAATTCATCAAGGACATGACTGTTGGAATTACAGTTGTGGGTGACCGAACCGAGCATCATCAATCTGCAGCGATGTGGTCCAGGTAATAGAAGAAGAAATCTTGGTGATCTGGGGTTGTAACACATTTTGGGGTTGTGTACTGTGTTAGACCAGTGATTCTCAAACTTTTTATACCAAGTACCACCTCAGAAAATATTTGGCTCTCCAAGTACCACCATAATGACCAACATTAAAATACAGTAACGCAGTAGGCCTAACTATACAGCTACAGCTCTGCACGGTTAAAAAACGAGGCAGTTTTATTCCTAATAAGAATATTTTGTTGTCAGCCACTTTAAATACACAGTTTGAACATGAACACTCCTCTGTGCTTACATACAGGTAAATTTAAAACTTAAATAATGATTAAATTAAAATGTGTTGTACCTGAAAGTTAAATAAAAACTGTACAGTACTCAAATGTTAAAAAAAGCAAAAAAAAAAAAAAAAAAAACAGATTAAATTTAAATGTATTGTGTTTTAACATTAATTTATGTTTAATTTAGTGATTCCTCTGCGTACCACTAGAAGGAGCCTAAGTACCACAATTTTGGCTCATTTCTACTAGGCGTGGTGTATCGATCAACGATAAAGCGCGACCATAAGCACAACTCTGCCTCTTTTTTTAAATGTCAGTTTTAATGAACAATAATAGCCATTATAAAAGTATAGGTACAAAGTATAAGAGGCATATATAAGAGGAAATAAAGACAAAAGCAAACAATTATGCTACAAAGTCATTGCTGTACTACGGCAGGGTGTCCGCGGGTCCTTAAAAAGTCTTAAAATGTCTTAAATTCAGATTCAGTGGGTCTTAAATATTTTTGGTCAGATTACCGCTTAATTATCTTTTTTAGACTGACAGACCCAGTGACTGTTTACAATCATTAAACAGACCGAAGATTTTTTTTCTTCCCTCACGCGTAGTTACTGCGTCATCAGAGAGAATTGCAGTAGCAGAATACAGATCGAACTACAAAAAAAAAAAAAAAAAAAAAATGCGAGTCGAACTACGTTCTTTGTTTATATAATGTTCTCAATAATAATATAGGTCGAGCTTCAGCTAGCTGACCAGCCTTTTAGCTAGTTTAAAATGTTTTTTTTTGTTGTTGTTGTTGTTGTTGTTGTTGTTTTTTTTTTTACTTGCCCGACCAGACAAATAGCCTGATTACAATTTAAGTGACAAAAAAATAACCAGCGAAGCATTGAAATGCGAGAATGATATTTCTGATTTTATTACATTCAGTGTAAACCGCGATTTATATTTTGGATAGTGTATTTCTGTTATCAAGGTCACGCTGTTGAGGCTTACGCTGCCTGTCCCTTTGTGAGAGACGTCTACACAAATGAGCAACAACAAACAAAGAAACTCAGAAGAAACACACTGAGGTATAAATTCAAAATGCTTAGTTTATTCATAAAATGTAGTTAAATGACATACCATGACAAGGGGGCTATTTTGCTGAATATTTCACGATTGCAAATGTCACATTGATTTTAGTCCAATAAACAAGTAGTTGTCAAGTATTTATTACGTTACTTACATTTTAGACAAAGTATTTATTGTTTTGTTCTATTTCACCAACGAAAATAGTTCCAAACAAAGATCAGCACATTCTCCAAGCAGTTTTGAACGAAACGGTTGACTCACTCATAAAGTGACTTACCGCCACCTACTGGTGGTTCAGTACGTTTAAAAATATGCATTTCCCCCACCAACATTTATTATTTGTATATCCAAAAATGTATTTAAAATATTAATTTCATAACATAATTTATTGCAGTTGTAATTTTTCAGAGTAAATTATTTAATCTGACTGGCAACAGCCCTATAGTGTATATTTAATTTATTGATTAATTGTAATAATTTGACATGAAAGATGCATACGTTTAAAAAGGTAGAAAAAGGCCTTTGTAAAGATAAAATAAAATATGCAGATTTAAGTATGTAAAAGCTGACAGAACACTGATGAAAATAATGCTTCAGAATAAATTGTTTACACCACCAAAAATCTCGGTGATGCAGTACATTTGTGTGGATATTTTGTATGGAATATTCTCTGCTGATATGAAAAGTTAACACTATATCATTGCAATAAATATCATTTATGACAGCAATGATATTTTTGTTTTCTTTTTACATTAAACACATCAAATATTACATACAGGTGCATCTCAAATTAGAATGTTGTGGAAAAGTTCGTTTATTTCAGTAATTCATCTCAAATTGTGAAACTCGTGTATTAAATAAATTCAGTGCACACAGACGGAAGTAGTTTAAGTGTTTGGTTCTTTTAATTGTGATGATTTTGGCTCACATTTAACAAAAACCCACCAATTCACTATCTCAACAAATTAGAATACTTCATAAGACCAATAAAAAAATTAAAAAATTTAGTAGAGGTCGACCGATTCATCGATTTTGCCGATTAATCGGCACCGATAGTTGATTTGCGGAACTATCGGTTATCGGCAAAAATCCATGACGATAGTTTTCCGTGTTGCGTCTGTTGCTGGAGTGGTTGAGAATGGTCTGCTGTCATTATACAGTAGGAGAGCGGCCTCTAGAGGTGGAAATCACTGACAGCACGTATTGTTTGTTTTAGCATGTGACACAGCGCACTGCACAGAGCAGAAAACTTCAAACCCGCATTTAAATGCAGCCGACAAAAAATCCTGCCGCGGAACAGAGTGCCATTCACATAGTTTTCCATTAAATAACATTATAGCCTATTTGTCTCAAATCATTGTTAATGTACATAATGACTTCACCCTAGGCTACAAATTATGTATTGTGCATTTTTCAGCAAAACATTTGTCATTCTGTGGCTCTAACACAGTCTGTATGCTTCATATAGAGAGCTGTAATACAGATCGCGCTTTCTCTTTCCATTTGCTCTGTTTTTTTAAACACCAAACTTCAAACTCATTTATGCCACATTTATGCTTGAATTGAACGTGACACGTCTGGTGTGTGTGAAACCCGTGACTTCTCCAAGACGCAGCGCTGCGCTTTTGCACAGTGTGTCACTTGCATATTTTTTTAATATTTTGATTAGATAATCATGCAGTGTTCTAAAATAGCAGCAAATAAAATGTGAGAGTACACATACAATATCAATAACCTGTGCATGTAATTTTAATATGGTCTTGTGTAGGTATTTCAAGATGGCCATCTTTAAGCATGACTGTTGAAATTAAATGGTAATACTTAACAAAAAGAGTCCATATGTAACATTGATGAAAGCTGTAGAAGTATTGTTCCTTGTTAGAGTATGTTTATTTCATTTCAACATTTACTCTTATTAATAGGCTCCATCTTTACATTTTTAAAGTTTCTTCTTTTAACATTAGTAAACTATGAAATAACTTTAATAATATAGTAATTAATATTAGTACAAAATTTTATTAAATTACAAAGTATGGTTCAGTACTGTTACTGCTTTTTTAAAAATAGTAAAACTCTATTTAGTTTTCGTTCAGTATCCGTTTTAAAAACTATCGGTTAATTAATCGATATTGGCCAGCGTGGTCCAACCTAGCTATCGGTATCGGTAAAATCCACTATCGGTCGACCTCTAATTTTTAGTGAATTGTTGGCCTTCTAGAAAGTGTGTTAATTTACAGTATATGTACTCAATACTTGGTAGGGGCTCCTTTTGCTTTAATTACTGCCTCAATTCGGCGTGGCATGGAGGTGATCAGTTTGTGGCACTGCTGAGGTGGTATGGAAGCCCAGGTTTCTTTGACAGTGGCCTTCAGCTCATCTGCATTTTTTTGGTCTCTTGTTTCTCATTTTCCTCTTGACAATACCCCATAGATTCTCTATGGGGTTCATGTCTGGTGAGTTTGCTGGTCAGTCAAGCACACCAACACCATGGTCATTTAACCAACTTTTGGTGCTTTTGGCAGTGTGGGCAGGTGCCAAATCCTGCTGGAAAATGAAATCAGCATCTTTAAAAAGCCGGTCAGCAGAAGGAAGCATGAAGTGCTCCAAAATTTCTTGGTAAACGGGTGCAGTGACTTTGGTTTTCAAAAAACACAATGGACCAACACCAGCAGAAGACATTGCACCCCAAATCATCACAGACTGTGGAAACTTAACACTGGACTTCAAGCAACTTGGGCTATGAGCTTCTCCACCCTTCCTCCAGACTCTAGGACCTTGGTTTCCAAATGAAATAAAAAACTTGCTCTCATCTGAAAAGAGGACTTTGGACCACTGGGCAACAGTCCAGTTCTTCTTCTCCTTAGCCCAGATAAGACGCCTCTGACGTTGTCTGTGGTTCAGGAGTGGCTTAACAAGAGGAATACGACAACTGTAGCCAAATTCCTTGACACGTCTGTGTGTGGTGGCTCTTGATGCCTTGACCCCAGCCTCAGTTCATTCCTTGTGAATTTCACCCAAATTCTTGAATCGATTTTGCTTGACAATCCTCATAAGGCTGCGGTTCTCTCGGTTGGTTGTGCATCTTTTTCTTCCACACTTTTTCCTTCCACTCAACTTTCTGTTAACATGCTTGGATACAGCACTCTGTGAACAGCCAGCTTCTTTGGCAATGAGTGTTTGTGGCTTACCCTCTTTGTGAAGGGTGTCAGTGATTGTCTTCTGGACAACTGTCAGATCAGTAGTCTTCCCCATGATTGTGTAGCCTAGTGAACCAAACTGAGAGACCATTTTGAAGGTTCAGGAAACCTTTGCAGGTGTTTTGAGTTGATTAGCTGATTGGCATGTCACCATATTCTAATTTGTTGAGATAGTGAATTGGTGGGTTTTTGTTAAATGTGAGCCAAAATCATCACAATTAAAAGAACCAAAGACTTAAACTACTTCAGTCTGTGTGCATTGAATTTCTTTAATACACGAGTTTTACAATTTGAGTTGAATTACTGAAATAAATGAACTTTTCCACGACATTCTAATTTATTGAGATGCACCTGTATATGAGTGTTCAGTTGTTATAAAGTTAATAAGTGATGTAATATTTTGTGTTTTCCCAGCCATCCAGTGAAATTGAGGATGTTGTGAAAGAAAATGACGCGAGCATTCTGATTGTAACTGAGGATCAGCAGTGTGATGTGCTTCCCAAGGAATAATCAGCATCGCTCTCATTTGGACATCTTGTCATCACTGGCATCTCCGATGTCCCCAAGGCATTTGTACTCCTGATGGGTCTGTATGTGGTGAACATCCACTACCCCAAGCGCATTTGAGGCTCTGCAAAAACCTTTGAGGCTCTGCAAAAACTTGCAAAGAACAGCTGCTCCCACCAATGTCCATGACGTGTCCATGGGCTCCACAGCATGCTCTTTTGCATAAAGTAGGTTGTTTCTTTTTTAAGGAGCTTTATGTGCTTTTGAGATTTTACTATTTTTTAGAATGCACTTTTTTGTCATGTTATGACCTGGACTATGCATGTTCTCATGAAAACAAATGTTATTTCACACCTTATTTCCTTATTCGGTAATGTAGTACACATTTTCCTTCAAATTGACAAGTGCTTTTGCTTTCCTCTTTCTATCTGTTACTTGTTTTATGACCACTAAATTGCATTATGATGGGGGAGAGTTTGGAAACTTTGAAGGACCTTGTGATGTTTACACTTCTGTCTTGTCATGTTGCGCTCTGAAATTTAGAATCAGACCTTTGTGCTTCATGTGCATTTGTTATTATACAGTATTACAGTACACTCATTTTTTAACTAAATTTGATTGCTTTTGCTATATATAGAGAGAGAGAGAGAAACTAATATATAATATAGGTTTCTCATTTTGACCAATAACTTGCACTATGGTGGGGGGAGTGTATGTAACTTGTGCAGGGTTAATATGCAGTGTTTAACCTTCTGACTTGTCATATCGAGGTATGAAATTTAAAATAATCCCTGGTTTTGATGTGATGAATTGAAATGCAACTATTTATGTTTCTCAGTCCCATGCCAAGGTTATCCATTATACAGCGCACTTTCAAGTGTCGGTTATGATCTTTAGACATATATATATATATATATATATATATATATATATGTATATGTGTGTGTGTGTGTGTGTACTTTGTGTGTGTGTGTGTGTGTGTGTTTGTATGTTTGTATTTTGCAATTTATTTTTCAATTGACAGTTGATGTGTTGACAGTAAATTGCTTGTTCAATTAAAATGTGAATGAAAGTGTTGTCTCCATTAAATAAATGAAAGAAAAAAAATGTTTTGTCATGTTTTTAAGGCAGTGGGGTAACAACTTTGCTGTTTATCAATTCAAGTAAAAAAAAAAATCCTAGTTGATGCAACATGATGTAGGTTAACTGGACTAGGAAATAATTGTCAAGTCAACTTGAGCACATTTGTTAACTGGACTAATTGCACTCTAATGCGAAGTTGTTTCAACAAGAAATATATTGTCAAGATAAAAAAATTTTAGGCAGCGGGGTAACAAAGTTTTTTTAGTTGACTCAACAAATTGTTTTTTACAGTGTTTGAGTGAAAGTTGAGATGATTCTCTGCATATTCCCTCACCACAGGAACGCCTCGTAATTCTCTCGACTTTTCTGAAGTAGTCTGTTGAACTCAAAGGGAAAAAATACATTCTAAAATATCCTGAAATATAATATGTGGCCTGAAGAAGAAGTAGTGAAGAGAGCAGAGATCAAAGAACAAAAAGAAACATCACAATCCCTTCCTGCTGTTACCTTTGAACACAAAATCTGTGACTGGTTTAATAGAAAGCACATGAATCTTATTAATGGATTTACTTACTTTTCTTAACAATAAATGGTGTTATTTTCATCTTTCCCTGCCGTTCTCTCATTGTTTATTCTTTTAATTTTGTCTTTTGTTTCCTTTCAGTATTGCTTTCTTTGCATTTCCTTGGGGTCTTTGATTGCATACAGTAACCTTGTACAAATGACTCCACACATTTTCCAGGTTTTATAGAAGAAAATGCATGAGGTTATTAAAGCCTGTTTGTTAAAGTTAACATTTTTTATTCTCTTGTTTTTTTCAAAACCTTGAGCAAAAGACATAAACAGAACCTCTGAACAATAGAAACAGAGTGGATAATGAATAACATGCACCTCATTTAACAACAAGAATGAAGCAGCCAGCAGAACAGAGCTCCAGAAAGAGTTCATGCATCCGTCTCTGTTCTCTGTGCTGAGATACAGCACTTTTATTCCTTCAAACGTACATTAAGTCATCAACACACAAAGCCCATTAAATTATGAAGCAATTAAAAAATGTTGTGTGGGAGTGCATGATTGATGAGGGGGTGATACAGCAGAGTGGATATGAATGTCTTGACCAGGATAAATCATTCATGCCTGTAGGAGAGAGACTTTCAGTCATGCTGCTAATGAAGACTTAAGACGTGCAACAATCTCTCCTCAAAGCTGCAGAAAGATGAAGATGGGGAAAAAAGTCTTCTAGATGAAGTGAATTTAGAAACTATGAAGGCCCCTCTGGTTTAAAAGGCCCTTTTGTTTTGAGGTTATTTGAAAATGTAATAACGTTGCAGACTTATGTATCCAGTGCGAATCTCTGAAACGTATATGCTTATAATGAAATAAATCTAAAAGATATGCACTTATATTTGACAGAAAGTCCACGGATGCTATTTGTGGTTTCAAAAAACCCTGAAAAACCCACTGTGGTTAAAAAGCCACACATGGCACAGAAGGGAAAGATTCCGAATGCTTCAACTCCAATAAACTGTTTTCCATAATTGGGCAGAAATGGATTAGTTGTAATGGATGTGCAAAGTGGGCTCATATTAACTGCTACGATCACAATGGAAATTTATTTGTGAAGAAAATAGATTATGAAATGCTGCAAAGTTATTAAATAAACAGAAAATTGGTGAACCATTTGCTGAAATGGTTATTTTGAAGAAAAAAAGTGCTTAAAAAGATCTTATGACAGTATTTTCATACAGAGACAAAAATCCCCTATAATCTATTGAAGCTCCAACTCCTTTTTGAAAATACAATTTTTTATGCAGAAATGGTTATTCCATAAATATAAATGAAAATTACATTTATTTATATACATAACTATTCAAAAGTTTGGGCTCAATAATAAGTTTTTTTTATTATTTTTATTCATAAAAGGATCCTGGAAAAAAAAAAAATGTATCATGGTTTCCAAAAAACATTAAGCAGCACAACTGTTTTCAACATTGATAATAATAAGACATGTTTCTTGAGCAGCAAGTCAGTACATTAGAATTATTTCTGAAGTATCATGCGACACTGAAGGCTGGAGTAATGGCATATTATTTTAAATTGTAAATATTTTTCACAATATTACAATTTTAATGTTTCGTTTTGATCAAATAAATGCACCCATGATGAGCATAAGAGACTTCTATTAAAAACATTTAAAAATCTTTAAAGTCACACTGGTCACAAATAAATTCAGTGACTTCAGAGCAATAAACTTCACCGTAAGTTGACAAACTGAACCGTAATCAGACTTGCAAGATGCTTTGAATCACAGGTGTTGTACAGTCCCAGAACATGAGCATAGTCAGAGCTGATTCATGGTTGACTTGTTGGAGCATTAACCTTTGAAACAGATGGAAGAAATCCCTGGAGGACGGTGAGGTGAGGTGAGGTGGAGAATGTTCTCCTGAGCTGAGAATGACCCTGCAAGACTTCATCAGGCCCCTCAATATTTCATACAGTAGGAAGACAGAGCGCAATAAATAAAGGATTTCGGGAAAGATGTGTTAAGTATTTATGATTATTTTTCATTGTTTTCCTCCATTGTTGTCGCATTTATGAGGGGGAAAAAAAAACTATTTTCTGTGTTGTCTTTCTCTGAACCGTGGATATCTAGCTAGTGTCATTTGTTATAAAGAAAAATTATCATGAAAAAGTATTTAGATGCATCAGTCACTTGTTATTGCACAACAAAATGTCAAAGTCAGTGACATTTATTTTAAAGAAATATAGCACACTTTTTAAGCAATACGTTACAAAAAAAAACAACATTTGTTAGGTTTAAAAACAATAAATGTTGAAAAGTAAAAATGTATTGCAATGCTTTCTGGTTGTCAAATGTCAGTGAAGCACATTAATGTGATGAATGGACCTCTAAAATCACTTTGAAACCAGCTAGGTAAATATAGTCATAGCAGAATAAATAATTTATACCTTTAGTTTCCAAATATTTTGGGGCCACTGTACATCCAGGCACACAGCACAGGGTCTCATAGGCTAAATGCTGCACTCAGCAGCACAATAACTAGTTGCGGACAGGATGAGGTCAACAGATTTGCCCGTGGCAATACAGAGGACCGACTGTTTGAATAATGCAGCACACCTCTTTAACCTTAATGTGACTACTGCCCCCATAAACATTACCAGCAATTACATATTCAGATTTTCAAATATTATTCATTCATTTATTTAATGCTCTCTTATGATTAGTGTTTTTCACAGATAAGGCAAAATATTCCTGAGGTACAGCAACAGTGAGGAATGATCTGCATTTGTACAGCCTGCAGTGCTGCCGGCAGCTCTTTTCATTCCTGAGGGGGAAAAATGCCTCACTGACACCATGCAATTACTCTGAATATAGTGTGTCATTGTGTAAACGGTTTTAGAGGCATGGACGGATTCTCATGCGTACTTATGAAAAGATTATCGTTCATTTAAGTTCATCTTTGGGGTTGTTCTCTCCCTCCTTTTCAGTCCATCTCCTCCTTGTTTTCCCTGCTGTGTTCTTATTCACCATTGCTGTTTATTTTTTTAATCCACTCTCACTACTTCTGACATCATTCGCCTCCTTTATATTCACTTAATAATAATAATAATAATAATAATAATAATGATATAAAGTGCCAAACAGGAAATAATTATATAAAATCTGAATATATAAATGTAAATTATATATTATAATATTATATGCAAATTATAGAAATACAATAATTGATATAGTACAGTATCTCCACTGATACATGTACATCATGTGTAGGCATACTGTATTCACTCTATACAGCAAAATAGTCTATTGACATGCCTAATAATAAAGATATAATAAGAATAACAACTGTAAGCAGAATAATAACTATATATTCACAATTTACATTTACACATTCAAACTTATAACAATATTTTTGGATTTACTTCTATTTATTAAAACTTTAAAATATGTTGTCAGATTTACTTCTATACATATATTCATGATTTACTTTTATATATTCAGTTTTGTATCCATATATTCAGATTTATATTTACATATTGCGATTTATATTTCTATATTCAGAAATATAACTACATATTCACAATTTACATTTATATATTCAGATTTATAACTATATATTCAGATTTACTTCTATATATTCACAATTTATATTTATATATTCAAATTTTACATAATTATTTCCTGTTAGGCACTTCATATAACAACAGCAACAACAACAATAATATAAAAATATAAAGTAATAATATTTTTAATGTATTATGTATGTATATGTAATTTTACAGAGAGAGAGAGAGTTTTTTCTAATTTATTTTATTTTTTATTTTATTTTATTTTTGGCCCTTTCACCACTTAAATAAAGGCTGATTTGGAAAATGTTGCATGATCTCTACAGCTTAATGTACATGGAACCATTAGGCCAAATATCAAATGTGTCTCATATCTTGTATTTGTTTGTTTGGCTAAATATAACTGGGTGGGTTGAAAAAAGTTCAAGATGCATGTGGTCACTTGAGTCAGCTGAATACAGTTGAATCATATCAGTCAAAAATGTATAGCTGCTTGCGCTTTTCTATCTGTCTTATTGTATTTTCTGATTATTTGATTGAGTGCACACACACAGTACACTACTTTGTAAGTGACCTCACAAAAATGTCATTTACAAGGCCTCAGGTTGTGCGCTTGGTACCACATAAAGTGTTTTCAAATCCAAAGTCTAACAATGATCCAAGCAAATCTCACGGTCGAGCAAATACATATAATGGACTAAACAGCTGCTTTTATCTTGAATGGATTGAATTTCGAGCCTTTCATGCCTTATTCATACTCATATATGTATACAGAATGAAGTAAAGCAATGAAAAAGTAAGAGAAAGTAAACTTCCCTTTGGCTCTAGATGTATTTTCATGCTTCACCAATCGATTGGGTTCACAGGGAGGCTGAGCGGCTGGAAATTCAGCACATAAATCAGTGCGGCTGTGTGCATGAGTGTGAGTGTTATTAAGACCTGGCCAAACGGACCTGTTCTCTCACTGATGTCTTCACCACTGCTGGAGATGTTAGGGGCTCAGACGCCAACCACACTGTTAGCCGCGGTACATACTCTAGGGTGCATTTTCCAAACTGCTTGTCCTATGTACAAGGATGCTGGAGCCTCTCAAACATATTATTTCCACAATATCTGAAATAATGTATTGTGTTTAATAGTATTCTGTGCAATTTTTATGTATTTGGAATGAAATGGATGATTCATTTGTCTTGTCCTGTGCCAAATATGCCTACTTGTATACTATATAGTAAGCAAAAAAACACTATGTATGTCCAAATCCATAGTATTCTTAAAATAGTAGGTGAAAAGTATCAGGATGAAGTTCTGAAGTGCTCATCTGGTGGACACTTTACTATCCTATGAGGCCACGGGAAAGGATTTGTGAATGGCATTAAAGCAATAGATCACATGAAAGTGATCATATGGTGGATGTTGTATGTCTGAATTTCATTCATACAATAAATGTTCATACTCACATACTCATTTTATTAATAGTCTCAAAGCAAGTTTCAAGCCAAATGTAGTACATACTAGACAGTATTCAATTTTGGACACAGTGCTGCCAAGGCTAATTTAATAGCTATTTGTATATCTTTAATACACATAAGTATTATTCTCACAATAAATAGGCTATTGAAATGGTTATGTTTATTTCACACAGTTTTAGGTTATAAATATTTAAATGTAATAATTGTAATATTTTCTTAATGGATTTTCATGTTTTGAAATTATATTTTTGCTGCAAGGGTAAAATTTATGCAACACTGCTCATTTTAATAAAAATCAACCTCTTGGACTTAAAAGGGTTCCTGAAACATTTAAAATCCATTTAATAAAACCAAAATTTGTTCAAAATATTCAACCACACTGAAAATCACTATATAATTCACACAGTGCACATATTCAGAAACCTGGTCTCATGATGAAAACGTACCTCTGGGAATTTTTCGCAAGATGTGAAAAACGTACCACCATACCACCATTCGTGACATGTTCAATGTGAAATGTCCACTGGGTGGCGCTAAAAGAGTGTTCGGTTTTTTCCCCCGGAAGAAATGAACGTACATATGGTACATTTTATGTGACGTTGGTTTTGTAGGTGTCACTGCAGTTCTGACTTAAAACGTCAGTTGAGTGGCGTTACAAGGCTAATGCTCCGTGACGATTTAAAATAAAGTACCATCTGCACTACACCTAAACCCGATAGTATGAACAAAAGCAAATGTGATGTAAAAACGCAATCGCAAGCATGCTGTTTTAGCTTGTTTTATCGTGAGACATGTTTTCAACGGGATTCGTACCCAAGGATTCCTCACCCTAAGTCCAATTCTGTGCTGGCTGAGGTACAGAGCAAGCTTACATCCAGAAAGCGAAACCTATGGAGCTGTAATCATAACTGTGTACGAAAATGATTACAAGTGCTCGATGTTTTACTGCCTCTAGTGTTCATTTCTGTTGGAAACTGCAGTGATACATGCTTATTGTTACGTACTGTATTTCGCGTCTTGCGATAAAGCTCCCAGAGGTACGTTTTCATCATGAGACCAGGTCAACCCACAACTTCCAAGTGCTTGGCTAAATTCCTCAACACTGCAAAACTCATTCCACTCCTGCTCTTCATTTGATTTATATTAGTTCCACAAGGTTTGGATCCCCTATGGCCGCCCAGAGCTAAGACTGCAATTACACAATTATGAAGGGAGTCTTTCTCAAAATCTTATAATGTGAATTAAAACAGAACAGAGGCAGCCATGAGCTCCTTCATCCTGCTAATGAGAAGTTGATTTCACAGTGCAGTTGGTGTTTGTCGTGAGAGGTGGTTTATGAGCTAGACGGCATTACAATCTCTAATTATCTATTACCATAATCACAATCCAACCTATGACGCATAGGAAAATTTGTCCAGTAGAAGGTCATCATATTAACAATGGACGACTCCATCTTCACACTTTCACAGTGCTGTGACTCATACCTATAACTAGTCTAGTAACTGGAAGAAAGAAGCCAACTTGTTTGTTCTGTAAAATGGTTGTATAAAATCTTGTTTTAGATGTTCTCTCTTATTCATTTAATCAGGCACACAGTTCTTTCCTCTGTCACGTGGTCGATTTCTGAGGTGAGGTTGGTGTAGGAAACCTGCAAAGGGCAGCAGGCGATGATTTAAATAGTTTAAATATGACCCTATGTCCTATTTTCCAGATACCTTCCATCTTTCGCTCCTCTGTCTTCCCCCAGGCCTCACGTTAGGGAGACATTAATGTTTCAGTGTTAACTAACCTGTTGGAATAGCGGTGTAAATATTTCATTTTTCCAGTTCACTGCAGACAGTCGAGGAAGGAAGATAGAAAAGAAGAAGTGTGCGCTCAGCTCTGACTGTAGCATGTAAAGATAATCCTGCTCTCTTTCTCTCACTCTCTCACTTGAACACACATGCACTCACATATTGGTTGTAAAACTGTACCACTTACCAGCACTGGACATAAAGGGACGGCCTTGAGCAATGTTACCTGTTTTACTCTGAATAGTAAATGCAGAAAACTCTATATGTTCCTGTCCATTCTCGTATCACATGCTCAGCCCGATGCTAATGGAGGTTTGAAACTGACCTGGGCCACATATCACTCCTTCTCTCTCAATTCTTCTTTCCTGTCTGCACTTTATTGTCCTATAAAAGAAGCCCAAAATTTGAATTATTAAAAAATATATGCTGCTGTCCACTAGAATGAATGAATGAATGAATGAATGAATGAATGAATGAATGAATGAACGAACACTATCATTCAAAGGTCTGTGGTCGGTAAGATTTTTTTTTAAATGAAAAAAATATTTTATTCAGCAAGGATTAATTTAATTGTTCAGAAATGACAGTAAATACTTTTATAATGTTATAGAAGATTTCTATTTCAAATAAATGCTGTTCTTTTGAACTTTTATTAATTAAAGAATCCTGAAATAATTGTCAAAATGTCATGATATCCACAAAAATATTAAGCAACACAACTGTATTCAACAATGATAAAAGTAAGAAATGTTTCTTGAGCAGCAAATCAGTGTATTGGAATTATTTCTGAAGGATCATGTGACACTGAAGACTGGAGTTATGATGCTGAAAGTTCAGCTTTGCATCACAGGAATAAATTACATTTTAAAATATATTCAAATAGAAAACTGTTATTTAAAACTGTACTAATATTTTACAATATTACTATTTTTGCTACATTTTTGATCTAATAAATGCAACTTTGAGAGATTTCATCATAGGAGACCTCATTCAAAAACATCTGAAAATCTTACCTAATTCAAACTTATGAGCAGTATTGTAAATAAAGTTTAACCGATGTAAAAAGACTGGTTTTTGGATGCTATTCCTTAAATAATAGCTTGAAACAAACTTTAAATGAGCAATTATACTCATTTTAAAAAAAGCTATGAATTACACTATACTGCATTAGCAGTTCATCTACAAATTCACAAAATTCAGGTCAACATTTACCATGCTGAAACCTTACATTAACATTTCAACAGCCATATGAGCACATCATGCAATTTAGCTGAAAAAAAAAAAGAGTTAAGAGAAACGATAAGCCATAATAATTCAGATCAAATATTAGAAAGAGATGAAAGAACAGTGATACAGATGAACAGAAATAACAGATGCAAGACAAACATTAAAAGATAAAAGAATAAACAAGAACTTTGGTGATAGAAATACTGAGAAATATTCATTTTTATTATGTAGACTTGAGTAGGATTTGTACATGAATTGTTCATGATGCCACATCTACAGGTGCATCTCAATAAATTAGAATGTCATGGAAAAGTTCATTTATTTCACTAACTCAACTCAAATTGTGAAACTTGTTTATTAAGTAAATTCAATGCACACAGACTGAAGTACTTTAAGTCTTTGGTTCTTTTAATTGTGATGATTTTGGCTCACATTTAACAAAACCCACCAATTCACTATCTCAACCAATTAGAATATGGTGACAAGCCAATCAGCTAATCAACTCAAAACACCTGTAAAGGTTTACTGAACCTTCAAAATGGTTACACAATAGCCTATACAATCATGGGGAAGACTGCTGATCTGACAGTTGTCCAGAAGACAATCATTGACACCCTCCACAAAGAGGGTAAGTCACAGAAGGTCATTACTGAATGGTTGGCTGTTCACAGAGTGCTGTATCAAAGCATATTAAGTGAAAAGTTGACTGGAAGGAAGAAATGGGGTAGGAAAAGGTGCACGAGCAACAGGGATGACCACAAGCTTGAGAATACTGTCAAACAAAGCTGATTCAAACACTTGGGAGAGCTTCACAAGGAGTGGGCTGAAGCTGGAGTCAGTGATCAAGAGTCACCACGCTCAGACGTCTTCAGGAAAAGGGCTACCAAGCCACTTCTGAAACAGAAACAATGTCAGAAGCTGGGCTAAGAAGAAAAAAAACTAGACTATTGCTCAGTGGTCCAAAGTCCTCTTTTCAGATAAAAGTAAATTTTGCATTTCATTTGGAAATCAAGGTCCCAGAGTCTGGAGGAAGACTGGAGAGGCACAGAATCCAATCTGCTTGAAGTCCAGTGTTAAGTTTCCACAGTCAGTGATGAATTGGGCTGCCATTTCATCTGCTGGTGTTGGTCCATTGTGTTTTCTGAAGTCCACAGTCAACGCAGCCATCTACCAGGACATTTTAGAGCACTTCATGCTTCCTTCTGCTGACAAGCTTTATGGAGATGCTGATTTCATTTTCCAGCAGGACTTGGCACCTGCCCACACTGCCAAAAACACCAAAAGTTGGTTAAATGACCATGGTGTTGGTGTGCTTGACTGGCCAGCAAACTCACCAGACCTGAACTCATAGAGAATCTATGGGGTATTGTCAAGAGGAAGATGAGAGACACCAGACCCAAAAATGCAGATGAGCTGAAGGCCACTGTCAAAGAAACCTGGGCTTCCATACCACCTCAGCAGTGCCACAGACTGATCAGCTCCATGCCAGTAATTAAACTGAGGCAGTAATTAAAGCAAAAGGAGCCCCTATCAAGTATTGAGTACAAATACAGTAAATGAACATACTTTCCAGAAGGCCAACAATTCACTAAAAAATGTTTTTATTATTGGTCTTATGAAGTATTCTAATTTGTTGAGATAGTGAATTGGTGGGTTTTTGTTAAATGTGAGCCAAAATCATCACAATTAAAAGAACCAAAGACTTAAACTACTTCAGTCTGTGTGCACTGAATTTATTTAATACACGAGTTTCACAATTTGAGTTGAATTACTGAAATAATTGAACTTTTCCACGACATTCTAATTCATTGAGATGCACCTGTATGTCTATAAAAACAGAAAGAAACAGGCACAGAGCGATATACATTCAGGGGCACAGAATTCCCAACTACTACCTCCTTAGCTCTCTTCCTCTCTCCCACTGACCCAAGTGGTCCCACGTGACTCTCAAAGAAAGGCATGTTTCTATCTCCCTGTCATCCTCCATGTTCACTCAAACAAACTGGCTGTCAGTTATTAAATGAAACATGAAAACGGGGCCGCTGAGATCATCTTCATAAGTGTCTATGTCAATCCACCTCAAGCCATGAACACCTTTAGTAGTACGGTATTAAAAATCAGACAGTATGATTTACTAATTTCATTGTGAAAACATGTTTCTCTCAAAGGACTTCAAAAAGAACCAGCACTGATCATTTTAATAGTTTACATGTTGCCAAGGTTATAAGCGACTCTCAGAATAACCCTATTTTGCAATTTAAAGTAATTATATCCAACATAATTATAACTTATAATTATAACCAAAGGGTATCATTAATTTGATGACACATCATGCCATTTTGAGCCTAACCAATTACAAACTGAGATATGAATCATTCTGAAAACCATCCACTTGCACAATGAAGAGTTCATGGGAAAACGGAAAGAAAATACAAAAATACAAATACTGGCGTATTATATAAAGAACCCAGGGCAGTTCTCTGATGAGGTTGTTGGCATTCAGCTCATGTCTGCGTTCATTAGGTGAGCAGTGAGGAAGAGTAGGTTCTTCCCTCCTCACCTGGACTCTGAAGGCAGAGGTCATCTCCAGAGCTGTCAGTTCCTCAGAGCAAACACAGGCCAGAGTGTTCACACAGAGCCACTGGAGAGCAGAAGAGCAAAAATAAGAGGGAGAAGACTCACTGGACATGTTTCAAATGAGTTACAATTTAGGTGAAAAGACCTTGTCTTGAAAGAAGCCCTGTTGCTACAAGAAGCCCTGTTGCAGGAAGACATTAGTCTAACAACAAAAGATTGGTGGCAAAAAGGAAGAGAGGGAAGAAACAGAGACTAAGAGTTACATAATAGAAATGGTATAGTATAAGTTTTTGAAAGAAGTCTCATCTCTTCACCAAGGCTGTCTTTATTTGAGCAAAATTGCAATACTGTGAAATATTATTCAAATTTAAAATGATTTCTATTTTAACTGTTTTAAAATTTCAATGTCATTTTCAAATGTTATTAGTCTTCAGTGTCACAAGATCCTTCAGAAATCATTCTTATATAGTATATAAGTACAGAGAGAGAGAGTTTTGTTTGTTTGTTTGTTTGTTTGTTTGTTTTTAGCACTGCCATGTTAATTAAGTATGGAAGACCGTTTCCGACACTGAATAAAAATAAAAAAAGTTAATTGCGACTTTGAATTGCGAGATATAAATTCACAATTGCTGTAAAGTCAGAATTGAGAGATATAAATTCGCAATTCTGACTTTTTTATTAGAATTGCGAGTTAATATCATGCAATCTGAGAAAGAATTGTGTGATAAAAAGTCGCAATTATCTTTTTTTTTTTTTTTTTATTCAGTGGCGGAAACAGGCTTCCATAAATGAGCATTTATTCAGACAATTGCACCCTGATTAAGCAAGTAGGCCTATACTATAGTAATTTATTAGCATCAGAATACACAGCTACTTTGAAGTGCCATCATTGAGGAAAGATGCTTTTTGATATGGCTACCATGGTAAATGTCATGTGACTACTCACTCTGGGGACACATAACATCTTGACAACATTGATTGACACGTCAAGATAGCACACAGTCCCAAGCCCCTCCAAAATATTTTTACAGGGTGTAAGAGAAGAAAACACAGGCTAAAAAGACACACATATAAACCAACCCCCAGGAACAAGCACAGAAACCAAACAAAAATTATTAAATTTAATAACCAACCCTCATTTACATTCAACAGCCATCTTCCCATTCAGACCAGAGAGTGGGATGATGGAATGCCATATCCAGCTTTTAAAATAAAGAGATAATAAGAGTTCCTTAGGGCACAGAGGGAAAAACAGAAGACATGTGCTGCGTCCCAATGTGCTTACTTATACTACGTCCTTAAAGTATGTACTTTTTTTGGTGAAGAAAAAGTACACACTTTCGAGTGTGTAGTAGAAGAGTAGGCATGCTTTGGGACATACTATCACGTCACACAACTGCGTCTTTAACGGACCGCTCTGTTGCACCTGTTACACGCACCCAGTCACTGTAAACTGGCCTGTCAATCATCCTGTCACAGTTAACATCCTCCTCATTTAATTTAACTTCCTACCGTATTGGAGAGAAAGTAGTAGCTCATTGATCTTCCAGTCGCGGGTCTTTCATGCTGAGAACTCTCAACTTTCATGCTGCTCATATTTTCTGCATAATGATGAATTTAAAAGTTAACGACGAAACGGATGTTTATAAAAGTTCACATTGCTGTTGCAGATTAAATATAACACAGATAACATTAAATAAATAAATATATATATATATATATATATATATATATATATATATATTTTTTTTTATTTTTTTTTTTTTTTTTTTTACCAGGTTAAATGTTTATTATTAGTAACTCAAACCCCTTTTTCTAAACCTCTCGATCTAACCATTGGTCGCACACATCCACCATGTTTGTAGTTTTTTTTATCGCGTTTTATTCGTGTTTGTAGTTCTGGACCGAAACCTTCGCCAAAACGCAGTGGATTGTGGGCAATATCAGCCATTAGAGTGTGCACAGATCCACACTTCAAAAATCGACCTGAAAAAGTAGACCATCCGGGGACTTTTGGCATACTCTTTTCAACATACTAAGCTTTGGGACACACTTATTCTAATCTCACATACTATTTAGGATGAATAGTATGAACATTGGGATGCAGGGATGGTCAAAAGAGTGATGTAAGATGTAGTAACCATAGATCATGACCGCAGAGACTCTGGAGGAGAATGAAAGTGATGAAAGTGTTTCAGCGATGAGCTCTGCTCTCTGTGTCCAACATGATCTCATGATAATTCGTATGTATTTTACGTAAAATGTGGTTCTATAAAACGTACATTTACTTACGTTCTTACAGGCACTAAAACGTACAATACTAACGTATTTTCAGCATCTAAACGTACAAATACTTAACCTATTTTCAGCATTTAAACAAAACTGACGTATAACGACATCTAAAAATGAATCCTTATTGAAATCGCGGCATTAATTTTATTAGTTGTTTTTAGTTGTCATATCAATTACCTTGTTTTCAGTTGCGTTATTCAATTGTTTACTTAATATGAAATGATAACATTTCGTTTTGTTGTGTGATTTCTGCTGCCAGCTCGTTTCCAAGAATAGGCCTACATAATGTTAAACAAGACTTCACTTTAAACCTTAAAATAAATAACATATGAAATCGTTTAACCTTTACTTGTCATGTAATGTTTACTTTGTTTGCCATGGGCCACAAAAGGCGTTTTCTCCTACATGCTGTGACTGACAATAGAACTATAAAAAAAAAAAACGCAACATAATTACAAAATGAAACAATTTTATTTGTGCGTTGTAATCCAGATCTTCAGAATCCATACGACTGTGAGGAACAGACCCAAATCCAAGCCTTTATTCGGCGATCTTCATCTCCATCTCGAGTAGCGGAGTCCAGCGACCGTAAACAGCAAAGCCCGCGCTGACTAACGCGCTAGTTACGAATTCAAATGTTGCCCTTCAAACAACAGGTTTTACAGCAGGATTATCGAACGCTCATTAGCTCTTGCCTGCATTCGTTACAGATTGCGACATGCCGTGTTTCTGGTGAGGTGTGTTTGAATGATGCGAGCGTGCGCGGTGCGCCTTTACGAGATCACGGAGGGGATCGAGAAAATAATTTGGATAATATTTTCAGCGATTAACAACATAAATTCTGCTCTGCACCTCACACAAACCTACTATATTCCGCCAGAGAGGACTGCGGCTGCAACGCATCCTCATTTGGATTACTTTTGGTAGTGCTTTTGACATTTTTGCAATAAATAAAAGATTGTAATTGCATTTATCTGTCTGTCATGCTTTTCTTATACTGTGCAGAAATGTTTAGGTTTATAGGTAGGAGTGGGATTAGCGACTATAAAAATATTTTAATGCTATATTGTTACTAAAATGGTTATTTTCCTGCATATTTCGGTCAATTGCGTTTTTTTATCCTTTTATATTCACTATAAAATGGGTAGGTTAAGGGGTCTAAAAATCTAAATTGCTATTAATAAAATGATAAAAATGCATATTCGCTGTAAAGTGGGTAGGTTTAGGTTCGGGGGTAGGTTAAGGGGTCTAAAAATCTAAATCGCTTATTGATAAAATGAAAAAAAATGCATTGGTACGAATATCTTAATGATATAAAAGATACGTAAATATTTTTACTTTTTTTTTTTAGCTAAAAACAGGTATCGATTTGTACATTTTAAATACTGAAATACGTCTAAATTGTACGTTTTAGCATCAATAAAAACGTACAAAAATGTACGTTCTGTGCTTGTAAGTGTTACGTATTAATAGAGTGGTGGAACTATGATGTCACTTTGTAGGCAAAAACCCGGAAGCGAGTTAGCATTTTAGCACTTCCGGCTCCATCTTCCCAGAATCAATGGGTTTTTTGAATGGGATTTTGGTTAAATCCCTTAAATAAGGTCTGTAGTTCACACAGGCTCAAGATACTTTCACGTTTTATTCTATGACATAAAACACAATTGCACCCCACTCGTGATTTATTTTAAACTGATAACGTTTCTTAAAAAGACGGTTGCTAACAAGTTGCTAAATGGGACTACAGGCGCCGTCGGAGACATTCAACGTCATCATGCCGAACAGTTTATCAACTTACAGTTTTTTCCAATTGTAGTATAATTTGTAATACAATTAATTGTAGAATAACCAATGAATAGTTTCCCGCATTTTATATTGTTGTTATATTGTTGTTGTAATATTGTTGTTTTTTTTGCTTTGCCCTGAAATGCAACACATGTCTTCGGAGGGAAGATGCTCGTTTTATCGCTTTCCTACTGATGCGGAGATTCTGGGTTCAGACCATAAGGTAAACTCGTATGATTATTCCATGTAAACACCACATTTACCGGCTTTACGTGGTTAAAGTGAAACTTTATTGATGCATAGTGCTTAAAGCCACGTTAAAATTAAATGTTTGCAGCCACATGAAGCTGTTAGAAAGCATATAGATTGAGGATTTCCTAGAAGCAAGGATAAAATAACATTTTGTTTACAGATCCTAACAAAATGATAGCTGAAATGTGGTACTTTATTCACAAAAATAAGTTTAATCTTACCATATCCCAAAACTCGCTAACTCTGCTGTTATTTAATAGATAAAATGCACTAGAATTTTATTGAATAGTATGTGGGGATACGTTTTTTAATTTTTTAGATTATTTCATTTATTCACTATACAATTTATTACGAATGTCATTTCAGTTTTAGTTAGGCTCTAGTTTTGTATTTATTCCAGTTTATATGAAAAGGTTCATGTAGCGTGGATTAAAATTCATATATAGAGTAAATACTTTTCACTGAACACCTTAAAAATAAGTTTGAGAAAGTTGTCGGGAGCGCGGTGGTGATGACGCTAAAGGCGAGCGACCGCGGTGCTGTAGTTCGTTTATAGCCTAAATTTAGCTGTTTAGTTCTGGCGCTTTTATTTAGGCTTCAAAATTCATCAAAGTTATGTTATTTTGTTAATATTATCTTGATGGACAAAACGTGTAAGTTTCACGAACTATGATTGAACACCGAGCTTATTTTTTTTTTTTTTTTTGCGATAATCCAAAAGTCTATGGAAAAAATCCTATTGGCTTTTTGTCGAGGGAACCAACAACAGCCGAACCGCCTACAAAGTGGACGTCATAGTTCCCCCACTCTATACCTACGTATAAACATGAGACCAGGGGGGTGTTTCTAGAAAGCAGGTTTATGTGACATACCCGGGTATGTTTAAGAGTAAGTAAGCGGATAACCTCAATTTAAAAAGGGTATGCAAGAAGCCATAGCAACTTGCTCTCTGAAGATAACCTGCTCTGGAGTAGGTTATGTTTCAGGGTTTAGCTTGCTTCAGAGCTATCAGCGCATGCGTGCGTGCTCTACTGACGAGGACTCCAGTGGGGCGTGGCCAGATTGCGCCACAATATTATTTATTATTACATAAAGATATATATATATATATATATATATTATAGTTGTATAATATGTAATATATTATTCTAATATGGTTATTATATTTATTATAATAAATATAATATAAATATACAGGTGCATCTCAATAAATTAGAATGTCGTGGAAAAGTTCATTTATTTCTGTAATTCAACTCAAAATTGTGAAATTTGGTGTATTAAATAAATTCAATGCACACAGACTGAAGTAGTTTAAGTCTTTGGTTTCTTTTAATTGTGATGATTTTGGCTCACATTTAACAAAAACCCACCAATTCACTATCTCAACAAATTAGAATACTTCATAAGGACCAAATAAAAAAAAAAAAAAAAACATTTTTAGTGAATTGTTGGCCTTCTGGAAAGTATGTTCATTTACTGTATATGTACTCAATACTTGGTAGGGGCTCCTTTTGCTTTAATTACTGCCTCAATTCGGCGTGGCATGGAGGTGATCAGTTTGTGGCACTGCTGAGGTGGTATGGAAGCCCAGGATTCTTTGACAGTGGCCTTCAGCTCATCTGCATTTTTTGGTCTCTTGTTTCTCATTTTCCTCTTGACAATACCCCATAGATTCTCTATGGGGTTCAGGTCTGGTGAGTTTGCTGGCCAGTCCAAGCACACCAACACCATGGTCATTTAACCACCTTTTGGTGCTTTTGGCAGTGTGGGCAGGTGCCAAATCCTGCTGGAAAATGAAAATCAGCATCTTTAAAAAGCTGGTCAGCAGAAGGAAGCATGAACTGCTCCAAAATTTCTTGGTAAATGGGTGGCAGTGACTTTGGTTTTCAAAAAATACAATGGACCAACACCAGCAGATGACATTGCACCCCAAATCATCACAGACTGTGGAAAACTTAACACTGGACTTCAAGCAACTTGGGCTATGAGCTTCTCCACCCTTCCTCCAGGACTCTAGGACCTTGGTTTCCAAATGAAATACAAAACTTGCTCTCATATGAAAAGAGGGACTTTGGGACCACTGGGCAACAGTCCCAGTTCTTCTTCTCCTTAGCCCAGGTAAGACGCCACAAGAGGAATACGACAACTGTAGCCAAATTCCTTGACACGTCTGTGTGTGGTGGCCCTTGATGCCTTGACCCCAGCCTCAGTCCATTCCTTGTGAAGTTCATCCAAATTCTTGGATCGATTTTTGCTTGACAATCCTCATAAGGCTGCGGTTCTCTCGGTTGGTTGTGCATCTTTTTTCTTCCACACTTTTTCCTTCCACTCAACTTTCTGTTAACATGCTTGGATACAGCACTCTGTGAACAGCCAGCTTCTTTGGCGATGAATGTTTGTGGCTTACCCTCCTTGTGAAGGGTGGTCAATGATTGTCCTTCTGGACAACTGTCAGATCAGCAGTCCTTCCCCATGATTGTGTAGCCTAGTGAACCAAACTGAGAGACCATTTTGAAGGCTCAGGAAACCTTTGCAGGTGTTTTGAGTTGATTAGCTGATTGGCATGTCACCATATTCTAATTTGTTGAGATTATAAAACACTATTATGACAAGTTAATGTTTATTTTATTATATATGTTTATTATATTTTATTATCATCTCACACATCATGGATCTACATTTTCTATAATGTATTTTTATAATGAGATTACATATCTTATATGACTAATTATATAATTAGCATCAAACAAATATAATTCTTATTCTCAAGGATTAAAGGATTAAATAAAAAAATTATTGCACAACCACAAGTTAGGTGGCGAAATGCACTAAGTATGTAAATGACCTTTGAACAGAAGAAGAAGAAAGAAACCAGTTATGGCGCACTTTTTCGTAGCATCGGTTTTCCATAGTGACTCATCGATTCGTTGCTCTGTTGAGAATGTCTTGCGTGTTAACCAGGAACATACTCTGTGTTGAATGAATTTACCCTTGGACGCATTTTTGGAACCAGCATACCTCGAGTAAGCAAGGTTTGGGTTAATCAACCGAGAGTTCAGGGTTTAGCAGATGGTAAGTTAACCTTGCTTTCTGGGAATACACCCCAGGCTGCCTGTGTCACCCTCTCTTAGCACCAATAACAACACTATGGACAGAATCCATTATTCATAATTACTCTTAATTACAAGTTCCAGAGAGACTTACAATGTTTACTTTGCCATTCCCTCTGTTTCTTTATGCACATCATTTTCTGTACTCACTACCAAGGACAGATGGAACAGATCTGGAAGCATCAAGACCTCTTGGGCGCCACTGGAAACAGATGATGAATTTTTTTATATCACCATCTGAAAACCTTACTATGTTCACAAACACAAAATGCAAGTGGGACTATAGAGATGTAAAGTTTACTTCAAATTGTGGTCTGTTTAAGGCATGGGGAAGTTCTTAAGAGGTTAGATTAATCTAATGATTCTTGATGCCAGATACATGACTATTTCAATTCTAATGACTAAAAAAATTATGTACGTACTAAAACATTATAAAAACAGTTAGTTTCTGCTGCTCCTACCCCTGTAGGTGGTGACATATGACAGTCTTTATGAGTGAGTTAATGAATCATTCACTCAACCAATTTGTTTCAATAACACTGATTCATTCAGGAACGAAACTCCACTACTGCTTTGTTTGGATAACATGTCAGAAAATACATCTAAAATGTAAGTTACATATTATTGCTAATTAAACAACAGTTAAAATAATTATTTACCCAAAATATTTTAGTTTTCTTTAAGAGGTGTTAGCTAAGCTATGGATATGAAAATAGCAATAGTGATTTGATTGTTCAACGTGATTTGAAGTACGTAAAAATTTTAAATCCTCCTTGGATAAGTAAAGCGCTTACAACAATTGATGCTGAAACATTCCACGACTGAATAAGTGAACATTTGGAAATATGTGCAGTGGAAAAGTTTTTAATAAACTGATTCGTGGGCTTGAAGGTGACTCATTATCTCACACTTTAAAAGGAAGTTGTTACACAGAAAAATTTACATAAACCCTTCATTATCCATCTGTATAGACACGTTTGAACATGGGACTAATCTGATCCCCCAAGTAGGGAGTGACTCAGGTTGTTTTAGATATAATCCTAAACTAATTGGTCAAGTTCATGTCAGAAGTAACAACGGCTTTTATGGACTCAGACCTTCAGGTGGTTCAGTTGTTTAATAACTAAACATTTGTTACTGCACTTGTTAGCCCTGCAAAAAAGATCCTCAATTCATAATGCTTCTGAGATAGGCCTGTTTAATACTTTCCCGCTTTTATCCTTTTGTTAGAGGTTGTATAAATTGCTCCTTTTGTGTTGCCTTAGGGCAAATAGGATTGTGCTCCAACTGCTAAGTGTTCAGCTGTCAAAGCTTACAGAGAAGGGGTAGCATGAATATTCCTGCCCCACATTATTGCAGTCTACAGGATGTGTTTATGTGTGAAGCATACTTAAATCGAGCAACAGCTACTCCCTGCAATGCTGCTCCCTGTAATGAGAATAATAATACTGTCCCAACAGTAATCATAATATTGTTTTGAATTATTTAATGATCTAATTACTGTTTCCCTGGGACAACTGAATATGAATGTGTTTTGTGTGTGTTAGAACATTGTTGGTAAACAGAGAATTAAAATGATAGAGTATATGAATTTTCATGCTGCTATTTCGTTTGTAGTTCATGATGAGGCACGCTTACTGTTGTTCATACCTACTGTTTGTTCAAATCTCTAGCCCTGATTGAATGTACAATGATTGTAAAATGACCTTGAGCTTTTAGACATTTACTAAATAAAAGACAGTAGTACTATTAGGAATGCAGGAATCAGTGCCACATTGGTAATCAGCAAATATTAGATAGCCTATTCCTTTCATTTATTTTGCATGTTCATTTGCCATGTTTTCGCATACAGATTGCATTTGCCATCATCTAATACTCAAAGTTGATCTGTAAAAATACTAATAATTTAATTATTAAACAATTGTTACAGGTTATCTTTAGCTAATCTAAAAATGAATCATTTTACATACTGTACATTAAGGGTGTTTTCACACCTCTTTAAAAGAACCGAACCCATACCCCTTTAAGTGGACCAAGAGGTGGACCAAGTGAAAAAGGACACAGTTTTCTTTGTGTTCACACTGTCGCTGTTCCTGAAAGAGGACTCAGATCCTTTTTTGGTCCACTTAAGCAGTAATGGTGTCTCAGGGTGTTTTCACACCTGTAGACCGATTGCTTTGTTCCGAAACAGGAATTACAATTATTACAATGTTGCTTTGTATTCTTGGTGCGGTTCTTTTTCACACGACAAAGTGTCTAAACGGACCAAAATTGTTAATACAAGTCTCGTCCGTGTAAACTGTCCTCTCATTGGTCAAAGTTCCACGGAGCTGGAATGACAATAAACATGATTCATTTGGAAATAGAGGCAAACTCTCTCTCTCGCTCTCTCTCTCTTTCACACACACACACACAGTACCGTTTCTGTTACGAATCCTGTACCTGCCCTTCCGTTCACTCTCCACCAGAAGTTACTATACCCTGGACTACATTCCCCATCATCCACTGCACTAATTGCACCCACAGCTGTAACCAATGAGACACGCTTTATAAGCCCTGGACTTCCTCATTATGATCGCCGAGTATTGTCTAGCACTTATCGCTCACCTAGTGATAGCTACTCTACGGAGCCAGTTCCCAGTTCTAGTTCTTAGTTCAGAGTCTAGTCTAGACTTGTCTTGTATTTTTCCTGTTTCCTGATCCTTGCCTGGTTTATCTAGTCTCGTCTGTCAGCAGCCTGCCCTGGATTTATAGTCTGTTTGGATTTATAGTCTGTTTGGTCTTGCCGTTTCGGACTCTGTTCGCGCCTTGCCTGGATTATTGCTCACGTTTACGGATTACCTCTCTTGTCAAGCCCCTTTGGATATTGTTCGCTGTCGACCGACTCACGCCCGTTTTGGATAACTCTTTGCCTTGCCTGTGTTGTACCTGTTTACCTTTGTCTGAACCTTGCTTGTTTCTTGCCCACACCTTTGTAAATAAAAGCCTTGCACATGGATCCGCACGTCTCTCATCTCGTCGGCTCCGTAACAGTTTCTAGGCATAGGCAAGCTAGGCGGTCGCCTAGGGCGCCACCAGCTGAAGGGGCGCCAATGAGCGCACGTACTGGCACTACATTTTAGCAGGGTTGTGATAAAGAGTGGCACGGTCACCCTGAAATATGACTGCCGCCCCCACTGGATCCCCTACATCATTGGGCTAGAGTACTGTCAGTCTGACAATGCCTGTATGCCGTTGGATCAGAGCACTGTCAATTGCTGCCTGATTGTTGCATGCTTGCATTTGGAGCACTCATCAACGCCATTAGATCAATGGGCTCTGTCAGTGCTTTGGCAAGGTAAGGTTTTTTTTGTTTGTTTTTTTTTTGTTGTTTTTTTTGCCATGCAATAAAGCTAAGTTCAAAGGCCAATTTAAAGTATTGGTACAGTAAATAAAATCCACAAAACAGTATTTTGTTTAGACAGTATGGATAGAGAGTCGGACTTGTAACCCAAAGGTCGTGGGTTCGAGTCTCAGGTCCGACAGGGATTGTAGGTGTACCCTCAATACCACGACTGAGGTGAGACCCTTGAGCAAGGCACCAAAACCCCCAACTCCAGGTGCATGTTCACTACTGTGTGTGTGCACTTGGATGGGTTAAATGCAGAGCACAAATTCCAAGTATGGGTCACCATACTTGGCCACATACCACTTCCCTTTCCCAAAAGGTGTGTGTTTTTGCGCTAATGCATTGTTAAAGGATCAGCGTGTCATGTAATATTCCCATATAAACTTTAACAGCTAATTAAAAAATATTGGTAAAAATATAGTAAAATTCGCTAATTCACTAGATCAATTACGGAGGTGTCGAAATGCCGAATCAATTCATTCACTTCTAACAGCACTTAATGGGAGCAGCGTCATACACAGAGGGCAAAAAGGGAAAGTTAAAGGGAAAGTTCACACACACACACACACACACACACACACACACACACACACATATATAACTGTATTGCAATAATATATAATATTGTGCGCTATCTGTCACGCCCACTGAAGGCTCGTCAGTAGATTACGCGTGCCCTGATAGCTCTGAAGTGAACTAACCCTGGAACATAACCTGCTCCAGAGACGGAACCGAAAACTGAGATTATCCGCTCACTTATCCTCAAACATACCCGGGTATGTCACATAAACTGCTTAATTACCCATTATACAGTGTGATACAGCCTGGTTCGTTGGTCAGTTGAATCGGATTGCTATCTCACTACAACTGAACCGCTCCAGAGTTCGTTTTCAATCGAGCCAAGACCACCTCGTTCAGGCGATCTCGGACCGATTGTTCTGGCGCGGATCCGAGCGCGATTGCCATGTTCACATATTCCCAAACGAACCGAGCTAAAGGGGGAACGTGCCAGGTTCCGAAACAACGGGCCAGACCTCTTTGTGTTCAGACTGGTGCTTTTTGGATCTAGTCCAGTTCAGTGTTTGATGGCTGACACTATGGCCTCCAAAATTGGAATATTTTTATCTTTTAAGTTTCATAATATTTAGTTTGAATTTTTTTCCTTGTTTATGTAATCGTTTATTTTATAACACAAAGGGTTTCTGCAGGATTTTTAAGCTCAAATTTAAGACTTTTTAAGACAGTTTTTTAAGACCTGCACAGATAAAATTAATGCCATATGAGTGGGATAGGCCAATATCAATGGTAACATATTAAACTCTAAAATGACTGTAAAAAGCATGATTTACAATTCAGATAGGACTGCAGGTTTTCAAAAAATAAAAAAAATAATAAAATGATAAACTTCACATTTAACCATTTTTAAGAAAAGAGTCAAAAGTATCAATTATTATATTTATGGTTTAATGGCTGGTTTAATATCAATTATTATATTAAACCAAAAGAAGGGCTGATTAAAAATGGAAATTCATTCTCCGCCAGCAGGTGGTGCTTTCAGAACGTCATATATAAGTTTCCCCGGTAACAGCAGTACACAAAACAGCGCAGTGAAATCATAGTAGTACACAAAGCAGCATCCAATGAATCATAATAGCCTTTTTAATTGTAATAATCACATTAAGCTATAAGGCAATTCTTGTCTTTCCGTCCCCATTGTACTTTTTATGGCCTTAAATTTGATACAATTAAATTTAAGACGTTTTTAAGGACCCACGGAAAAGGAATTGACATTGCGATAGAAAAAAAAATGGGCAAATAAAAGAAAAGAAAATATAATAAACTACTTTAAATTTTTCAGGTATAGTATAGGTATCCCTAAAAGCAGCGTTTAAGTAAAAATGTAATAATCAAATGAAAAAATAAAATACATATTATTAATATAATATATAACCTATATATTAATATAAATAACAGATTCTACCGATTCTCATATTACAAGCTGCTGTACTAGAACTACAGTAATGCACAAATCAGTATATTGATACACATGCGATTACTTTCCCAGATGTTTAGATTCGATTGAGACAAAACCAACTGTGTATAGTGCCTTGCGAAAGTATTCATACCCCTTCATTTTTTTTTTCACGTTTTGTTATGTTGCTGCCTTATGTTAAACTGCTTTTAAATTACTATTTTTCCACATCAATCTATACTCGATACACCATAATGGTAAAGCAAAAAAACAGGTTTTTAACATCTTCGCAAATTTATTAAAAATAAAAAACTTAAATGATTCCATTGCGTAAGTATTCATACCCTTATCTGGGACAGTTGGAATTTAGCTCAGGAGCATTCATATTGCTTGTAGATGTTACTACACTTCGAGTGGAGTTAACCTGTGGCAAAATCAATTGAATTGCTATGATTTGGAAAGGCACAAATCTTAATAAATGGTCTAACAGCTGATAATGCATTTCAGAGCAAAAACCAAGCCCTAAGGTCCAAAGAACTGCCTGTAGAGCTCAGAAACAGGGTTGCATCAAGCCACACATCTGGGGAAGAGTTGAGAAAAAAATTCTGCTTCACTGAAGGTTCACAGAAGCATGTAGTCTCTGTTACCCTGAAGACGTTTGAAACAACCAGGGCTCTTCCTAGAGCTGGCCTCCTGGCCAAAATGACCAATTGATAGAGAAGGGCTTTGGTTGGTGTGGTGACCAAGAACCTGATGGTCACTCTAGTTGAGCTCCTTGATCATATGCGGAGACAGGAGAAACCTACAGAAGGACAAACATCACTGCAACACTCCACCGATCTGGGCTTTATGCCGGTGTGGCAAGACTCAATCCTCTCCTCAGTGAAGACACATGAAAACACACTTAGAATTTGCAAAAAAAAAAAAAAAAGCACCTAAAGGACCCTCAGACTGTGAGAAACAAGATTCTCTGGTCTGATGAACCTCAATTCCAAGCATCATGTTTGAAGCAAACCAGGCACTGTTCATCACCTGTAGAGTACCATCCCAAAATGCTGTGGGGATGTTTTTCAGTGGCAGTGACTGAGGGACTCGTCAGAGTAGAAGAAAAGCTCAATGCACCAAAATATTGAGAGAGCCTTAATGAAAACCTAGTCCAGAGCATTCAGAACCTCAGACTGTGCAGAATGTTCACCTTTCAACAGGACAATGGACCTAAACGCACAACAAGAGTGGTTTATAGACAACTCTGTGAATGTCCTTGAGTGGCCCAGCCACAGCCTGAGCTTGAACACAATCAAATATTTCTGGACAAACCTGAAAATGTGCATCTGCCCCCGTCCAACCTGACAGAGCTTGAGAGGTGAAGAGGTGAGGAGAAGAATAGCAGATAATTGCCAAATGCTGATAGCTTGTCGCATCAAACAAAAAAGGCTTGAGGCTGTAAAGGTGCTTCAGCTATATATTTAGTTAAGGGTATGGATACTTATGCAATGTACTTATTTCAGTTTTTTATTTTTTAATACATTTACGAAGTTTTTGCTTTGTCAATATGGTGTGTAGATTGATGTGGGAAAAAAAGGAATTTAAAGGAGTTTAACATAAGGCAGCAACATAAAAAAATAAAAATAAAAAATAAAAATTAAAGGGTATGAATACTTTCGCAAGGCACTGTATATGTGAACCATGGATGTTTTTGAAAGTTTAAACACAATAGACGCTAAAGAGAGTGTAATTTAGCCCCCGCTAGGATGTTCACGCTCGTAAAACCATATATCAAAAAGTTTAAAGTGCACGGCACACAGCCACGTCATATAACGTTATTTTGTTGAGATCTGCCTGAATAAGCAGTCATTATGAACAGCTGATTTGTACGGAGAGAAAAAAACTACAAAATACTTTTTTTTTCCTCTTTTGACTGTGCCAACCTTGAGTCAGTTCAGCTAACACAGCTTTTAATACTTGCCAGTCTTTCAAACAGAAACTGGATGTTTCTCTCCTTTATTCTTTAAAGATATCTGAATTAAATAGAAGCCATGGCCTAGAACTGAAGTGTTTACAGCATTACATTCACCACATGCAGCTTAAATAGGAAGGTACCCTCAGATGTCTGCAGCTCATAGTGGTCTTGAATTTGTTCTTTGTATTCTGTGTTGTTTTGTGTTCTCTCACTGAGAAAGACAGACAGCAGGTGAATGTGTTCCTCTAACGGACAGATTGAGATGAATATAGATCACTTGAAATACATTCACAGTTTTACAGCAGTGTATTTATGGGGGAACTGATGCAACATATGGTTGTTAAACGCTGCCTGGGAAGAAAGGCCGCTTAATCACTTGTGGATCAGAAAGAGTGCTCATTATGTGTATAATTCACTGCAATGTCTCGAGGAAAGAGAGGTCACCGTCCTTTATGACTGCGCCAGGCTTCAGCATGATCATTTTAAAGATTTGAACAAGACATCAAAAGAGTGCCAGAGCCATTACTGTCATTCATTAGCACTTATTGTAGGCCGTGACATAGACATAACGTGCTATACATTTAGAAGATGATACTTCGAAAACAGACAAATTTTGCTTAGTTAAATCTATAAAATAAACATTAATAGATTAAACTGACTAATCAAGATATAGCTGGTGCCTTTTTTTACATTCCTTATAGAGTTGAGGATTCTATAGCCATTATATACCAACTTGTTAGCAACTTTTTAAAACAACACAGCTTCTTTAGTATAAATGTTGCCTTTTGTGTTGAGCAAAACATGTCTCTTCTGAAGCAATATTAACCACAGACCAGATTGGATCAAAAATAGCTGTTAAATCCCATAGGAAAGTCAAACGAACGCTCTCGAAAAACTGACACAGGGCCGGTATCCTTTCAAAAGGTACTAATACGTACTTTTAAAGTACATCCTAATATGTACCTTTTAGGGGTAAATGAGGTACAAAGCTCATGGTACCGCCCCAGTGACAGCTTTGTACTCTTTTCCTGTTCGCCAACAAATTGACGTCACAATTGAACACTTCTATTAAAGAAAACAAAATGAGTTTTAAACATTTGTGTATTAGAATATGTGCTAAGTGACTTTAATCGTTTTAATGAAGATTCAAAACATATCATTAAGGCTATTTTGATGATGGATGATGATTGGGACAATGCTGTTTTGGACAGTTCATTTCAACAGGGACAATGGTAGTCTGTTAAGTTGTACTATACAGAAATGGCATTATGCTGCTGAAGAGGTAATGTTCCTCTTTTCCTCCAGATCTGATTGTTTTATTGGTATTTGTATACAAATGCAGAAATGACAAACACTGGGTAGATGCAGGCTCTTTAATGTGTACATTTTCTAAAAGAATATATGTTGTGTATTACTAGAATGTATTAAAAATGCATGTGAGGAAGGTAAAAGCTTTAGATGGACAAAAAGTGTGAAGAACTCTCTCTGGAGGCAAGAAGCCTTCATGAACAGCCCCCATCTTATCAGTGGGTGTGCATTTGTGTATGCTGAAAGAAGAAACTGAGAAATACAGAAAATAGGGTTTTCAAAAGATACTAAATGAAAAAAAAAAGAATATAAGAATGTTATATTATTGAATAAGAAATTTTTCAGAATATCTTCTTTACGTTCCACAGAAGAAAAAAAGTCATACAGGTTTGGAATGGCATGAGGGTAAGTAAATAATTGCATTTTGTTTTTTTTTTTTAAGTAATCTATGCCTTGGAAAAAAAAAAACAGAAATTAACTTTGGGAGAAATGTAAAAACTGGAGCAAACATTTGCACAGGCTGAAGAGAGAGAGCAGTTGACAAGCCAAGCATTAAACTTTCTCCCAAGCGTTAAGATGGACCATTTAAAAAGTAAATCTCTGAAAAATAGTTCATGAATCTACCAGGTTCAAAAAGAGAGTAAGGGAAGTGATATTATGTGATTTGCTTAGAGTTTTTAAGGAAGCACTAGGAAAAAGAAAGAATTGACACAAGTGTGTATTGCTTCCCTATTGCGAAAGCTTCCAACCTGAATAGTTCTATCAATTTTTTTTGGATGAAGGTTTCTGGGAACCACAGAAGACTGGTGTGTTAGTATTACTTGCTGTCTTTATGGCCTTTTGGAGAATTATGATTCTATAATCAAATGCAGAATCACATCTCAGAGTCATGGCCTGGACAAAATATTGCTCATGTATTTTGCAAAGGCTCTAGCCAGGCCATGCTAGAAGCAGTAAAAGAGTAAAAATATATATAACATCTCAGTCGAACCAGATTGTAGTTCATCAGAACTCATGTATCATCAGATTTAACTACCAAAAGCTGAAGAGATTTATACGGACTGCATCTTTTTTTTTCTTTCTTGTATGGATATCTTATTAATCTAATCATGTATCTCTGAAATAAAATTGAATCTGACATGATAGAAATTTGGTTTTACATAAAAATACAGCTGAAGTGAAAGCATAGCTCCTGGGGTAGAGAGCTACCCGTCAAGCACTTCAAACATCACGCATACTGCAGACTGACGAAAATCCGCTTTCTTTCCGCTTCCTTTCTTTTTTGTGGTATTACATAATTGAAGGGCGTGAATAATTTATAATTCTCATATTATCTTTTGAATGGTGTCGGCGTCTGGAAGACAGAGAGGAAACTTTAATGACGTCCCAGGCTCAGCGAAGCCATCTTTCACAGTTTCACAGCCTGAAAAACTCCCTGCAGAATATCACTGGTCTTAAACAGACAACGCAGCGAGACGCGTGTGTCTGCAGGAGGGGACAGAATCTGCACGGAAAAGAGTTGTAATCATGCGTACGCGGGGTTTGTGTACCCTACAAGTTTTGACAGCGGCATTTACATAAAAATGGAAAAAAAAAAAATGTCACGACAAGCCTGCTTAATTAACGCCAGCTTTTAGACAATGATGTCAGTTAGACAGAGACTGACAAAGCTGCATAGTGGAGTCCTGCAGTCAATTAAATATTTATAAAAATGCAAAATACAGTGAATATCTACAGTGAATGAATACGGCTAGTTTGACTTTTCCTCGGTTTTCTCCACACTGAATGTTCAGATCCTTTCAGGTTCAAGTGAAGAGGGACAGAAAGAGTTGATGGTTTTGCTCTTCCCCCACCTGATCTATCATAGTCTCAATATGCTCAGATGTGTCACTTCAAAGAGTGTCTATGACTTCCTGTGACATCTGGTCTCAGCAGTCCTCCAGTCAGCTTTACTGAGCGTTTTCTGTGAAGGTTACAATATATAATATATTCTTTCTGTCTGTCTGTCTATCCATCTGTCCATAGTTCTGTCTTTTATGGAGACTTTTAGTTTGTAGTCTTGTGCCTTCATTTCCTGTTTCTCCTGATTGTTTTCAGCAGAAATCATATACTCTTTAAGTAGGTACTTCTTTTAAATAAGTTATTACTTAGAGACCATTAAAACGTATGTTCTATATAGTATAAATGTGTTTAAGATGAATGTAATCCGGATGTCATGTTGTCACTGTTATGTGACCTACCGCAAATCTGCACCCGTAGTCTCATGAGATAGTAAACTGTCCATCAGATAAAATAGTAAGTTATCCGGCGACTTTTTCTCTACTGTTTTATGAATACTGTAAATTTGGACATACTCTTTTCACGTCCTGTTTTTGTTGTTCCTTTATGGATGGTTCACTGTGTTCTCAGTTAGGTTCCCTATACTTGTTTTCCGGTGTTTGAGTTGTTTTGAATCTATCTAAGATTAGTGTAAATGTTACTGTCATAGTGTCATACTGTCATATTAATATTCTAGTACGGAATTTTAATTCACCTAAATAGTGAATACGAACATCAAACAAAATTATCCATAATGCCTAAATTTGTCTTTGTTTGAACAATTTGGCAACGTTGTATAAATTTCAGCAGTGCTGTCTCCTCAAACCATCTGTATCAAAGTCTATTACCTTTTCTAAAGGTCATTAACAGCATCATGATTAGATATCAGGTCCATAATTAGAGTCGTCTCTCTAATAACTATGAAATTCTATTAATATCTATCTTCTCAATCATAGTCTTTTATATGGTGTACAGGTTTTTATAAAGCTGACCCTCTTACTCTCTTTTTTATTATTCAGTCCTGAGATTTTTGTTTCAGTCTGGACAAGGCATACATAGGCCACTGTGCAGGCAAGTTTAGGAAATATGGTAAGAAAATATAAAAATAATCCTATCCTTTCTAGACGAGCCCAAGATTTAAAAAGATCTGCAGTATGATCCTTGAGATAATCTGGAGCTTTTATTCAATTCACAAAATTTCCCTTAAAATATATGTCTTCAATTGATAAGAAAAACAACAGAGTCAGAAGAGTATCGAGAGAGGTTTAGGTATGCGAATCAGAAATGACACAGACCAGACTTGAACCTTATCCAGAGCACCCAGTTCCAAATCACGGAGCCATGTGTGCCAATGCTGTGCCACTGATCCAATATAAATATACAATTAAAATACAACACCCAATCAAGGTGGTGATGTGGGCACAATTCAAAGAGTCATTAATACTTTGGGTAAGAATCACTGTATCAGGAAATGGTCCAGAACTAATGTTGTATAATAATTTTAAAGATTAGAGAAGTTTCATAGTTGATCACTGCAATTTTTTTTTTTAATTGTGGTGAATATATCTTTTTATTGTTTTGTTATTTCTTTTATTTTAATACTTGTATTATGCGGTAATTTCATTAAAGGGATAGTTCACCCAAAAAAATGAATATTCTGTCATTAATTACTTACCCTCATGTTGTTCCAAACCTGTAAGACCTTCAGAACACAAATTAAGATATTTTTGATGAAATCCCAGAGCTTTCTGACCCTCCATAGACAGCAACGCAACTGACACGTTCAAGGCCCAGAAAAGTACTAAGGACATCGTTAAAATAGTCCATGTGACATCAGTGGTTCAGCCTTAATTTTATGAAGCTATGAGAATACTTTTTGTGCGCGAAGAAAAAAATAATAACGCCTTTATTCAACAATTTCTTCTCTTCTGTGTCAGTTTCCACGCTATTCATAAGGGTACCACGACGCACACATGTTCCGTATTCTCATAGCTTCATAACATTACGGTTGAACCACTGATGTTACATGGACTATTTTAACTGTGTCCTTACTACCTCTCTGGGCCTTGAACATGGTAGTTGCTTTGCTGTCTATGGAGGGTCAGGAAGCTACCAGATTTCATCAAAAATATCTTAATTTGTATTCTGAAGATGAACGAAGGTCTTACGGGTTTGGAACGACATGAGGGTGAGTAATTAATGACAAAATTTTCATTTTTGAGTGAACTATCCCTTTAAAGACCCTTATCATTCACTGTCCTATTACAAGTTACTTGTATTGTCATTCTCTTAAAGTGTGTGATCAAGAAACACTTTTTTGACGGTTTCTCTCCGTGCGTTGTTGTTTATGAAGCATTGTGCATATAAATCCTTATTGAAGGTGACAAAGTCTTAGTGGACTGTGCTGTGTGAGCAGCGCTGTAACAACGTCACATGTTCAACACTGAATAACACGGTCTCCCGCAAGTGTTTACTGACAGATTTTTCGTTTTCCTTTTCATCCTATTAGACTACTACTGTAAGTGGATTTATCTGTGCACTCAAGGTCTGTCTTTTCCCAGATAACTATAGCTACCCAGCGATCCATTAATTAAATTACTTTATATCCATATCAGTCAATCTCTACTGAGCATGAGCCCAGGAGTAACTACCTTGCAGCAGAACAGCAAATGTTTGTCTCTTTCCTTATTATGAAGCTATTTTCAACGTAACGTTTCAAAAGCTTTCATTCACAGAAAATACCCTACCTAGTGACGTGCTCAAATGTCTAATCCATCATTCAGCATCATTTATATATACTGTATATATATCATTTGTCACTAGCTATTGATTTGCTGTTCTGACACATCCTGCTTCCTTGTCTTTGTTACATCACTTGTCTCAAACGGGTCCTGTATTGTGAAAGGTTGCGTACAAGCGAGCCAGGTGGTATAATTCAAGTCTCTGAAGGTTCTTGCATGTCACCAATGAGGTTCAATGTTATTGATGTATCAAGTGATATGATTTGAGAGTGAATATTGCTTTAGAAAACTTGATTAAAGTTGTTTGTATGTCTATGCTACCTTTTTTATGTCCTTTTTGGATTTTGAAACTATCCCACTGACTTTCATTGTATGGACAAAAATTGCTGAAAGATTCTTCAAATATTATCTTTCATGTTCCACAGAATAAAGAAAGCCATACAGGATTAGAATGACATGAGGGTGATATGAGGGTGAGTAAATGATGACAACCCTTTTTTGGTGAAATAATCCTTCAAAAAGAGCTGCTGACTTTTAAATCATTGTCTTTTTCTTCCATGCAGAAACAGGGCTTCAGTTACATTATTCATGCTTTCTGGAATTAAAAACTCAAGGGCACATCAGCAAATGTCGTGCTTCTCTCTCAGTCAGGTCTCTACTGTCGTATTTGACCCAGCGAAGAATAACCAGTATTGTCATTCCAAGGCTGATTCATAGAGTATGAAATGATGACATCAGCCTCTGTGTTATTTGGATAGTATGAAGGCGGCACAGACGCTGAACTCTTGACCTGCTCCTTAAGGACTAGAAATCCAGCTTTGCCTGCAGAACCACAACAGAAAAAAAGAAATGTTATTTGAATTCTTTGCATGTCGCAATCAAACAGATGGAGTAGGGACAAACGTAATCTGTTGAAGGATGACAGATTAAGGCTCGTCAAAGCCTGTCATATTTCTTCATGTGATGTCAAGTACAAAGAACACACACAGCCTCTGGAATTTTATATACTGTGATGTAATCACCCACACTGTATACCAAGAGAATACAACCAGTGACTAGCTCTCACATCTTTAAACACATAAATAAACACGTACACAAAGACAATCTGTAATGTGAAGACTTGTGAAGTCTTGTGTAACGCAATCAGCATGTTTCAGAGTATTAATCGCTCACTCAAGCACGTACATGTACAGACACAAACATGGTTATTTTTATAGGTATAATAAAGGAGTTCATGGCATGACCTGTGGATGTTGTAGAATCCTTTGCATTTTTTTCTTTCAAGCCTTTTAAATGTCTGAGCCTGACTGTCAGAGTGAATAGCAATGATTAACATATGTGCAGAGACGTGCACACAGATCACTGAGCACATCAGCGCAGCTCTTTTACTGGCATCCTTGCGATCTGACCTGTGCAACAATTAGGAGTATTTGAAGAGACAGAAACAGCCTCAAAATCTTCAAAATAGAAGACTAGCATGCTTTGTTGTTCATACTATTCCCTAGTGAAAAATACTAAAATGTATTTGAAATACATTTATTTCATGCTATGTATACTACAAATACATTTACATATGTATGTACTTAATGGAAATATCCTGCAATTGGTATTCTAAACTGGTATACTTAAAGTCTGCTAAATTGGAACAACTAATTTTGTGCTTAATGCATTTTAATTGTGCAGAAGTAGTGCTGAGGTCCAACTAAAGATATACTGAAGTATATTTGATTGTGCTAAAGTGGAACTATTGCAAGAATACTTCAGGTACACTTTAAATATCTTTCATTTAAAGACTGATATTATGCAAAGATCATACAATCCTCATCAATAGTGACATTAAAATACATTTTAGGTGTAATATTAAGAAATGTGCATTGTGCACAAGTTGTACTCCAAATAAAGGTTAATTATAATTTTTATATCAGTAAGTCTCAAGCGATAAGTCAGTAATATGTTAATAGATTTGAACTATACTTAGTATGAAATAAATGCATTTGAAATGTATTACTTTTTTACTAGGGTACACTGCACATAATTTTTTAATTATTTATTTAAATGGTGTGTGTGTGTGTGTATCATAAAAATGTGAAATGAAAGAAAAAAACTTTTCTACAACAGGGACCAGTGAAATTAATCAAATAAAAACATATATCAATTAAACATATCATGGTTTGCACAAAAATGTTAAGCAACACAACTATTTTCAACGTAATAAGAAATGTTTCTTGAGCAGCAAATCAGCATATTAGAATGATTTCTAATATGCAAATCAGCATATCTGATATGTGACACTGAAGACAAATGACAAATAAAAATTCAGCTTTGCTATTTATTATTATTATTTTCATTTTATTTTATTTTTGCCACATATTTTGAAATATAGTCAAATAGAAAACTGTTGTTTTAAATTTTAATAATATTTCACAATATTACTTTATGTTTAATTAAATGTTTACTGTATTTTTTGATTAAATAAATGCAGTTTTGGTAAGCATAAGAGACTTCTTTCAAAATCTTACCGATTGTAAAGATAGATATAATTATATTTTCAATTTGAAATATTATTTTTAAATCATTTCAAATATTTAAAATTCTATATAACATTGATTGCGGTTTATTCATCTGTACTGTTGGTCATGAAAGTATAGTGCGTTGCACTGTGAGAAACAATATTCCATGCAGTAGGTTCTGGCTTTGCATTTTGATTAATTTAGCAGGTCATCCGTAAAGTTGAATTATGGACCAGGCCAGTGCTTCGGGCCTTGGGCTGCCAGTGTCCTCCAAAAGCCCCCGGGCCCCATGGCACATATACCTGAGGTGATGACTAGGGCCACCGGAATGCAGAATGAGGGCCCTCGGCACATACAGTTCAAGCTGACCACTAAGGCCACTAGGCCAATGCATATACACCAGGAGCACAAGGGCCCCCAGGCCCATCGGCACACACAGCACAGGCTTAAGGGTCACGGACCCCGTCAGCATATACAGCTGAGCCCCTATAGTTTGTGAGTTCCAACAATGATTCTGCGCGTCCCCTCACCTCAGCCTCTGGAGTAATCCAATCTTTCTTGTGTACAATATTTCTGGAACAATGGATTTTCAAGTATTATCATGCAAAAAGATCAATGTACACTTTAGCCAGCAGTGGTTATTTTATTCAAAAACACTTTGAAGCGCGGCATCTAAAGTCTGCTTCTGCAGATTCTGGTATTGTTTGCAGCACATTAGTCTGTTTGCACACTGTGTGACTGATTAATCATTGACAGACATTTAGTCATGACATTGCACAGCCTTCATAACATATTTTATTAGGCAAAAAATATTTGATTTTATCAAGATTAAAACTTTTTTATTTGAAGTCATGCATAAAAGAATAGTTCACTGGAAGACTAGTAGTAAACAGGGTCAGTTTTGATTTCAGGTTTACTTTAATATACTCTTTATAGAGCACAATAAAAACAAGGAACACAATATTAAACAAATAGATTAATAATAATATGATCATCCTATCAGGTCAATATACATTTAAGACAGTGTCTTTATTCAAAAAGTCAAATGGCTAAGTTTAGGGTTGCTCACTAAGGCTGCATTTATTTGATCAAAATTACAGTAAAAATAGTAATACTGTGAAATAACAGTTTAAAATAATTTATATTTGACTATATTTTAAAATATAATTTATTCCTGTGATGGCAGAGCTGAATTTTCAGCAGTCATTACTACCATCTTCGGTGTCATATGATCCTTCAGAAATCAATTTATTTTGATGATTTACTGCTCAAGAAACATTATTTTTTATATAATTATTATTATTATCAGTGTTGAAAACAGCTGGGCTGCTTAATATTGTTGTAGAACCATAACAGGATGCTTTGATGAATATAAAGTTCAAAATAACAGCATTTATTTGAAATATAAATCTTTTGTAACATTATCAATGTCTTTACTGTCACTTTTGATTTCATGCATTCCTGCTGTATTAAGTATTAAAAAAAAAAAAAATCTACTGACCGGGTTTGGTTGTTATTTAGTATTTATTGTTTACTCCATAGATGGAATAATGGTTCATCTAATTAAAAGTGTACATCCTTAAATTAGATTTTGATGAATTCATTTTAGCAATTAAAAAACAAAAACTTTTCAGCTTTTATTGGTTTAATGAGACTTTTCTGTTCCTGTCAAAACACTGCCTTTAAATATGTGTGCCCAAAGAACCTCAGGAGACTATAATCTGGCCCTGGTACTCCATGTATTTAGTATAGTATACTCACTGCATACTGCAGACGTTATATATGTGTAGTACAGTTTGCCACTCTGAAAATACCCATAGACAAGAGAGAATCACACATGTGAGCCAATCAACGTGACAGAACCCCATGTGAGAGCCTAGCAGTGCATCTGTGAATCTGCTGAAAGACTCACACTCAGCCCAAGAGACTGCAAACTCACAAACCAGATGATGCAACATAGCAGCAGTCACATATCATAGGTAATAACTTAGCTACTGACATGCTCAGGTTGACTAGTTAATGATGTTTAAAAGTCCCAAGAGCATAAATCTTCAACCAAAAAGAGAAGCTTTTGACAGCACTGTGTCTGGAATGAAGATTTGCTCACACTTCCACACATCAGTGAAGCTTCCACACAAAAGTGCTTGTCCTCAAAACATTACAAGTACATTACAGTGACATAAATGAAACGTAATTCACAGTACACCTGCGCACAGAATATACAAATATATGAATTATGAATTGTCGAGTTGGCAAGTACACGCACTATACATTAAATCTGCATACTGAGTGTAGACATACATGTAATATGCAGACTCATTGAGGAATGCAACAGCGCCATCTGTTGATCTGCGTGAGTAGCTACAGTACTGCAGTGCACAGGGTTGGCAAATGAGGATCAGGATTTATTGAGGATCAAAACATCCCTCTCTTTCTCCACCAGCCTTTTCTTCCTCTCCTCCGTCTCCCTGTACGAGACCTGCTGAATCACACCCCATAAATATTAACACCGCCGGCTGGGTCAATATCGCATGCTGATCCTGTAGCCACCTCACGTCCACATGGCCTAATACCATCGATTCAACAGGCACATGGAAGAAAGAAAAATGTGCAGAGTCTCTCTTTAAATCACCTGCCATCTCTCTCTCTCTCTAACTCTTCCACTGACGTCACAGGGACTGCAGCTGTCTCAGCCACTAGTGCATATCCGACACACTGATGAGCCAGGAGCAGTGGGGATCAGACAGAGATGAGAGAAACAGAATTTAAGACTGACGGAGAGAATGAAAAGAGAAGGACAGAGATAGATTGAGAGAGAGGGGGGCAGATGGATAAGCTAACAACAAAATTGTTGAAGCAACAAGGCAAATGGAGGAACATGAGAAGGATAAGAATGAAAGGGGCACAAAGGGCACACAGATGGAGAAGAGAGAGAGAGAAAAGAGAAGGAGATGGATTGGGCTTTGTCCATCAAATGTAGCAACAGAAAAATACCCAGTTTATGCAGAATAAAACACAAGACTAAATAATGAATAAACTGTCCATAATCCATAGTTTCAGTCCTTGAAAATGATTTGTCGAGCGGAGTTCCAAGAGTGCTTATATAACAGCCAAACAGCACTAGGACTTTTCACTTGCTAAATTCGGAACTATGTACTACTTTTAGTATATCTATTTCTATGGTAGAAATAGTAAGAGTAGTGTGCTAGTCTGTGGTTCCAAATTCAGCAGCTGTTTCAGTGTCTCAGCAGGTTATATCGTTTCGCCAGTAGGCAACAAGTGAGTGTTTTAATGAGTGTATCACTGAATCATTCACTCAACCGATACATTCAAAACACTGATTCATTAAAGGGATAGTTCACCCAAAAATGAAAATTTGATGTTTATCTGCTTACCCCCAGGACATCCAAGATGTAGGTGACTTTGTTTCTTCAGTAGAACACAAACAAAGATTTTTAACTCAAACCGTTGCAGTCTGTCAGTCATATAACGGCAGTCAATGGGACTCATGGCTTTGAGAGTCAAAAAAACATACACAGACAAAACCAAATTAAACCTTGCGGCTCGTGACGATACATTGAGGTCTTAAGACGCGAAACGATCGGTCTGTGGAAAAAAATGAACAGTATCTGATCCACCACAATGGCCAACTTTCCTGAGCACGTTCACAACAGCCGGCGCTTGACGCGTCTTCTTCTTCTTCTTGCTTTACGACGGATCGCAGACTTATAAGTGCATTACCACCACCTATCTCTCAAATGGACCATTGACACTCCTAATTGAGATTGTAGATAGAGTGTCAATGGTCCATTTGAGAGATAGGTGGCAGTGGCGGATTCTAACTCAATCCGATTTAATCACATCATTATTCACATCAGCAGCCAATGAGCGTGCTGCTCAACGTTCAAATGCTTGGCTAGTGCTTGCTGTTGCAGTTGCAGCATGCTTCAGAAATCTTCCACCCCCCTCAGCTCCTCCTGTAGGGATCTGCTACGGCAGGGTTCCTTAGATCTTCCTGTAGACCTTGATGAGCTTGCTCAGGTGTGTTTGTTTAGGGTTGGAGCTAAACTCTGCAGGGCATTGGGCCTCCAGGACAAGATTTGAGGAACCCTGTGCTATGGGGTCAATACATGTATGGGGGTTATTTCATATATGTTGTATGCACAGCAGCAGTATTTCCTACATGCTCACAGCAGCATTTCTGTGGATGTATTGCCAATAGCAAGTCTCTGTACTTGCTCTGCCACAGCAGCGCAGCAACATAGCAGATCTATTCCGCCAATACCAAACACATTAATGTTGCCACATATATTGCATGCTAAACTCTCCGAAAGTTGTCAGGACAGAAACTGTTTTTATGAGTGAATCATTGAGGCATTTGCTATATTAGTTTCCTTGAAACACTACATTAATTAATTCAGAAATGCAACAATAACTATTTATATGAGTAAATCCTTAAATAATCAACCTAACTGATTTGTTCAAAAACACTGATCCTTTCAGGAAGTAAACAACACTGCTGTGTGTTGCTCTGCAACAGATCATTTTGCTTTAGTTTTGCTTGGAACTATTTTCGGCGGCAGAGCCAAAAGAAACAAAGTAAAGGAACGGTCACATTTACCTTTGTACGTGATCAAAAATGTAGTCTGAGGGACACGTGTCACGAAAATTCACAGCACACTGTTATAGAATCATGATCAACATATTTGTCTGCATTGTTTGCGTGTCTGTATTATACGTCATACCGATAGGCTATCTGTATAAAATCAATATCACACACGCTGTGCTGTTGGTCTGAATGTCAGCTGATAATCAAAACAACAGCACTCTTGCTTGTGTGACATTGCTTAATACAGATATTGGATTGATGTATAATACAAACACGAACAGTGCAGACACATGGTAAGTTGATCAGGATTCTGTGAAGTCTGCTACTGCTGCTGACTCAGAGGTCTGAGTAATACAGCTGCCCTCTTGATGAATAGCTACATCTAAAAAGGTTTTATCTTGGGAATACCTACAGGAACAATATATGCATACAAACATGCACATTACACTAAAATATTCCACTAACTAAGACTTGTTATCATTCCTACCAGTCTCTGACCTGCGACTCGGACACAACTGAAAATGAATGCTGATGAGAAACATCTTTGATGTCTTTTCTCACTGCACATTTGTGTGCAGAACACAATGTTGACTGGAGAGAACAATGTTCTAGAAGTAATAATGTCTGGAAATTATATTTAATAGAACTTTCAAAAGATATATATTAGTGAACAGCAATTTTCCTCAATTTAGGGTCTGACTTTCTTCCATGTAGCCCAGTTCACTCAGTAGTTTTTTCCCCCATGTTGCACTGACCTATATTGCTGTCATCTTGGACTTACAGTAAGAGCAGAATGAAGCATCATGTAAAACTTGTAAATTATTAATGCCATTGTAGAAATGCACTAATATAAGTCATGATAGTTTATCTCATGAGTGAATGTGTCTAGCAGCATAACATAGGATGCTGTGAGTGTTTAGGTGCTCATGTGATTTTATGTAACATCTTAACAATAAATCTATAAAACTTTACGGTAAGGTTATTTAACTACATTAGTTAACACAAACTAACAGTGAGAAATGCTTTGAAAGTATTTATTAATCTTAATGTTAATTTCAACATTTACTTATACATTATTTAAATCTATCAGTTAATTTTATTTAACAGACTTGAGCTAATATGAACTAATATGAACAGTTGTATTTTATTAACTAACATTAATATTATTAGCTAGTAGTACCTTTACTAACTAAAATGAACAAAGATTAATAAATATTGTAATGAATGCATTCCTTATTGTTATTTTATGTATTAATGTTAAATAATGGGACCTTATTGTAAAGTGTTACCAATAAATCTTTTTTAGGCTATTGGTAAGAGTCTCATTACCTCATTATTTTACACTAATACTAATCATTTATTTATGTGAATTTTTAATAAAGAATAAACTACTAAGCATACGGTAACAAACTTTCAAGTTTATCCAGCACCTCGGTTGACTATGAGTGCTGAGCTAGATTTGGCTTCACTTTCAGGAAAAAAAAAGCTAAATTTTCATCTCATCAGACTTCAATTTTCCTCCACAACGTTTCAGGTCATCACATGGCTTATAGCAAACTCCAGGAATGACTTATGTTGGCTCATCTCATAAGTGGTTTCCTTCTAGCCACTCTCCCAAAGAGGCTGAATCTATGAAGTGCTAAACAGATTTGTTATGTCTGAACAGTTTCTCATATTTCAGTCAAATCTCTCAGCAGTGTTGTAACTTTCCCTTTAGTTACTTCTCTGCTCTTTTAGTCTAGCCGCTCAGTTTGGTTGGCCTTCACTGCTCTTCTAAAGGTTCCAAGGGTTGTCTAATGTGTATAAACATACAGTACAAATTTCTTACAGCGTATGTTATATCTATTGCAATTTAATAAAAACTAGTGCAAGGATATGATAATGTAAGCTTATTTAGAAGTAGGCCATTGATTTTCTCACTATTAAAATCTTAACGCCTCATGGGAAAGACAGCTAATTTTCTCTGAGAAATGTAGTTAAGCAACATTGTGTGCCAAAAACTACAGATTATATTACATGACCAGTTTCTCAGCATGTACCTAACTTTACTCCTAATTTAAGTCTTCTGTTCCTATTTCTTCTCTGTGTTTGGGTGAAGTAAGCCATAAATAAAATACGCCTTCTTCCAGTAATGAAATGTCAGAGCAGTGGGCTTGTTTGTCCTCCACAAATAATTTGCAATATCCTGACATCATGTGGTAAAGATTGGTACTGGCTCTTTTCATGTTAAACTATTTTTATTCCAGCTGAAGTGAAATGACGACCTGTATTTGTACATTTATATTTTAAATCTTTATATATATATATATATATATATATATATATATATATATATATATATATATATATACACATATATATATATATATATATATATATATATATATATATATATATATATACGTATATATATGTATATATATATACGTATATATACGTATATATACATATATACATATATATATACATATATATATATATATATATATATATATATATATATACATAAATACATATATACATGTATATATATAAATATATATATATATATATATATATATATATATATATACATATATATATACATATATACATATATATATATATATATACATACATATATATATACATATATATACATATATACATATATATACATATATATACATATATACATGTATATACATATATATACATATATATATATATATACATATATATATATATATATATATATATATATATATATATATATACATATATATATATACGTATATATATATATATATATATATATATATATATATATATACGTATATATATATATATATATATATATATATATATATATATATATATACGTATACATGTATATATATATATATATATATATATATATATATAAAACGATTTATACTTTATTTTAATGTATACTGCCGTTTAAAACTATCCATATATTTGTTATTCAAAATATAAATGACATCATACATCATGTAAGATATACAAAATATAGGCTACAGCTCTTTCTTTTTAATAAAAACGTACTTTATTCATACTTTTCTCTTTATGTTGTTTTTAAACATTAGAGCATAAAATACGCGAACGAAAAATAAGCAACTCTGAACCAAAACTAAATGTCTAAATGTCTGAATTTTTCATGTTTGTCAGTCCCCTGTAAGCAGATGGAAACGCTAGAATGCTTGCATGAGCAGCAAAGAATGAGCTTTAAACCTTTTAAACCTAAAAGCCTGGGAGGTAAGAGAGACCTTAGAGATGAATGAAATGATTAATCAACGTTTTAAGGCTACGTCACGAAGTTTGATCAAGACGGCGGAAGGATATGATGTTGCGTTGGCAGTCTGCTCTAGTTCCTGCTCTGCCTCATGATTTCTGAGCACTGAGCATTTCTGAGCGTTACAGAATTTAATTCACTATAATGGGCTACACAGCGCGGTCAGTGTAAGCAGTTCGTTGCAAAAAAAAACCTCTCTTTCAATTAATAACACGTTATGCTTCACTTAAAAGCTCATATGAAGCGCAGTTAGGTGAAAATATGCAGAGATTGTCAAAATACGATTGACTTGCCTCCAATATATATAACAGTTACTGCTAACAAAACATTTTGCTTCCAACCGACAAAATCTGTTAGCAGGATGGGAACTATTTCTTCAGGAAATCTCTTTAGGCGGAAGCATACAGTCCTTCAGTGCGAAACACGAACAGGTGTATGACGCAAAACAGTCGGTCAATGCAACCGTTCACCATCATCACAAAACCCGAAGTACTCGTCCCATACTTACACTGTATCTGCAAAATATATGTGTATTTGTTCCACGAAGTACAGCTGTACAGAAAGGAGATTCAACATGACGTAAGGTAAGAAGAGATAAGATTTGTTGGTTCGCTAGCTCGGTGGCTAACCGTAGCGGCAAGTGCATTGGTGACTGATGCTTGGGTGGCTTTAGCCAGGGACTGTTAGTCTCTCGGAACACTTTTATATGTTTTAGTGTACTGTTTATGTCTGATGTATTTTACTCAGTAACGGTGTCGACTATGAAAGTGGCACACAGATTTAAATGTCCTCTCAGCGGTAGTTTTGAGAGTGTTGTATATTAGTGAGATCAATATGTTCATATTTAGAGAGCTTCGTTGTCATAATTTGCCCTTTTGGTGTAATAATACTGTTTTCGCACAAAATAAGAAACAGACATGAACATCTCTTCTTGTTCTGAGGTGTTCAACTCAATAGTGTATGAAGTTTGCTCGACTGACAGAAGCAGTATTTACTTGAAAGGCTCTCTTGTAAGTCTAGGTGCTTGTCTTATTTTGTCGCAGTGATGATTAATTTCCTGTGTTTTATTAGGTTCGGTAACTTTAACCGTTTGGTACCGCTCCGTTATTCTGATTCATTGTGAACTGCGCTAGTTCGCAAACTCATTTCAGGTGCCATATGGTAAATGACTAGCCCAGCCATTGATTATTTGTTTATTTAAAGGTCTCCATCGACTGAATGAAGAATGCTGGCATATTTATTTTTTTCTGTAAGACACAAAATATGATGTTAGGCAGAGTATTATGGACTGAGGGCTTCAGTCACCATTCACTTTCATTGCACTTTTTTTCCATACAATGAAAGTGAGTGGTGACCAAGGTTGTCATTCTGCCAAGCATCTTTTTTGTGTTCCACTAAAGAAAGTCAGTCATACAGGTGAGAGAATGATGAATTAGTTTTCACTTTTGGTGAACTGTCCCTTCATTACATAATTTTTAGATGACAATTTAGCTTGTACACTTAAATTCTTAGAATAATAATTCTTCTGACTACGTAAAGGGATACTCCACCCCAAAATGAAAACTTTGTCATTAATCACTTACCCCCATGTCGTTCCAAACCCGTAAAAGCTTCGTTCATCCTCGGAACACAATTTAAGATATTTCGGATGAAAACCGGGAGGCTCATGACTGTCCCATTGACTGCCAAGTAAATTACACTGTCAAGGCACAGAAAAGTATAAAAAACATCGTCAAAATAGTCCATCTGCCATCAGTGGTTCAATCTGAATTTTATGAAGCGACGAGAATACGCATGGATACGTATTGTACGTTTATTTACGCTTTTATTTGGCTTTTATTTGAACGGAAACGGTGTATCCATGCGTTACTGATAACAGAGAATAGCGTAAGCACTTTGCATCCATCGGATGCTCTCCAAAATGACGCTACGCTGACACAGAGAGACAGAGAGGAGACGAATTGTTGAATAAATGTCGTTATTTTTATTTTCTTTTTTAAAAAAAGTGTTCTCCTCGCTTCATAAAATTCAGATTGAACCACTGATGACAGATGGACTATTTTGACGATGTTTTTTATACTTTTCCGTGCCTTGATAGTAGGGTTGGGAATCGAAAATCGATTCCGATTCCAGAATCGGATACTTGTTGTTAAATTAAAATTTCGATTCCTCCTATCGATTCCTATGTGCTTTTTTTTTTTCTTCATCTGTGAGGACCGGACCTAGCGATCTGCCAGGACCTTGCTTGCTAATCTAAGCGCTCCAATGTTTGGCTACATTTGCGATCAGAAGCCAAAAAATGTAAGTATAATATCTGTGATAGCTAAACATGTTGCAAAAGAGGTGTCACCTCACCACCAGCATGACATTAATTTAATAGATCGTTAAAGATCGCAAACATGATTCAAACACCAACGTGATTCTATTCCTAAATTACAATGATTCATCTGTTTCACTCCTCAACCTTTGACGTGTGCGATCACAATGTTGTGATCACTTGGTTCGTCCGTGCAGCATACGATCACACCAGTGTGATTTAAACATTCAAATCTGCATTCACGCTGCCGCTGACCTGTAGAGAGCAGCTGTCATCTGTCATGAATGAAACAGCTTCACAGTCTTTTCAACCACACAGGATCATTATTTCTGTTTTACAAACATTCAAATCACAGAAGCACTGTTATAAAAGTTTATAGTTCAGATATAAACTCTGATGTGTACGGTAGCGATTAAAATAGAGTAAATCACCTTTTGAAAGTAATTTGACATTTCAAATGAAGATTTATCTATTACATTGTTACGCCAGTATGTGGCGAAAATTGGCTGTTAAAATGTACAGGTGCATCTCAATAAATTAGAATGTCGTGGAAAAGTTGATTTATTTCAGTAATTCAACTCAAATTGTAAAACTCGTGTATTAAATAAATTCAATGCACACAGACTGAAGTAGTTTAAGTTTTTGGTTCTTTTAATTGTGATGATTTTGGCTCACATTTAACAAAAACCCACCAATTCACTATCTCAACAAATTAGAATATGGTGACATGCCAATCAGCTAATCAACTCAAAACACCTGCAAAGGTTTCCTGAGCCTTCAAAATGGTCTCTCAGTTTAGTTCACTAGGCTACACAATCATGGGGAAGACTGTTGATCTGACAGTTGTCCAGAAGACAATCTTTGACACCCTTCACAAGGAGGGTAAGCCACAAACATTCATCCCCAAAGAAGCTGGCTGTTCACAGAGTGCTGTATCCAAGCATGTTAACAGAAAGTTGAGTGGAAGGAAAAAGTGTGGAAGAAAAAGATGCACAACCAACCGAGAGAACCGCAGCCTTATGAGGATTGTCAAGCAAAATCGATTCAAGAATTTGGGTGAACTTCACAAGGAATGAACAGAGGCTGGGGTCAAGGCATCAAGAGCCACCACACACAGACGTGTCAAGGAATTTGGCTACAGTTGTCGTATTCCTCTTGTTAAGCCACTCCTGAATCACAGACAATGTCAGAGGCGTCTTACCTGGGCTAAGGAGAAGAAGAACTGTATTTCATTTGGAAACCAAGGTCCTAGAGTCTGGAGGAAGTGTGGAGAAGCTCATAGCCCAAGTTGCTTGAAGTCCAGTGTTAAGTTTCCACAGTCTGTGATGATTTGGGGTGCATTGTCATCTGCTCGTGTAGGTCCATTGTGTTTTTTTGAAAACCAAAGTCACTGCACCCGTTTACCAAGAAATTTTGGAGCACTTCATGCTTCCTTCTGCTGACCGGCTTTTTAAAGATGCTGATTTCATTTTCCAGCAGGATTTGGCACCTGCCCACACTGCCAAAAGCACCAAAAGTTGGTTAAATGACCATGCTGTTGGTGTGCTTGATTGGCCAGCAAACTCACCAGACCTAAACCCCATAGAGAATCTATGGGGTATTGTCAAGAGGAAAATGAGAAACAAGAGACCAAAAAATGCAGATGAGCTGAAGGCCACTGTCAAATAAACCTGGGCTTCCATACCACCTCAGCAGTGCCACAAACTGATCACCTCCATGCCACGCCGAATTGAGGCAGTAATTAAAGCAAAAGGAGCCCCTACCAAGTATTGAGTACATATACAGTAAATGAACATACTTTCCAGAAGGCCAACAATTCAATAAAAATGTTTTTTTTATTGGTCTTATGAAGTATTCTAATTTGTTGAGATAGTGAATTGGTGGGTTTTTGTTAAATGTGAGCCAAAATCATCACAATTAAAAGAACCAAAGACTTAAACTACTTCAGTCTGTGTGCATTGAATTTATTTAATACACAAGTTTCACAATTTGAGTTGAATTACTGAAATAAATTAACTTTTCCACAACATTCTAATTTGAGATACACCTGTATTTGTCTTTGAATCATACAAGAGATTCGTTCAAGAACGCTGATTCATCCAGTAATGAAACAAGTACATCTTGAGTGTCATTCGTAAATTACATGTGATTTTGTTTAGATGTCTAATATTTTTTTCTTCAGAATCATGAGAGAACCACAACTTCCATTGGGGAAAAAAATAAAAAATAAAAAAAATCTATCCAGAATCATGCAGTTCTATTTTGCACACAAACAGCTCTTAAAGAGTCCAAATTTTATGTAGCCTGTTGATTTTTGTTCATGGTATTCAGCTCCAGTAAATGGTTTGCAAAAAAGAGACACATAATAAATGTTTGATATCATTATTTAATCACATTGGAATCGAAACTGGGAATCGAAAAGAATTGGAATCGATAAGCAGAATCGGACTCGGAATCGATAAAATTCAAACGATACCCAACCCTACTTGATAGTGAAAATTACTTGGCAGTAAATGGGACAGTCACAAGCCTCCCAGTTTTCATCCAAAATATCTTAAATTGTGTTCTGAGGACGAACTAAGCTTTTACGGGTTTGGAACGACATGGGGGTAAGTGATTTAATGACAAAATTCTCATTTTGGGGTGGAGCATCCCTTTAATTTTCTTGAATACAGTTAGCTGTAAGCTTTATTGGCTCGAAAATGGGTTTGTTTCACTTCATTTAATTTAAGTGATTTTTCCTCCCGTCCTAGGAATGGAGTGCAACAGTTGGGTTCTCGAAATAAAAATCCCATTCATTTTTTTCAGGGGAATTTCATTTTTAACACTAACTTAAAAGCCTTTAAAAGCAAAGCTACTGTAAGCTATAAGGTTGTTAAACTATGTTGAAGCCATCAGACTGCATTATTTCAACTTGTTGTTTATCAGCAGAATTCGTGGTGAAAAACTACATTACCCATGATTCTGCAAAGAAATCTTAACTAAAAGCCAATTCACACCACACAGACAAACGCCAACCAACACATTTGTTGGGTTTTGTCTGATTAGTGTGTTACCCCTGTCAGCATCTGTTAATAGCATTGGTCGGGGTTTGTTTTCACCCGAGTGAACATGTTCAGTCAGTGTGTGTCAGTGTCTCTTGGGGCAGTGTGAACAAGAACATTATATTTCATAAAATTCTAAATCCAGCGGCCAACTTGTTTGTTGGTGTTTGTCTGTGTGGTGGGAATTGGCCTTAATAGAAAGCAAACAGCTGAGTTCCTGGAAGTTCAAAGGGAAATTGATTTTCAACAATAACTGATAAACCTTTAAAGACAGACCTGTTGTGAGCTCTGAAGTTGTTAATTGATTTTATATAACCATCTCTTTACATCAATTCAACTTATTTTTAAAATAATTGTTTAATAGCAGAATTCATGGTGAAAAACTACGTTACCCATGATGCTGTACAGAAAATTCCATCAATCAGAATGTTGCTGTGAACAAAGTATGCCAAAAGAGATCTTTAGCCCCACCCACTCCCATGAAGCACTGCAAATAGCATAATTGAGTTGTATTTAAAAATAATAATAATAATAATAATAATAATAATAATAAAAAAATCTCTGATTATTTGCATATGAGTATTTGGCAATGAACCTAAAATGTTTCTGTAGCTCATACAACCAACAACTTTAAATATTTTTATATTTTGCATTGTTTTATGTTCTCCATTGTTTTAATTCAATTAATGTCATTTGCAGTGCTTCATGGGATTGTATTTCTTTCCCTCACTAAAGCTGTTAATAACACAGTGTTGTACCTTTGTTTGTTTTGTTTTTATCAGATTTTCATTTACCATATTTTCTTCAAATAAAAGTTAGTGATGTGATTCTCCTCGCAACTGGTTGGTTTGGTTAATGGCTAAAAATACTTTAACAAAGTCTTTTTAAAAATCTCTATAAGAGAAATGAATGAGAAAAATACTTACGGTACCAGCGCTTCTGAAAAAGTGGGCAGGCACTGATGCACTTTATTAGAGAGTCGAAACAAGCAAATTCGGGGCTCTACAGTGCGACTATATCAGTCGCATTTGCGACTGAAAACTACTGCGTGCGACTATGAAAAAATATTTCGGAGCACCTGTGCGACTGACCCGATCAGCATATTTGTGTTTGCGCTGAGGGACCTTCAAAGGTTTCTAACGTACTTACGTGTTTTTACGGCCTTGAGTAATGAGACGTATCCTCTCATTATAACAAACAAAGTGTAGACAGAGAGTAAATAAGAGATTAACTCTGCAGTGTAGAGAGCTGCGTTGATTATAATGGAGTTTTGTGAGATCGTGATGAACTAAGGAGAGTGACAGCTTGCAAATGTGATATTGATTTAATACAACAGTTCATTAAACGAAGTTAATATTAAGTGACTTATATTGTCTGACTACAACATTGCCTTATTTTGCTCTATTTCTTCAATGAAAATCATTTCAGACGGTCACATCTGAGCCGCTGCGGATCTCCATTCAAACACAGCGGTGTTTCGTTCATGAATGAACTGCGTTTTTAAATGAATTTAGTGAGTCAATGATTCAATTACCCATTCATAAAGACAGTCAGATGTTTCGTTCCTGAATGAATCAGTCGTTCGAACGAATCAATTAAATGAATGATTCAGTGATAAAATCAACGACTTGACGCCACCTGCTGGCAGTTTTAATAATTTTTTTTTAAAGTATATTTTCTGTTATTTAAATCATTTAATATTTCTATATTCAAAATTGTATATTTAAAACATTAATCTCAACATGAATTTATGCAACCTTTGAGCCTCATTAAATGTCTGAAAATACACCTACAAGCCACTTTTGTGTTCTTCTGTGCCACCTCTGTAGTAAAAATTTATTTCTTAAATACTGATTTAATTTTATCGGTAACTTATTCTTATTCTACTTCTTATTCTGTTGTTTTAATGAAAAATGTTAAAAAGCTTATAAATATGTATTTTTTTGAATTTGCCAAAGATGACATACTTTTAATAAAGTTAGAAAAATGCCATTAGAAAGGTAAAAACAAAATTCCCTGTAAATCACTTTGAGTCAGATATCACCTTGTAATAGGAAGGTTAATTTTTTGATCAGAATTTTTGATTATTGATTAGAAGGTGCTCCTAAATTTTTGACCGTGCTCCTAAATTTTTTAAATTAGGAGCACAAGCGCTCCTAAAAGAAAAAGTAAGCGTAGAGCCCTGAAATTCCATTAAAAGAACCGCCTGCTCCCATGAAGCACTGCAAATGACGTAACACAGATGGTGTCTCCCCAATGTCTCAAACTTCTAAAATATTTGTGTGTATGTGCATATTGTACAAGAAAATATAAAATATATTGTAAATGTAAATCTTTAAATCAGTAGTTTTATATCGTTTTTAATTTGACTGTCATTCGCAATGCATCATGGGATTCTAGTTCTTTTCCTCATGAAAGACCTTTGTCTTTTGGTCCGATTTTCAAATACATTTTTGCTTCAAATCAAAGTTTGTGTTGTGATTTGCCTTGCAGCTGGTTGGTTTGGATCATGGCATGTGACTTTTTAACTAAGACTTTTTTAAAAACTTTATTGGTAAAATGAATGGGAAAATACTTCCAGAACCAGCACTGCTGAAGAAGTGGGCAGGCACTGTTCTACTCTAAGGTTTGAAAGATTGAATGTGCTTCCAATGTAGTCAACAACTTTGCTAACATAAAATACTTTATCTGTTTAAAGTTTTGAATTCATCTTCGGCACTCCCTTGACATGTGTATAGTGTGGCTGTAAGGTTCGGCTCTGTTTATCTAGTGTGGTTCACGCCCTCCTTAAGCACAGGGCAGGTCAGGAGATCCTGCAGAGAGCACCAGCTTGTGACACTTACTGCCGGGACTTCAGATTGGCCTCTGAGTGCATTATGTGTCCAGCTGTGACGAAAAACAAAAGTCACCCGAAATGAGCACTGCCAACCTCAACGAGAAAGCTCCCCCTGTATCTCATCAGCCCCACCTCTATCTTTCCTTCCTTCAGCTTCTAGACACAACACGCAGTGAGTCATGAAGCACGCTGCCCCCGTCCTTCCCTCTGCTCTCCCCATCCCGCTGTCGTCAGAGAGCTGCCACGTGCCTCCTCACTCCGCTCATGGCATGAATGGCCTTCGGTTGGCAGGCGTCTCTCTCAATCACAGTCTCACACACACACCAATGTTGTTTTAGTATTGTTGAGTTGCAGCTAGCTTAGAATAAACGTATTTGTTTTAATATCATGTTGTATATTTAGTCTTTATTTAAGTTAGCCTTTAAGCTTTAAGTAACAAAACATTTTTTTTTTCTTTTGTATTAATTTAACTTAACTATCATAAGCTGACATACAAATACACCCGCTACACCAGTCACACCAGCAATTCGGTCACATGACAATGTTATACTGATTATTCTGCGTACTTTGACATGATCCAGTCTACTTTCATTAGCAGCTAGCAGTCCAGACTCTGTTTCCTGAGAGTATTGGGATTTGTAATCTACTGTTAGAGGATATTATAAGATTTCAGTGTTTCTTGGAGTGTCTTTGGGGAGCATTGACTCCTCTCACTCACTGATTGCAAGGGATGCAATGATCGACCAGTCAGGGACTGGAATTAGCCAATTTTCCTCATGATCGGCCCCGTCAGTCTGCTGATTCCGAGCCGGTCTGTTTTGACGTCACACTTGCGGCGACTGATAATGTGTTTATGTTGTGACAGATGAGGCTTACGCAGCCTGAGTGAGTGTGTGAGAGACTCGTGCAGAAATCAAAACAAATGAAAGTTATAGATGCATACTGCGGTAGTAAAAAAAAAAAGAAATTTATAACACATTATTTAGGTACGCAACATTACACGACCAAAATGTTTCAACACGATTGCAATGTGATTTTATACAATAGTAGTTCAATAAACAAGAAGTTAAATTTAAGTGACTTACATTTTAGAAACAATATTGACTGTTTTGCTCAATTTCGCTGATGAAAATAGCTTCAATCAAAGCCACAGCAGAACTGTTGTGTCTCCGAGCAACACAGTGGTGTTTCGTTACTGAATGAATCTGCGTTTTTGAACTAATCAAGTGAGTCAATGATTCAGTAACCCATTCATAAAGACAGTAGTTACTTGCTTCGTTTTGAATGAATCAGCCGTTTGAATGAATTTGTTGAATGAAGAACTAAATGACTCACTCATTCAAACAGTCATTTGCTGCCACTTACTGGTTTGGTTTCATATTTAAAACTATCATTGCATTTTTCCCAACATTTCTTTAAAATTTTTTAAACATTAATCTTATAAAATTCTTTATCCATTCGAAATTTTGCAGTGTTAATGCATTAATGGCACCTCAGCTTCATCAAACATTCTGTGTAAATACATCTAATGCCACTTAAGATGCAGCTTCTGTGTTTCCTGCAGTGGAAAGATGGACTTTGTTGATACTGATTTCATTTGAACGGTAACAGGCTCAGCTCTACAGTTTCTTATTATTCTAACTGAATTAACTGAAACAATGTAAGAATTTTATGTGAAAGATGACACATTTAATAAGGTTAGTGGAAAAAATGGCAATTTAAGAAACAGTGGGAAATGACATCTGTTTTATTATATACAACTTTTAATTGTTTAAAAGTTAATTGTTATTTCTACCTCTTTTCTAGTCACGGAGCACTTTATTTTGAGAGTTGTTTAAGTGAGAGAACATCTGTAACTTTGTCCAGATTGGGGGAATTGTAATGTTTAATAATTTATGTGAATAAATACATTTTTGTTTGTATATGCTGTCAATTATAGTTTTTAGAAAGAGAATCGGCAAATATCGGTGTCGGCAGGTCACGCTTATAAAAAAAAAAAATCGGAAATCGGAGTCGGCCAAGAAAATTGCAATTGGCGCATCTCTACTGATTGCTAATGTGGTGCCTTCGACTGCTCACCTCTTTGTTTTTGGTTGCTGTGGGGTCTGTTGCCATAGGGATGATGCTAGTGGTAGCGTTCGCATCTTGATGAGGAGTGTCATTGTTAGTAAGTGTTTGTTTATGATGGAGACTCCTACAGAGAGCCAGCAGCTGATGGACGGCAGTCTGCAGTGTTGTCATGACTGTCCTCTAATGAGGCCCAAACACACTGAAAGGTCTGTTGTGCATGGATCTGGATTCATTTGGGTTTGTAATTGGATGAAGTGATTGGATTTCAAGGGCTTTAGGTCGCTGTATATTTATAATTTTTTCAGATACATTATTTTTATTAGCTAAATCATAAATGTTTTTCATTGAATGTTGTTTTCTTTGCAAAATGTAAAAAGAAAATTATTTACAAAAATTAAAGAAAATTTAGTTACGATGCAAAACTTTAATGATGATTTCACATTCTTGCTGATGATTTCAATATTGCAAGGTTACAAGTCATATTTTTGTCATATTTTGATAAATCCTATATGTTAGCCAGTTAGATAACATTAGTTTTCAACCAGGAAACAGCAAATTTCATGATGACTTAAAATTATTTAAAATAAGCTAAAACAACTAAAAATCAAGTTATTTTCTTTTTTGAATTCACCCTTTTAACAACTTATTATTATTATTATTATTATTATTATTATTATTATTATTATTATTGTTTGTTTGTTTGTTTAATTTATTTTATTTTTTTATTTTTTAAGAACCAGGATTCCCACAGTTTTTGAAAACTAGGAGATATTAAATTATATCACATTGCGATATATAAAATTCAATCTTTTTGATTTGTAGACCTGGAAAGTCAAATATTCTAATATAATTGTATAACTCCATGGCCATTTGAATAAGGGATATACATTTATACACTAATTATTCCAAGCTCTAAAATATTTTATTGGGTAGAAATAGAGATTAAAAAATACTTGTAAAAACAAAATGAAAATTCTGTCATTAATTACTCACCCAGTTACATTGCTGACTATGGAGGGTCAGAAAGCTGTTGAATTTAATCAAAAATATCATAATTTGTGTTCCTAAGATGAACGAAAGTCTTAAGGGGTTTGGAACAACATGAGGGTGAGTAATTAATGACAGAATTTTCATTTTTGGGCGAACAATCCCTTTAATCCTTATTTACATCAAGAACAAGCTGGAAATGTCATGGGGCCTTTGAATATTGTTGTAGGCAGCAGGGGGACTTGGAGGCAAAAATGGTTGAGAGCCACACAGAATCACAGGAAACCAAGTGTTTAGGTTTGCAGGGCATAAAAATGTGTTACATTTTTGATGGTAGGTCTTTCTTATTGTTGAGCTCTGTTAAAGGCTAGATTTTGCACTATTCATCCAGGCCCACATAAATCAATACACAACCACAGGATGTTGGTGTCCAGCTCTTTTTCCTTTTTTGTGACTGTAATGCTCAGGCAGTTAATGTCCTTCATGCCAAGTAACAATACCTGGCAGTGAAACCAGTGAAATGGAGCTTCCAGGAGGTCCTGTGCTTGCATTATGCATGTCCAGATAACATCTAAGTTTTTCCATCGCTCGCTTTCTTACATGATGTTGAACACACACACACACACACAGACAGGCAGGCAGAGCAGGAAGATAAGCACTGATGCATTTATAGAGCAGTCCTACACTCCATTCCCAAAGAGACGCTGGCTTTCATTCAACAAGGAAGTGATTTATTTTAAACAAATGAGGAAATTGAATGGTGCATTAGCATACCTTCTAAAAAGCCTCTGGCTGGTTCAGCAGCCATGAACTGATGAGTTTCTTGAAACACTGGAGCAGAGACCAAAAGAGCTTATAGGTGAGAATCCTGGCATCAGTTTTGCAATCCTTCCTTCTGATGTGTGTGGGTCTATAATCACATATCCCCCTCTCTCACGCATCCCTAATGGGTTTGTCATGAGTTTAGTGGAGAAACAAAGGCTGCCTTATGCTGGGCTGTAAACGCAGCTGATGTCAGTGTCATGGAGAGAGAAGTCGTGTAAGGTAGTGTGTTGTGTTTTGGGCCACTGACATGATTAATTTATCCAAACATGCTGTGCTGCTGAAGATTTAGCTTGCCGTCCTGTGTGTCTGCGTTGATTTGGAGAACTGGAGCATGAAGGAGGACAGTATTAAGATGCCTGCAGCTCAAGTTCAGCTTTAAAAAGCTTTTAGACTCTTCACTTCCTCATAGCAGACTTCTTTTTTATTTTATTTTTTTTTAAATTGCATTAAAGTGACGTTGTTATATGATATTCTGCCTAGTTCAGTCCTTTAAACGCCTATTTTGAGGTGGTTATTTCCAGAGGCTGTGAATTGTATTGATCACTTGAGTAGTTACTCTCTCTATGTGGTGTTATATTGTCTTAGGGGAATGTTTTTGTTTTTTTTGGTGTCCTTATCTAGGGCCTGTGAACCTTGACCTGACCTGCTGCAGTTGGACTCCTCTCTTTAGACGCTAAAGAAACGCTCTTCAAACCCCAGGACCATGTCAAGTAAGCTTACTGCTGCATGAATACACAAAATAAAAATGGAAGCATAGTTGTATTTGTGTGTTGTCAAACACAGTTAATCCCCTCATATGGTTTTCTGATCTCTTTAGCAGGTAATTACACTCCGGCCCCTGGGGGCCCTTTTTCGGCCCTCACACCCAGCATGTGGCCCCAAGACATCCTGGCAAAGTACTGTCAGGTAGTTTACTCATATACTTTTTTTGTTTTTGTTCTGGGCTTGTTTTATAATGCTCTAAGTGCCAGATAAATGTTATTCTGTTATTGTAACATCTTCATTGTCATGGGAAGTGGTTCATTTCTCAGAGATGTTGTTCTGACTGTTGCAGAAAGACCCCAATATGGAAGGAGAACTGCAGTATGATGAATTTGGGTTCCGGATCGATAGTGAAGGTTAGTGTGGGAACATCAGCACTCATAAAAAGTTGAACAGTGCTCAACATTTATAATTTTACAAAAGATTTCTGTTTGAAATAAATGCTGTTGTTTTGAACTTTCTATTCACCAAAGAAACCTGGAAAAAATGTATCATCGTTTTCACAACTGATTTCAGCAGATAATAATAAAAAATGTTTCTTCAGCACAAAATCAGCATATTAGAATGATTTCAGAAGGATCATGTGACACTGAAAACTGGAGTAATGACTGCTCATATATATATATATATATATATATATATATATATATATATATATATATATATATATATATATATATTAGGAAATGATTATTTTAAATAGTAATAATATTTCACAATATTACTGATTTACTGTGTTTTTGATCAAATAAATGCAGCCTTGCATTTGAGAAAAAGAGATTTCTTTCAGATACATTAAAAAATTCGGTAACACTTTTGTATAAGGACCAATTCTCACTATTAACTAGTTGCTTATAAGTATGCATATTAATAACATATTGACTGTTTATTACTACTTATAAAGCACATATTCTGCATGACCATATTCTACATCCCAATACCTAAACTTAACAACTACCTTACTAACTATCAATAAGCAGCAAATTGGGATTTTATTGAGGGAAAAGTCTTAGTAGTGGTTTGTTAATTGCGAGAATTGAACCTTAAAATAAAGTGACCAAATTCTTAATGATCCCAAACTTTCAAATGTTAGAGTATTTAATATAACACTGGTGTGTTAAATTATTGCCAGTAATTTATTATGTTGAAGCTTTGTTATAGATATTTTGTTTGTCACAGGTGACATTTGACAAAGCAAGTGATCAGGTTTAAAAAGAGGGGTATCCCCCAGGAATGCTGAATGTCAAGCCTTGTGAAAAGCAAGTCTCTAGTACTGTCTTTCCCAATATTTGACAGGAGTTAAGATTTTTTTTTCTGTTTCAGATGGGGTTGAGACAAGAAAATGGCAGCGTGGTGAGGGAGCCCCTCAGAGAGAGGACCCTCAGCAAAGACTTCGCTGGCAAGCCCATCTGGAGTTCACGCACAATCACACTGTAGGAGACCTAACATGGGACAAGATCTCCCCCACACTGGCTTGCTCTGACCGCCTTCGGACCCTGGTGCTGGGGGGCATACCGCACAGCATGAGACCACAGGTCAGCACTGAGGACCTGTTTATCAACCCTTTAAATGTGCTTTTGTTTGTGTTTTTACCTCACAACATATTTAAGGCTGTCCTTGTATTGCTACACACCATCAGGTGGCTAATCTGCTGATGTAATGTTCCCATGGCAACCATGTTAATGCTTGAGGGATTCTTAGTGTCACTGAAATAGGACATGATGTCTTGGTAATATCTTTTTTATGCTGTATTGCTATTTTCAGAGATTCTCAAGAGAACAGAGGTGCGTTTCGAATCTGATATCTTCCAACTGCATCTCTGCTGGATCTTTGTGTGTTTATCTGTCTTGTTCCTCATTGTCCTTTTCATGCATTCCCTCAGTTGTGGATGCGTTTGTCAGGGGCCCTGCAGAAAAAGAGAACATCAGAAATTTCCTACAGGGAGATCGTCAAAAACAGCTCTAATGATGACACCACAGCAGCCAAACAGGTACATGTCATCTCTGCCACAGAAATGATGTAGTCAGAGATTTATTTAAACTGGAGACTTCCATTTCAAATAAATGCTGTTCTATTGAGCTTTCTGAGAATCCTGAAAAAAATCACGGTTTCCACAAAAATATTAGGCAGCACATCTGCTTTCAACATTTATAGCAATAATGGCTGCTGAAAATTCAGTTTTGCCATTACAGGAATAAATTGCATTTTAAAATGTATTAAGAAAGAAAATAGTTATTTTAAATTATAATATTATTTCACTATTTTTACAGATTTTTTTTTTTGATCAAATAAATGCAGCCTTGGTGAGGATAAGAGACTTTAAAAATATAAAATAAAAAATCGTACAGACTCCAAATGTTTGAACTGTAGCGTCATTTATATTTCTTTATTTAGTTGATACTTACAAATGTAAGTAAATGTAAATGTAAGCCTTTAATATTATTAGTTATGTTAAAAGCTTATTGAAGTCAGTGGCAATAGCCTTGTGGGCAGCTGACATATAGTGCCGTTGCACTTCGGGTGTCCCGATTTTGAGTTCTGGTTTGTAGACCTTTCCCGATCCTGTCTCCCACTTCACTTCTTGTCTACTCACCGTCCTATCATAATAAAGGCAAAAATGTCAAAATAAATATTAAAAATAAATAAATAAATTGCTGTGAAAAGAAAAAAACTTTCTATATTTTTATTCAGTTTCATGAATAATGAAATATATATATATATATATATATATATATATATATATATATATATATATATATATATATATATATATATATATAATTTTAAATATCAGTAAGTTTACATTCAGTGTTACAAAAATACATAAAACCTAATTTTAAATTAATGACACTTACAGTATCTTAAAATAAATAAACGCATAAAAAGAGAACTCAAGATTTGCATTTAAAAACTGAGCTGCTTTAAATTTGACATCTGCTTCAATAATTGTTTTTGAATTATCTTAATTTGGGTATCGTTGCAGGTAACATTGATATGCATTTTATTTGTGATTTGTTTGATTACTTCATTAGAAGTTTTTCTTTTCAGTTGAAAGCTCATGCATACACACTTAACCTCATAGCTGTCTTCCAGTATTGTTTGTATAATGGTTGTCTCTCTGTCTGTGCTGCAGATAGAAAAGGATCTTTTGCGGACCATGCCCACTAATGCGTGCTTCAGCACCTTGTCAAGTGTGGGGGTGCCCAAGCTCAGGCGGGTCCTGCGAGGCCTGGCATGGCTGTATCCAGACATCGGCTACTGTCAGGGCACAGGCATGGTGGGAAGCAACCTAATCACAGACTCTTTGACTCTGTTGTCTAACATTTGGGTCATCAGGTGTCAGACTCTGAGGTGTGTGTTTGTCTTTGACACAGGTGGTGTCCTGTCTCCTGCTGTTTCTGGAGGAGGAGGACGCTCTGTGGATGATGTGTGCTCTGATAGAGGACCTGCTGCCTCCCTCATACTTCTCCTCCACGCTGTTGGGAGTTCAAACTGACCAGCGCGTGCTCAGACAGCTCATAGTGCAGTATCTGCCGAGTCTAGACCAGCTGCTACAGGAGCATGACATTGGTGAGACACAAATAGCCTCAGAAATATTTAATGCAGGTTACTTTTTTTAATCGGTTAGAGTTATTCCTCCAAAATATGTGCAGAAAACATAAAAAAGCATTCTAATGTTCATGTTTTCCCTCTCAGAGCTTTCTTTAATCACGCTGCACTGGTTCCTCACCGCCTTTGCCAGTGTGGTGGACATCCGCATCCTGCTGCGAATCTGGGACCTGCTCTTCTACGAGGGCTCAGTGGTGATCTTCCAGGTTACGCTGGGCATGCTGAAGATTAAGGTTGTATAACTTTATTTAATGACTTTGTAATAAAAAAATCATTCATTAAAGGATTAGTTCACTTCCAGAATAAAAATTTCCTGATCATTTTTTTCACCCTCATGTCATCCAAGATGTTCATGTCTTTCTTTCTTCAGTCAAAAATAAATTTAGGTTTTTGAGGAAAACATTTCAGGATTTTTCTCCAAATAGTGGACTCCAATGGCAGCCAGCGGGTTGAAGGTCCAAACTGCAGTTTCTGTTACTGTTGTCAAAAATGCCGACTTTGGTACCAGTCGGTACTGTGATTTTAAAAACGTCCATTTCCCGCTAACATTTGAGCACTGTTGAGCAGATTCTTAAACACAGCTGATTGGCCATAGTGTTCACACGCTCAACAAATATGACTGTGACTGGCTACAATGATCATCGCTTCACGCTCTTCACAAGCTCTCACACAGAATCACACAGGAGTGTTTGAAAGCCAGCACGGATCCGTCTATGTGCAGATATATTAGGGATCTGCTGATGCTCATTGAAGAATGTGAAGCGATGAACATTATAGCCAATCACAGTCAATCCGCTCAACAATGCTCAAATGTTAGTGGGAAATAGATGTTTTTAAAATTGCAGTACCGACTGGTCCCAAAGTCGGTACTTTTGACAACACTAGTTTCAATGCAGCTTCAAAGGCTCTATGTGATCACAGCCGAGGAATAAGGGTCTTATCTAGCAAAATGATTGGTCAAAAAAAAATAAAAAAGTTATGTACTTTTTAACCACAAATGCTCGTCTTGCACTAGCTTGACCTCACACATTACGTAGTTATGTTGGAAATGTCACGTGTGATGTAGGCAGAAGTACAGACCCAGTGTTTACAAAGCGAATGTGCAAAGAAAGTCAAACGCCCTTGAAAAAAAAACAAAAAAACAATGATGTTGGACGATTTTAAAGTTGGAGGAGAAAATGAGATGGAGGTTTTATTTTTGCCTTTTTTTTAACCTTTTTGAACCAGAATACACAGACGAAGAACTAACCGCACATGACCTTTCCAATGTAACTACGCTATGCGTGAAGTCGTGGACGCGCTTCGCAGAGCTAGTGCAAGACGCATTTGTGGTTAAAAAGTATATCAAATTGTATTTTTTTTTTTTCTTTTTTTTTAAATGGCCAATCGTTTCACTAGATAAGACCCTTATTCCTCCGCTGGGATCGTGTAGAGCCCTTTGAAGCTGCATTGAAACTGCGATTTGGACCTTCAACCCATTGGCCACCATTGAAGTTCACTATATGGAGAAAAATCCTGGATTGTTTTTCTCAAAAACCTTAATTTCTTTTTCGATTGAAGAAAGAAAGACATGAACACCTTGGATGACATGAAGGTGAGTAAATTATCAGGAAATGTTCATTCTAGAAGTGAATTAATCCTTTAACTAAGCCTTCAACAAGCCAGTGATGAGTGTTTGATTTGACACACAGTCAATAATGGTTTCTTCTTGTGTTGTAAAGGAGGAAGAACTGGTATCATCTGAGAACTCGGCATCCATCTTCAACACACTCTCAGATCTGCCCAGTCAACTAGAGGACGGGGCGGCAGTGCTGGGCGAGGCTGTGCGTCTGGCAGGATCTCTCTCTCAAGAAAGCCTGGATGCACACAGACACAAGCATCTTGCCTACATCCTGGCAGAGCAGGCCCAGCTCAACTCTGGCAACTCCCATTCCCTCCACACCAACCTCAACAAGGTTGAGAACATGAACAGCATCTTGGATCATCATCTATGATGCCCACATTTTATACACACTCTATTTGCAATATACAAAATGTGAATTCAGGCTCACTCATAGGTGTGTATCATTGTGCAGGTGGTCCGCAGACAGAGCCTGCGCAGGAAATCCACCCTGAGCTCGCTTCTCTGGGGGGAGGACGAGGTGGAGGCACTGAAGGCCAAAAACATTAAACAGACGGAGCTGGTGGCAGCGCTGAGAGAAGCCATCGGTCGGACTTCAGAGCACTTTCACTGCCTGGACCCCCGCAACTGCAGCACTGTAAGAGCCACTCAGTCACATGAATCACAATTATGAATCTGTCAGGAATAATTCAATTAGAAACAGAACATTTGCACTGAAACTGCAACACTGACTCATGTACCTGATGACTCACTGAGCTGTTTTGTTGAATTGAGTAAATTAGGCCTATGCATCAAGAAATGAGCTGCACACTCGTATTCTCAGTAAACAGACCACCATGAGTCATGGAGAGTCTCGAGTAATTAATCAATTATCATCAAGTAGTCAGACATCAAGCCAGATATCTCATTTGATAATGCTGAATTCCTCTCTGTAATTGCCATATTAAAATTAAGCTGGAAAAAAAAAAAATTGTCTAGCTTACGTTTTCCCATTAATAACAATAATATTAATTGTTGTTTTCCCATTAATAACAATAATATTAATTGTTTTTTTTGTTGTTTGTTTAATAATAATGGTAATTATTGCAATATTTGAATAAATAGTAATTACAATAGAATATTTTAATTATTAGAATAATAGTTAATAATCATTCATGTTGTTGATAATTATTGTTTTTATTACCGCCAAATATCTGTCCAGCTTATTTTTTTGCCATTTTATTATTATTATTATTATTATTATTAATAACTACTGTTTTTTTAAATTATTGTTATTATTATTATGATGATGATGATTGTGTATTAAGAGTAATAAGAAGAAATGTGCTAATTGTTTATTAATATTATTAATTACCATAAAGTATTGTAATTATTTTAATAATAATAAGAAGAAGAAGAAGAAGAATTATCAGTTGTAAGGTCCACACGACTGGCCCAAGGAAAGTATCCAATGGTGGGCTGAAGGTTTCTTGGGTGTTCGGTCTTTTTGGCACGCAAAGTTATTAAATTTATGTTCAATTCTAATCTGACTCCATTTTATTATGACCTCAAATTTAGGTTGAAATGCAGATTGGTTGTTTGTCTGTTTCTAATTAGTATTCTTCTGACATTTGATTATTTTAGTTAACTCTTTACATTATATTTACTCATTCCTTAGGAATTTATGTCGCTCAGGCTGTATCACGCCGGCTGATGTACGTATACCCCATGGTCACAAACCCTCCAGTCTGATCAGTAGTCAGAGGTTATGACTAACTATTTAAAAGACCGCCTCATGCTTGTCATTTTTAAATAGTGGTTCTTTTTAGCTCCCTACAGTCACCTATGTAACAACTTAGTTAAAGCTCAAACAATAGTCAGACGTTATGGTTAGCACTATGAAATATGCTAATACTTCAACAGTGTTTTTTATCTAGCCCCTATAGTTGATCTAACTACATAACAACTTAACTAAAGCTGAGACAACAACCAGAGGTTATGACTAGTACTGTGAAATATGCCCGAACCATGTTAGTATTTCAATAGTATTTTATCTAGCCCCCCCATAGGTAATGCAACTGCACAACAACTTAAAGTCAAGCAGTTAGTCAGAAATCTATAATCTCACCTGATGTGCCCCATGCTCCATCTAACCTGAGATCTAGTATGTACTTAACCCTGGACGCATATTTTCGGTAACATACGCCTTCACTTAATCTACTTGAGAAAATAAGTTCAAAGTAAGAATAAAGAATAAAAATCAGAATAAAATCAAATATGACAATTTATTATCATTCAGGTATATATGTATTATGCCAATTATACAGCCAATTAAAAGATATCAAATCAATACAAAACATTAAAATCTCAAAGATGAATCTAAGAGTAAGATGCATACCTCACTTAAGAAAAATACATAGTATGAAATGTGTGAACACACTTCATACCACGGGCTCATTCCGGCTACAGAAGGCCCTGATCCTCTTGCAACATTTCCTTAAGTACTTCAGACCAAGACAAACATCCTCCAAAATGGAGGCAGGAACCAACAATTAGAATTTGCATTGATCAAGGCCTAGACATGTTAACACCATTTGGGCACAGATGGTAATGGCACACCCTCTACAGTGAGCAAAATATCTCTAAACTCTTAGGATCTGTATTACCTTTTAGTTTACTTGTAAGAATGAGACCATTGTACCAGAAGCACAGAGACAATTCAAATGATACCAAAATGACTGTGAATATCACTTGCATTCATGTAGAACATTATATTCTACTATTGACCATTCTGAGTGAGCTGAGTGAGGGGAAGGAAGGGGATGAGGAGGAACCAATGCATATGTGAGAGAAGTATTCCTGCATTTTCTCTCAGTGAGATGTGGAAACAGATGTCTGTATGTTAATACACTGTGTGTGTATTGTCCATCTCAGAAGTTCAAAGTGTCTGAGGTTCTGTAAATCTTACATAGTATATGGAATATAAAGCCCATAAAATTTCAATATTTTTGTTAACATTGGTTTGTACATTTCTTGTCTCTCTCTTGCTCTCTCTCTCTCTTTTTCTCTAGGATTTGACTCCAGACTATTCTATGGAGAGTCATCAAAGGGATCACGAGAACTTCCTGGTTGTGTCTCGGAATCGTCGGAGACGAGCCAAAGCCTTGCTGGACTTTGAACGGCACGACGATGATGAGCTGGGTTTTCGAAAGAATGACATCATCACAGTGAGCACCTGCTGTTTCTGTAATCTAAACATGTTAACTGATGCCTTGGCTTTGTTCCTTAATGGTGTATTTCTGTGTTTATTCCCTAGATCATCTCACAGAAAGATGAGCACTGCTGGGTTGGAGAGCTGAACGGCCTGAGAGGTGAGCTGAGATGCGCTTACAATAAGCTTTGAACCTCTCTTTGATTTTCAGAAATGGTTCCAGCTACACTTATAACCTACATGCAACTCATTACACCAATCAGTATTTCCTACAAACCTTTTGTCCCATTAGGCTGGTTTCCTGCAAAATTTGTGGAAGTCTTGGATGAACGAAGTAAAGAGGTAATGGCTTTGCTTTTAGATTTGCATTGCACAGAATTCCTGTTAACAAGGGATAAACGGCTTTAAAAACTCTCATGCACACCTGTGTTCTCGTGGTTCAGTACTCTCTGGCTGGAGATGACACTGTAACTGAGGCAGTGAATGACTTGGTCAGAGGCACGTTGTGTCCTGCTCTCAAGGCCATCTTTCAGCACGGCCTGAAGAAGCCCTCCATACTGGGAGGACCCTGTCACCCATGGCTCTTCATAGAGGAGGTAGGAGCAGGTTGTTTCCTGTATAAATTAATATACATATATTTCAAGTGGGTGAAAGAGTCGTGGTTGTTTGCGTTTTTTGATCACAGGCAGCCAGCAGAGAAGTGGAGAGAGATTTCAATTCTGTCTACTCCAGACTGGTGCTCTGCAAGACCTACAGGTGAGACATGTAGTTACACTTACTTTCTCTAACTTTCATAATGGAGCTTTGCTGATGTGATATCTGCTTTGTCTCTATAGGTTAGATGAAGATGGGAAGGTGCTCACACCTGAAGAGCTTCTTTACAGGGTGAGTTTTACAAAATAAGGAAACCTGAAAAATACTGAGCACTGGTTTTATGTTTGTACTCTGAGCGCTCTCTGTCTGTCATCTTAGGCAGTGCAGTCTGTCAACATGAGCCACGACGCTGCACACGTTCAGATGGACGTCAAGTTCCGCTCGCTCATCTGTGTGGGCTTAAAGTAAGTCAGCCTGCAGTTATACCGTCTTTTTTCTTTTCTTTTCCCATAATGCAAGCGTGTGGCATATACTCTCTTCATCTGCATGTGTTATGTTAGTGAGCAGGTGCTGCACCTGTGGCTGGAGGTGTTGTGTTCCAGTATGAGTGCCGTGGAGAAATGGTACCATCCCTGGTCCTTCCTGCGCAGTCCTGGCTGGGTTCAAATAAAGTGTGAACTCAGGTAAGACTGAGCCTCTGTTGATGGGCTGAAATTGAGCTCATAATTTGTTCAGAAAGAAGTGGAAACTGAAACATAATTATACAATTTAAATGAGGAATTTTCAAATTTGTTAATGGGTCATTCCCTGGCAAATCATCCAAATTTCAGAAATTCAAAAAGGCTCAAATTTTTGATTTTGTCAATATTTTTTCTGAAGAAAGATAAACATAAGGTGCATCTCAATAAATTAGAATGTCGTGGAAAAGTTCATTTATTTCAGTAATTCAACTCAAACTGTGAAACTTGTGTATTAAATAAATTATATGTACACAGACTGAAGTAGTTTAAGTCTTTGGTTCTTTTAATTGTGATGATTTTGGCTCACATTTAACAAAAACCCACCAATTCACTATCTCAACAAATTAGAATATGGTGACATGCCAATCAGCTAATCAACTCAAAACACCTGCAAAGGTTTCCTGAGTCTTCAAAATGGTCTCTCAGTTTGGTTCACTAGGCTACATAATCATGGGGAAGACTGCTGTCCAGAAGACAATCATTGACACCCTTCACAAGGAGGGTAAGCCACAAACATTCATTGCCAAAGAAGCTGGCTGTTCCATCTTACCTAGGCTAAGGAGAAGAAGAACTGGACTGTTGCCCAGTGGTCCAAAGTCCTCTTTTCAGATGAGAGCAAGTTTTGTATTTCATTTGGAAACCAAGGTCCTAGAGTCTGGAGGAAGAGTGGAGAAGCTCGTAGCCCAAGTTGCTTGAAGTCCAGTGTTAAGTTTCCACAGTCTGTGATGATTTGGGGTGCAATGTCATCTGCTGGTGTTGGTCCATTGTGTTTTTTGAAAACCAAAGTCACTGCACCCGTTTACCAACAAATTTTGGAGCACTTCATGCTTCTTTCTGCTGACCAGCTTTTTAAAGATGCTGATTTCATTTTCCAGCAGGATTTGGCACCTGCCCACACTGCCAAAAGCACCAAAAGTTGGTTAAATGACCATAGTGTTGGTGTGCTTGACTGACCAGCAAACTCACCAGACCTGAACCCCATAGAGAATCTATGGGGTATTGTCAAGAGGAAAATGAGAAACAAGAGACCAAAAAATGCAGATGAGCTGAAGGCCACTGTCAAAGAAACCTGGGCTTCCATACCACCTCAGCAGTGCCACAAACTGATCACCTCCATGCCACGCCGAATTGAGGCAGTAATTAAAGCAAAAGGAGCCCCTACCAAGTATTGAGTACATATACAGTAAATGAACATACTTTCCAGAAGGCCAACAATTCACTAAAAATATTTTTTTTTATTGGTCTTATGAAGTATTCTAATTAGTTAAGATAGTGAATTGGTGGATTTTTGTTAAATGTGAGCCAAAATCACCACAATTAAAAGAACCAAAGACTTAAACTACTTCAGTCTGTGTGCACTGAATTTATTTAATACACGAGTTTCAGAATTTGAGTTGAATTACTGAAATAAATGAACTTTTCCACGACATTCTAATTTATTGAGATGCACCTGTATATAGTGATGAAAGCCAAAATATTAAATCATTGGTGTATATTTACTATAAAATGTTCTGTTTTATAGAGGGTAGTCAAAATCACAATTTTAATCTGAGATTCAGAGCCAAATTACAGTGGGGTAAAAATGACTTCATAAAAAGATGGCAGCAGCATTGTTATTTTTGCACAGAGATTGCTCTATTAGTAAAATCTGTTGACTTCAGCAATCTTTGTTGCATTATGTGACAATGGTGACCATTCAGAAATGGGGGAAAAAGCACTTTACAAGATTGTTACCCAAAGTTTGCATGCCTGTAACTCAAGAAGTATTAAAGATATCTTAATGCCCTTTTATATATTGGGTTTTAACAAACTTTCCTTTTGTCATCTATATTTTTAAGTCCCTGTATGTTCCAAAGATATTGGAATTTCAATAAGGCTCCAGGAGTAAACTGTTAAATTGTCAATATTTTCAATGGTCAAAAACCATTGTGCTTGAGGAATGTCTGAAAAACAAATAATGCTAAAACTAGAATTGTATCTTGTTTCCTACTGTCAAAACAACTGCATTGAACATACCTGCCTGAGTGCCATTAATATTCTTTTTCCAAAGTTTGCGTGCCTGTAGCTCAACAAGTACTAAAGTTATCTTAATACGATATTTGATTCTGGTTCCTAAGAAACTTTTCTTTTCATTTTTGAGGCCCTGTATTGTTTACTCCCAGAGATATTGGGATCTCAGTGCAACTTCATATCCAAATTATTGAACTGTACCCATTTTCAATGGTTGAAAACCAAATGTGATTATTGACGCTGCAAATATTCAAATAATAACAGTAACCCAGGGTTTAGGAAAGTACAGTGTGACATTTTGACCCCCTCTACAAAATAGTGGACTACTCTGTAAATATACATTGATGACATTTAATATTTTGGCTTTCTTCATTTATGTATTTCTTTCACCAGAAAAAAAAAAAAATTAACAAAATCTAAAATGGAATGACCTTAATGTGATTTTTATTTAATTTTCAAGACTAGTCACAGAAATAAAATTGCAAGAAATTAATATATTAATTCTGTTAATAATGTACATTTTTTTTAATTTTATTATTATTAAAAGAATGTAAACATTATATGTTCTCATAAGCCATAGTGATTTTTTTTTAATGCAAATTATTTCACAAATTGGTCCAAATGATTTCTTTAGTTTAATCAGCTTTTTATCAGTGCTCCATTTTAGTCATCTGAATAAAAGATAAATTCAATAATTTTTCATGTTTTTGAAAGAAATCTCATACCAAGGCTGCATTTATTTGATGAAAAATACAGTAAAAACCATAAAACTGTGAAATATTACAATTTGCAATGACTTCTCTATTTTAATATACTTTATAAATCATGTAAACATTACATGTTCTCGTAAGCCATAGAGATTACTTTACTTTTAAGCTAATTCAGTTCACAAATTGGTCTAAATGATTCATTGCCAAATCATCTGTAATATAAATTAATTGGTCAATCCTGCATGCTAGAAATGATTGCCATAAATGTTATTTTGGTTTATTTTGAGTGTTTTGATGACATGGGTTTGTATGTGCTACTTTCAGAGTTCTCTCAAAGTTTGCCTTCAGTCTTTCCCAAGATTGTGAGCTGCCTACCAAAAAAGAGGTGAGAGATTGACACATCTTCCACTCACATTCACTCAACATCTCACACGTCCTCCCACACAGACACACACACACACAGGCTAACATGCGTCTGCGTGTTTGTCTGCCATTCCAGAAGTCTCCTGTTCTCAAATCAGAAGTGGTGGATGTCTTGGTCCAACATCATCTGTTTAGTTGGGACCTCTAGGTAATGCTGGCAACTAGTTACTAGCCTGCTGCTTGATAATTAGCTGTGGAAGCAGTCAGTGGTGGTAGTAGTAGTGCTTGGTGTGTCCTGCTCTCCTGTTCGCTGCTGTTTACATAGTGGCTTCACATAATGTGAACTAAACCTTTAAAAACCAGTTCAGCAGCTTTTGTGTGGAATGCTAATTAAACTCTAAAGCAAATACTACTCTCCATTATGTTTAGTTCAGACAGATGCTTGTATCCTAGTGTGATTGGAAAGATAAAGGCCTGCTCACACGAAGTCCTGTGCAGCTAAATAGCAAAAACTGATTTTGCACCAGAACAAATCACAATGAAACTCATACTGTATTTTTTTTTTTTTGATTGTTTAATCCATTTTTACCAGTGCTCCATTTTAATCATCTGAATAAAAGAATTTAATAATTTGTTTTTGAAAGAAGTCTCTTAGCAAGGTTGCATTTATTTGATCAAAAAGTAAAAGCTATTGTGAAGGATTGCTACAATTTTTAAGAACTGTTTTCTATTTTAATATATTTTAAAATATATGTATTCCTGTGATGACAAAGCTTATATATATATTAGTGCTGTCAATCGATTAAAAAATTTAATCGCGTTAATCACAGTCATGGACTGTGATTAATCATGATTAATCGCACATTTAAAATACTAGGATTTACCTGTAAATGTGTTGAAATGAAATGCATGACAAACTAGTTTAAGGAAACAGAACCTTTCACATCTCCGCCAGGTATGAGACATAATCCTTATTATTCTTTTATCATTATTCATTTATTTTTATTCAACCATTATCAGTCTTTATACTGGTAATAAAACGTTTACTAAGCCACATCGCTTCAATCCCAGTTTACATTTACCCAACTATTATCAAAAGTATTTCTAAATGAATACAACAAAACATTTTCTTGCGACCTTACGTATTATGACAAAATGCATTCTGAAGAATTGGACCTGTTCTCCAGGTGCATTAGAGCTAATATTAGCATCATGCTACATAAGACAGTTTATGAGATTAATAGTACACTTTTACTCAGAACTCACTTTAAACCACCATCGAGTGTTTGTAATAACTTCCTTTTGCGATCACATGTGGAATTTGGTCGTTTATTGTTGTTAAAATATGCTCTTTATAGCCTTTTATATCGCTGCACAAATTAGCATTTCAGATGTACACATTCACCTCAAGAAAATCACATACAAATCATATCCTATCGTAATCGTGTTTATTATCTTGTATAATCTATAGTGGCTGTTGTCATGTTTATTTCTGCTGTGTAAAAGCCTTAACATGTGCTCTGCTGAAACTCACGTTGTTTGTGATGTTTACAGCCGCCTCTCCGTTCTTAAGTTGCCAGGGATACATTCCAACTATAATACACATTAGTAAAAGGATCTATTTTAATATTTACTTGTCTATATACACTTTGGACGGCCGCGGTACATTATAAAAATAGCCCAAAAAAACGCAACCCGGGGTTCTATAATTTTTCCCGAGACTGTATTTTCAAAATACAGCATTTATTTCCAAATATCTTTTAATGATGCTTTTGATCAATTTTATGCATCCTTGTTGAATAAAAGTATTTGTTTCTTTAAAAAAAACTTTCTGGTACCAAACTTTTGAATGGTAGTGTTAAATAATATAATTTGTTGATGCAAACTCATTGGAAGAATCCACTCACAATTTTATTTATTTATTGGCATCTTAACATTTAAAAAGTTCTTTTAGGATATGAATTTATAGTTTAATTCCAGATCTTGTCATGCATAAATTCAGACTTTTTGTGAAAAGGTTTTAGGGGTGAATATTCTGGTGTCTGACAGACTTCCTGCGATAAGTTTCTGTCACCTTCATTGTGGGAATTGCCAGGTATTGCATGGAACGATATTGCGATTATGAATTATACATCCTCTCCTCAGTGTGGATTTAGAGTTAATGCTGATGGAAGTCTTCAGTGTTGTCTGTAAGCAACACTGGGAGGCAGTACCTGGTGTTAAGAATTCCTCAGTGATGCCACATTCACTTGAAACATGAGACCATTAGTTCTAATATTAGCTTGTAGAGGAATTTCCGCTCTGACTTTTAGCTGTTAGTGCACCGTGGTTCTCATGTCACCATGACCTTGGTCTTGAGCTCTCAAGCACTGATAGAGTGCCATGTTTAATTACAGTAAGATAGTCGTGAAAATCAGCAGGAATGCTGAGCACGGCCATTTGTTTTTAATTAGTTCAAACATTCGAGGCAACGGAGCATCATTTAATCAGCGCAGCACAGATGTGAAGACGCATTACCAAACGGCTCACTTTACCCCACTCTTTTTCCAGGAGAAGGAGCAGAGGCCTCTGAAGGAAGGAGTTCAGGACATGTTGGTGAAGCATCATCTCTTCAGCTGGGATATTGATGGCTAAACCACCACACTCTTCCTGTGAGCTGCAAACACAGACCAAATCACTCTCCATCTGCAGAAAAACAGGGATCACATGTGAAATTCATGTTCATTCGTTGTACAGCTTTGTCACATGGCTGAAATAGGGAGTGTTTGTGTGTCTTGGCACAATAGTTTCACTTTTTGTGACTCTTGTGAGAGTCTGTCTGTACAAAGGAGGAGTTCTTTGCCAAGACTTTACAAAGAATCAGACACTGACTGCCTGTAAACACTTCCTCTCCTCCGAACCTAAATAAATGTTGCACCATTTGGGGCACGATTGCATTGGTCATGAATGAATGTTGGATTTGCAACCTTATGTCCATTTACTCTTAAGTAGTCTTGACTGCCGGTGATCTCTGGATGGTTGGAAAGATGTCAGTCCAGCTGTTATTCTCCTGAAGGATTCAAGAGCTAATTCAGTGTCTGAATGATCATGTTTGTGTATATGAGGCATGTACAATCAGAGATTAAACACATTTTCATCATCTTCAAAGCCTTTCCAATTATGATGGATTCCAATTGGATCTCTTTTAAAAATGTCCTGTAGTTACCACCCCGCATCCGTAGCATCCAGTTACATCTACAGCAAACTAATGATGGCAGGTGACAGAGAATCACATTCACTATAGCAGGTCTCTTTCGCTCGTGTAGCTCAGACTGCAGCATTAAAACACTTTGAAAGGACATCACTGATTCATTGTTGTTGGTGTGGCAATGAATCGGCTTTGTGTTACATATTTTGCTGTTTCTTATAAACCGTGTAAAGTATAAAGAAGAGGAAACTAGTATTTAGCTTTTTTTTTTTTTTTCTGAGATGTGAAATAAATGAAGGTCCAGTGCTGCATTACAGTCTACATGGAGTCATAATGGGCCGCTCTGAATGATAGACGTCTGTCAGAATGACACAGAAGAGCTTTGTGTCTTCTGTGCAAGAGCCTGCAGTGGCACAATTAGAAGTAAATGAAAGAAAAAGTGTCCATTTTATAATTCTTGTAACTGGTAGACATGGTTGTTTTGAACTAGTCAAAAACTAGACTGTAATGGTTGAGCATGACCAAACTCGCAGGGCTTAGATCATATTCACGATCATTGATGTGTACGTAAATAAAAATCTATATCTGTAAGAATTTGTGTGCTTGTCTTTTTTTTTGTGTATGACATCTATAATAAAACAGTCAGCAGAGAGGAAATGTGAAATTGCCACTAGGCATAATCTCGAACTCAACCAGAGGTCTTCGACTTGAGATTGTTTGAACTTACATATTTTTGTGAATAATAATAAAAAAAAAAGAATATGTTTTGAAGTCACAGTGAAACAAAAGTAGTGACATTAAAGTGAAACTAATTATTGGAAACTAGTACAAAAATACCCCTTTCCTCATGAGAGAAAAGATTGGAAGACCAAGTTACGACATTTTACATCAATAAAAATAATTTACAAAATAGGGTAAATTTTCAGCAGCTAATCGATTCATTGTCTCATAATGTAAACTTAAAATGTTTGTTTAAATGCTAGGTATTAGTACTGGTATATAACAGGACTCTTATCTTTAATTCCACAAAGGGGTATTTGGTCTAACAAAGGTTGAAGACCCCTAGACTAGATAGCAGAAGTCTGACCAGCAAAAAGGAGAATCACATACACAGCTGAAATTGTGAACATCAGTTTATTTGTATATTGGCTGTGGAAAATGAGTTTCACATGTAAACGCAGAGCGTGGTCCAGGTATCATATTGTCTCAAGGGTGTGAATACTAAAGCTCAGTAAACAGTACAACCATCTGAAGGAAAATTACAGCAAGTGAAGGCCTATATATCACAGCTGGGGAAAAAAAGGTTAGTAAAACTTTTTTTTTTCTTAAGAACTGGCACTGGTTTGTAACGTTTCCCAATGAGGAACTATTATACACATTTTATAACCTTAAGATCTACATTCTGTTCTTCGTTCCTTACTTCTGTATATTTCACTGGGTAGTCTGAACAATCTTGTTTGACAATTTGAGTACGTTCCCAGAACCTGAGCCAAGTCTGTCAGGCCTGATAACACTCGAGTGATTTGCTCAGCTTGACCAAGGATTTGGGGAAGTGTAAATAAACTGTAATATGAGGTAATTAGCAATGAGTGTGATTAGATTACAAAGCTTATTTAATTGCCAATTCGCATTTCACACTAAACTAGCTGCCAGCAAACTTCGCAGTCACATTGTCTTCAGCCCCCAATGAATTCAGGTCATAACACCTACCAAAAGCATCTGGAACCCATCCAGTTCTTAATGTCATGGTCCACAATAACAATGCTAATTCAAATTAAATGCAATTGTGTGACAAATCTTGTTAATAGTCCCTTAAAAACAGCTACATAATGAAGAGTTCAGCCACCAGAGCTTTACATTATTTCCAATGGGATTATCCTAAAAATGTGATAAGACGGTCATAGAGCAAGTACATGATGTCACTGTTCAGCAAGAAGAAACAGACTTCAAGTTTATCCTTCTTAAGTTGACAATAACAGCCAAAACAGAACCACCATGCAGTATATGTCCTATAGTGTCAATATCTATGGTATATACAGTCCACGAACACACGCATGTCTTATAATAAATTAAAATTCACAAAACAATGTGCATGTTGGTTCTGTGAACTCTTAAGCCTCGTCATCAAAGTGGTCTGGTCCGTGTGGGCAGGTAAAAGGTGCGAGTAAAACATGAAGGGTGAACTGGACTCTTGAATGGGGGAGTTTAGCAGCTCCCGACCGCACCGGCGAGGGTCACTGTGGAGTTGCTTTGAGGTTTGCCTTTGTGCCGCTGACCTCCTCGTCTTCTGCCTCCAGACTTTGGCTTCAAGGAGAAACGAGAAAGGAAGTTATAAGATGATTGTTGACCTGGAAAACTTTACACTTGATCCTGCTATGGCAAGATCTACCACTTTATACTGTAGCAGTATAAAATAATACTATAAAATATATAATAGTAATAATAAGCAGCACAACAGAATAATTACACAGTAAGTACATGTAGTTTATAGGGTTAATACAGTTAATGAAACCTAAAACTAAAACCATTAATTGAAATTAAATATAAAAAAAAACAACTTTAACATTTTATTTCAGCTAGTTGCTAAGGCAACATTTCTTTTTCATTTCAGATTAAATTGATGTACCAAAAGGACTAAAACTGAAATAAAAATGATAAAAACATTTCAAAAAATTAAATAAAATAAAAAAAATAAACAATATAATTCATAACATTTTAACTAAAATGTAAATAAAAACTTAAAATACAAAATTAAAACTACTTCAAAATATTAATAAAAACTAGATTATTTCATACTAAAATAACAACGGTAGTTCTTCATTAATAAATATTAATATATTTGATTACTGATAAATATTAACAAATATTTGATTTGCAAATATAACTGCACATTTTAATTTTCCATGCAGTTTAAAAAAAAAAAAAAAAAAAATACAGAAAATTTAGAATTTTGTTCATTTGAATTGTAGCTGGATCTTTTGAGTGAATTTAAATATTTAAATTGAAATGTTTCAACCTTTATGATGGTATTCAGAAATTCAAAATTTTCCACAGCTGAAATTTTATAATATTTTTAATTTAACTTTGCCTCTAAAAAATTCAGACCGAAAAAAAAAAAAATGCAAATCTTTAAAATACAACACATAATCTTTAATTTGTTACATGTACAATTATTTTTTTTAAATGCCTGAAATTCAAATTTCAACAAAATTCAAATAAAAATTTAATAAATTAGTTTTCCAAATATTCATCCATCTGTCATTGTCAGCCAAACAGATCACTGTAACATTGCCCAAGAAAATTAGAACCATCACCCAAAATACCAGTAATCTGTACCTAAATGCACAGTTATAGGAACACTATAGTGTTCATTATCTTGTGTACTGAGACAACTCCCAAACTAGCAAGAATTAAACACGACAGCCACTTGGTCACAAGCTTCACTCATTTCCATGCCACAGTATCATTTGGGTAAAAGATGCATCATGCACTGTGCTTTCAGGATGTTGAGACTCTATAAACAGCACAGTTCCTGTGAGGAGGTAATTAGCAGTCTTGGGAATGAGTGAGTCACTTGCTGTCCTTTGTTTTACCTTGTTCTCTTTGTTTTGGGGGTCTTCCTCCATTTCTGTCTGAAGCAGTAAGAAGTGTGAAACAAAAAGGTAAACGAAAGCAAAATGGAGCAGGGGTGAAATGAAAGCACAGGTGAAGAAAAGCAACATAACAGCACGATGTAGATGAAGAAAAGTAAATATTTCATGTGAGAATCAAAGGGAAAATAAAAACAGGTGGAGTGAAGGGGAAAAAGTGATAGAAAGCTATTAGACCGGACAGATCAGACAAAACACAGCAGGAAGACAAATTGCCAGTACTTATAAAGCTGAGCATAACACACATCTTATATTTAGTATTCTTCCCCTCATCTGTTGTTATTACCTGTTGTAGTACACTTTGCTGAGCAGCTGGCGATCCTGTGCTAGCGCTCTCCTCATTGGATGGGGCCACTCCATCCTCTCTTCTAGCCGGGGCTTTCTTTGTTGACTGCATCTTGATTTGCGGAGGTTTAGAGTTTGACGGCTGATTATTTGTTGACAGGAGCAACTATAAGACAAAAGAACAAAAGTGATCAACTGTTGGCTGAAAAATACTGCAACACGTCCATGCATTCGGTTGTAAGTCTTATTCTCCATGAAGCTGACCTTCGTGATGGTGCCCACAGCTTTAGTTCTTCCCTCTCTGAACACGAGCCTCTGGTCTATGTGCAGGTACTCTGGGGTTTTAATGAAGCGGAAGTGTACGGTAGCTTTGTCTCCTGTGCGTAAGCAGTCTCTGGTCATAGAGAGGATAGTGGCTGTTTGCCTGATGCTACCGCAGTGCACTGTGGGAAGGAAGAGACAAGTGAGAGAAACGGTTAGAGACAAATCTCACATATTTGCATTTAGAAGCGTGCAAGTGCATGTATCTCACCCATTGCTTGATATCTAGGCGAGATGGTCGTCGGGTGATGTAAAACTAGTATCTCAGCCTCAAACTCCCAGTAAGCCTGCGGGTTTAATCGTGGTGACACCATGACCATGCCCTTCCTTATTGATGAGCGCTTGATCTAAAGGAGGGAAATGAGGAGAAATATTGTAATGAACAGCAAGATATATGAGATCCAGTTCATGAACAAATGATTCAGAACCAGGTGTCAGTCAGAAAGATACACTGAACGATTTACTGACTGAGCGAATCTGATTTAGAGTAAATCGCTTGCAACTGTTTCTCCTACTGAACTGATTATTTAGTTATGTCCGATTTAAAATTAATCAGGAACTGTTAGTTGTAATTAATAATACATATTCACAACATTTAGCAGTGAACTCCAACTGTGAATTTAACAGTATGTGTTTCCAAACAGGTAGAAATATTCTTAATAATATTAATAATAAACTCATGAACTGCCTTTGTTTTTTTATTTTGCACTCTTCTCTGAGGTCCACTTATAATGTTATCAAGATTTGTACATCAAAAACATCATAATTTTGTAGTAATAGGCTATTTTCTGTCCTGTGTTAACCTCCTCTGTTTGAATAGGCGTGGTGGATTGTGGACTCAGAAGTAAACACCCACTGTTATGACTGGCTAATAGTTGTGTATGTTTGACAGTCTACATCCTTCACAGACGGACGCTGCTGTGTTTCAGGTCAAAAACGTATAAATACTCAGTACATATCAAATGATCTGTTTAACAGACAAAGCAATAGTGATCACATAATGAAAACAGTTACTCACATTTGTGTGGTGCGATATCGGATCCAATATAACTTAAACAGCACAGCACTGTATTTCAGTTTCAATCTTTCTGAAAATCCTGCGTCAAATTGTGCTTTGTTTGTAAACGAATCTGCGGTAAAATGAAGTGAACAAAGGACCGAGTTCTTACTGACAAGGTCTGGAACATCATTAAAAATAAAGTTCATCAAATAAAGTGTATTGTTTGGTTTCTGCGTAGGTTTCTTTTCATTTACCTACTAAGTGCATTAATCAGTGGGCGGGGCAAAACAGACAGTGATGTAGAAGCAGGCGTTGATCATCTTCTGTGGAGGCGGCGTTTTTAAGTCCAAAGTATAGCCTACTTTACTTTTTATGCGTACGCAGGGGACAGCGTACGTGACGTGAATTTCGTCATCAGAACAGTATGCGCGTAAATTTCCATCACGTGCGTGCTTCCACATGGAGCAGCATTTACAACACAGAGCCGTATTCACTGACAAGCTGCGCAATACCACGTTCATAATCGCGCAAGTTTTGCACAGCTTGTCAGTGAATACAGCTCTGCGTAGTAAATGCTCCATGTGGAAGCACGCACGTGATGGAAATTTACCGCTGATTACAGAACCGGCTTTACTGACTAGATGCGCATTAAATATCGCATGCGATTTATCATGTAGCCCTAACTCACACCACCCAATTTTTGTCGCACATGCGCATTGAAGTTATTCTGCAGTAATCAGTTTTTTCCACAAGGTGGCAACACTGTCCCGGGCTGTTGTTTCACAGTAGAAAACAAAACTAGAGAGACGGAACAACAAAATACCGCAGACTGCAACAACAACAGATGGTCGCATTGACAAACGCTTGTGTGCGAGAAAGAGGGTATGAGACAGCTCAGCTTTGGGTTAAAAGAATTAAAAAAAAATATTTGTTATCGGTCATAACTTAACAGGGAAAAATAGAACAGACACTGGACATGGATGAAGCTTTCTAGAGCGCATGTGTCGACTGCCCGCATTCAAGCACATCAAATGGAGTATACTTTGAAAGGCTATGCGTTTGACTGTACGCATACGCTAGCGTACAAAAACAAAGTATACTTTGGGCTTTAGCCACACTATTACGTCATAAAGTTGCACATTCCAAACACTGTCGGTTTGGCAGATTGGCTTAAATAGAAGCTGTTTTTTGACTAACGAGAAAGTTTTGAGTTCTGAAACTTACAAAATGTTTTTAAAGCACAATAACCTCTTATATATCAAAAGATCAAGGGAATTTTGATTTCTCATGACCCCTTTAATTCCATTTAGTTTGGAACCCACACCACATACCTTCTTCAGAGCAAAAGAGGCTGTCTGTCCACCGCGGACCTCTTTCACAGGCATCCTCTTGCGGTGAATGGATTTGACAGTGATGGAGAGGAAAGCACCCAAAGGGTCTGGTCCAAGAAGCAAAGTGTCATTGAGTCGAATCAGCCCTCGTAACGTGGTCCCAGACACTACTGTTCCTACACCCTGGCCAAAAAAAACTGGACTGTTGAGAGAGGGGACACATATAAATATGCAAACGGAGACAGACAGCGTGCTTACTGGTACTGAATAGGTGTCGTCTATCTGGAACTCGGCAGGCTCGTGGTCTTTGAATGAGCTTCTGGAGGAGAGCAGGTTCAGGAACATCTTCAGCAGGTCCATGTTTTCTCCTGTGACGTTAGAGATCTGGAAGATGGGGCATATTCTACAAAAACAAATATATGTGAGCCTGGAGAATAATTTGGTTAAAAGTCAGCAGGTAAGCAAAAAGACGTGTATTTTGGGGCATTACCTCTCAGAACTGAAATTGGATGCTGTGACGATGACATCATCTTTGTTCTGGACTAGGACAGGGATCTTTCTGCATCCTGGAGACTTTAATATCTTCTGCAGTAGCTTCAAGGTCTCTGAAAAGACAGTGTTACATTAGTGTTCATTAGTATTGCACTGCCTACTTTCCATGATTTATAGTCAATTAAGCAATGGCATTATTAGGGTTCACCTTGAAGAATATTAGCTGGACACATGTCAATCTTAGTAACCACCACAAAGACAGGAACATTGAGAGCTAATGCCAAACCCAGGTGCTCTTTGGTCATGCCAACAATTCCCGCATTACTTCCAATCTGTCCAAGAGAGAGAGATGGAGTAAATTTAAAGATGTCAACAATCATTAGCGCACTCTGTTTCAAACCTTTGGCAGCACTTTAAGGTCTCATAAATGTGCTTCCAGCATGAAGTTTGGTCCAAAATTATGCCACATTTTAGTCCAAATTCACATCTGAAGGAAATGTCAATTACAAATGTATTTTAGTCAGAACTAAAAATGAATTAAAATGGACTATTTTAATCAGCATTTGTTGTGCTTGTTAGAATATTGAGTTCTTAGCAAAGCAACATGCTAATGACAGACTATTAAAAACCAATTGTGAGCAAAAGTGAGTCATTTCTCATGTGGCTCACTCATACTATTTATGCAATGCAAGTGTGTGAGTGGCTGTTTTACGGCTCAGTGCTCATGAAGAATGTTTATGAAGTTTCATTTGGTTAGGATGCTGCCACTGAAGAAAACAAAGTTGCCTATGAAGACATCGAGGTAGCTCACAAGATTTTTCCCCCTCCTTACCATCAGCATGCAGAAATCAGGCAGATGGCCGGTCATTCCAAACACAGTTGTCTTCAGGTACTTCTCATGGCCAGCAAGGTCAATAAAGGTAATGACTTTTGAAGACTTCTCGCAGATCTTGGTCCAATCCAGGCTGCCTCCGTGACTGTCAGGTTTGTTGACTACCTGACCTTCTTGATCAAATCCCAGGATGTCATTGCCCACGCTGCTGGTGCGGCCACTCTCCATTTCATGCTTGTGCCTGAAGAGCTTCTGTCGTGCAAAGCCACGTCCGTTATCCAGCTCTCCGTGAGTCAGCACACCCAGCAGAGTGCTCTTACCTGCGTCCACATTCCCCACTACAGCCACCCTGAGGAAAACACCATCATGACTTTGAGTTAGTAATGCAAAATGGCTACAGTCAATAAGGTAAAAGTTTCTTGGAACTTGGAAGACATATTAAAGATGCCCCTTTAATACAACAGAACATGAATCATATGAATCACTGATATGCTACACTACCGTTCAAAAGTTTGGTGTTTGTAAGTTTTTAAACTTGTTTTTGAAAGACATTTCTTATGCTCACCAAGGCTGTGTTTATTTGATCAGAACTGTAAAACATTACAGTGAAATATTACTTTATTTATAATTATATTAATTTACTATTTTTAAAAACTGTTTCCTATTTGAATATATCTTAAAATATAATTTATTCCTATCATAGCAAAGCAGCCATTATTCCAGTCTTCAGTGTCACATGATCCTTCAGAAATCATTCTAATATTCTGATTTGCTGCCTAAGAACCATTTCATATTATTATCAATGCTGAAAACAGTTGTGATGCTTAATATTGTGAAAACCATGATAAAATTCCTTGATGAATAGAAAGTTCAAAAGAACTATGTTTATTTGAAATGGAAATCTTTAGTAACATTATAAATGTATTTACTGTGACGTTCTATCAATTTAAAGAGATAGTTCACCCAAAAAATAAAAATTGTCATTAATTACTCACCCTCATGTCGTTCCAAACCCGTAAGACAAAGCGAAGCGAAGGCTCATCTTTAGAACACAAATTAAGATATTTTTGATGAAATCAGAGAGCTTTCTGACCCTGCATAGACAGCAATGCAAATACCACGTTCAAGGCCCAGAAACATAATAAGGACATCGTTAAAATAGTCCATGTGACATCAGTGATTCAACCTTAATTTTATGAAGCTACAAGAATACTTTTTGTGCGGAAAGAAAACAAAAATAACTTTATTCAACAATTTCTTCTCTTCGACACACATTCATGAGAGTGCAACAAGACACGGACTATTTTAATGATGTCCTTCCTAAGTACCTTTCTGTGCCTTGAACGTGTCATTTGCGTTGTTGTCTATGCAGGGTCAGAAAGCTCTTGGATTTCATCAAAAATACCTTAATTTGTGTTCTGAAGATGAACGAAGGTCTTACGGGTTTGGAACGACATGAGGATGAGTAATTAATGAGAGAATTTTCATTTTTGGGTGAACTATCCCTTTAATGTCTCCTTAAATACAAAAAAGTTTGGATTAACTTTGCTTGCTCTTTTGCATTGTCAACATTCAATGCATGGAAAATAGCAGCCTGGACATTCTCCTAAACACCTCATTTTATGATCCACAAAAAGAAGTATATGATGTTTGAGCAACCACAGCCCCTTTCACACCGCTTTATTTCCAGAACTAAAAGTACAGTACTAAAGTACTGGGACGATTTTGCGTGAACTATTTCCCAGTACCATTTAAAGGGTTGCATTCGCACCGACAGTGGGTACTAGGATACAGGACTACAGTAGACGCAAATACCTTAATGTTGCGTTTTGTTCCTTCGAATTCCAACTGGATTTCCTCCGTTCAAAAGTGGCTGCACTTCAGCGTCCGTCCATCTATCGCTGTTCTCCATTCTTGCGAAATATAAGTTGATACAATGTTTACACAGTATGTGTTTACACAGCGTTTTAAAATCATGGCGGGTGAAGGCGTTTTCGTACGTGTTTAACCAATCAGCGTACACTTACGTCACGATAGTTCCTATGGAACTGTTTTAGACCCTACTCTGAAGTAGGAGCTAATTTAGTTCCTCCAAACGGAGTTCCGGGAACTAAAACAGTTCCTAGTTCCCGCGGTGCGAACACGCCAAAAAGTGGGTAGTTCCACAATTAGTTCGGGTACTATGAAAAGGTTCCTGCGGTGCGAAAGGGCCTCATGAGTACATGAGACCAAGTGACCATTTTAGTTAAACTGAACTGTCACTTTGATTGCAGAAAAAGCCCATTTCCTCACTCACCTAACCTCCAGGAAGTCAGCTTCTCCCACCCGACGGCGAATAAGGTAATCTCTGACCTGGCCGCCAGCTTCGGTACGCTCTCTCAACAGGATGAGGTCTGCCTCTATCTGCTCACACATGGACCTAACAGTGGCCACAGACGCCTGCATATCACTCTCATTCAAACCATAGTCTCCTCCATCTGAAAAAGTGAGAGAGACAAGCTGGTGGGTATTCATAAAAAAATAAATTGAGTCTCAAGGCTCTCATCTCAGTTTCTCACCTGAACCCACCCCCAAGACATAGATGGTCTCCCCGCAGCCCTCGTCCATCCTCTCACGCAGTTGCCGTAGTAGTAAGTCATACTGTTCCCCATTGGGACTGACCAGGGCTAGCTATGATACATAAGAGACACGATTCTTATTAAACACAGAATGACTGTGGAACAACATTCCTTCTGTTTGTTTTGTTACAGTCATAAATGCGGTGCAAAGGCTCAGTCTGACTCAACACCAGTGTAAAAAAAAAAGAAAAAAAAAGAACAAAGTCATCAATGGACTTGAAGAACAGAGTTGCCTGACTTTACTGCATGTTACATCAGTTGTTATGAGGAGTAATGTTACACAAGCAGAAGTGGCGAAGCCTCATGCAAAACAGTGCTCAGCTCCAGCCATACAAAAACAGATCCTCCCCTCAGTCTGAAACTGTTTAATGAATGATTAGAAGGCAGCTGCCACAGCAGAAAACATCAACAGTCATCTGCTCTGGTTCCCACGTCCATCAAGGTTGAGCACTGGTGGATATGTACACCTAAACTAGTTTATGAATAGCTGACGTGTCAAGCCAGGTCGTGCGGTGACATGCTACACATCTTCTAAAACTATTTAAGATGCATTATATTTAAACAAGAATTAGAAAAATGTCATGTAATTATAGTACCTCATAATAACTGAAAGACTACATGGAATATCTATACTTCTGTACTAACTATTAGGCATTAGGTACTAGTACTTATTTCTCAGCTATTAGTAACCAAGCCAGTAATTATTAATACACACAAACACATACAAATATACTGTATGGTAACATTTTTCATCTCACTAATCATTTGTCATGATTAGTCAGAAGGGTTCAGACTGAGACATCAGAGTTCAATTAAAAATATTACTAGAAAGATTCAAATTGCTTCTAGTATCAACTGGAATGCACACTAGCATCAAAAACAAGGGAAACGGTAATAAATACTTTTTAATAGTTGCTAGTAACTAGTAACTAAGAAATAGGTTCCAGAACTAATAAATAGTTATTAGTAAACCTGGAATAGGCGCCAAAAACAAATTCATACTATTTGGTATAAATGGTGTATATGTGAAATACAGAACCTAAATTAGTAGTTACTTGTACATAATAAATAGTTACTAGTGATAATAAAATGAATGCTAGTTACTACTGCATTACTTAGTAGTATTTAAAAAAGTAATATAAACATTAAAATAGATACTAGTTTATGTTCACAGTGTTCATATTCAGAGGTAAGCTTGTGAGGTTGATTTTTTTTTTTTTTTTTTTTTTGAGGTAGATTTAATTTTTATATTTTCCAATTTCGTTTTATTTTAGTTACATTTTTTTGTAATTTTGTTGTATGTTTTTTGTCATTTGTATGTCTCTTTGTTATTCATTGTTTACATGGTGTTAAAACTTTGGGACCGTAAACAAAAAAAGTTATCAATTCATGAAATGGACTTCCTCATTCTCTGATCTATTGGTCTTCTCGGTGTTTCCCTCCTTGTAAAGGGAAATCCCTCTGTGTTGCGCTGATATTTCATCAGGTTTTGTGCTGAGGTTGTCATTTTTTCACTAACGTAACTGATAATGTCCGTATTTCATTCATTGGAATTAATGCAGATTTGCAGTCAATAATCAGCTTGCTTTACAGCTAAACCCCACACAGATGGATAAATCAGAAAGCCATATTATAATACTGCACTATGACAGGAGAATATGATACAGACAATAAGAAAATTGTTAAAAAATATCGCTGAAGATAGCCGGGTTAGCTTAGGATAGGTTTACAGATACAAACACTCAGTGGTCAGCTCGTAAAACAGTGAAAATCTCAAAACTGTAATGAAAATCAGATAACATGATTAAAACTGTCAGTTCAAAATTACAACGTGTAGTCATGTTACTAATAATATAATTTTTGTAAACGCATTAATTTCCTACGACTACGCTGACTCTGTTTGAGGCCTACCTTGCTGGAGAAGTCAATGCCGAGATCCACGGCCTCGCCGTTGAACATCTCCCCGTCTTCGAAGCACTCCGCCCCGTCGTCCTCGCCGTATCCCCGCGCTGGAGCAAACATGCTAGCGGGGACTACAGACTCTGGTAACCCTATGGCTCCGGGATTAAAACCCGGATCCGTTGTCGTTGCTGATGCCATCTCTGGGGCAGCCGTTTTTAAAATCTAGCTAAAACAACTTTAAAACGATGCGGATTTTGGGGGAACAATTGTAAGCTGATACAGCACAAACACATTCAGACTGTAACGCCGCTCGCCACTAGGCTAAAACCACCTGCGCCGAGATAAACAAGTATCGCTACATATTACTGGTATCACAATAACAAGTTAAGCTGATAATAGCGTACACCAAAGTCTGACAATCTGTCACTGTGCACGTTTAAGTGTTAGTTTAAAAATGTTTAGAAAATGAGTCATGTGTGGGGTTTTTCCTCATGAATTATTGATTAGCGGTCCTGGCCAATCATTTTCACCAGAACCCTAATCACGTGTGTTATTATCCAATGAAAGTTCGTGGCCGGTGCATGTCTTTACTAATAAAATATAATTACAATGCAAATGATGCAACATTTAGTTGTAAAGTCGCAAGGTTTGTTTCGGTACATACTTCGGTACAACAACAAAAAAATAAAAAAAAAAATAAAAAAAAAACATTCATCTTAAATAAATAAATAAGAGTCAGACTCTAATAATAATAATAATGGATATAGGTATGCTATTTCAAAACGAGTGAGTAGAACATGGACATTTTAGCTGACCGTCTTCATCACGCAACTGTGTAGCAACTCTGAAACCACGTGCTACAACAAAACGTGTAACGAGAATATTATACATAAAGAGTCACCAGATTAGTTTGCGTGTGTGATCTAATTGAACGAAATTAGCAAAAATCTGAATGATGTTGAGTCAGGCCAACAAGCCAGGTAACAATATGTTATTTCACCCCTTTCAGAAGGTATTTAATTCTCATTTGTTCATCTGATATAATGAAGTAATGTAAGTAAATGTAAGTATTGTACTGTATAATGTTTATTGTATAAGTACTGTATTTGTGATGAAATACTGGCAGGATCATTGAAATCACTTTAGGTTTCTGGACCTATAAAGGCAACGTGTTAAATGATTGAATCTTGGCTGCATTGTAGAGCAGACATGTGACACAAGTCAATAGAACAAAAGCAAAAATGTAAAAAAAAAATTCTTGAGCCTGAATTTAAAGTCAAGAAGTACTAGCAATTGGACTGTAATCAAGAGAGTTCATCTGAATCCCTTTAACCTAAAATCTTTACTTGAAGAACCCTCTAAGATTTAAAGTTAATATTTCAAAAATGTAACATCATATTCATTTTCACAGTTCTCTTATATCAATTAACAGTCACATGACGAGCAGGTAAACATGTAAGCTTAGTTTTTTTTTTTATTAAGAAATTTTAATAAACTATTCATTTTTATTGGGTTTATATATATATATATATATATATATATATATATATATATATATATATATATATATATATATATATATATATATATATCATTCATTAGCTTTTTAACTCACAAACCCCCACAGCAGGTGTGGGAAGTCCAGTCTGAATCTGAAAAAAAAATGGCAGCGTCTTTAGTAGTTATCCAGGTCTCAACGAGCCAAGAAGCAAAGTGACACACTTTAGCACAGGCAGAATTTACGGGCTGGTGAGGTGCTCTAGTGGTCCTCCAAAAAACAAAAAGCAAGCAACCCAACCAGAACAATGGACAGAACAATATCATGTCTGACACAAAGAGTTAAAAGTGCTCTGTCAGCATAGTTGTTAGCCATTAGTGTGCAACTTTTTAATGGAGCCCTAAACTTATCATTTAGTCTTTTCCCTACAATCCAAGCAAGAAATGTTTGTTAGTTCTTAAACTAAAACAAAAAATTCAAATTTAAGAAAATGAGATTAATTTCAGAAGTCAATAGCTCTCAGAATCAATGTAATTTCAGGTATAGATCACTAAATTTTGTGGTTCCAAGTCTGGGACAGTGTTTATTTCACATGTCTCAAAAGACAAAGCATGCCAAAGTTACATGAAATGTACAAATAAGGACATTGAATTATTAGGATCCTTCAACTGTGCTGCATTTCAGTCATTTGACCAGCAGATGGCGAAAAAGGAGTAAAAGTAGTCTAATTTGATGATGTAAACAATCTTCACTGGTAGACTTGCAGGTAACTCTAGTAGCCCCTCACTGCAGAACAAAGATCCAGGGGGCGGGTTGGATCCACACCTAGGGGGTGGAGATGGTAGGTTTAGGGGTGGAGATGGGTGGGTTTAGGGATCAGGGGGTGGAGACGGGTGGGTTTAGGTATATGTAAGGTGGGTGGAGTTGGATCTGGATCTGACCTCGACCCCTGGATCGTGAAGCTCTTGACGTGAGATACATGTATCCCAGGCCACCTGTGCATCCATGCACCACTTCTGTATTATTTTAAGAGAAAAGTCTTTGACAATAGTTTTGAAAACGTTAAAAACATTTTAAAATATTTTTAAAAAGATTAGAATTCTTCTAAAGGTGTAACACAAGCACGAGCTATTACTAATGTAAAAAGTAAATGTAAAGAAAAAGTTTTCTTATTGAAGTCACACTTAACATAAAAATAGAGTTGCCTGCAAGCTCGTTTGTACAGTACTGATGGTGACATTCAGAGGAGGGTCATTTTCTCTTGTGTATCTCATTGGGCATATGTTTATGCACTGCCCAACGCGCATGAAGACAATCCAGACCACAACATACTGCCAGTAAGGATGCGATCCCTCGTCCTCTGCATCTCGTTTGCACTCCAGTGCTTCGTTCTCCAAAGCGCATCAGAGTATTCTTCCAAATCCGAGCTGGAATACGAATTCGGTGACTATCGCGGCAAGTTCTGCATCGACGATCAAGGTTTTGTTTATAGCATCGGAGAGGTTTATTATCCGAGCTCCACAGCGTGTCCCTGCACCTGCACAGAAGATGGACCCGTGTGTGTCAGACCCAAGTGCCCGCGAATACACCCGAGATGCACGCGCATCAAATACAAGTCCTGCTGTCCCGTGTGTGAAGCTGTCAGCAAAGTTTGTGTGTACTGGGGCAAAACTTACAGAATGCTGGAGGAATTTAGGGTGAGTCAGCGGAAGCTGTAAATTACATTTGACATATCTGCATGGATATTATAATGATAGTAATGTTTCGTTGTGATTTTTCCCCCCACTAATTTTCTTAGGTTTATCACAGCAATGCAAAAATTACAATATGTAATGAAGACCTTTTTCATTGTTTTGTTTTATCACAACACTCACGCTTCAGGAAATGTATTGACTAAGTTTCAAATTGGGACATCCTAAAATTGCATGATAATTATCTAATATCTGTGTTTTGTTTGTGGGACAAAACCTTACATTTATCAGATACTTTTACAAAACATATTCTACAGTATGGAACAAAACAGGCCACACGCTCAGAAAAAAAAGGTACAAAGCGGTCACTGGTGCAATACCCTAAGTTACAAAATCTAAAAGGTAGGCTACATCTTATTTACCCTTAATATACATGTTAGTACTTTATCCATTCAGAGTCGTTGATCTAAGTTTGGATGCAATCGCCTGTTACCATTGACAGTATGGGGGTTTTCCCTGGCCTATTAATCAAAATGTCATCAGTGAAGTTGTATGATCCAGAGTGATTCTTTGTTCCTGCTTTAAACAGGTGTCTCCCTGTGAGCGTTGCCGGTGTGAAGTCAACAGAGAAGTTTACTGCACCATATCCGGCTGCCCTGCCTTACATTGTGTGAATCCTGTGTATGAACCTAACCATTGCTGTCCTGTGTGTAAAAGTGGTGAGAGTTTTTACACACGCAACACCTCACATGCATGTATGTCCCATCCAACTGTAACGTAATGTTTTAAGAAACACCTGCATCTGTTAAGACCTATTTATGTTTTTAGAGGCCTGTCAGGTTGTGTTTTGAGGATCAGTGAGGACGTTACATTGATGATGTGGAGCCCTCACCTCTTGTTTTTGATTGATTTCTTCTTGATTAGTGCATAGTTTATGATGATGTCATGGAAAAATAATGATGCAGTGGAATTGTTTGATGGATTGCTTACTACCATGCCGTCTATAATTAGGAACTAGTTCACGGCATGCTGGGATGGCGCAGGCACTATGGGGCATTGGGCCATCCCTGACAACAGAAGGCATGAGGTGGACAGATTGTGCGTGATAGTTTGTGTATGTAATGTTTATATAGAATCGGGTAAGTAATGTGTACAGATTTCAAAACAAAAAATACTGTATATACAAAATTTGTGTGTATATACCTGTCAATTTATATTTGAGATCAATCATTCAATAGACAATAGTGGTTAAAGGCTTAGTTCACCCAAAAATGAAAATTTTGTCATAATTTACTCAACCTCATGTTGTTCCAAACCTGCGTGACTTTATTATTCTGGAGAAAACAAAAGAAGATATTTGGAAATATTAATTTTGAAAAACAATGTTGCTTTGGACCTCACTGACTTTTAATACATGAGCAAAAACAGTCTTGTTTTGCGTTCCACAGAACATAGAAAGTCATTCAGGTTTGTAATGACATTTAGATGAGTAAATGATGACAGAATTTGCATTTTTGGGTGAACTATTCCTATAGAGAAGCTATAATTCTAACCAAATACTGAGCTTCGTGTCTTTTTTTCATAGGGCCAAACTGCTTTGCTGGAAATCGCGTGATCTCAGCTGGAGAACGTGTTGAGATTGATGAGCGGACGGTGTGTTTCTGCACTTACCGGGACGGAACGTGGCAGACGCACCCTCACGCTACCTGTGAGGAGCGCCAACGAGCAGACAATGAAGCCACTGACTCCGTCAACACATCCAGACAGATGGAGGAGCAGGAGACGGAGACAGAGAAAGAGAAAGAGAGAGTGTTCTCGCCCAGGCTGGATGCCATCCCGTGAAGCGAAGTGTGCCTGGCACCAGCTCTCCTGACAGGCAGGAGGGGATGCAGAGCACCATGCAGGTGTCTGTTCCCAGGGTATACACAACCTGCGCTGGGATAACTGCCAGTGCTGACCTCTTTAGCCAACCTCACCGCCCCCTCCCATCCTGACCCAGATCGACAACCCACTGACAAGCAACATGCACTAATAAAATGTTCCATTTTTATACATGGTACACTTGTTGTTCAGAAATTAGGGATCAGTATGATTTAAAATAAATACTTTTATGCAGCAAGGTCACATTAAAATGATCAAAAGTGACACTAAAGACATTAACAACTTTTTATTCATAAATGAATCCTGAAAATGTATCACAGTTTCTTAAGAACCAAATCAGCACATTAGAATGATTTCTGAAGGATCATGTGACACTGAAGACTGGAGTAATGATCCTAAAAATTCAACTTTGCCATCACAGGAATAAATTACATTTTAAAATATGTTAAAATAGAAAGCAGTTATTTTAAATTGTAGTAATATTTCACAATATTAAAGTATTTGTGATCAAATAAATGCAGCCTTGGTGAGCATAAAAGACTTCTTTCAAAAACATAAAAAAAATCTAACCAACCCCGAAGTTCTTAATGGTAGTGTAAATATGTTTATATTACTGTATATCATGTTGTCTACTTCTTACTAAGAGGCTGTTATGCAGCATTATATTTAAATATGGAGCATTGTATTTTAAAAAAAGAAAAATGATTTCCCATTTTTCCATCTCATTTTTGTAGCATGTTGTGTTAATGGGCACATTACATACTTTTGAAGTATTGAATATTGTTTGATGTTTAAATGATTTATTCCATGTCCAATATGATGTGTTAATTAACAACTTCAATGTTCATTCCAACAGGTAAATTTACAAAATATCATATTGTATTACATATAACCAGTAAAATGTTGTTCCCCATAAAGACAATCAACATATTTGCTTGTTTAGATGGGAAGTGGAGCATGCATTAAGAAACACACATTTTCAAAGGGCTGGTCAAATGGAAACATATAATTTAAGTAATAAAATAATCTCAGGTTTGTGTATTTTCTCCTTGTCTCATTATTTAAAAATCTGAATCATTGCATATTTGATTTTAACAATTTCAACAGACATTTTCTTCAACACAGCTAATTTACAAAATGCATGTAAACATAATGGCAACACTGTCTTTATGAATTACAAACATATGAACAATTTTTTTCTGAATTTAAATTTTGACAATGTAATGTCATCATCTGCAACTGCGAGTCAAGATTCTGAAGCATTCATTTCAATCCCAAATATGTTTATGTATAGCTAAAATATAGTGGGGTTTGTACATCAGGCCTATTTCACTTCATTATTTTCTAGTTTAATAACCTTTTTGTTCACAGATTATATTATTCATGTATGTTTGGCTATGTCCCTCTGATGGGAGCCACACTTGAGCCTCATGAACTCCTGATGATCATTTTTCAGTGTGTCAGACGTACAGGTCACTGTATATCTGCAATGTATTTGCTTTATTTGGATCTTAAGTTTGGATCTATAATTCTATTATTAGTAGCTAAAACTCACCATGAGTTACGAAAATGCATTAGCAAGGCATTCATACGCCTCACTAGGTGGCGATGTACGTATGATGGCGTTGAGGCGCGCGCCGGATGCTGCGAGAGCTGTGGTACGCGCACGATTATATCCCAGCATTCCTTTCTGTCTCTTCCTCTTTCCCTTTCAGCGACAATGTCTAAGAGAGGTAAGAAACACATATGAAAATCCAAAATCATCCTTAAAACGAGATACACTGAAACCCCCTAAAGGAATAAATGGCTTTAATTGATCATAGAGAGTTTATATTTTCGATATATTGACGCCAGTTGTCAAGTATATCGTAGATAAAAAAAATAGTTTAGTACATTTTCCGCTAGCGGTAGAAGCCATGTTTGCTAAGTACGCTGACCCAGTCTCGTGGAGACAGTAGTATGATGAATAAACACTTCATACACAAACTTTGTTGTGCGAAAGCAAGTTTTGGAAAACGGTTTCATGTTAACTGTCATGTAAAACAAGCAATGTGACTTTTAAGAGAACTAGACGTGTGAGCAGTGGACTGACAACATGCAGCGAAGCAGGCAGACACTGCTGGAGCTGGATCAGCTTGCTAGCGTAACGCTTATATTAGAGATTTTCAGCGGTTATACAACTGGGAAAACAGACTTGGGTTAATAGATTCTGAAGTAGTATTGTCCTCATAAATAATGTAATAACTGTATCAAGTGGAATCAGTCGGGTAGCAAATGTCAGTTCACTACTGTAACTCACAATCGTGTTGATAGCAATTAGATATTTGCAGATCTATAGGAACAGTTCGCCCTAAAATGAACACGTTGTTCCAAACAGTATGTTAGTGTGAGTGTATTTGTAGTTGGTATTTAAAGTCACTTCATTTCTTGTAGCTGGAGTCAATCATTTATAAATGCATTGTCACTTACTGGCTAGCTAAGCAAAAAGCAAATGTGACTGGCATGTTTTGGTGGATTTGCATTTTGGAAGTCTTAATGCATTTATTTTCTTGTTTAGGACGTGGTGGGTCATCAGGAGCCAAGTTCCGTATTTCACTGGGTCTCCCAGTGGGAGCGGTCATCAACTGCGCTGACAACACGGGTATGAGATCTGCTGGTATCTGGGCTTGTTATCCTTCTTAAAGCACTTGCTTTGTCTGTTCAGTGGCTGGGTGAGTCCTCAGTGAAGGAATAGTAAACCCCATTGCTTTTGGGTGAGATGGCAGTCGCCATGTGCTGTTAAATCTCAATACGTGATGGAACAAATGTGAGCTTGTTTTTGATGGCCCAGCTGTATGCCTGCCTAAATATAATATTACAGAATATACTAAGTTGTTTTTGCTCAGTTATTGATCTGTGGCTTTTCTCTCACTTAGGTGCCAAGAACCTGTACATCATATCCGTCAAAGGCATCAAGGGTCGTCTGAACAGGCTCCCCTCTGCTGGTGTGGGCGACATGGTCATGGCCACAGTGAAGAAAGGCAAGCCAGAGCTCAGGAAAAAGGGTGAGTGTTTGCAGAACCTGAATTATCACATTTCTGGACCCTGAGCTTTGTGCTGGTTATGAATCCAAATAACAGGCTTTGGCATAGAGATGTTTGAGTATTGCTGATCTGACTTAAAGGTCAAGTACAGGTGCATCTCAATAAATTAGAATGTCGTGGAAAAGTTCATTTATTTCAGTAATTCAACTCAATTTGTGAAACGCGAGTATTAAATTCAATGCACACAGACTGAAGTAGTTTAAGTCTTTGGTTCTTTTAATTGTGATGATTTTGGCTCACATTTAACAAAAACCCACCAATTCACTATCTCAACAAATTAGAATACTTCATAAGACCAATTAAAAAAAAAAAAAAAACATTTTTAGTGAATTGTTGGCCTTCTAGAAAGTATGTTCATTTGCTGTATATGTACTCAATACTTGGTAGGGGCTCCTTTTGCTTTAATTACTGCCTCAATTCAGCGTGGCATGGAGATGATCAGTTTGTGGCACTGCTGAGGTGGTATGGAAGCCCAGGTTTCTTTGACAGTGGCCTTCAGCTCATCTGCATTTTTTGGTCTCTTGTTTCTCATTTTCCTCTTGACAATACCCCATAGATTCTCTATGGGGTTCAGGTCTGGTGAGTTTGCTGGCCAGTCAAGCACACCAACACCATGGTCATTTAACCAACTTTTGGTGCTTTTGGCAGTGTGAGCAGGTGCCAAATCCTGCTGGAAAATGAAATCAGCATCTTTAAAAAGCTGGTCAGCAGAAGGAAGCATGAAGTGCTCCAAAATGTCTTGGTAAACTGGTGCAGTGACTTTGGTTTTCAAAAAACACAATGGACCAACACCAGCAGATGACATTGCACCCCAAATCATCACAGACTGTGGAAACATAACTCTGGACTTCAAGCAACTTGGGCTACGAGCTTCTCCACCCTTCCTCCAGACTCTAGGACCTTGGTTTCCAAATGAAATACAAAACTTGCTCTCATCTGAAAAGAGGACTTTGGACCACTGGGCAAGAGTCCAGTTCTTCTTCTCCTTAGCCCAGGTAAGACGCACAAGAGGAATATGACAGCTGTAGCCAAATTCCTTGACACGTCTGTGTGTGGTGGCTCTTGATGCCTTGACCCCAGCCTCAGTCCATTCCTTGTGAAGTTCACCCAAATTCTTGAATCGATTTTGCTTGACAATCCTCATAAGGCTGCGGTTCTCTTGGTTGGTTGTGCATCTTTTTCTTCCACACTTTTTCCTTCCACTCAACTTTCTGTTAACATGCTTGGATACAGCACTCTGTGAAAAGCCAGCTTCTTTGGCAATGAATGTTTGTGGCTTACCCTCCTTGTGAAGGGTGTCAATGATTGTCTTCTGGACAACTGTCAGATCAGCAGTCTTCCCCATGATTGTGTAGCCTAGTGAACCAAACTGAGAGATTTTGAAGGCTCAGGAAACCTTTGCAGGTGTTTTGAGTTGATTAGCTGATTGGCATGTCACCATATTCTAATTTGTTGAGATAGTGAATTGGTGGGTTTTTGTTAAATGTGAGCCAAAATCATCACAATTAAAAGAACCAAAGACTTAAACTACTTCAGTCTGTGTGCATTGAATTTCTTTAATACACGAGTTTCACAATTTGAGTTGAATTACTGAAATAAATGAACTTTTCCACGGCATTCTAATTTGAGATGCACATGTATATGTGCTTATACAGCTTTCTCCTTTTAATCTAGTGCACCCTGCGGTGGTGATACGACAGCGGAAGTCGTATCGGCGAAAAGATGGCGTGTTTCTATACTTTGAAGACAATGCAGGGGTCATAGTAAATAACAAAGGAGAAATGAAAGGTGAGCTATGAATATAAGATCTTGTTTTGTACCCTTCTTAAAGCACTTGCTTTGTCTGCTCAGTGGCTGGGTGAGTCGTCAATGAAGGCATAGTAAATCCCATTGCTTTTGGGTGAGATGGCAGTCGCCATGTGCTGTTAAATCTCAATCCGTGATGGAACATTTTCATCTCGAGACTTGTCATTTTAACTTAATGTTCTGGATTTTGCTAGGGGGGCAGTGCTAAATGGTATTATTTTTTTTTTTTTTTTTTTTTTTTTTTTTTTTTGTGGTCTTTTGTAGGCTCAGCTATCACAGGACCCGTAGCCAAGGAATGCGCAGACCTGTGGCCCAGGATTGCTTCCAATGCTGGTAGCATTGCTTGAGCGCAAATGTGGCTTGTCGTTTTCAATAAAATCCTCAAAAGTTTACATGTGTCACTGTCTGTTGATTCCAGGGAATTTTGTCTTGACACTGTAAAGTTAAAACTGCAATATTTTGAATTTGTGTTCAATACTGTTCAATGAATAAGTTATATTGGCTTGCTACGCTGGCATCTCTGTTATGTTTCTCCTCACTGTGTTGGTTAGATTTATTTGGCAGATAAGCAAGGAAGAAACATCTGCAGATATGAACAGAACTTGAATTTGCTGTAGTTATACTGATGCACGTATACTGTAAAGTGCAAGGTGAAACTGAATAAATATGCTGCTTAATGAATTTTCTAAATATGATTTTTTTTTTTTTCAAAAACATTTTTTAGTTGTGTAACAGACTGAGAGTGAGAAAGGTAAATAAATCACGATGTATTTTTATTTTTAAATGTAAAAACATTGTTAAATACAGAAATGAGCGAAACACTACATATTGTACATTGAGAGTTCTTAGCGTTTTTGTTTTATTTCATGTTCTTTTCTAATGTGTTTTTTTAATATAATGTATAAAATATATTATCAGCATAACTATTTGGGTAAAAAATTGAATAGGAATATTATTTTACATCAGCAGTTCTCAACCTTTTGACTTTTAATCTATGGACATTTATTACTCATTTTTTGAACAATTTCAGAATTCAAGAAGACTTAAAATCTGAATGTTATCTTTTTAAGCAATGAATTTAAGTGAGTTTCCTAGTTTGTAAATCATATTTTAAAATATATAAAATATTTTAAAATTTTATAGAGCTTGTCATAACTAAAAGTGTATATTATTTTTTTTTAAGATTCAAAGATCTTTTTTTTTCTCTCCTAATAGATTTGCATACGCAGGGTAAGAGTTGTGGAAGTGTACATAAGACAGAAAGCGTAAATTAAATTTGCATGCGCAAGAGAAGCTTTGTAAAGGTGTAAATCGCGTTTCAAGCGTAAGAAAAAAGTATTTGCAGCATTTTACTGTTACTCGTAAGTGTAATTCATGTATTGTGAAACTGCAGCTTCATGCTAACGCAAAATAAATATGATCTGCATTCTTCTGACTTCCATTTTTCCACGCTCACACTTTTGGCACGTTGTTTTCGATAAAATACGGTCAAAAGTACTGCAAGCCTGTGAACAGTGATTTGCAAGCGTTTAAAGAACTGCTAAACTTTTAAAGAACAGTTTCAAGAACTGCTAAACGGGTTGATTGCATAGAACCAATCTGTATGTGTAAAAAAAAATAAAAATAAAAAAACTGTAGCAAATGTCTAAATAACATGTGGGGCAAAAAGTTCCCGAAATAATCCGATATGTACAGCTCCGTCTTTCTTTTCTCTGCGTTTATAATTTTGGCACGTTTCTCATTCACTGAGTTTTGCAAGCGCGAGGGGGAGGGCGGGTCCACCACCTTCTTGTAGCCAATCAAATGAGGCTCTCGCTGACTCTCCATTTACTCTTATCTGATTGGTTCAATAAACACATCACACACCAAAACATTAATCTTCATTTAGTTCAGGATCGTTCTCGCTGACAGGATGATACTTTTAACGTACACATATATTAAAAATAAATAAATAAATAACAACTTAATTAAAACATGATACTTTATAAGTTGTGTACCATTAGGCTAGACTTCCATGTGTTCATACTGAATTGCGAGGTGTTAACATTATTGGATTGGTTTGGCTTTACATTGAAATTTCATTTATCATATAATCTGCATACACCATTGAGCTGATGTTAAACATTACAGTCAAAATGATGTTATGTGACAATGCTCAGCACTATAGTATCAGAGTGCTGTAATTGTAAAACCATTTTACTATAACAATAAAGCTACATAAATCTGAATTTGTCAGTTTTTTTTCAGACCATGTCTCTGTTTACGGTATTTAACACTCAGATGTATACTTCGAAAAGTCGGTATTGATTCTGATTACTATCATGTGACTGATCAAGCTATTATATGAAGTATGAGTAACAAAATGCTTTCTTTGTAGCCAGATTTGACTTACACAAAAACTTACACTTCAGATCAACATAAAAAAAAAAATCTTAATTTTAATAAAAAATTCAAGCAACTAATTATGTGGGAATCCAAAGTTCCAAGCCACTAGGGAACGTTCATATATAAAGCTAAACAGCCATCTAGTGGTTACATAATGGTATTACAGAGGATAAATGGTGAATAAGTTCACAATAAGAGATAATAAATATTTTAGTAATACTTCGTAAAATCCCCTTGAATTACAACAACGTTAAAGCAAAAAATATAATAAAATAAATAATAATAATAATAATAATAATTACTGTTGGTTCAATTATTGAACCAAATTTTAGTTTAAAAAAAAATCGAACCATCCCTGATCAGTAGACAGGTGAAATTATACATGTATACATTATACATGTAGTGCAGATACTAGACCATCTTTAAGTATAATCAAAATTACAATATTACATTAAACTAATATATCATATATAACCTGTTGAGGAAGAAAAGGATTCTACACAGCTCGAAATTCAGTATGAACACATAGCCTAATACACAACTTAGATATAAAGTATCATATTTTAATTAAGTTGTTATTTATTTATTTATTTATTTATTTATAATATATGTGTACGTTAAAAGTATCATCCTGTCAGTGAGAACGATCCTGAACTAAATGAAGATTAATGTTTTGGTGCGTGATGTGTTTATTGAACCAATCAGATAAGAGTAAATGGAGAGTCAGCGAGAGCCTCATTTGATTGGCTACAAGAAGGTGGTGGACCCGCCCTCCCCCTCGCACTTGCAAAACTCAGTGAATGAGAGAAACGTGCCAAAATTGTAGCGCAGAGAAAAGAAAGACGGAGCTGTACATATCGGATTATTTCGGGAACTTTTTGCCCCACATGCACAAGAAGTCATTTAGACATTTGCTACAGTTTTTTTTTTTTTTTTTTTTTTACACATACAGATTGGTTCTACGCATTCAATCCGTTTAGCAGTTCTTGAAACTGTTCTTTAAAAGTTTAGCAGTTCTTTAAACTTTAAACGCTTGCAAATCACTGTTCACAGGCTTGCAGTACTTTTGACCGTATTTTATCGAAAACAACGTGCCAAAAGTGTGAGCGTGGAAAAATGGAAGTCAGAAGAATGCAGATCATATTTATTTTGCGTTAGCATGAAGCTGCAGTTTCACAATACATGAATTACACTTACGAGTAACAGTAAAATGCTGCAAATACTTTTTTCTTACGCTTGAAACGCGATTTACACCTTTACAAAGCTTCTCTTGCGCATGCAAATTTAATTTACGCTTACTGTCTTATGTACACTTCCACAACTCTTACCCTGCGTATGCAAATCTATTAGGCACTAATTTACCTTCATAGCTTGCTTATTTTTATTTTCTGCTTTAGGAAAAAAAGTCCTAGATTTTCACACACTTCACATTTATGCATACTTGGTCACAATCGCTAGAGAGCGTGATTTCACCGCTGATGGGGACCACATATAAGTACTAACAACTAAGTACTATTAATATATGTAGAATTCTTTTATCTTTCTAGAACTAGTCACTGCGACTGCTAAGTTATTGCGGGTTTAAATGTAAATGGAAAGAAGTTGTCGTTTCCACATGCTCAGAGAACCCTTGAGCAGATATGTGCGTGCAGCATCAAAGCAGAACTTGTGTCTGGTGACAGAGGAAGGCAGTGGCGGATGGGGTCTGACTGACAGATATCAGTAGGCTGCTGTCGCACGGAGGTTTCCGGAGTTGTTCTTGAACGGTCTGTCATTCCATCGCGCAATGAAGGACCAAAACTACTCCGAAGAAGTTACAAAAATACTGGAGGAGGCCCCCTCCGCTCGCAAAGCACTTCTGGACAACTACAACAATTTATACAAAGTAGCGGAGTACTGCGAGACCAACTACCTGCAGGTAAAACACTCGAGCAGCTTCACATCCCACACACAGATTCAATCTGAGACCGGTAGAGAAATGATGAGCCTTGTAATATTCTAAACAAGAATTTCATTATTTAACAGCATAGTTAAGTGAAACTTCTGTGCATGGGGCGAAGAGTGCGGTTTTGCATTTCCATTGCGCTGCTTTTCTATTGTTTTTCCATGTAAACGCGCTAGACAGATGTGTTGGACGTCTTCGCAGCGTCTCACGCATGACATTGCGTTCTAAAAACGTGGTACTCAAGTTAAACTCAGTTAAACAGACACGTCTATGCAGAAATCAGTTTACAGTCAGTATGCAAACAGCCTACTCAAATGTGTTGTTAAAGGTAAATGCTATACAGTGTATTTATTTTCCTCAGGAGTGTTTGGGGTCCCTCATTACACTCTATAGACTTCTCTTTGTAAAACTACAGATTAAAAGAGCAGAACTTTTACAGTTTGATCTTACTTGCTCACACTCATGTTGCTATTCATGGTGTTCAATATAAATGTGCTGTTGTACAACATTCAGGAAGAAAGACATAACAAGTGAGAAGATGAAGCAAGACTGTCTTCCTTACAGTAGAGACGGTATCTGACTCGAATCTTGTGTGAGGTTAAGGTTTTTTCACTTTACATTTGCTCCCTACAAAGACAGCAAAACCAGAAACCAGCAAAACATATGTCTTAATGAAAATGTAAAAATGCTAAAAGGTCTGTCTGAGGAGTCGGCTTAAGCTTTAAAGTATATAGTTAATACCGTTGGCACAGTATAAAAACAATAGAAGTCAATGGAAAGAAAAACAACAAATGAAAATGACTGTGTGTAGCTACAAAAACACTTGTGTACTTGTACATAAAAAAGTTTGTTCCCTTTTCTTCTTGCTGCAGGATGTTAAGGTCATGTTTTACATGCAACACCATGACAGCTATTAATGTACATTAAGATAAAGTTGGTTGACACATGATTTCATATGTCGTGTGTTTAACGGTTTAATTAAAGGATGTTTCTATTTCAGCAGTCTGGAAATGACACCACTAAAGCCCTGGAGGAGACCAAGGCCTTCACTGCTCAGTCCTTGGCTAGTGTGGCCTATCAGATCAGCTCTATGGCCACCAATGTGCTCAAGCTTCTGGATGCACAGACCCTGCAGCTCCGCAAGATAGAGTCCTCCATCAACCAGATCGGACAGGTATCAGGCCCATTCCTCTTTGTCATTTAGGCAGACTGGAATATGCATTCAGATGTTACAGTCATTTTAATCAGTGTAAAGTAGTTCAGTCCTATCATGCTGATTCTGAAACTTTGCCGGCTCCACAATATCGTCTTTCATTTCATGAAAAATGGAAGTTGTCCTTCAGATACTCTGAATTTAACTGTTTTTTTTATGTGCTGGTTCCTTATTTCCCTTAGTAATTGAATACTGCTACAATTAATTTTAATTTTGCCATACGTCACCACCAAATATTTACCACATTGGCAGCTGGCTTTAAGTATGTGTTGTAGGTATGATAACACTTAAAAACTATATTTGCAGCATTTATATGAATTTCTTTGTATTTTCCATTTTAATTCTATTTTTTTTTTATTTTAGTTTCAAAGTACAATTCTGCATCCTAGGTATATCTTCCCCATAATAATAGGCACAGCCATTTGTAAATTTTATGGGTCTTGCTTCCAGTCTCATTCACTTCCAGCCAGGCCCGGCTCCACAATCAAATCACTGAGGGTGCTTCTTAAATTAGTGAGGGTGCTCTAACATATATATATATATATATATATATATATATATATATATATATATAAAACCCGTGCTGGCTAAATGAGTCGGAATGAGCATGGTCTAATTTTGAGCTAGACAAAAAAAAAAAAAAAAAAAAGTGAAAAATGTCAGTTTGGTCGAATTTGAGGTATTCACAAAATTTAGTTAATTAAACCCTCTTCTAGCGATCCCAATGCTCCAAACAGTAATTAAACATCTAAAATGAACTTTATTGTTTTCTGAGAGGAGTACCTTTTTCTCTGCTCACTTCTGGATTACTGCTGCTTCTCACCACGAGTAGGTCTATTGTTGCAAAGCACAGCATTCCAGCTTTGTGAATATTTATATCGAATTCTCGATGACATGAGTCCAAACCAGTGAAATGTGATTTTTAAACCCATGCTGATGAAAACAAAAGGATCGCACCGCTGACTGACATTCGCAAAGCGCGTACATAAGACGTGCCTTTCCGAGAGCGCGCGATCTCCCTATAAAGTATATTATTGCAAAATATGGCTTGCCAAGATTCACACAAACATAATGTTGTCTTACATGAACGTTTACTTAATGGTTGGGGGAAAGTCTGATGTGTAACATTATATTGGATCCGTGCATTAGGTCTTAATATAAATCCGTCTCAATGTTAATCAAACATTAAACGAAAAGACGGAATCTCTCGTTGCTCTTGAATAAACTACTGTTTATTTGCATTTTTGTGCTTGTTTTTAATAACAACGATAAAATAAAAAAATAACAATATTAATAATTATATAGTAATTATTTTAAAGAAAAGAATAGGAGGAAAATATGCAACGTTGCTTGGTGATTTTGGTTTGGAATCTTCAGAAAACTTAAACTCCATATTTCTCAGAATCAACTCTGCTGACTCTATCACCTTCAAACTCATCATTTGCTCAGTCATTTTTTTTTTTTTTGTATTTTTTTTTTGGTCGGATTCCAACCAATCATATATCATTTTGAAGGTTTTTCAATGGAGAATGTGGAAATAAAAAGAAATCATTTTTGAAAAATTGCTCATTACCGACTGGGGTCACACATAGGCTATAGGCAGAGGCGTCATGCCCATTCAAAGTGAGAGGGCACGTGCCCCCTCAGATTTTTGAGCCAAGTGGATTTTGAATGCAGCTTCCGAAAGACAAAAAATAGCCGATTAATATTTTCTATATTTAATACAATCACACCGGCGTGATTAGAACGTTCAGTGCGTCATATCATCAGCTGCTAAATTCACATCTGCGTCCGCTGGCTGGCGCTGAGCCAGAGACAGACGCGTTTTTACAACACTGCGCATTATAACCAATCACATATGATTCTGTTGAGCTTATGAATGCAATGACCAATCAGAGGTGTTCAGATGAGTCATCGCTAAGGTGTTTTCTTCACTCGTTGGCTGACGGAATACCTCTTTTTGGCGAATTCTCTCAAATGTGTGTACGAATATGTAAGTAAGATATTCATTTCATAGTGTGAACAGCTTCAGTGATTATAATGGAAGTTTTTGAGAGGGCTTGAACTCTAGACTGTCAGTAAGTTCTTTGATTGTGTAAATGTTCTTTGCTCTCTTTCTGTAGCCTACAATGAAAGTGTTATGATTAGTAGCCTAACTTACAATGTTTTTATTCACATTAACTTTCAATGTTAAATTCACATTAAATATAAAGTCAGTCGTATTAAAATATGTTATGGCATGACACCCATTTCTGTTAATTAAGTAAACAGACAGGTTTTATGCATAGTTATTAGGTTACTTTGACCATCGCCCACTATATCAACTAACATAATCTATAAAGTGAGAATCAAGATATTTCATGATATAGTTAATGCGTTTGGGAATGTTTCGAATAAAAAGGAAAAAATAAATAAAATATAAGTGCTGTTGTGGCTGCTGTCACATGACGACCAAAAATCTGCAATAAAATGGCATTATGACAGCTTTAACTGAGGATGCTTTTGATTTCGTTTAGCACCCTCAAGCACCCCCGTAGAACCGGGCCTGCTTCCAGCTATTTTTAGCTGTACAAAACCACTCATTTTACTGCTTGATGTTGCATATTGGTGTGTCTTATCATATTATTTTAGTGTGTTATCTTAATTATGAACACACTGGTTTGTAGTGGAAACAGTTTTACTGTTTACTGCACGTTGTAATTCTTCGCGTTATTTCCCTATAGCGGCTAATGAACCGGAAGTCTCACCCATAGGCTTACTTCCGAATTTAGGAATAAGGTGGATAAGATGACTATGGTTTTATTTGGAAGGTGATAAGACTTCTAAATAATTGTGATCATTAACCACAAAACCAGTGATAAGTGGCAATTTTTCGAAACTGAGATTTATACATCATCTGAAAGCTGAATAAATAAGTTTTCCATTGATGTATGCTTTGTTAGGACAGGACAATATTTGGCCGCAATACAACAATTTGAATATCTAAATACTGAGAAAATCGCCTTTAAAGTTGTCCAAATGAAGTTCTTAGCAATGGATATTACTAATCAAAAATTAAGTTTTGATATATTTACATAAGGAAATTTACTAAATATCTTCATGGAACATGATCTTTACTTAATATCCTAATGATTTTTGGCATAAAAGAAAAATCGATAATTTTGACACATGCAATGTATTTCTGGCTATTGCTACAAATATACCCCAGCGACTTAAGACTGGTTTTGTGGTCCAGGGTCACAATTATGATTATAACCTTCAGTTTTGTCATACATGTTAAGTGAGCACGAATCTGTGAAGGGTTTCAAAAAAGACAAAATTTTTCCTGCTTGCTAAAAATTTATAAGAATATTTAAGTACAAAAAAAATAAAATAAAACTTGACTGCAAAATTACTCTTGGCCTCTTGGTAAAAGCTTTCCTACTGTCAAGTGGTTAAGGACAGAATACTGTTGTACAAATGTCCCAAAGCTCAGTGTAGGTAGTCACTGTTTGGGGCCCCCTGTCACCCGGGTGATAATACTTCATGCCACTACGACCCTCTTCCTCCCCCCTCGATTCCCTTGGCTCCTCTCTCTGCAGCTGGGACTCCAGCACAGCATTCCAGCGCGCTCCGTGCCCAGCCTGCCTAACCAGGTCACCTGAGGCAGGGCTAAAGCGGGGGTAAGCCAGATCCCAGACTTGGAATGAAAGGGCCACTGTTCTCTCACTCAGAAGCAAAGTTTGAACCCTGATTGATGTTCTCCATTGTCTGCCCTGTGCCCAGGAAAAGCTGTAACAAGCAGGCCTGGAATAATGGTGGCCCTTCTCACCCTATTTGAGGGCTCACAGAGGAACGACAGATTGGCATTTTAGGAAGTATCTAATGTTTTAACAAGGCTTAACAACATCAGATCCTCCTACATGACAAACTAGACTTTTACTGAGGAAGTTGAGTGGACTGGAACAACATTATGTTGTAGTGGATGTAAATACTAGATTATGCTCAAGGTTTCTTAATAGCAGGCAATCTTGTTTTTAAAATGCATATTTTTAATATTACAGTCCAGTAGACAGTGTTATTTTTGATATTATATATGTGCTATTATAGTATTTATTAATATTTTGAATAAGCATTTATTTATATTTATTTATTGATTAAATGAACTGTTTATTTTATGTTTTTAAAACTTTTAAAACTCAAAGTTGTATGGTTTTTATGTAATATTTCTATTTTATTTTAGTTAAGCTTTATTTCAGTTAACAAAAGTATTTTTAATGATTTTTATTTTTAGTTAATGTGATCAGCAGGTGTAACATTGTTAGCTGACTGCATAGTGAACAAATACATGGTTAATAAAATAAATGTAAAAATATAAAATTTTAATATTAGTTAATAAATATATATACGCTGCAAAGACCAGAATCAGGTTTTCCAGAAAACCATTTAATGAATCGTGAGAGTGTGGCATGTAGACTGGGGATGCTTATTCATTTTAATATATAAAAAAACTGTTTTAGAGATTTCCAGGAGTCATTTTCCCCCAATATCTATACTTGTATACAGACAGTGGACATGCACAGGGAGAAGGTGGCCCGCAGAGAGATTGGCGCTTTCACGGTTGCCAAGAGGGTTCCACGCAGTCATAAGGTTGTCCCCCCAGCAAAAAATAAAGAAGCCAAGAGCAAGTACTCCCGAACACCCATCTCTTTCTCTACCCTGGACTCAGTCGGCCATGGAGTGAAGGTGAGCACACATATGATTTCATGAATTGGGTATAGAGCATAGTTTCCCCTCCAAATTGTGCTGCCAAAGGTATGCAGTGAGGTGTTCTGTTCCCACAGAAATTGCATGCTTGTTGCTTGCTGTACTGATTTTAACATCGTAAATGTGCAAATAAGAATGTTAACCTAGGGGTTTACAACTGTACAGTCTGAAATCTCAAAACCTGACTACCCAGGATTATTTAGTAGCTTAGGGTAAAATACAAACAAAATGGAACAAGATATGCCAAGATTACCCAGTGTGTACAATGACCCTGGATTAACAATTACAATTTTGAAATTCTAAGATACAATATTTTAGCTGTTTCATTATGTAACTTTTAATTTCTTGCAATCACAAAAAGTTAGAAATAAAAGGCATGATGGTGAAAGTACCATTTGATGTTAGTTTAGCTTTTGTTAGTTTTGTCACACTTGACCACATCCTGTTATACAGTAGTTAGACTGACATCAATTAATAGTGAACACACACTCAGAGCAACGGCACATTCAGGTCACTCTCTTTTCCTACCTCCTCTACACTCTTCTTTTCCCTCAAACACACACACAGTTGGCTGGCTACCAGCCACTAAGCAGCGTGGGAAAAGCAGCTAGTCATTAATTGGTGTTACCCATGCTAAGCTAGCTCATTGATACCCCGCTTGGTCCGTATAGCAGTGAGGAGACAAACAAACACAAAGCTTCAAGAATTTCACAGGAATGCACTTGTCAGGCTTGCAGATACATCGGCACAAAGCCACAGAAGACTGTTGAGGCACACATTTATATTCAGTCTATCACGAAGCACACACACCAAGACAGTGCATGCACTCGCAAGCACAAACACACGTTTTTACATGTTGGTACTTGTAGAAGGTAGTTTTTTTTTTAATTTTATTGTTTTAATTATAAATTGCTAATATATAAGTCAGTGTAAGATTAGTATCTTATTACTCTTCAGCAAGGTGCATTAAATTGATCAAAAAGACAAAGACTTTTACAGTGTTACAAATTTTTTTTCTATTTCAAATAAATGCTGTTTTTAAACTTTCTGTTATATTAAGCAGCACAACTTTGTTGTGGATCATCTGACACTAGAGACTGAAGTAATTTACTGCATATTACTGCTTTTACTGTATTTTGACAAAATAAATGCAGCTTTAATGAGCATAAAAAACTTCTTGTAGAAACCTTTAAAAAAACTTCTGGAAATGTAGATATATATTTATTCACTTGATGTTTGACTGTACAGTTGAAGTGTGCAATTTCATTAAAAAGAATTACAAAAATAATGATGCAAATGTTTTCAAGCAGGTAATTTCAAGCACACTACTCAGTGATCATTCAAACCGATAGTCCCGTCCTGCGCCTCGTCTTACACCATTGGTTGAGCCAGTGTTGCTGTCTAGATTTGCTCAAACAAACAGCAATGTATTAATAGCACCACTGAGCAACAGTGTTTATACTTTTTCGGGTAATTAAAAAATTACTTCATTGGGGCAGTCATGGCCTAATGGTTAGAGAGTTGGACTTGTAACCCAAAGGTTGTTCAAGTCTCAATTCCAGCAGGAATTGTCGGTGGGGGGAGTGAATAACCAGCGCTCTCTCCACCCTCAATACTACGACTGAGGTGAGATACCCTTGAGCAAGGCACCGAACCACCAACTGCTCCCTGGGTGCTGCCCACTGCTCTGAGTGTGTGTTCACGGTGTGTGTATTTGTTCACTACTCACTGCTGTGTGTGTGCACTTGGATGGGTGAAATGCAGAGCACAAATTCCGAGTATGGAACACCATACTTGGTCACACGTCACGTCCTTTCCTTTAAATATAGTTTATATTCCTGGAATAAATGTGCAGTTATTTTGTTTTCAATATATTCTGCATTCTCAGAAAAACACAGTAAACATGAGATTGAGGTTGGCTAATGCTAATAGAAAGGAATCAGGGTGGTCAGTCTTTAGTTTGTCTGTGGATTGTTTTTGATTGGATATTAAAATTTAGTTCTATCAAAAACCACTAATCTGCAGATTTGTTGTTTTCAGGATTCTGGCCAACCACAGTTAAAAACAGCTACCATGACGCGGAGCGGCAGCACACTGAGGTACGTCCAGTTATGTTCACACAGGACGAGTGTTATTTTAGCCTTATTGTATACTATTCTAGTATTTATTAATATTTTGAATTAGCTTTTATTTTTACAATTTCAGTTATCATTTTAATTTTAGTCATTTTTCTAGGTGCATTTGTCAGCTTTACTTTTTGAAAACATTTTCATTTAGTTTTAGTTTTAGTCATTTTAGTACTTATTTTGAGTTAGTAGGGAAGGCAAAATTTCTCGTTTTTAATTTAAGTTTTCTTTAAGATCTATTTTTTTTTATTTTATTTCAGCTTTATTTCAATTAATGAAAATGATTCTTAATAGTTTTAGTCAACAATAAAACAATAATATGTGCTGTGACCATTACGAAGTGTATGGCTATTTTTTTTTCAGCATCTTGCGCCATGAGTGCTGTGATGCTGTTTACTTTTAAAAACATATCTCGAGACATTTGCACGTTTTCATTCTGTTATGCAGTATCCACCTGTTTTTGATCACAAGTATGCATCCTGTGTTTATTCATCACCTGCCACCCACATGACCACAGCCACCCTATGAGTAACTATAATGGTTGTCATCACATCTCTTTTTATTAGATCCTCCACCAAAAATGTCCCTGTTGTTCATTACAAAGAAAAAAAAAAAAACTAATGAAATCTGATATATTACTTATACTAACCTCACATGTCTCAGGCTTCTGTTCCTCTTCCTTCTCAGTTAGAGGCCTTTCTCCAGGAAGTGATTTTAGTTTTGTTTTACCCACTTCCCCTCTTTGCTCTGCCTGAGAGCAACACAGTTTGCATTGCGGTAACTCTAGTTTCTCAGAATGAGCACTTGAGTCATGCACGTGTCTTTTTAGAGCAGTGTCCTAAGTGGTTTTCTGCATAAAATACAGAAGTACATGCCTAATATTAACTGTCTGACAACTCAATATGTGTGTCTGTATGTTAATTAAGTCGAGGCAGCCGTCCACCTGAGCCTGTCCAGTGTCCTGTGGCGCCCACTCTCTCTCATGGAGCGTCCCTCACCTCACTTAATGACAAGTCTATTGCGTAAGAGCACATCAAGTGTTTTATAATTTCTGATTATAATTCTAACATTTATATCACTTGTCTTAACTGGATTTCTTCCGTTCGCTGCAGTTCGAGTTTTGGTAAAGCCGTGCCTCCACCTATAGTGCCCAGCTGGCCCACCAGCCCTGAGGTTGACATCATCAACACGCTGCTGGATGATGGACCACCCCCTCCACCCCCACCGATGGAGGTAGAGGGTGAAGGGAATCATGCACAGGAGACCGGTCCACCCCCACCTCCTCCGCCTCCTCCTCTTGACTGTACCAACATCCCTCCGCCCCCTCCTATGCTCACCTCCGTGAATACACCTGACCCCAGCAGCCTCATGGCAATACCACCTCCTCCACCAGCTCCACCTCTTGAAACAGGTTAGTCTGTGCTGAATGACAGATTTCAGCATCATCCTATAGCACAGCAGGTCATTCAAAGGTGGTTAGGAGGTTACACCATATGACAACTAGATGTGACTTGTGATAAAGGTATGATAAAGAAGTTTTTGTCCTAACCAACTGCTTCACTCAAACTACTAAATGTCTCTTCTTACCAAGACTGGATTTATGTTGCATTTATTTGGTCAGAAAAAATTTAAAAACAGTAATATTGTGAAATATTATTACAATTTAAAATACATACTTTGTATTTTAATAGAATTTAAAATGTAATTTATTACTGTGATGGCAAAGCTGAATTTTCAGCATCATTACTCCAGTCTTCAGTATCACATGATCCTTCAGAAATCATTCTATGCTGATTTGCTGCTCAAGAAACTTTTATTATTATGAAAGTTGAAAACAGTAGTGCTGCTTAATATTTTTGTAGAAACCATGATACATTTTTTCCAGGATTCCTTGCTAAATATAAAAAGAAAAGCATTTATTTGACATAGAAATCTTTTGTAACATTATAAATGTCTTTACTGTCACTTGTGATCTATTTAATGTGTCCTTGCTGAATAAAAGTATTATATTTTTTAAATAATATATGTTACTGACCCCAAAAATTTAAATAGTAGTGTAAAGGCATGTTCACACCAAGGACAATAACTATAAAGATAACAATACTGTTCTAAAACTTGTTCTCAGTATTAAAGAGTAGCAGAGTCCAAACCACAGCTATAACGATAAAGGCATAGAGAAGCAATATCATTTGAATTGCTTTCAGAACATTTTTTTTCCAGCTGATGAATGATAAAAACATTGACACCCAATCAGAATCAATCCTGCTATAACAAGCTTGAGAATTTAAAGCGGCAGACGAGCGTGTGCTTATAATAAACTGATGATATCATCTGCTGGTGTGGACGCTAATATAGTTATCTTTATAGTTATCGTTTTTGGTGTGAACGGGCCTTAACTGTGCATTAAACATTAATTATTATCTGAATGGTTGTGAAAGACTGGTTAAGACTTGCGTCTAAAATTGTGTACTGTCAGAGTATGTACTCCATTTGATATAGAACTTACTTAAAAAGTTATGGTGTATAAGACTAAAAACAAGAAAAAATGATAAACTATCCAGAAAAAAAATAAAAATAAAAATAAAGTATGTTCTGAAAATATAAACCTGTGTTGTAAGAATACAATCCAGTCAGTAGGCATTTTTGTACTCTATAGTGAAGTCAGAGAAAAAGAATCCAATGACAGTAGTTTAAAATAGAAAATTCTATAGTGTAATAAAAATGAATAGAGAATTTTTGTGTCTAGTGGCTGAGGAGAATGGATTTCCTCTACCAGAAGCTCCCAGTGACATGCCTCCTCCACCAGCCCCTGATGGCCTTGATCTTCCAACCCCACCGCCTCTGCCGTGTGACGAGAACATTGAAGGTACAAAAATGCCAAAACAAAAGTGCATGTTTGTCTAAAGGTGATATTTTTTGTATTTTATATCTTGCTTCAGAATGCTCAGTTTGTATGATTACATGTTTGCAGGCAGCTTATCTATGCTCTTTTTCTTTGTGTTGCTGTTGTTTATTTCTGTGAGCTTATATTCTCTGTGCTCTTATTTTCACACTTGTCTTTCTCTTCTCACTCAGCTCCGCGCTCTCGCCGCTCACGAGTGCGACGACATCCTCCTAGCTCTCGCTCGCTGTCTCTGAGGGTCCGCATGGGCCCCAGCGCTCGCTCGCTGTACACACGCTCGCTTTTTCTGCCTTCTGCTCAATCACGTAAGGCCCCATTCCTTCCTGAGACCTGATTCGTTAAAGCCACCCCTCAGATTTCATTGATATTTTCTCATTTTGGTACCAAATAAATTGATACCACATACCAAAAATAGATTCTTATTTAGCCATGCATACCATCCAAAGACCATTTAGTTTAGCAATTGCATTTTTATTGTTCGGCCCTTAAAAAATCTCAAATTTGTTCCCTTGATAAACATCTGTCAGTCATGATACCCCCACCCCCTCCATACCCGCCTCCTCTGGCTCCGCCTGTTTCGTTCAGCCCATTGTGCAGGATCCCTGCCCGCCTGGAGCACCTGGGTAAGTGAGGCCTCTTTGTGCATTGCTGTCTGACGCTCTTCTCTTCCTTTATATTTGCCACTTCCTCAGCCTGCTCTTCAGCAAGCCAAATCAGCACATAATATGACGTCATATCACACCATCCTGCACACAATAGGAAACTTGATCTATATCCTCAGCCATGTTAAATCTATCTTTTTTAAAAACTCAAATGAGTCCAGTGATTTTAAAGAGAGTTCAGCCAAAATGAACAGTCTGTCATCATTTACTCACCATCATGTCAATACAAACCTGTACTCAGCTCAGACTTTAAGGCTGGAATACACAACATGACTTTTAAAATCTGAACAGATTTTAAAGGAAATCTAAACCGATTTTAAAACGCTAAACATCATACACTTACTGACTTAAACAGTCACAAAGGACTGTTCTAAAATCATCTTCTTTTTTTTTATCTTACCAACCCCAAACTTTTAACAGTAGTGTAATATTGCATACGGTGCACAGTTGTTTCACGTTCAGTGTGGACAGACTGGTTAGGACAGAGCTGCATTTGAAATCGTGTGACCATTGTATGTACTAAATTTGATGAAGAACTATTATTTAAAAGACTGACCTATAAAATAGATCTAAAACAAGAAAATATAATTAACTGTACAGAAAACAAAAATGCTTAAAAATAAAGTATGTGTGTTGTAAAAATACAGTCCGGTCAGTAGACATATTTGGACGCTGTAGTGGAGTCAGAGGAAAATAAAATAACACTGGTGCATTGTATTCCAAGTGTTTTGAAGCCTTGTGATAGCTTTTTGTTTGTCTTTGGTGAACTATCTCTGTAAAGGTGAAGTGTGTCATTTCTAAGGCATGATTTTCTAAACAGGGCAAATTAGCGTTAGAGAGCAGTTCCATAAAAGCGCCAATGGGAGGGAAAAATTCTGCATGTGATTAACTGACAATGCACACATTAAAGACCACAAATGCAGCCAGATCATTTCCATAATGACCAGCGCAGTCTACCAAGAGCAGCACAAATTACCGCCTGCTTTAAGACATGCTTTTTTTGGGGTATTAAATAATGGAGTAAATACCAGTAATTTGACGAGCAAGAATGTTAGTAAATCGCGTTGCTTGATTAATTTTAATAATCTCCTCCCATAATTTTTGCATCTGAAAGGGAAACTCCTACAAATGCATATTCAATAAGGTCAGGCGCAGAAATAACTGTGTCCACGCCTTTTCAGTGTATTTTATGCAGAAAATCAACACCTTGACAGTACTACTTTAACGCCAAAAGACGGTTTGCTCTGGCACAAGCTGTTAGTAAATCTGGCCCTAAAGTGTCAAAAAATGGAATAGTGAAAATAACTGCAATAATTTTATTTTATAAAATTAGATATGCATTGTTGTTAGTTTCATTGTTTGATGGCCAGTGTGGGCGCCCATATGTTTCAGATGGAAAAAAATACTTTTCACAATTTAGTTTGATGTGGCTTGTGGCACGGAAATCACCCACGTCTCCTTCAAACACACTTGTGATCATGAAGGTGCATTTGCACTTCGTCAGTTTTGTCAGTTTGTTAACTTTGTGTGTCGATGCACATTTAGACCTTGAGATTCCAGCACCACCCCCATCGCCACCACTAGACAGTTTTGACAACTTTGAGGAGCTGCCCCCTCTACCTCCCCCCATTGATTACGACATAACTGCACCAGCCGACTATTTGGAGAAAGGTAGGCTCATTTATGATGACTCATTTAGGTAAAGAATTTGCATTGTGAAAATTACTATATCGACATCTAAGACAGATCTTCAGGTACTGATTTTCCATTGTAATTCTTTTTCCTGCCAAGTGGTGGCATTATATAACTACGACACAGGCAAGCCAGGTGACCTGGTGTTTCAGGAGGGCGATATCATCTACCTCACCAGCAGGAATGAGGATGGCTGGTGTGAGGGCGTTCTCAATGGAGTACAGGGATACTTTCCTGGCAACTACGTGGAGTCCACCGCTTAACTGGCCGTAGGAAGCCAGAAAGTCATTGAATGAATTATTGAGACCTAAGGCACCTTGTATTCACATTTTTAAAGTGAAACAGTGAAACCAGCTGTATGACTGGAGCTTCAGAAATGCTTTTATACTATGTTGATGATTTAAAACATTTTAAATGTAATTAACATGCTGACTAATTCCAGCAGAGATGAGCTTGTATTTTAAAGTTTACTTTGGTCTTAAATGATGATAATTGATCTCTCAGGACTTTTAAGTTATAATCTTCATGTACGACATATATTAAGAAACTTTTTTTGTACATTTAGCTGTATTTGATAAGTTAATTTCACAAAGTGGTGGTGAATAGTGGATGTTTATTGGTTAATTCTATAAACATATTTTCAGTGTTTGTTTGAATAGGATATTGTGCAGAGTAAATAATGAAGTAATATATAATAATGGACATGTATAATATATTATAATGCAGTTTGTTAATTAAAAACCTTTATTACAGAAGATAAATTACATTTAATTGATAACATTTTCTTGATTTCCTTTCAAATACAGTATTTTCCCAAACATTTTATGCTCTAGTTAGTGAAATAAATGTTAATGTACACCACATTGGCACAATTCAGTCACAATTTCAATGTTTTATGATACCAAGTTAGCATTTACAGTCCATAGAATCAATAAACGGTTGACGTTAATGTCTGGGAATGAAGTTTCATTTCTAACCATCAACTCTCTTTGCAACTTATACAAAGATTGCTTGACCTGTCCATTTTACATTTATGCATTAAATTTAAATGATTGTAGAATATTGTCAAATCATAAAATAAAAAAAAAAAAATAAAAAAAATCTATTAATGTTTTGTTAAATAAGAGATTACTCAGTTTGAGTGAATTGATCATTTGGTAACAAAAACTATATTTTTATTTAATAAAAAAGAAGAGTTTGTCCATGTCCCTTGAATGGTTGTCCAGCCTGTCCTATTGGGGAATCCACCCCTTTAAGAAAAGGCCATCCCCTTTAGTGACATCAGGACAACAGATTTTTTTGTCTCTCCAGTGGCGGGAATTTCAACAGCTGAGGTGGGTAAGTTGGTGACTTTTCAATTGGCAAATTTTCTTCGTATGAGTTTGCTTACCTACTTTTCCAAAGCTTAACATGTCCACCCTGTCGGCATAAAATATGCCAGAAGTGATTCGAATACAGTATTTTCAAAATATGTAAGTTTAAATATACAAAATTCACTTCAACAACCAGACTAAATATTTAGCAAGTCACAGTTTGTTGTAAGCTAATATGCTAATTGAAGCTCAAAATGTCCACCCTGTCGTTGTTCCAAAATGTCCACCCTGTCGGCCACTTAAACACGATAGAGTGGACATGACAGGGTGGACATAGCATTCATTTGTAGTTAATATTGGGGGGGATATGTGATTGAGGATGTAATTATATTATTTATTATTATATTATTATTTTTTTAATAACCCTGTTTAGGAAGGGGACATCATGCCTTTCAGAAAATATAATTTGCATCTTAATTTTGAAATGAAAATGTATTTAACTGTAATATGTATGTCCATGACAGGGTGGACATATCTTATGGTTTATGCTTTGAATAATGGCCCATAATTATCTAAAAATAACTATGGGAGCTCAGCTAATATGTTTCTATAGTACTTGAGCGTCTAGTATTTATGATATGACAAAGCGAATGGGAAATTAAAACCAAAATTTTTGAGTATTGTGAGGGTTGAAAGGCATTCTATGGTGATATTGACCCCTATATATATATATATATATATATATATATATATATATATATAGGTGCATCTCAATAAATTAGAATGTCATGGAAAAGTTCTTTTAATTGTGATGATTTTCACATTTAACAGAAACCCACCAATTCACTATCTCAACAAATTAAAATACTTCATAAGACCAATAAAAAAAACATTTTTAGTGAATTGTTGGCCTTCTGGAAAGTATGTTCATTTACTGTATATGTACTCAATACTTGGTAGGGGCTTCTTTTGCTTTAATTACTGCCTCAATTCGGCGTGGCATGGAGGTGATCAGTTTGTGGCACTGCTGAGGTGGTATGGAAGCCCAGGTTTCTTTGACAGTGGCCTTCAGCTCATCTGCATTTTTTGGTCTCTTGTTTCTCATTTTCCTCTTGACAATACCCCATAGATTCTCTATGGGGTCAGGTCTGGTGAGTTTGCTGGCCAGTCAAGCACACCAACACCATGGTCATTTAACCAACTTTTGGTGCTTTTGGCAGTGTGGGCAGGTGCCAAATCCTGCTGGAAAATGAAATCAACATCTTTAAAAAGCTGGTCAGCAGAAGGAAGCATGAAGTGCTCCAAAATTTCTTGGTAAACGGGTGCAGTGACTTTGGTTTTCAAAAAACACAATAGACCAACACCAGCAGATGACATTGCACCCCAAATCATCACAGACTGTGGAAACTTAACACTGGACTTCAAGAAACTTGGGCTACGAGCTTTTCCACCCTTCCTCCAGACTCTAGGAACTTGATTGACTTGGTTTCCAAATGAAATACAAAACTTGCTCCCATCTGAAGAGAGGACTTTGGACCGCTGGGCAACAGTCCAGTTCTTCTTCTCCTTAGCCCAGGTAAGACGCCTCTGACGTTGTCTGTGGTTCAGGAGTGGCTTAACAAGAGGAATACGACAACTGTAGCCAAATTCCTTGACGCATCTGTGTGTGGTGGCTCTTGATGCCTTGACCCCAGCCTCAGTCCATTCCTTGTGAAGTTCACCCAAATTCTTGAATCAATTTTGCTTGACAATCCCCATAAGGCTGCGGTTCTCTCGGTTGGTTGTGCATCTTTTTCTTCCACACTTTTTCTTTCCACTCAACTTTCTGTTAACATGCTTAGATACAGCACTCTGTGAACAGCCAGCTTCTTTGGCAATGAATGTTTGTGGCTTACCCTCCTTGTGAAGGGTGTCAATGATTGTCTTCTGGACAACTGTCAGATCAGCAGTCTTCCCCATGATTGTGTAGCCTAGTGAACCAAACTGAGAGACCATTTTGAAGGCTCAGGAAACCTTTGCAGGTGTTTTGAGTTGATTAGCTAATTGGCATGTCACCATATTCTAATTTGTTGAGATAGTGAATTGGTGGGTTTTTGTTAAATGTCAGCCAAAATCATCACAATTAAAAGAAAAAACTACTTCAGTCTGTGTGCATTGAATTTATTCAATACACGAGTTTTAACTTTTCCACGACATTCTTATTTATTGAGATGCACCTGTATGTATGTATATGTATGTGTGTGTATATATATATATATATATATATATGTATATATATATATACATACATACATACACACATATATATATATATATATATATATATATATATATATATATATTGTGCTTTGCAACAATAGACCTACTCGTGGTGAGAAGCAGCAGCAGTCATCCAGAAGTGAGCAGAGAAAAAGGTACTCCTCTCAGAAAACAATAAAGTTCATTTTAGATGTTTAATTACTATTTGGAGCATTGGGATCGCTAGAAGAGGGTTTAATTAACTAAATTTTGTTAAAACCTCAAATTCGACCAAACTGACATTTTTCACTTTTTTTTTTGTCTAGCTCAAAATTAGACCGTGCGCATTCAGACTCATTTAGCCAGCACGGGTTATATACATATACATACATATACATACATATATATATATATATATATATATATATATATATATATATATATATATATATATATATATATATATATATATATAATGTTCAACAGAAGAATAATACTCATATAGGTTCGGAAAAACTTGTAAATACTTGTAAATAACAGACTTTTCATTTTTGGGTGAACTATTCTTTTAAGTTATTACTGTGATATTTACAAAACCTCTGAATTGTTTTACAGTGTATTCCACAATATCTTCAGGGTTACCTCATGATAAGCAGGAGGCGGCTCGTAGAATTGTACAGTGCTGTAGCGTGGTGGTCTGTGCAGCTCATCTTCGGACAGAGAGATGGGAATGACGTAGACAGACGGTTGATCCACGGCTCCAACTTGAGCCCGCACACGCTCCTCGCGCTCCTTACGAACCCACTGGAATATTTTACAGAAGCCAGCACAGCAGATTGACAAAAACCAAATGGTTACGATAGGTATGAACATCCTGAAAGAACAATGGTTGAGCTGTGTTAATATACAGCATGAGTGTGAGCACAGTGCTCATGTGATTTGGAGTTGTTAGTGATGATAAAGAACATAAACCATTCATATAACCCACTTATAAAGAGAAGATAGAAACTGAATGGACATTTTCAAATTTCTGGAATGTGGAAATAAACTACAGATACATAAGACAATAAAAGCAAATATTATTTTTACATTTTATGATCTTCAAATGTAAAAAAAGGGAAAAAAAAGCTATTGCTATTTTGTAAACAAATTTAATGAGAGGCTAATATAACAACATATAGTATACAAAATGTGCATTATTTTATATATATATACACACAGTGGGTACGGAAAGTATTCAGACCCCCTTAAATTTTTCACTCTTTGTTATATTGCAGCCATTTGCTAAAATCATTTAAGTTCATTTTTTTTCCTCATTAATGTACACACAGCACTCCATATTGACAGAAAAACACAGAATTGTTGACATTTTTGCAGATTTATTAAAAAAGAAAAACTGAAATATCACATGGTCCTAAGTATTCAGACCCTTTGCTGTGACACTCATATATTTAACTCAGGTGCTGTCCATTTCTTCTGATCATCCTTGAGATGGTTCTACACCTTCATTTGAGTCCAGCTGTGTTTGATTATACTGATTTGACTTGATTAGGAAAGCCACACACCTGTCTATATAAGACCTTACAGCTCACAGTGCATGTCAGAGCAAATGAGAATCATGAGGTCAAAGGAACTGCCCGAAGAGCTCAGAGACAGAATTGTGGCAAGGCACAGATCTGGCCAAGGTTACAAAAACATTTCTGATGCACTTAAGGTTCCTAAGAGCACAGTGGCCTCCATAATCCTTAAATGGAAGACGTTTGGGACGACCAGAACCCTTCCTAGAGCTGGCCGTCCGGCCAAACTGAGCTATCGGGGGAGAAGAGCCTTGGTGAGAGAGGTAAAGAAGAACCCAAAGATCACTGTGGCCGAGCTCCAGAGATGCAGTTGGGAGATGGGAGAAAGTTGTAGAAAGTCAACCATCACTGCAGCCCTCCACCAGTCGGGCTTTATGGCAGAGTGGCCAGACGGAAGCCTCTCCTCAGTGCAAGACACATGAAAGCCCGCACGAAGGACTCCAAGATGGTGAGAAATAAGATTCTCTGGTCTGATGAGACCAAGATAGAACTTTTTGGCCTTAATTCTAAGCGGTATGTGTGGAGAAAACCAGGCACTGCTCATCACCTGTCCAATACAGTCCCAACAGTGAAGCATGGTGGTGGCAGCATCATGCTGTGGGGGTGTTTTTCAGCTGCAGGGACAGGACGACTGGTTGCAATCGAGGGAAAGATGAATGCGGCCAAGTACAGGGATATCCTGGACGAAAACCTTCTCCAGAGTGCTCAGGACCTCAGACTGGGCCGAAGGTTTACCTTCCAACAAGACAATGACCCTAAGCACACAGCTAAAATAACGAAGGAGTGGCTTCACAACAACTCCGTGACTGTTCTTGAATGGCCCAGCCAGAGCCCTGACTTAAACCCAATTGAGCATCTCTGGAGAGACCTAAAAATGGCTGTCCACCAACGTTTACCATCCAACCTGACAGAACTGGAGAGGATCTGCAAGGAGGAATGGCAGAGGATCCCCAAATCCAGGTGTGAAAAACTTGTTGCATCATTCCCAAAAAGACTCATGGCTGTATTAGATCAAAAGGGTGCTTCTACTAAATACTGAGCAAAGGGTCTGAATACTTAGGACCATGTGATATTTCAGTTTTTCTTTTTTAATAAATCCGCAAAAATGTCAATTATGTGTTTTTCTGTCAATATGGGGTACTGTGTGTTCATTAATGAGGAAAAAAAATGAACTTAAATGATTTTAGCAAATGGCTGCAATATAACAAAGAGTGAAACATTTAAGGGGGTCTGAATACTTTCCGTACCCACTATATATATATATATATATATATATAATATTATTATTATTATAATATTTTGTTGTAATAACCAGTAACCATTTGTATGGTTTCGGATCAGTGCTTATGTGTGTTCAGTTTTACAAAAGAGCATTGAGAGCAGGTATACATACTGAAATAATAAAAGTGAATCATTACTCCTGTCCATGGCAATGAAGAAATTCCCAATTCAGAAGCAAGTCTGTAAGGAAATAAATAAATTCATTCATTCATTTGGTGATGACAGATTTAATTTGTCTTTAATCATTAATATACATATAATATTGAATTGATTGTGGACTGGACAGACAAGAGCTTGATATAATCATCAAATTTGATAGTCTTTCATACCTAAAACATTTAAGAGGCAAATTTATATTAGACAGTACTTTGTTTAAATGCATCTTTATGCAACAACATACAAAAAGCCTCATTTTATTTGTTTCTCTGAGAAATTTGGAAATCCACAGGGCTTGTATATCATTTAATGAGTAAATGTTAAGTAAATAAAGAATTTTGTAATTCACAGACCTTTGAAAATCAATTTGTGAATATTTAACTGTATTTAACCCCCATAATAAACTTTTGTAACCTAATGAGTCAAGACAGTGATGCGTGGCGTTTTGCTAACCGGAAATGTCTCAATTCTGTATTGAGGACAGATAAATGATAACAAACCACAGTTATACAGCTAAATATATTTTTTCAATCTCTTTAGAGGTCAGATACATTTTCTGAAGTGAGGAACAAGCTTTTCCGTTCACTTCCATTCATGATTTGTCATTTACTATAAGGGGCACCAAGGTCATCTATATGGGATAGTTTACTCATTTGGCCCAAGTAAGCTAAAGCTTTTGTCCCATGCCCTGTAAAGTTTTGTGAACACCTTGCTGTAGGCCTATATGTTAGAGCAGATCAGGAGGATGATGCTTTTGTGTTTACACACACCTCTTCAGCACCCATCAGGAAACACTTCTACTGACACCATAAAACAACAGCTGCCATGTTGATTTCTCCTATTTTCACCCTTTTGGAGAAAAAAAAAAAAAAAAAAAAAAAACAGCATATGCTGGTTAGGTATGTTTTGAAGCATGGCAGCTGGTTTAAGCTGGTCATGTGCTGGTCCTAAGCAACTAGCTCCTGCTCATAACCAGCTCAGGACCAACTAAGGACCTGCTTAAACCAGCTCAAACCAGCTACCATGCTTCAAAACATACCTTTTTTTCCAACAGGGCACTTGTTGCCAGCAATGTGTTTTAGACATCACCTGTCCTTTCCATCCAACAAAGGAATCACAAATCAAAAGAAACTCTTGCTAATATAGAAATGCTTAAGCTGTTGAAAATCTATGCCTTTAACATTATTAAAAAGCCCACAGATCAATATATTTATACAAGCCCAGTCACGTCCAGTCACACGTCAGTGATATTCTACTAGCACAGGTGAACATCATACACATTTTATGTAGTTAGTAAAATTATTACTTTTAACCCAGCAAGTTTTCAAGCACATCTCTGAAAAACAAACAGAAGTCTTACCTCAATGAACACAGGTGATTACAGCAATAAAGTAGACGTTAAATGCACTGCTCTGATTTGAGAGTGAGTCTTAAAGTACTGATAGTGAAGTTTGAACACTTTTATGGTGACTGTCTGGTGTTTAAAGACACAGTACCAATATTACAGGTGTTTCCTGTATGGGCATTTTGTTTTTGCAGCACTTCATTAATTTCAGTTATTACACACTCTCAGAAAAAAAGGTACAAAAGTTATCACTGGGGCAGTAGCCTTTTAAAAGTTACTAATATGTATGATTTAGGTACTGATATGTACACTAAGTAGTAATATGTACTTTCAATGTACTAATATGCACCTTTTGGGAGGTAAATTACAGTTGTGTAAGGTACCACCAGAGTTACCATTTTTTTAGTACCTTTTTTTTTCTAAAAGAGTGCATCAATAGTGTGCTGCATTATTTGTCTTTTATTTACCTCAGTTACCTTACCATTAAAGAACAGGCATTATATTGCCTATATCATTATATTTCCTCTCTCTGATGAAAGTGAAAGTTTCCTTACAAAGCCCAGGGCTGCGTTTCCCAAAAGCATCCTAAGCCTAAGTTGATCGTAGAATCATTCTCACCAATGGAGCTACGATCAGCTTAGGCTTACAATGCTTTTGGGAAACGTAGCCCATGCTGGTTTGTGTTGTTTTGGTTTTGGTACAACTGATGGACCAACATGACCTTTCTAGCAGTGACGGCTGATCAAGGAAGTTACTAGTTAAGATGCCTGGTATAGTACCTCCAGTATATCAGTGTTCAAAACAGCTGTCTTGACTCCAAATACACAGTATATCTCCTCAGAATAGTCCTTTATATTTATGTGAAAGAACAAACAACACATTTTAAGTTTAAAAATTATGTAAAGTTTAATATTTCATCTCAATGAAATAAGCAAACTGTGTAACAGTCTAAGGGAGGAGGGAGGAGGGAGGAGGGAGGAGGGAGGGAGGGGGGGGGGTAGTAACTAATAAGGCTGCTGGCGAATAAACTCCTAATATAAGCATGCCATTGTACATTATGAATTTTGTTGGTTCCTTGACAAACTGCTTTTGTTTTCTCTTTTGTAAATCACTTTAAAGTGTCTGCTTAATGAGCAGTGCATGGGACATAGCAAAATAACACATCCTCTTACACAAAACTAAAAAAAGAGCCAAGTAATGGTTTTGTTATGAATATAAAAACTTACCCTAATATAACACACCCTTTCATAGTCATTTTTATGTTAAGTTATCATGGCAAATGAGTTATTTATGTACAGGACACCAAAAGGCACCCTACAGTGATATTGACCCTTATATATATTTGGTTACCCACATTCTTCAAAATATCTTCTTTCGTGTTCAGAGGAAGAAAGAAACTCATACAGGTTTGGAATAACTTGAGAGCAAGTAAATGATCACAGAATTTTCATTTTTGTGTGAACCTTGTTTCCTAGATGGTTTGAGTTGGAAATACCAAATACCAATGCCTAAAAAAAAAAAAACAAAAAAAAAACCACACACACACACACACACATATATATATGTGCAATCAAAATATTTGAGAATTGAGAAATTACAGTTCCCTTTCGAGGGAACTTCGAACTGTGTCCTCTAGGGGTCGCTATGGGGAACGCCATCAGCGTGACCGGTGTCTGAAGCATATATCTAAACACGACAATAACACTGGCCAGCGACAGCCTATGACGTCATTACCTGGCGCCGCCACAGTATAAAGGGGCGCCGGGAAAATACGTCATTCTCTTCTTGGTCTTCACTGACCGTTTGTTTATGCTAGCAGAAGCTAAGCACGACTAGGAGTGCGTGTTCTTTCACCAGAGGCTTTGCTCTGATACGCACAGTTTCACACGGCTCGCGGGTGGTGAGTGTGTGTGGTGAAGAGCAAGCGCGTTCAGTCCTGAGGGAGTTGAATGCGCTCGTTGCATCCATTGCTTGTTTCTTGTGAGGGATAAGCACGCTCTGATACCCGCAGTTTCATGTGGCTCGCGTGTTGTGTGTGTGGTGAAGAGCAAGTGCGTTCGGCTCTCGAGGGAGTTGAATGTACTCTTTGCCTTCGTTGCTTATTTCTCGTGAGAAATAGGCATGAATTCAACATACTCCACTCACAAGGAGACTGCTTGTGCTCATGGTGATGCATTCGCGGGACTACTGAGAGGGGAGGTGAGTGCTTCACTTTTACCCGAGTTGTATACCCGTGTCTGCATGAGTGTGCTCGCCTCTCGCAGGAATAGCGACGCATTCGTGGCGGCGGCTCCGTTCTCGCTTAATTTCCGAGGTAATCTTGCATGTGGGCGGAGCGCGTTTAGCTCCCGTGGGAGTTGAATACATGCTGCGCGTTGCGGGTGCGGTGAGAATTATCTGCCCATTGCCTGCGATTCGCGGTTCATGGGCAGAACGTGGAAAGGACCTGACGGGAAATTCTTCCCTATCAGTAATTTCCTAAGGTATTTTATAACATGTTCTAACCACATTATACTGCACTCCAGGAGCCCTTCTTTCTGCAGGGGTTGTATGACTCTCCGTGCTCAAGTGTTGGCTTGCGAGCATCCTCGATGCTTGCTGAAGCCACCACCCTCCTGCACTTGCGTTACAGTCTCTCATGTTGGACCTGCACGGGAGCTGTGGTGGGTGAGTACGACCCATTTAATTTCTCCGCAGCGCTATGTGGGCCTGTTTTTTGTATGCTTTGACTCTAGTCAGAACATCTCGATCTGTCGACTGATTGTGGTGATGGTCTCACCCGTTGGTACTGGATCCAGCCTGGATGATAGCCTACTTCTTCAGCTTCATGCTTGCTGGATCATGCAGCCAAGTCGCTAGGCTTCTGCGGGAGCCTCTTTGGCCTTCAGGTCCCCAGTATAGCGCTGCAACCCCAGGACTCACAGTCCTCCATTCAGGCTGAGCCTTTTTTGGAGTGTAATGCTTCGTGATGTGCTCCCTGACGTCCTGGCTGAGTGTTTGCTTCGAGAAGCTGCTCCAGCCAGGACGTACTACTCATGTCTCGCCTCGAGAGGCTTCCTGAGATTTGAGTCATCCACTCAACCATCACTTACGGTCGAATCAGTGAATCGCCCCTCTGTGGAGTGGGCTTGAGTACACTGCTTTCCCGGAGGTACGAGTGAGAGGTGTTTCTGCGGAAACCCTTCCTGAGTACTTTGGCTCTGAGGACCGATAGCTCTCCAGATATGTTTGGTTATTGGGTCCCTGTTGGTCAGGCCTGGCAATGCTCCCCTCACCTTAGAGGGTTACCTTTGAGCTTGCCGCTCCCGGTCGAGCGTCTGAGGACTCCTATCACCGGGTCCTGCACTCCCTGGAGCTCTGTTGAGCAGCAGCCTCAGGTTGTTAGGCCCCTCTCTGCCTCCCTGTTAGGTTGCTCTCCTTGTTGGTTGAGCTCAGCAGTGCTCCCCTCACCCTAGAGGGTCACTTATGAGCATACTGCTCCCAAACTGAGCATCTGAGTTCCTCTCTTATTTGAGAGTTGGACCTCCGCGGTCTAGAGCTCCAGCTAGCAGTCATGCCCGGTTGTTGGGCCACTTTCTGCCTCCCTGGTAGGCTACTTTTGGTCAAGCTAGCATTGCTCCCCTCACCATGGAGGGTCACCTATGAGCATGCCACTCCCTTCTGAACATCTGAATTTCCTCTCATTCTGAGAGTTGAGTTCTCCGCTCTCCATGTCATTGAGCAGCCTCAGGTTTTTAGGCCTCTTTTGCCTCCCTGTTAGGTTGCTCTCCTTGTTGGTCGAGCTAGCATTGCTCCCCTCTCCATAGAGGGTCACCTATGAGCATGCCGCTCCCTTCTGAGCGTCTGAGTTCCCTCTCATTCTGAGAGATGAGTTCTCTGCTCTCCAGAGCTGTCATTCAGCAGCCTCCGTTTGTTTGGCCTCTCTATGCCTCCCTGTTAGGTTGCTCTCCTTGTTGGTAGAGCTAGCATTGCTCCCCTCTCCATAGAGGGTCACCTATGAGCATGCCACTCCCTTCTGAGCGTCTGAGTTCCCTCTCATGCTGAGAGTTAGGTTCTCCACTCTCCAGAGCTATGTTTGTTGGTCGAGCTAGCATTGCTCCCCTCACCATAGAGGGTCACCTATGAGCATGCCGCTCCCTTCTAAGCGTCTGAGTTCCCTCTCATGCTGAGAGTTAGGTTCTCCGCTCTCGAGAGCTATGTTTGTTGGTCGAGCTAGCATTGCTCCCCTCACCATAGAGGGTCACCTATGAGCATGCCGCTCCCTTCTGAGCGTTTGAGTTCCCTCTCATGCTGAGCGTTAAGTTCTCCGCTCTCCAGTGCTCTGTGACCATATGCTCTCCTTGTTGGTCGAGCTGGCATTGCTCCCCTCACTATTGAGGGTCACCTATGAGCATGCCGCTCCCTTCTGAGCGTCTGAGTTCCCTCTCATGCTAAGAGTAAGGTTCTCCGCTCTCCAGAGCTATGTTTGTTGGTCAAGCTAGCATTGCTCCCCTTACCATAGAGGGTCACCTATAAGCATGCCGCTCCCTTCTGAGCGTCTGAGTTCCCTCTCATGCTGAGAGTTGGGTTCTCCGCTCCCCCAGAGCTCTGTCATCAGCAGCCTCAGGTTGTTAGGCCTCTCTATGCCTCCCTGTGGGGTTGCTCTCCTTGTTGGTAGAGCTAGCATTGCTCCCCTCATCATAGAGGGTTACCTATGAGCATGCCACTCCCTTCTGAGCGTCTGAGTTCCCTCTCATGCTGAGAATTGGGTTCTCCACTCCCCCAGAGCTCTGTGACCCTATGCTCTCCAGAACCCTAGAACGGTGTTTACAATCCATGTTATGGTAAGTATGCACGCTAGTCTCTGTGTACTTTCTGAAAGCCACGTTTTGGTAAGATCGCACATCAAGTGTTTTGCGGTCTTTCTAAAATCCTGTACGGTATGGGTTACGCGCTGCGGCTTCGTGCCCTTTCTTTGAGTCGGTCAGGCCCCGGTTTCACCTTGGGCCCCACTCTATGTATGTATCCCTAGTGATACTGACTTGAACAGGGTGTTGCTACCAAGGATCTGTTGAGACAGTTCCTTCAGCGAGCTCATGCAGAGCAAGCAGTAGCCCCTGGGTGACAGGCCAAGACCTAGTTACTATCCTAGGTGCTTGGTTGTATCCCGTTAAAGGAATCTCTGCTTCTGATTCCAAGCCTTTGAGCTCTACCCTGGGTCCAGGAGGCCCGGCCCCTAACAGGTAAGTTCTGGGGTATGCAGCTCAGGGTTTTGGCTGAAGGGGATAATGTCACTGACAGCCATCCACCCGTCCCAGGGGCAACTCCCTTAGCCGGGTAGAGTTGGTACTTAGTGCTCGCCTTTTGTGCCTGGCTTTGCGCTCCCCTCAGCATGGTGGCGTGGGTATTCTGTTCCCCATAGCGACCCCTAGAGGACGCAGTTCGAAGTTTCCTCGAAAGGGAACATCTCAGGTTACATATGTAACCATGGTTCCCTGATTAGGGAACGAGACACTGCGTCCTCTAGGCTCGGTGCCATGCTTCGGACGCAAGCTTCAGATGAAGAAGTGAATGACGTATTTTCCCAGCGCCCCTTTATACTGTGGCGGCACCAGGTAATGACGTCATAGGCTGTCGCCGGCCAATGTTATTGTCGTGTTTAGATATATGCTTCAGACACCGGTCACGCTGATGGCGTTCCCCATAGTGACCCCTAGAGGACGCAGTGTCTCGTTCCCTACTCAGTGAACCATGGTTACATATGTAACCTGAGACGTTTTTTAATAATTTTTTATAGCTGTATTTTTAATGTATTCAAATTAAATAACTTACTAATAAATACTGGTTTTAAATTGTCTTACTCAAATGTTTAAGTCAAATTAACTTTTTGGGGGTTATAGTGTACTCAGTTTTATTTTTCATAGTACCAAAAATAGTTATTCTTATCTACTTAATTTTTTCACTTGAATTTATTTAATTCATAAGGTATATGGATTCATTGATTTCACAGTTTTAAAATGTACTCAGTATTTTAAAGTGCAAAAAAAAAAAAAAAAAAAACGTACATCAAGCTCAGTATTAAGTTTAAACATTAAGTTTAAGTTGTCTACACCATCATTTAATGTATCTTGTCCTGAAACGTTTAAATGAGCTTTTTGATACATCGTTAATTCCTGCTTTTGCAGTTGAATCTGAAGCCCGAGGCCTGTTCTGTGGAACCCCCTCCTGAATATTCAGAATCTGTCTCTCCTTCACCCTCACATTCATGAGCACGCCAAATATAAGCACATCTCAAGCACTTGGACTGGTTAAAGGAAAAAGGCAAAGTCATCTTCTCATGACTTATCCAAGGATTACTACTCATGCTACTTATGCAAAGGTTTAAATGTTGAGAAATTTGTGACTACAGGGTCACAAAGAAAGACTGTTTTGCACAATAAGCAGCAGAACTTGGTTAAAGTTTTATAATATATATATATATATATATATGTGTGTGTGTGTGTTTTGTTTTGTGAATATTTATACATTTTGTACATGCTATAGCTAAACCTCTTTTGTTAACTTTGTGAAATGTGTTCATATATAATAAATGTTGTAAATGGTTGACCTGTTGTAAATTGTATATCTGAAACTGCATGAATAAAATAATGTTGTATAAACACTGGCTCTTAATAATATCCTCAGTATATACCTGAGAACATGCTAATGTTATTGAGAGATAAGAAACGATGAGTAGTATAAGCCATCTTTCTTACTGTCACTCTTCATAGTCAACATGCCTCCTGAGCTGTACCCTCAGGAGCCAAAATCCAGCGCTGTTACAACAGAGGAGGTGAAGCTCTGCCTCCTGCATTACCACTGCCACTGTCCACACGGTCCTACACAGACATAAGCCAATGCATTTATTATAACTCATAAAATATGAACCATACAGTTAAAACAACACCTTTGGAGAATTCACAGATTTGGCTATTTATGAAGGTGCATTGACAGTTACATACACATACAGTCAGTATTAAACATCTACCCCTAAATTAAATAATGCCAATTCATTATTTACACGGTCTACTTAAAATTCAGAAATATTATCTTATGACTTAAGAAAATACAGTATGATGATAATCAAACTGCATCATTTCAGAACATTTCAGTTTGTGGCTTGTTTTATATTATATCCAAATTCAAGAGGCTTGAGAGTTTTAAATTAGAAAGCATTCATAAGTAATCAATTTTTTACTAACATCTTCATTTCTCATGCCACATAATCTATGGACAGATAGAGGGAGCTTTTACTGTGTCTGGGTTGTAAGTGCAATGGAATTATGGTTGCAATGGAATGTTTACTGGTACAAAGGTCTACATTAGTATTGTACCTGTGCATCACGTCTTACGTAGACTATTGTCCTTATACATCACGTCTTAAGTCGGTGGGAAAAAAAAAAAAAAACATAAAACACACCCATGTCATCATATCATCACATGACTAAAATATTCTCAGAAATGACACTAATGATCTGCCATAAAGTGTGGAATCATCCACTTCCATTATATGAGAAATATTGAAAAGATAGCTATTTCCCATTTGCTTGTAGTTTAACGGATAAAATATATTTTAGATGAAAAGTGAATAAAGTATTGAATATACAAAAGGAAGACTGTGGGTCCAGTGAGGTAACTTTATGCATGGTCTCTCACAGTTTTCTCAGAGCCACTGGGTCAGTAAAACTAAATGGCTGAAAATATCTGAAGTACAAGGTCAACTTGCCCTGCTGCAGAGAATGACTTGCTTTCAGGCTATAAATTATCTCCTCTTAATAAATAGTTTGGCCATTTTAAACATTTGTGCATTCATGCAGTATCTGCAATTCTACAGGTTACCTAAGAAGTCGCCTCTTTACCGGAATACACCCTGTTTTCACCTCCACACTTGTGGGAAGATAAATCAAGTTAGTGAGGGGAGTGGCAGCATCCATAAACAACTGCTGGTAGCAGGTAAGGAGTTGCATAAAAACACCAATATTTTGTATAAGTGAGTTCAAGGAAGAAGCTTTTTTTATATAGACTTTACAGGTTAAAGGGTTAGTTCACCCAAAAATGAAAATTCTGTCATCAGTTACTCACTCTCATGTCATGCCAAACCTGTATATGTGTCTTTGTTCTCTTGAGCACAAAAGAAGGTATTTTGAAGAATGTTGCTTGATGGTAGCCACTGATTTCCATATGGGGAAAACACACTATGGAAGTCAGCGGCTACTGTCAACTATTTGGTTTCCAACATTCTTCAAAATATCTTCTTTTGTGCTCAAGAGAAATTCATACAGGTTTGGAATGACATGAGAGTGATTAAATGATGACAGAATTTTCATTTTTGGATAAACTATCCTTTAACATACTGCAGCGCCATGAGAAGATTTAGAGCTAGTTTATGTTTATTTATTTATTTGAAACTCTGATAACATGCGGATAGTTCAGGTCCTGGTATCTGATTGGCCAAGAAACACCTGTTTATAATATCACTGCATGGCAACGCATATCATTTAAAGAATTTGGCTTTTAGTATTTGTCCTTAGTATTTAGGCTATTCATATTTAGTTAGTGTTTTATAAAATGCACTCGGCTTTTAATATATTCATGGTTAAAGAAGTTGCAGCTACTAGTGAGGCGTACAACTGTATTCACAACAGCGTGGTCTCGTACTTTCTTGCTTAAATCAAATGGAAAAACAAGCGTTCCCTCCAAATAAACAAACCTTTAATAAAGGTTTATACCTTTAATAAAGGTTTATAGTCTCTAAACAAGACACTTTTATTGTGGTATTGTTGAACATCAATATCGCAACTTGGTTCATCAATCATGATACAACAAATGTTCACGTTAGACGTTGGTTGGATTTCTGGTTAAAGTGAAGCGATGAACATCATCGTGTTACTCTGCCACACACTCGATTGGGATACAGCCTCTGAAGTGATGTATTTGTGGGACAAACTCTGCCCTCTGCTGGTGAAACCGGTTAAATAATCTGCTCAGGAGAAAAGTAGGGCTGGACGACGTGACTGTGAACAAACAATTTGTTAGCTGACCTGAATTTAAGCTGATAAATCAGGTCATATCTTTATGTCTCCCTTTCACAGACAGAAAAACACAATATATCATACAGCACAATATGAGTTAATTCCATGTTTACTTTAATATAATTCTGAAATTTCTTATTAAAAATTCTTATCTAAAAATTACAGATTTATATGGATGTAAGGGTTCTACTTAGTGTCCAAAACTACAGGCACTTGCCACACAAATGCCACAGTGCCACTAACTGAAGACAAACCAACCTACATTGTAAATGTATTGTAAATGACCGTGATTTTAACGGTAAAAAACTGTGAAAATGCTGCAGTAAAAACCTGTTAAATGGTTAACGGTAAGTTCCCCTAATATATACGGTGAAAAACTGTAATAGACATTTCAGACAATTTTTACGGTAAAATACCGTTTTTGGAAGTGAAAAAAGAATGTAAAATTGACAAATATACTCTAACTCTCATAATTTTAAAACTTTTATACTTTTTCACATTTAAAATATATATATATATTTTAGAGACACATGCTAATTTATAAGAATATCATTAGATCTCATGCATAGCTTATTTGATGGTATTATAAGTCATTTACCAAAACGTGGCCCATTTTAGATGACTTCACCCTAGTTTGAGGCTTTCATCAAATGAAAATCAAAGTCAGAAAAAATATTGACAGCATTTTATGCATCTTTTGGTTTCAATATCTGTATTGCTGATGAATGAACTTTACTGTCCGGTGTACTGACACTGATTCCACTCAGACAAGAACAAGACTTAATTCTCAATGAATGGGATATATAGGCTATCTTCAGCAAATTACAGAGGCAATCAATTATTTGCAACCTAAATGTGACCTAGTCAAGAAATATACACTGTAAAAAAAAAAAAAAAAAAGATTTATAATACCATCAAATAAGCTATGCATGAGATCTAATGATATTCTTATAAATTAGCATGTGTCTCTAAAATATATATATTTTTTTTAAATGTGAAAAAGTATAAAAGTTTTAAAATTATGAGAGTTAGAGTATCAGCAGGTACCTTCTTGAGCCACGGCACAACATTCAGGTAAAATGGGCCAATATAATAAGAGAACACCACAGGTAATTTCAGCTTAAATCATTTTATTTTTAACAGTCAATTGACACTATTGTCTTTAGTGTGCCATAGCAACACCATAAATGTATTTCATTAAATAGAACGTTGAATGAATATTTAATTAAACAATGCAATTAAAAATGAACTGATCATGTTGTATAGGTGTGTGTTTCTATGCATTTGTGTCTTTTGTGTGCATGCATGTGTGTATGCTTGTATTTTTTAAGACTGTTAAGAGTTTGTATAGATATATATCTAGGCCTATAAACCTATTTTCACCCTCAATTTCTGTCTAAAAATGTGTGTGTGTGTATGCAGCCCATTTTACTGACATCTTCCTTTCTTTCCCTTTCTCTTCTCTCTTCTTGTCTCTCTGTTTCTTTTCTTTGCTTGTCCTCCTGCCATACCCTCTGCAATGCATTTTTTTTTTAAAAGACTGTTAAGATTTTGTATCTAGGCCTATAAACCTATTTTCACCCTCAATTTCTGTCTAAAAGTGTGTGTGTGTGTGTGTGTGTATACAGTCCATTTTAGCTGAAAATTGTGGCCCATTTTAGCTTACGGGGAAGTTGTGGCCTAATGGTTAGGGAGTTGGGCTTGTAACCTGAAGGTTGCCAGTTCGATTCTCGCACCAGCAGGAATTGAAGGTGGGGATTGTGAATGAACAGCACTCTCTCTGCCTTCGATACCATGACTGAGTTGCCCTTGAGCAAGGCACCGGACCCCCAATTGCTCCCCGGGCGCTGGAGCAATGGCTGCCCACTGCTCCGGGTGTGTGTTCACGGTGTGTGTGTGTGTGTGCGCGTTTGTTCACTATTCACTGCTGTGTGTGTGCACTTGGATGGGTTAAATGCAGAGCACCAATTTCGAGTATGGGTCACCATACTTGACAATACGTCACAACTTTCACTTTTTCACTTAACTAGCCATTTCTACCTAAAATGACCTTTTTCACAAAATCAAAGTTTCTTTTATAGATTAAACTTTTTTTATTTGAAAGAGCATGTCAAAACATTGATCATAAACCTTTGCTTTGTTGGTAAGCTTACTTATAATTGCTTTAGTACCCTTATTAGTGATTAATGAAATTTTCTATGTCAGGCTCAGTTACCTTACATTTTCTCTGACGAGCTTCATGTAACACTCTGCCCTGCCCGCCTTAAAAAACTCAGACCAATCTAAATTATTGTTACATGTCAACAAGTGTTGAAGCAACAATGCAAGATCAGTTATTGTGATTTTCTGTAAAAATGTAAAGAGATATGATGCTACAACCTTATTTGGCCCATTTTACCTGATAGCCCATTTTAGCTGACTTCACCCTACTTCAGAAAGCCTCAGTTTCCCATCACAAGGGGGAAAAAAAAATCAAGACTGGAACAGAATAAATAAATAAAAACTAGCGAAAAACAAAACAAGGCCAAAAAAGAATTGACTAAATAATAACAACTTGCACTCATTATTTTTTAGGGGGCACGAGTGTTGGTGGTTTATGTAGGCTTATTGGTTTTATTTAATTTTTCCTTTTTTATTCGAAATATTTCCAAACGTGTTAACTGTATCATGAAAAATCCTCAGAAATACCTCAGCGTGACATAATATGGTACTATAAATTCAAACTTCAATCATAATCTTCCTACTTCTATATTCATATCTGAAGAATAATAAATTGCTTTACGTGTGATCCCTTACTCCAGCATTCATTTAATCAACAGTGTTTTGCCCTGTCTTTGGCTTAGTTGGTGTCTGACCCACGATTCACCTCAAATTTGTAACACAATGCTTTTAAAATAGCATCATGCTGTACCTAACACAGCAGAGACAGAACAGAGCAGGAGTGGATTTGTTTTAAAAATTTTGCTTAATGTGAATTTAGAGGCAAACAGCCATCAGTTGAATTTGTGAGCCCTCTTTTTTTTCCATTACACTCCAGTCCCCTTTATGGGACTGACCTGTACATACTTTTGACCTGTGAATATGTTTCTGATGTAATGCTCTGCTGTGACATCCATGCTGACCAAATTTATTGTTGTAGGAAGTTTAGCATAAATACTTAAATATTTATTTAGCAGTTTATGTTTTAGTTCCTGTTTTAGTCACAGTACAATAGGTCATGACCAACGTATCACTTCATCCTCTATATACACCACTTTTTTTTTTTTTTTTTTTTTAACAAATTCAAAATATGTTTGTAAACTCAATGTTCATGTTTAATACAATAAATCCCTAAAGTCTGCACAATTTAAGTGTCTTCTTACTGGATCACAATTTATAAATTATTCATAGGTATCACTCACTTCATCCTAGAAAGACCACTTTTTTTTTTCTTTTTTTTTTTTAAATTCAAAATATGTTTGTAAACTCAAATTTAATAGTTTATACCAGTAGTTTTCAATCCTGGTCGTGGGGACTGCACATTTCGTTTCTCTTATCTGACACACACAGTTCAGTTCATGGAGCTCTCTGCTAATGAGCTGATGATCTGAATCAGGTGTGTTAAACTAGGGAGACATACAATTGTGCAGAGTAGTGGGTCCCGAGCACCAGGATTGAAAACCACTGGTTTATACAATATATCCTAAAGGTTTGCACAATTTAAATGTCTTCTTACTGGAACACTATTTACAGGTGCATCTCAATAAATTAGAATATCGTGGAAAAGTTAATTTATTTCAGTAATTCAACTCAAATTGTGAAACTCGTGTATTAAATAAATTCAATGCACACAGACTGAAGTAGTTTAAGTCTTTGGTTCTTTTAATTGTGATGAATTTGCCTCACATTTAACAAAAATTCACTATCTCAACAAATTAGAATATTGTGACATGCCAATCAGCTAATCAACTCAAAACACCTGCAAAGGTTTCCTGAGGCTTCAAAATGGTCTCTCAGTTTGGTTCACTAGGCTACACAATCATGGGGAAGACTGCTGATCTGACAGTTGTCCAGAAGACAATCACTGACACCCTTCACAAGGAGGGTAAGCCACAAACATTCATTGCCAAAGAAGCTGGCTGTTCACAGAGTGCTGTATCCAAGCATGTTAACAGAAAGTTGAGTGGAAAGAAAAAGTGTGGAAGAAAAAGATGCACAACCAACTGAGAGAACCGCAGCCTTATGAGGATTGTCAAGCAAAATCGATTCAAAAATTTTAGTGAACTTCACAAGGAATGGACTGAGGCTGGGGTCAAGGCATCAAGAGCCACCACACACAGACGTGTCAAGGAATTTGTTAAGCCACTCCTGAACCACAGACAACGTCAGAGGTGTCTTACCTGGGAGAAGAAGAACTGGACTGTTGCCCAGTGGTCCAAAGTCCTCTTTTCAGATGAGAGCAAGTTTTGTATTTCATTTGGAAACCAAGGTCCTAGAGTCTGGAGGAAGAGTGGAGAAGCTCATAGCCCAAGTTGCTTGAAGTCCAGTGTTAAGTTTCCACAGTCTGTGATGATTTGGGGTGCAATGTCATCTGCTCGTGTAGGTCCATTGTGTTTTTTGAAAACCAAAGTCACTGCACCCGTTTACCAAGAAATTTTGGAGCACTTCATGCTTCCTTCTGCTGACCAGTTTTTTAAAGATGCTGATTTCATTTTTCCAGCAGGATTTGGCACCTGCCCACACTGCCAAAAGCACCAAAAGTTGGTTAAATGACCATGGTGTTGTTGTGCTTGACTGGCCAGCAAACTCACCAGACCTGAACCCCATAGAGAATCTATGGGGTATTGTCAAGAGGAAAATGAGAAACAAGAGACCAAAAAATGCAGATGAGCTGAAGGCCACTGTCAAAGAAACCTGGGCTTCCATACCACCTCAGCAGTGCCACAAACTGATCACCTCCATGCCACGCCGAATTGAGGCAGTAATTAAAGCAAAAGGAGCCCGTACCAAGTATTGAGTACATATACAGTAAATGAACATACTTTCCAGAAGGCAACAATTCACTAAAAATGTTTTTTTTTTTTTTTTTTTTTTTGTTGAGATAGTGAATTGGTGGGTTTTTGTTAAATGTGAGCCGAAATCATCACAATTAAAAGAACCAAAGACTTAAACTACTTCAGTCTGTATGCACTGAATTGATTTAATACACGAGTTTCACAATTTGAATTGAATTACTGAAATAAATGAACTTTTCCACGACATTCTAATTTATTGAGATGCACCTGTATAACAGTGGTTCCCAAACCTGTCTTGGAGGCCCCCCTGCCCTGCACCTTTTGTATGTCTCCCTTATCTAACACACCTGATTCCACTCATCAGCTCGTTAGTAGAGACTGCAAGAACTAAATTGGGTGTGTCTGATTAGGAGGACATACAAAATGTGCAGAGCAGGGGGTCCTCCAGGACAGGTTTGGGAACCACTGATTTATAATTTATAAAGCAAGGTTAGACTCTATCATTGATTTGTGAGAAAATGGAGAATACATTCAAAATAACGGTGACTGACTAGCGTGTTAATCACCATACAACAAATTGCCTCAGACAGGCCCTACATAATAAGCGATATAAGGGGTTGCATAGGACCCCCATGGCCACCAGGGGGCTTCATGATAGGGTAATAATAACTGATAAAGTTTGCTTGTGTCAGTCATGTGTGTTAATGTTTGAAAATGAAGAGGCAAAACTATCGATCTAAAAAATAGGAAAGAAATCGGGCAAGATAAGGTTAAGTGATGAATTTCAAAAAAATGTTCTTGAAATGGCGACTGCATCATGTATTATCAGTTTAATTTGACATTCGCGAGTGCTTTGAAGATGCTGTGTCAATGTAACAACAGTATCAGCGTGGTGCACGATGTTGTCGTGGACTCGTAGGCAACGAGTTCTAGATGCCTTAATTGTTTAGATTTTTAGAATGCATGTTAGCTTCTTTTTCATCGACCAGTTAAATTCACTGAGTGTTTGCTGCCTGAAAATTCGGTCTGATTTTCGACTGGATACTTCCTTATCCCTACATTCAATTCATGAGATATTTGTATGCTCTCAAAATATCCTTAGATTAGGAGATTTTTTCATGACCCAAACCTTAGTTCTTTCTTTGTCTGCAGCCAAAATATGAAGGAACAGGTTCCCAGGATATATCTCTCAGACTCAAACAATCATATAACAGCAGACACAGAAAACAGAAGAGATGGACTCACCTCTCTATTTTAAGCCTTGCAGTGCATCTCTAATCAGCAGATCAACAATCAGCAATCTCAGTGGAACTTCCAAACCAGGGCCAAGTGGGTGGCCCTACATAAAAAAGGGTGGGCAAAGTGTAGTGTATGAAAACTGCATGTCAAATTGCCAACAGAAAATACAATGCCGCTCAAAAGGTTCAAAACAAATAACAAAACAACCCATAAACAACTCTGACAAACAAGTAATAAAACATTGTTTTCTGTATAACAACAGTATAAATATTACATGAATTACTGTTTGGAACTGAACTAGAAAAACCAGAAAAAAAATCTGTAGCTGCCTTTGCATGTGCTCCTGCAATATTAGCCTGGTTAACACTGTATAAGCTTCAATTTGTTAACGTTAGTTAACATTAATTAATAATGCACTATACTTCTACACAATAGGCCTACATCTTAAGCACTGATTAACATTAATGTTTATTTCAACATTTACTAATACATTATTACAATTAAAAGTTTATGTGCACCTATTTCAACCTAATGTAATACAGAAAATACTATCACGCACTGGTCTGTTATTTCTTGACTATCATGCACCACAGACTATGAAGGTTAGTCTATGAAGCTACCATGGAGCAAGGCAGAAGGCAGCAAGAAGACCCTATTTTGGGTAAAAATGTATACACATACGTGAGTATTTTCCACAATCTCTGTATGAGTTTCCAATCTATAAATCCATCACCCTCAGGTGGTCTGGTTTCATTTGTAGATAGTCATGGTTCATAGCTAAGTTTCAATTGGGATATCCAGTTTATTCTTTTTAAAGAATCAACTGATTGATATTTGTTTCACTATTTTCAAATTCAGCTCTACAAATGCACAGATCTTACTATTATGTCAGTTTATCGTAAAGATATCATTTCGGGTGGGACTAACAGAAACTGATAAATCATCATTTTGACAAGCATATGGCATTCACAAAAGGGAAAACTATGGAACTGTCTGCAGCTGACCATCAGTGCTTGTACAAACTTAATAATAATAATAATAATAATAATAATAATAATAATAATAATAATAATAATAATAATAAACTAATAAAAATTTGCAATAAGATCCAGGCAGACCGGCAATGACTGTATTAGAGACAAGGAAAATTATGAGGAAAAACGAAGTTTATTAAAATGTAAAATTATAGAGATAACAAATGAATCAAGTAACTGTTAAAAAAAAAGAAAGGCAGAAAAGCCCAAAAGAAGTACAAAATTTGCAAAATGCAAGGAGAGGAAGAAGAGAAGAAGCAGAAAAAGAAGCCCTCAGTCTTCTGAAATAAATAATTTTATATACCAATGTGACAGGAAGGGACTAGGGAAAGTATACTGAAGTTCTTTGTATTTTCTTGCAATCATTTATGATTTATACAAGACATAATGTACCCTAGCAAGTCTTATTAGGTCACCATGGTCCTCCTAAGTTTCACATGATAACTTGCTAAGCATTTGTGGTTTTAACACCTTCAGGGAGAATATAACAAATAAGCATATCTTGCAGGCACTATTTTACAACTCTTGCAGCAGAGATAAGGTACTTTGTGCAGAACACATCTAATTCTAAGAAAAACATGATATATACACACACACACTAGGATGAGACACAACATCTAACAGAAGTTGGCACTGCACTACATGCATATAACAGAAGCATACATAAGTCACACAAACAAGATTATGTAAAGTATATATGTCACCGAAGCAAGAGTTGTCTTAAACAAAAATACTAATTAAACTATTGAAGAAGACTAGATAAAATCAAGAAATGTGAATACAAACAAATACATATTTATGAATTATGATGAAAAAAAGTCAAACTCAAAAGATTAAATAAACACTTGAATATATGAATTATCAGTATCTGAATAAAAGCTAAAATAAAAAAGAAATCAATAAAAGACATTAATCAAAAGAATGAAACTGAATAAATTCAAATCTGAATAATTTCGAATACACCACAAAACAGTCCTTATTAAAAGACAGTGGAACAAAACAAAATATGTTTGAAAGACATAAAAGTAAGCTCATATAATAGCACAGCTATGTCAAGATTGCAGTAGAGACGTGACAGAAACTTCTATGCACTTAAAGGAAGCATTTATTGGTGGTTTTAAAGAATAAAAGATTCTGCACCAAATTTGACTTTTGGGGGTTGAGTAATTTTGAACATGAATGTTTAGTGCTAATTTGTTTTTTTTGTTTTTTCATTATTCATCCACTTTATGTTCTCAGAATCTCTTAAAATGTGTATTAATAAACTTCCTCAATAGTTTACTGATTTCTTCAATAGTTTTCATAAAATTTTGTTTTCTGCAGCAAAATGTCTTTAGGTCAAGGGGCTTGAATGATGAATCTGCACAGAGACATGAGGAAGGAGTCTGTGTCGGCTTGAGATAGAAGGTTGATGTACACTGCCTTTAAGGTTTAAACACCAGCGTTTCTCATTTTTGCACTCAATTTTGATGATAAATTGGTCAAAACAGTCCATGCCTGTGGAGTAGAAGGCTGGCTGGAAGAGTCTTAAACTGGAAATGGGTAAGTCAGCCATTTTAGGGATATTGGGCTTGCTACGCCATTTCTGACTCTCTGCACAGTGATACTGAATTGATCTAACAACTTGACAACTTTTCAAGATCCAGAAGAGCCTTCTGATTTCTGTAAAGACACTTTCGGTACCAGGGTGATCTTGCTGTGTATCGTACTGCTTAATTAGAAATTTAGTCACTGAATGGACTGGGTATAGGACAATGGGGTGAAAAATGTCAGGTCTGAACAGAGGCTTCTTTGGGGTCTAATCAGTTGAGTATCAGAATCACTTTTGAAAGCTGATGATCAGCTGGCTCTAGGTTGAGTAATTTAGGCCAATATGATGGAAGTTTCTGCAAGAATGCTGGGCCATGCTTTCAGTGAGTAGGTTTTGCAAGCGGAGACAATGACATGCCATAAGTAATATCATCAGCGTAGTCTTGGGAGTCTTTGCAGAACTGCTGCCAGTTATGCTCCAGTTAGAGCTGCACAAAGCTCAAGCTTCATCTTCTCCTCTTCCAGATCCTTCAGGTGCATCCGGATTACTTTAGGAGAGAAGTATGTATTCCCCTCATAGGCAGGAAAGTGATCAATGCCAGCATCCAGGGTGCTGTGAAGTGTTCATGGACCTCGTGTAGCCCCAGCTAACTGTTCTTCCACGATGGAGTGGTCTGAGGGTGCGTGCACTGATCGCTGCTCGGGCACATAATCTACTTCATAGTCTTCAAGGTATCTTGGCATCTGTGTTCCACGATGAGAGTGAACTGAATCATCACCAATCTCCTCACTATGTATAGACATTATGCTAATAGGCTCAAAGGACCATGTGAAGAATTGTTAAGCTCTTATGCTGCCTTCACGTGCTATCGGAATGAGCGTAAATACAAGTTTCCTAGTCAGAAATTGGAAACGAACGGCCTCCCTAGTCATATTTACAACTGGGAAAGTCTGAGATAATGTTTTAGCCATAAACGGAGCCATAAACTTTAAATATGGCAGAGGAGATAAACATATAGCTGTAGTACTGTAAAGTTTTATTCATTTTTTCTCACAACATCTACATCGTTTTCTCCTGCCATTACAGTCATATGTATTTACGTATATATATAACCATTGAATGCATATTGTATGTTTGAACACAGCGAAAATAGCATTTATTTGACCGAAATTTAAGGATCGTCAGCCAGTTGAATATCTAGATTGCGCTGTGAATGTTTACATGGCTACCAATGATATGGGATGCTACATTTTATTCAAGACCTGTTGGATATTGACTAAATATCTTCTAATTAGGGTTGGGTACCGAAACCCGGTGCCTATGTAACCATTATGTACTAGAACTGAACCAGAACGTAGATTTCAGTGCCACTAAATGCCTGAGCGATCAATTGAAATGTTTGTTCTGGTTCTCCGAAACGGATGTAAGAAGCATCATCACTGGGACTGCGCACATGGAAAATAACTTCCCGACTGAGAAAATGCATGTGAGCACAAGTCGGAAAGCTCTAATAATAAAAATTCAACAAATCTTTGTAGTAAGCCGAGTGTCCAAGTTGTTTTCACATTCTGACTTAAAAGCATAACTCTGGGGAAATGAAACCACCCGAGGAGCATGTGAATGCAGTAATTACAATTGCTCCGACGGCAGCAGGTAGCCTACCATTAGCTAGCTAAGCTAAACACGCTTAAATTAAAATGCCTAAAGCTAAACTTCGCTTGTAATGACTTGCAATGAGAAACGTTTCTAAACCTGTTTTACAACAAAAGAGAACATAATGTTTTTACTCCACAACACCAGTCAAATGCTTCCTTTTGTGATCTGATGTGGCTTCATATCACAGAATGAGGCAAAACATATGTTCTGTACTGTAAAAAGGCTATGTTGATTAGCAATGGATTATAAATATACTTAATTATTATGAAAATACCAGAGATGGCTTGAATAACACAGATAAACTATACATTGTCGCAGTCAAGAGTTTATTGTCTTTGTTTTATCATTCAAAATGTTTATATCTTCTGTTTACTCAGTTACAGTGATAACTGGATGCCTTTGTCCATTTTAGGGATTTCCTGGAGCTTCATGAGTTCTATTACTTCTGTGATGCATATGTGGAGTTTCTGCACAAGTGTGCCCTCCGGCTTCCAGTACGAATGAAACAGACATTAAATGTGTTTATAGCGCTAATGGCCAATCCATCCTATTTTTGGTACATTTTCTAGTATTTTTTAAAGTATATGTTCAGGCACCATTTAGGCACCGGTACCATTTTAAAAGTATCAATTTGGCACTGGTATCATAAAAGAACCCAAATGGTACCCAACCCTACTTCTAATCTATAACTTTTGGCTTTAATAAAATTTCCCCAAGAAACAGGCAAGAATGAATAGGCTGTCCACCATGATTTCTGTTCGTTCCGATGACAAAGCACTTGAACATGACAAACTTGTAATTACAACTCAAGAAATGGGAAGTACAAAGGGCCGATCTATCAAAGGAAGCCTTGCCTTCTAAATAAAAGAGCCAACTGCTAATTTGTAAAGTCATCGCGTCACTGCAGCTGTCTTTAGAAGTCCCGGTTGCTATAGAAACAGTCAGCGTTCGGAGATGTGCACTTGCGCAGCACTGGCTGGTCTAGCCTGAAAAATAAGTCTATTTTTTTTTTTTTTACGCTATTTGAGCAAAAGAAACAACATTTATGAGATGGCTGTTATCATATTTCATTGGTGATTTCAAATATGAAATTTAATCATAAGCTTGGTAAACAGTTTAGGAGAATTTGATGTTTCCCCATTCAAAGAGATAGGAGCTGAACTTGCATGCTGAGAGGTGGTTCAAAGATGGTCGCTGAGTGAAATGACTTGCCTTAAAGGGACTTTGGTTATATCAGGTTATGTTATGTCAGGAGCTAGCAGCACACACCACTCACAGACCACCCCTTTCAGAACTTAAACAGTATTTAACTGAATGTGGTTCTAGAAAGAGTAACAACAACAATAAAGTATAAGTTTACACTGATAGAACATCAATAATGCGAATGAACAACAATCTGCATTTCGTATGTCATTAACACACATGAAATATATCTATACAGCGATTGTATAAAGGATTTCCTTTTGAAAAAAAAAAACAGTATATGCAGGTTAGGTATGTTTCAAAGCATGGCAGCTGGTTTGAGCTGGTATATCCTGGTCCTGAGCTGATCCTTAGTTGGTCATGAGCTGGTTATAAGCTGGTTATGAGCTGGTCCTGAGCAGGAACTAGTTGCTTAAGACCAGCTTAGGACCAGCACATGACCAGCTTAAACCAGCTCAGGACCAACTAACGACCAGCTTAAACCAGCTCATGACCAACTAAGGACCAGCTCGGGACCAGCTTAAACCAGCTCATGACCAACTAAGGACCAGCTTAAACCAGCTCAAACCAGCTGCCATGCTTCAAAACATACCTAACCAGCATATGCTGTTTTTTTTTTTTTTCAACAGGGTTAGCTAGCATTAGTTTATAAGCACATCTTTAAAGGTGCAATATGTAATATTGACAGCTAGCAGTTGAAATGGGTACTGCAGTCCAAATTCAAAATATTGTTACACAAACCAAAAACAAAAAAAGACATTCTGACACAGAATGCACATTTTCAAAGTAGAATAACTGGCTGTAGTGTTGTTTTTCGGAGAAACATGTATGTAAACTTAGCATGTTTCCTACATATATTTTTACGCTTTAGTAAAAAAAAACAAAAAAAACATACAGCACCTTTAAAGACATATTCACTCTCACAGTGTAAGTGAAAGAAATTAATTTACTCTTTGATGCGCACACACATGCATCATTACGCAACATCAAAGCATCGCAGATAAACTGCCGTTATTGTACCATTATTGTACCTTACCGTTAGGTCTGTCTTGTGCTAGTAATAATAATAACGCTTATGCCTCAACTAAATTACGTCAACATCCGGGACATTAACACAGTCTAGGTCATAGCTATAGATCTGTAACTAATTGTCAGACCAAATAATCACAATAATGAATTAAACTATTACACAAATAGTGTAATTTAGTACACCTGCAGTCCAGCTTCTATTTAGATTCTTACACATCAATACCTGTGATAGTGATGAGCAGCGGTTCAGAGGCAGATGAACGGAAGGAGCGTGAGGAGACACTGACTTCATAAACACAGCTGTAGTTTCCCTCATGTGAATAATCTGCCTCAGGAAAGAAGAAGGAGGCAGAGTAATTGACAGCTGACTCAGTCCTGGTGATATTTGATTCCCTAAAGAGGTGGAAGGAGCCTCCAGGATACTGAGATTGAGTTGAACAGACGATAGTGAAACTGTGGCCCCTGGTGATCACTGGCCCCTGAGGCCCCTCATCAAACCATCCATCAGGATCAATGTGGGAAATGCTGGGCTGCTGAAAGTTCACTAGAAAACAAGAAGAATACATTTATATGGTTACAGAGACTCAAACAATAAAGCTAAATTCTTTAAATAAATAAAAATGACTTCACGAACCATATCTTGTCAGGATCAAAGCACTACATTTTCCAAATATTTAGCACTCATTTCTTAGACAACCAAATAAACAATTAGTAAAAAATGTACCTTAAAGGGTTACTCCACCCCAAAATGAAAATTTTGTCATTAATCACTTACCCCCATGTCGTTCCAAACCCGTAAAAGCTTTGTTCGTCTTCGGAACACAATTTAAGATATTTCAGATGAAAACCGGGAGGCTTAATGACAAAATTTTCATTTTGGGGTGGAGTAACCCTTTAAGAAAATACTACATAAGGTATCAAGGTGAACAGCAAAAGCATAATTTGAAAACATATGTACTTTTATCTAAGCAGACGACTCCTGCATCTTCAGAATGTTTACAGTTATGTTTTCCAAAAGAAGGACGTGAGCACTGTGTGAGCGATGATTCATTTCCTGAACATCCCACATCATCCAACCAGATCGGACCATTTCCCTGGCCAAAATGAGCACTGCCATGTACACTATCAGCTCTTCCACATCCCAACTGTCTGCACACCACAGCAGTATCATTCATGTCCCAGTCATCATCACACACTGTCCCCCATTGGCCATTATAAAGGATCTCAACTCTTCCAGAGCAGTCATTATTACCATTTACCAGTCTGATACTATACTCTCCTAAAAAACAAAATAACTCTGTTACGATAAAACTCACATCTTACAACAAGCTAAACTTATAGACTAGCCAAAACAGTCAATGGTTATGTCATGATGCAGCTAGAATAAAATCTGTTTTAAAAATGAGTGACTAACAGTCTGTTACTCACCAGTTACAGAAGTCAGAGCACTGGCTGTTGAGATGAAAAACAGGGACATTTAAACATACTGTAAACTAACAATTAGATATGACTTACCAAATAAAAACCTTTTTAAAAATAAGATAATCATACAGAAGGTATCATCCGAAAATCATATCCTATTATTTAGTAAGTTTTATATCAAACCAATCTCTTGTTAATGACTCTCAAGAAGACACCTGCTTTGAGAGATATTGCCAAATATGACAGGCTAGCAGTGGCGCCTGTATCAGGCATGGGTAAAATAATAGGCAGTTTACAGGGTGAGGTATAATTCTTTTTTAATTATCATAGCAGTAGTAGCAGCTTTTCAGTCTGCATACTGATCTTTCGCAATTCTTTTCAATTCTTGCTTCAGTTTTTATTTTTATTTATTTATTTTTTAATGTAGTACTGCCCCAAATAAGCTATTTAACATAACAGATGTTTATATAGTCCACAAGACCCAATAATATCTGAATTTACACAAATTAACCAGTTCAATTTTACAAACGTGGTAACACTTTATAATAAAGTTCCATTTGTTAACATTAGATAACTACATTAGTTTACACAACCTAACAATGAAAAAAATACTTATAAAACATTTATTAATCCTAGTTAATGTTGATTCCAAATATTTAGGCCTGCTAATACATTAAAATCAAAAGTTGTATTAATTAATGATATTTAATGGACCTGAGCTAACATGGACTAACAATGAACAGCTATATTTTTATGAACTAATGTTAACAAAGATTAATAAATACTGTAACATTACTCATTGTTAGATAATGTTAGTTGATGCCTCAAATATATTAACAAATGGAACATTTTTGTAAAGTGTTACCACAAATGCATTAATCTATTGTATTCCATTGAATCAGTTCCATGTGTCCAATAGCAGACGTGCAGCATTTCCCAAAAGCATCATGAGCCTAGAAACCAATGAGCTTACGAGGGAGACTCAGCCCTGAGCTGTGATGTTGAGAAAGGCCAACACTGTGACTGTGACAGTGACAGTGACGGGAATGAGCTGTGGTTCTGTGGTCAGTTCTGTTATAGTTCTTCCTCCAAACTTACAGTGTAAAAACTCTAGATGTCTAGATGACCATGAGAATGTTTATAGGCACTGAACCATGTGTTAACATAATGACTATATATCTGAATTCAGGTGTGAGAAGTTATAGAAATACATTATTGTTAGAACTATTTTAAATAATTTTAGTTTACTAAACAGCTCATTTGCATGAAGCAGCTAAAAGTTGTTTAGAGCAGTCAACTTGTTGGTGAATGTCTTTTCAAAATCAGTCATGTCAACCCAAACACACATAAATAAATGTGTATCAGTTTAAAGTTACTTTCTGGTATTAACAAATAGTTTCATTTCCGTTTCAGAAAAAAAGTGTAAAAGCTCAGTGAAAATCTAACAAAATGACAGCACAATGATAAAAAGATGGCACAACCAACCAACTTATTCAGTTCATAATCTTTAACTAAACTGTTTTAAGGGTGAAATATTACTGTGATATTAACACTGCGATGTGCGGTACCATAGGAAGACTATTATCATTATATTTTTAACTTTAATCTCCATCTGTTTGAAAAATAGAAATTGCAAGATTTAAAAATTGAGTTTACCCAATATCAAAGTGAGAAGAGAAGGTCGTGGCATTGCGATGCTTGCGTTGTTTCAAAATGTTCAAGAATTAAGATGTTACTTCCTGATTAGTGAGAAGAGTTGATGACACTTTGGTAAGAACTGAAACGTACACTATGTGTATGTTAGGAACTGATCTGTCCATCAGAATATTCTGTGCCCCTAAACAGGACACCCCATAAATAGTTTTAGCGTTTGTATAAAACAAATGTTTATTTCAACATTTACATTTTTTCGACCTTCACTGTTTTATCTGCAGTTATGTCTGGTTCAGGTGTAGCCAACCCTACTCCCGGAGGACTCATTTTGTACAAGCACAGATGAAACATCTCGTTATTGTGCAGAGTACAAGCAGATGTGAAGCTGTTTAAACTTAAAATTAATTATTTAGGTTCTGTGGTGTTTTTGACTATAAACCGCTGAGCAGTCGTGATAGAAGGCAGTGTAGGAGATCCTTGAACGGACACACACATACCGCGAGCAGACTCATTCCAGAGAAATGAGTCGATCTCTGGTTTCACCTCTGGAAGTCATAAAAAATCAGGACGAGCTAGAGGATCAACTTCACCAATGCAGAACAAAGGAAATTTCTGGCGGGAAAGATACCAGATCCAGATGGTAAATGAACTTTGACCAGCCAACGTATAAATTGACAAACTTATCAACAAACGTGCGATGGATTTACAGTCGTAGGCCTGACTTAAACATATGCCAGAACTCATCTCCCGGACACCTTCTGACCTCAGGAGTACTCGCGCCCCTCCTCGAGTGCATGCCTTTTTCGAGATGGTCCTCACTGCAGAACACAAGATCCAGGGGGCGTGGTTGGATCTAGATCCAACTCCTCCCACCTTACATATACCTAAACCTACCCATCTCCACCACCTGATCCCTAAACCTACCCATCCCCACCCCTAAACTTACCCATCTCCACCCCTAAACCTACCATCTCCACCCCCCTAGATGTGGATCCATCCCCGCCCCCTGGATCTTTGTTCTGCAGTGAGGGGCTACTGCCTTTTTCAGACAAAGGAAACACGCAAAAGTGCGCCAAAACTCCAAAAGACAATATTCAAGACTTTTAAGTAATGAAAATGTATTCCCAAATTATGTGTGTTATGCCTTAGATATGCTTGATATGTTAGTAAAACATACGCTATATTAATCTATCCAGTATAAAGTTAGTACCATAACCTATGTATTATGAGGGTATGAATATGTGTGCGTGTCATGTTTGGTGTTAAACGAAAGTATATTTTATTTGCAACAACTCTGTGTGGATGAAATGTAGAAATTAGGTAAATCCCGTAACGTTATAACGTTTATCAAGATTATTAACAAAACCCTGCAAGGATTTTCACGTGATTACACGGGCAGCTCGTTAATTTATGCAGAGAAATGGAGCCTAGGAAGCTGAGCTCCACCTTGCAGCAAGCGGATTGATACCCCAGCTCCGGGGCGGGCCCAAAGTGGCCTGCTTAAATTCTAATGTTCAACTAAACTCAAACGCTCTTTGCCATGGTTTGAAAACTGCTTCAACTTGTGCGCTCATACGCCGCATCAGACCATCACCTCATTCCAAACTTCAAGCTCTTCAAGAAAACTTCTGCAACCGAGAAAGGAAAAGAAGAACTTCTAGCGCGTCTCATCCAGGAAGGCAACCCGCCAATCACAGGCGGAATTCCCTAAGAGACGTCAGACCAACAACGGTTCGCCAGCCAATCAGCTGAACCCGGGGATTCCCTCAAAGAGACGAGACGAGACTCTCCAGCAACCTTCTAGCAAGTAAAACAAATCTCTTATCTATTGGCTGAAAACGGCGCAAAGTTGTTATTAATGGAAAGATAGAACTAAGCTCTGCTTTGTTGACTTTCTGATAACCACCGAAGTTGAGACTTCCTTCATAACTCATAATTCTGCATAACTCCGTCATTTGTGTGTGTGTGTGGTCGTATGTGTGTTTAGATGATTTAGTCTCATGTAATCTTAGAAGTAGCTCAATAAACTTATCTCATTGTATAGAGCATTGTCTGTGTTTTATAGTTGATTCAGTTACTGCCTTGCGCTGTCGACCCTTTGCTACCCTGCTCAAATTTGATAAATTACTATTTTGTTTGTTTTATTGTTGGCCACAAGCAAGATAAACAAAATTGTTAACATATACTGACTTTAATGTCTCGCTGGACAAGCCGTTAAAAGGTATAAACTATACGTTTTGATTAATAGAAATTAATCAAATCAATATCTATCTTTACGATGCAATTTCGTAAAGCCAAAAATTCAAAATAAAGATTAAATCATAGCTAAGTTCCTAAAGTTATTACAGCAGATATTTAATTACTTTAATTAATAATCAAATAGCTTTCATAAATCTTCATACTTATTGTCCCTTGTACTTCTGTGTTCTGTAATATCGACATTGACGTAGTCCTGTTGTGAATCATCTGTTTCCACATTGACAGAGTCCACTTCAGAGTTATTCTGATCTACATTAACATAATCCTGATAAGAGTCAGAGTTCTTCATGATCTTCATGATTACCATCATCCATATCTACAAGTTCATAGTCATCTGCAACGTTCTCTTCATTCTGGTCATTATGGAGCACATCTTGCATATTGGGATACAAACAGAGATGGCAAAAGTACACTCATCATCACAATTAAAAGAACCAAAGACTTAAACTACTTCAGTCTGTGTGCATTGAATTTATTTAATACATGAGTTTCACAATTTGAGTTGAATTACTGAAATAAATGAACTTTTCGACGACATTCTAATTTATTGAGATGCACCTGTACACTAGAAAAAAAAAAAAACCTATGGATATGGATGTTCACTTCCACAAGTGAACAAGTGAGAAATCAGCAGTTAAGAAAGCATCTGATCATAGCGATGTTTACACCAGCTCTGCAATTCAGCACTCCAGACAACTCACATTAAGTTTAGGCCTATTTATATAGAACTTCATACAGCAGATTACTTTAGAGCTGCAGTTTTACAGTACTACACATGAAAAACTGTGACAGTGTCACTTTCAATTAGAATTACAACTTCATTTTCTAAGTAGATTGTTAAGACGAATGTTTTATTTTTTATTTTTTACTTTTAGATTTTATTTTTCACTGGTAACTCACAGACTATCTCATTATACAAACACACCAATGCAAGAAAAGTGTTTACAACAACATTTTGAAAACCTTTGTCCTTTTGGCTCTGACGTCAAAGTAAACATAAATGTGAACAATACACCAAAACACAATTAACAGTGTTTACATGCAGAGCAAAATCAGGATAACAGAACAAATTAGGTTTTGCTTAAACCAATTTTATTTCAGAAATCAGGCAATTTACAGATTGTTCTTCTAATCATACATTTATTTTGCACATGAAACATGACTACTATAGAGTATCTGCCTCTAGCTTATATCATTATCTGATATGTAGAAAATGTAATATCAATATCAAAACTTAAATCCTAACACTTTACACATAGATATAAATGATAAAAAAATAAAAATAAAAATAAACAATAGCTGCCAGTATTCAAGCCAAATATCATTGGCATGAATGATAATCATTGAATATAAATCAGCACTTCAAGAATGTTCATTCATAATAAAAAAGTAGAGAGGGTTTGTCTGTAAGAAAAAGAGATATTTTCATCCAATAAGCATGTACATCATTAGAATAAATACAGTACGTCATGATGTTTTCTGCGAATAGGAGCAGATACACAGATACATGCAGTCACAACATTTTACACCGACAGCATCTTCATAGATATTTATATATAAAGGTCTTAATGTCATGCTCTAGCACTGTTCTTCCCTTCAATTCACAGGTTCTTGTCCAATTTAAGAGTAAAAATGACATTTGGTCCTTTTTCATATAAATAAATATTGCCACATATTTGCATGTAGAATATGTAAATACAGTTCACAATGTTTGATATGGTGATCTGCGAAAAGAACCATCTGAAATAAATATATGCTGCATTCAGTGACCTTCTGCACAGTATATTGTGTGCAAAATATTATCTGCCTGCTGTTTCTGTTACTCGTGCCTCTTTCAGTGTGCTTTCAGTCTAAATATGATCACATTTCCATATATTCCTGTGCTAAATTCAGAAACAAATTGTGTTGTAATGTGGATGTATATGAAAAAACTTACAAAAGTCATGTGCCTGACACAACAACAAGAGCTGAGCAAAATAGAGCCTTATAATAAAAATAAAATTCAGAGATGAAACACTGTCCAATCATCTACCACCTATGCTAACAGAATTAATATAGGCCTGTACTAAACCGTGGATTTTAAATCAAAACTATTTTTAAAAAATGTAACTTGTTAAATTTACTTGAGAAGCAAATCTGCATCATATTTTTTTTAGAGAATACAGACTATCATTCAAAAGTTTGTGATCGATACAGATATTTTTGAAGTCTCTTATGCATATCAAGGCTGCATTTATTCGATAAACAATACAGCAAAACAGTAGCAGTTGTTTATTATGATTTAAGTTTTTATTTTAAAATGTAATTTATTCCCGATAATAAAATTGGATTTTCAGCAGCCATTACTCCAGTCTTCAGTGTCACATGATCCTTCAGAAATCATTCTAATATGCTGCTCAAGAAACTTTTCTTATTATCAATTGTGCAGCTTAAATGTTTTTGTGGAAACCATAATACATTTTTTCGGGTTTAGAAAGTTCAAAAGTACAGCTTTTGTTTTAACAGAAATCTTTTGTAACATATAAATGTCTTTACTGTCACTTTTAATCAATTATTCAAGTATTAATTTCTTAAAATATTACTGACCCCAAACTTTTGAACAGTAGTTCAAGTTTGAAAATTGTTTGTTTGTTTGTTTGTTTGTTTTAACCATAAATCTAACAACCTTTTGAAAAGTTACATTTAAACAAACAACAAAAAACAATTTACCAATATTAATTATAAATTCATTATATTCTACAAAATATAGTCTTGTCTTACACAGTTTTGTTTCTGAAATAAATCTATCTTTTTCTTTAAGACATTATTCTTTTAACTTAACTGTTAAAGGATGTTCAGATATTTTGTTTAAAAGATTCTCAAACTTTAAAAAAGCATCTGAACTGAAACTTGAATGCTCACTGTAAACAAAAAGATGAGACTGTAGCTAAATTCTGACACAAGAGTTAAATATAAGCTTGGTTCTGAGGTTTGTATCAGGATGTAGCTGTATTTGTAAAGGGTAGATGGTGATTTCACATACTCACACACTCACTCATATAAGCTCTCTGATCAGTGTACACCCTTGGCACGAGGCTGATGATATAAACCAGTTAACACTGGTATAAAGTGTCACATGAATCATCCACTAGTTGCTGTACTGAGCTCTAAAACACCCACCCAACCGGAACCCACTGCTGAGCTCCCTTTAACTTCTCTAAGGAGGATTTGAGGTTCCTGTACGCCTGTTCCAAATCGTCGTTTACTACGGTGAGGTCGAAGTAGTGACCGTACACTCTCTGAATCTTGGCACTCTCATCCACCGTCCTCTTCAGCTCTGCGTCCTGTTGTGAAGAGACAGACGGAGATTTTTAGGATGGGCAAAACTAGAGTTTCAAGAGAACCATGTTTAGTATACAGCTACTAAGTGGGGCTTAAAGGGATAGTAAAGGAAAATTACCCCATGATTTACTCACCCTCAAGCCATTCTAGGTGTATATGACTTTTTTCTTTCAGATGAATACAATCGGAGTTATATTAAAAAATGTCCTGGCTCTTCCAAGCTTTATAATGGCAGTGAATTGGCTTTGAAATTTTGAAGACCAATAAAGTGCGTCCATCCACCATAAAAAGTGCTCCACATGCTCAGGGAGGATAATAAAGGCCACCTGAAGTGAATTGATGCGTTTATGTAAGAAAAATATCCATATTTAAAACTTTATAAACTGTAATCTCTAGCCCGTAGGATGCAGGCATAGCACAAGCTCCAGTGAGAATATGCTAGTCTCGCGAGAACCAAGTTTTGTTTACAGCAAAGGACAACCTCCTCTGGGCATATATTGAAATCCTCAGACATTTTTCTTTACAAATCCTCGTTTTGTACTTCTAATTAGTGACCAGTGTTTTGTTTTTCTCTCTCCTCTGCACTTCCGCATTCGTCACTTCTCGCCGGAGCTTACGTTACTTCCTACATCATTCGCTGGAACGCCACTCTCTCATGAAAATCCGTACGACATTTGGCAGAAGCTAGAGATTATGGTTTATAAAGTTTTAAATATGGATATTTTTGTTACACAAATGCATCGCTTTGCTTCAGAAGGCCTTTATTAACCCCCTGAGCTGCCTGGACTGTAAAGCACTTTTTATGATGGATGGATGCACTTTAGTGGACTTCAAAATCTCAACACTAAAGCTTGGAAGAGCCAGGACATTTTTAATAGAACTCCAATTGTATTCATCTGAAAGAATAAAGTCATATACACCTAGAATGGCTTGAGGGTGAGTAAATCATGGGGTAGTTTTCATTTTTGGGTGAACTATCCCCTTAAACTTACTGTTCGGCATTTGGTCACTCCTGCCTCCATCCCAGATCTGTTCATGGCCTTCAGCACCTCAAACTCTGGGGCTTTGATGAACACCACATACGGCAAAAATTCTGATGTCCTGAGGACTTTTAGGGCCTATGGGAAAAAAAATCGAAATCAAAAAGTGACTTTCATGAAATACTACAAAACAGCATCATCTGCTTATGAAATCTCATGGATGCTGATCTTGTCCTTAGTTACAGAGTCCTTTACCTGTGGGTTGACGTCCAGGATACAGATGCGTCCAGCCTCCACTACTTCATGGATAGAGTCAATCTTGGTGCCGTAGAGGTTACCGTCATATTCACCATGTTCAAGATAGCGGTCAGCTTTAATATCAGCCTCCATCTTACTCCGGGATGTGAAGGCATACATCATATTCTCTCTGTCTGCAGATTTAGGCTTCCTAGAGGTGTCTGTGGACAGTTACATAAGAACAGCCCAGATGATTCATTAATTTCTGTTTATTAACAGATTAACAGCACATTTTGATTGTGTCCAAAAAATCTTTCACACTAAAGGGAAGAAATATTTGCATCAGGAATGAGTCTGAACCCCCATAGTAATGAAACCTGTGCCTGATATACACAGAGAGGACTCACAGGGGATGGTGGTGCCGTAGTGCTGAGGGTCTGACACTAGCAACTTATTCTTCAGACTTCGTCGGCCCACTCCAGGTGCACCAATCAGAACCAGCGTCTTCCTGCGAAAAGGTGGGACTTTTGCCACCTCCTCATAGATCAATAACTCATGCCTATCAAAATCTGACAGAGAATAAAAACGAATGAATGAAGGATTGGAAAACAGAAAAGATATGCTGTTTCAAAAGACATGCATTTGAGTAAAAAGAAAACCAAACCTGCGTTTTTTGTAGTTAAATACATCATTTTCTTCTTCTTCTTGCCAACCATTCCAGTGCAGAGATTGGCTGTAATACACAGTGATATTATTTATACACAGATATTTACTGAATTACTGAACCTTTAACAAAGTTTGCACCTTAACTGTCTGCATTGCTTTATGAACGTTTAATTAGAGGATTAGACATTGTAAATGTTCATATTAAATCCACCAGGGGGCGGTATGCACAAATCAACCATTCAAGGGTAAGTTTAAAAATGTATTTTTAAAATAATAATAATAATAATAATAATAATAATAATAATAATAACAACAACAACACTTTTATTCAGCAAGGATGCGTTAAACTGATCAAAGGTGATAGTAAAGACATTCATAATATAAAAAAAAATCAAATAAAAAAAAATCAAATAAATCCTGTTCTTTTAAACTTTATATTCAAAGAATTCTGGAAAAAAAAATCAGTTACACTGTTTCCACAATAATACTAAGCAGCACAACTGTTTTCATCACAAATAATGATTTGTTTCTTGAATTAAATGTATTTTTTTGAGCAGCAAATCAGCATATTAGAATGATTTCTGAAGGATCATGTGATACTGAAGACTGGAGTAATTAAAAAAAAATTCAGCTTTGCATTACAGGAATAAATTAAATTTGAAAATATATTAAAAATATACATTTTAAATAGTAATAATAACTATTATTATTATTATTATTATTATTAATAATAATAATAATACCTGCTGGTGAAAGGTCAACATCTTTCTTCACAAAAGCTTTCCTCTTCTCCTCCAGAAGTTGACTGGGAATCAGGCCAGCACTTCCTCCCTCTACATGACGTGCCTGTGGAGACATCATGTACAAACAAGTCAGTGAGCATATTTTTAGCTTGTTTGTTATCATTTTACTAGGCTGATCAATTTTCATAGAGAGATCTTACATTTTAACTAAAAAGCAGACGTGACTTTAGGTTCTCAAAAAGATAAATAAACACATCATAGCACAAAGATACTGTAGTGCTTCTAAGTTGACCGACCAACCTGCCACCAATTCACATCTTCCTGGTTAACAATCTGCAGAATATCTCCACTTGAGAACTGCAGTCCCGCCTCCTTGCAAGGGATGAGGTTGTCATTGGCAGGGTCATAATCGCAATGGCACTTCACAAAAACCTGTAGAGACAAGGACAAGTGAGATCATGACTGAAATATAGTTAACGTTAAAGATACGAATGTGAACTATTTCCAGTAGTCCATTACGGATTACAAATTACATGACAGAAATTGCTGGTGAGTGCAGTTCCATAAAACTTTCCATAAAAGACTTTCCACATGTATATACGTAACCTTTATTTTACTAAGTAAAATTTAATGAAGAAAAAAAGAATAATTAGAGAGAATAAATTATGAATAATTTACTACCATTGTGTAAATAAAAAGTAATCAGGTAACCTATTAAAAAAATGATTTTGAGCATTTTAAGATTTTAAGATTTGGAATCTGATTATATAATCCAGATTACGTGTAATCAGTTACCACACAGCACTGACTATTTCCAATAACTCAAAATCTGAAACTGATTTAAAACATGTAAGAAATGAGGTCAGTTTTCAAAGAACTTATTTTAAGGCATTTAATATAAATTGACATCTGAAAGTTAAAATAGTTTCACCCCATCAAACAATTCTATAAATGCAGTCTGAAATAGTAAAATGCTAATAGTGTCTGCTGAGACCATCTACAACATGCTTCTACAATTAAAAATCTAAATCCTGTCTGCTCTCACAGTGAACACATCTGGCTTTAACTGAGAGTGAGACTGTATGTGACTCCTTATTCTGGTATCCATGACAACCACGAAAGAGCAGCAGAGAAAAACAAGAGGAAAGTAGGTAGCAGTGATGTGCATATGAGGAGCCACCAGCATTTCAAAACCACTGGTTGTCTGAGACAAAATACCAGGGGCCAGATTTACTAACCAGCGCAAACCATCTTTTGGCGTTAAAGTAGTACTGTCAGGATTTACTAAAGATGCGCAGTGAAGAATTAGCGCTGAAAAGGCATGGACACAGTTACTTTAGTACCTGACCTTATTGAATATGCATTTGTAGGAGTTTCCCTTTCAGACGCAAAATTTATGGGAAGAGAGTATTAAAATTAATCACGCAACGCAATTTGCTAATGTTTGTACTTGTCAAATTACTTGTATTTGTGCCATTATTTAACGCCCAAAAAAAGCATGTCTTAAAGCAGGCAGTAATTTGCGCTGCTCTTGGTTGATTGTGCTGGGTATCATGAATCTGGTCTGTGCCCTTCCATCCAGTTGCCACCAGAGGTCGCTCTTCTACTATATTGACTCTCACACCACACAGACTGTTACACATCACCCTGGACTACATTTCCCATTTTGCATTGCACGGACTGGATTCACCTGCACTCAATTACACACACACCATAAATAGGAAGTTCCAACCTCTATTCAGGGCTGAGTATTGTTCTGCGTTTATCACTCACCTAGAGATAGCTGCTTTACAGAGCCTAGTTTCTAGTTCTAGTTAAGTCTAGTCATTTCGTGTTGCCTTGTTTCCTGTTTCCTGATTCCTGTCTGTGTATCTTGGATTAACCCTTGTCTCGCCATTCGGACTCTGTTTGTACCTCATTTGGACTATTGCTCATGTTTCTGGATTACCCCTGTTGTCAAGCTCTCTGAATTTTGTTCGCCGATCGATGACCTACGCCAGTCCATTTAGGGAGAGGAGATGGTACCTGTCTGGGGGGATGCGGCTCCTGGTAGCTGGGAAGGATTTTGAGCACCACACTGCCACTGGCCTCCTGCAGCATGTCCTGCAGCACACGAGGGTCATTGCCCACCTCTCGCCCATTCACCTCTTTGATGATGTCACCCACGTGGAGCAGACCCTGCTGGTCGATCATCCCCCCGTGGAGAATGCGGGCGATCACCAGCTCTCCGTTCTCAATACGGAATGTCACACCCTGACAAAACAACAGGACAATTCAGAAACTACTAGGCAAAACACTCTAAGTACATTTTGAATCTGATCAATCAATTTCCATGACTTTTCCATGACCTTTATATATTAATTTACTATTTAAGAGTGGTGCATACTAACAAAAATGGTATATTCACTGTAAAATTTCATATAATGAATTTTAATGTAATATTTTAGAGCTAGAATAAACACAAATTTCAGGTAATATAATATAATATAATATAATATAATATAATATAATATAATATAATATAATATAATATAATATAATATAATATAATATGTAATAAGAGCATAACTATACATTTTGTTGAATAATTTCATAATGCTCTGCTCCGAAAAATAATATTAGAATTAAAATAAAATTATATTATTAATTAATTAGTGCTGTCAAATGAGTATGGCGATTAATCACATCCAGAATAAAATTTTTTGTTTACATAATATTTGTGTTTGTACTGTATATATTATTATGTATATATAAATACACACACATGCAGTATATTTATTTTTAAAATATTTACATGTATATATTTATATTTATATAACTTATATTATATATTAATATATTTAATATATAAACATATATTTTTTAAATAAATTCATGCATGTGTGTGTATTTATATATACATAATAAATATACACAGTACACACACATATATTATATAAACAAAAACTTTTATTTTGGATGCGATTAATTGCTATTAATCTTTTGACAGCACTAAATTTAATATAATATTACAAATATATGAAAATATCATATATTATATAGTTATATAATTTATTAATATAAAATTTATAGTCACTACAGAAATCTTGTAAAATGTATAATAATCACATATTTTACAGCAGAGCATAACCATACATATTGTTTAATGCTATCATAATGGTTTGCTCTAAAATATAATATTAGTAATATAATTTAATCATATTTCAAAATGACATTAAATATCATAATTTCATATAACATTAGTATTATACGATAACATATAATTATTGAATTTAATCAATAAAGCATAATTACTACAGAAATTTTGTATAATTTCATACTTTGGAACGAACCATAATTATAAAATGTATGTTCTCTACAGAAATTTATGTGACTCCCCCCGCCCCAGAATGCAATCTCACCAAATGCTCTCCAGCCACTTTGCGGATGCCCACCATGCGGATGGCATCAGCTGGTACTGGTACACTGCTGATGGGCAGCTCCATGAAAGCACAGGGGCTCGGGGGCGGAGTCTCACACGTCTGAGAGGCCACAGAGTCGTGCGTCTCCAACAGAGACTGATCATCAAAAGCACAATGCATCAGTCACTAATCAGACTGTCTATTATTCCCATTTCTTTTGACAGGTTTGTTGATCTGCAGCTGTGTACCTGGAAGTGCGGCTGGTTGAGTATACGTGACAGCTCTGCGGCGGTGTTGCTGCGGTGTGTAAAGGGGCTCAGCTCTCTCAGGATGTCCTGCACCAGCTCCACATTATTGTCCCTCACAGCTTCCAGTCGTGTCTCCTCTAGACTCTCTGCACTCTAGAAGATCAGTCAGGTTTTAAGCACCACATTCATCATCAGTTTCTGGTTTGTCATGAGAGAATGCCTATATTGCTACTGTTGGTTTTGAGAACTTTGACAAAATGATTTCTTATTTTATTCATATTCAGATATATTTAAAAGACATTTATCATGTATTTATTTTTACACCTTATTTACTATTCACTTATTTATGTGTGTGCATGCATGTTTCGGTAACACTTTATTTTAAGGTGTCCTTGTTACACGTGTTACCTGTACTTACTATTATAATAACACGTAATTATGCATAATTACATGCAAGTAACCCTAAACTAAACCCTAATCCTAACCCTAACCATATAGTAAGTACATGTAGTTAACTAATATTACTTTGTACTTAAATGTATAATTACACTGTAACAAGGACACCTTAAAATAAAGTGTAACCCATGTTTCTTATACAATATTATTCTAATATTTTTCAGACTGATACTGGTTAAGATCCATCACCATATATGATAGAATCAACAACTTTTTAACCACTAAAACTTATCTCTTATCATATTTATTTTCATATGCAGACTTGCAGCCTCTTTTTTCATACGAATACAAATGCCTCCATCTTGTGTCTCAATTATTGATTGTAGTGAAAATTATGAAAATGGTTATTTCAGCAGTCATTACTCCAGTCTTTAGTGTCACATGATCCTTCAGAAATCATTCTGATATGTTAATTCGTAACTGTGATATATTACCATTCAATAGTTTGCAGTAAGGAAGATTTAAAAAATAAATGAACTTTTTGAATTGTTAATTTGAAAAAAAAAAAAATCAAAGAATACTGAGAAAATGTAGTACAGTTTTCATAAATTCAGCAGCAAATTTTCAGCATTTTTAATAATAAGAGTCATTATTAACAGTTGATTATCAATAATAGATAATAACTGAGTATCAAATTTCTTAAAACTGAAATAATAGCTGCCGAAATTTCAGGAATTTTCAGAAATAAATAACATTTTAAAACATATTCAAATAGAAAAATGTTAAATTGAAATAATATATTTGACAATATTACTGTTTTACTGTACTTGTGGTCAAATAAATGCAACATTAGTGAGCATAAGAGACTTCTTGCAAAACATTAAAAATCTTAATTATTCCACATTTTTGACAGGTGGTATAAATTAATTTTAACTTAATGTTAAATCAATATTTCATAAATGTATTTATAGTTGAGTAGCTATAAGTGGGATAATGTACAGTCACAGTTTTTTGGCAATAATGGCTGTGGTATGTTTGGGACTGAAAACTGACCACTGGGCTCTCCATGATGCCCTTGAGGAAGATGAGGTCCAGGTCATTGGCAGTGGTGGAGCTGGTGCTGTCACTCAGTGTGTCCAGCACCTGCGGCACTGCTGGGCGGAAAAAAGACAGAGACCTGATTATGCAGCTGCTTATGTGACACTGTGCTCTTTGATCAAACACACACTCACGTAATCTGTTTTATACTAACATCTTACCATATGGACAATAATAGGTCTTTTTTCAAATGTACAGCTCAAATGTATATGAAACATGAACCACATCTCTGTGAGGGCAGTAAGAAAGCCTTCTTGAACTATGCCTTTAAGTACTGAATTATGACTGGGCGTGTATATGATAAGATGCAGAGGGATTAAACTGCAAGATCGACCTTTTAGGGTAGATCACGGCACCTTAATATATCAGAATCACACACTATTTATTGGCAGTCACTGCAGGGCACAAAAATGTCAAGTGGATCTCCAGGGAATGATATCACTGAAGCTAGGTATCCCTGTGTCTGTGCCAGCCATCTGTGGCACAAGGGTGTCCATGTTTATAAGAACAGCGCCAGGAAAGTCCTCGCAGCAAACAGTCAAATTACCTTTAGTGACCATCATTTCTGTGATTCATCTGTTGTGATCTGTACTGTTTTTGGCTCGACTTCAAATTCTTAGAATGAAACAACTTTGTTGCGGCTACTGTTTACGCCACAGGCACAAAGCAACACTAGTTTGCTGAAATGATGCTAAGCCGTCTGCATTAGGGTCCAAAGACGTGCAAAGAAAAAAAATATATGCTGTAAATAAATGTTTTCATATTATATGGAAAAGTTGTTTATTTATTTATTTATTTATTTATTTTTTTTAATTAAATCAAACTGATTTAAACTTTTTTTTTCATTTCACTAAAGATCACATTAAAGCACTCTTGGAAACATTTCACCATGCATTCATCCTTTATTTGGCAAACAAAAAAAAAAAAAAAAAAAAAATTAATTGAAGGGTATTTAGAATGGAAGAACTATAACATTAAAATGAGAAAGACAAGTGAGCTTTGTCATAAAAATGTTTAAATCATCAGTTTCATCATCGTTAATTCCATTACAGAATGATGCTGAACACAATACATGATTTGAAATGTGGTGGAAACATTCACAGAAAAAGTGACAAAAGTGAAAGACATCTCCTGTAATGCCTGTATGCGCTGTTGGTCATTGTTATTGGAAACATTAAATAAACTTGTTTTCTAAGTTTATTTTATAAAGTTCCACAGGGCCAAAAACACTCTTATATATGATGATACTTACCATGCTCTGTGCCGGTGGCTGCCACAGGCATGATATTTGAAATCTGCAACCAAAGCATCAGAGAGAGAGATTTAACATTAATATTTAACATCATCATTAGGAATAGAGGATAGAGTAAGTATAAGCAAAGGAAAGATGAGGAATGAAAATAAAAGCAAAAGAGTGGGGGCATTTACTAGTAAACTGTGGCTGCTATGACAATATATACAATAAAATGAGATATGCAGTCTTTGTATGTGTGTGTGTGTGTGTGTGTGTGTGTGTGTGTGTGTAAAGGGGTGGGAGGGAGAGAATGAATAGTTTTTAGGGGGTTGCTTAGATTCAGCCCTGTCCTCCAAATGAAAGCATGACAGGGAGCAGGTGCACTAGAGACATGAGTTGCAAGAGGAGGAGAGAGAGGGGAGATGGAGGGTGGGAGTGACAGAACTGCTGAGACTGAAAGGTTTTTATTATACATATTTATTATAGACTTTCTGGAATACTTGATTTGGTTTGGTCAATCATTGCATTCTACTGTCAAATAATTCTGTATAAATGACCGCTGCGCTATCCCAGGCAACTGATTTACCCATCACTCCACAGTCTCTTTCTTCCAAAATAATAAAATCATTTCTAACAACTAAATCGGTGATTCATGTTATTAGGTATTCAGCATGGTAAAGTTCCATCTGCAGGTCATTATGATGAAACAGAGCTGATACAGGGTCCTGATTACCTGCTATACTGACCACTGACTGTACATTCTGCCATATAACAGACAGACAGACAGACAGACGGACAGATAGATAGACAGATAGACAGACAGACAGATAGATAGATAGATAGATAGATAGATAGATAGATAGATAGATAGATAGATAGATAGATAGATAGATAGTGTTGGGGAGTAACTAGTTACATGTAACGGATTTACATTATTTTATTACAAAATAAATGTAACTGTAATCAGTTAGTTACTGAGAAAAAAAACATGTAATTAAATTACAGTTACTTATGAAAATGTTAACGATTACAAAGGGGGTTACATCTGAATTTTTCTCACACACACACGCACACACACACACACACACACACACACACACACACACACACACACACACACACTGATTTCTTTCTCAAACTGCATTGACTGCTCTAAAATACGAGACACCAGTATTTCAGGAGTTTAGGACACAGAAAAGGACACATGCTTATTCAATAACTGTTTTATTTCCTATCTGGGTTGATGTATATGCTTTATTTTTTGTTTTTTGCTTCATTTATAAGATTAACTGTTTTTTCCGAGGCATTGTTAGATGTCAGTTTAAAAAACAATATCATAGCTATTAAACTATTTCTTGTTATGATTTTAAATGTGTATTTAACCTCAGAATGATCTCAAAATAAAAAGAGGTGCTAAAGTCTGATTTTGTGGTGGCTGTGCTTTAAAATTTAATTACTGTATAATAATCTTAATTCAAGTGATTAAGGATTTTGAAAGTCTGACAGTAATCAGGGTTGAGTACTACTGTAAGATTAACCTGCCTGCTTTAAATGTTTCAAAATGATTAACAGTTGAAAACATTCATTAGAAGTTTAGAAAAGTAATCAAAATTAATCAAATGTAATCAGTTATATTACTTTAATAAAGTAATTGAAATAGTTACACTACTTATTACATTTTAAATGGGTAAATTGTAATCTGTAACATTTCCAAAGTAACCTTCCCAACGCGATAGATAGATAGATAGATAGATAGATAGATAGATAGATAGATAGATAGATAGATAGATAGATTCATTCTTTCATTCGTAAGGTTTTTATTCCCATACGTTCCTGCACTAAAACAGTGTAAACCGTGTCCCAGAAAGCAGTAATCCCTCAAAGACCTGAAGGATCTGAGGAGGTTAAGACCTGACACACCTCTCTCTCTCATTTGTCACATACACAAATGAATAATCCAACTAGTAGGCAAACAATTATTTTCTCGGTCTGGACATCTGTTGTGTTTTTGTGACACTTTTTCATGAACAGAAGCTGCACTGTCAATCATATTACAAAACAGGATGTATTATGTAACGTATGTACTGATACAGCCCACAGCAGGCATATAAATTAGCTGTGTTTATGCTACAGACAACTACAATGTCTTCATTACTTCAGCTCAAAGAGGGATCTTCCCATGGGAGCATTAACAACACACCATTCCACTGACATTATGAGGCTTTCAACACAAATAATGGGAACAAATTATTCTCAAACATCCTATGCAACCACGAACCATTTTCACATACACTGTATGACGGAGGTGGTTGCTATAGTGATTCTTTTTCTCCCACATGTTACGTAGGTTATGAGCTGAGTGACTAGTAGCCTACTTCCCTAAAGTGGAAAGTAGTTGCCTTACATTCCAGCTGCCCGGAATTCAAGGAATCTTACTTAAGAATCTGGATTGTTTGATAGCTGTTATACAGTTACTAGACAGATATGTCACTCAAAAATTAAAACTGACATCATTTACTCACTCTCATATCGTTCCAAACCTGTATGACTTACTTTCTTTTTTTTCGATAATATATTTTGAGAAATGTCCATACAGTGTTAGTCAATGGGCACTAAAACTGTTACCAACATTCTTCAAAAAATCTTCTTTTGTGCATGACAAAAGAAAGAAAGTCATACAGGTTTGGAATGACATGAGGGTGAGTAAATTAACTATCTTTAAACATGAGCCAGAACAGTCCAGAAATCACTTAAGAGGGTTTAGCTGAGCTTTATAAAGTCTGTAGGACAAATTACTTATAAGATGCTTTGGATAAAAATATCTGCTAAATACATAAATGTAAATTCCTGGAAAGACTTGACTTTGACTGACTTATTCTATTCACTTTAATATATACAAATACAATGATTTTGCTGGGCCGTCAAATAATATCACATTTAATCAAAGGAAAAAACATGGGAACTTTGATGATGTGGTTTTGTGATGCTAGTGTGAATCTGTTGTTTATGTATCTGAGATCAGTCCCAGTGGGATGGAGAGGTCCGACTTCACACACACCTCTGTTTCACACAGTCTGGCTTATTCACAAGCATAACAATGTTCAGAGTGATGCTGCTATACTGGGATGAAGTGTCAGTTCAGTTCAGGCAAACACAGACACTCATTTAAATTGAGTCAAATGTTTCACCTAGATCATTTCCAGCCACTCGTTTCCTGCAGGTCTATATTAATGGGTGTTGGCTGTGCTTTCTTTGAATATATAGGTGTTGTGAACGCCTCAAGCACCTCTGATTTTTTATGTTGTTTCACTAGTTATTCCACCATCTTTAATCACAGACCCCCTCAGGGCTCCATCTTCTTTGCTTTTATTAACACACACAAAACAAACAGGTTTTATTGTCAACCTACAGGCACAATGACAGGACATAAATTGCTTCTCTGGTCAAGGTGTTTGATTAAACCTTTAAATATTGAACATCACAGTTAGCACAATATTAGGATATTAATATTAATATTAGCAATGTTGCAGAAGAAACAAATTAAAGCAAATTATAGTGTTACAATTTAAAATAAAATATCAAATAAACAGGGGCCCCAAAAAGTATTTGAACCCATAAATGACAATTGAAATATCCAAATAATCTGCAAACAAATGATGCTAGTTATTTTAAAGTGTCCAGATCAGTGTTATTTTAGTATCACTGAGATACTATTGTAGTTTGTATTAATATTTGCAATTATATATTTTCCGTTTCCATTTAGTTTTTTTTTTTTATTATGTTTTGTCATTTTTATTAGTTTTTTTTTATATTGTCTATACAGTTTTTTTTTTAAATTGTGGTTTGAGTTGTAGTTATTTTAGTACATCAAGTTAAACTACAATGATAATTGCCTATATATATATATATATATATATATATATATATATATATATATATATATATATATATATATATAATGAAAATCAATTTTAAAAAAGTACAATAAAAAAGAACATTATAGATAGATAGACAGACAGACAGACAGACAGATAGATAGATAGATAGATAGATAGATAGATAGATAGATAGATAGATAGATAGATAGATAGATAGATAGATAGATAGATAGATAGATAGATAATTGGACCGGAGTTATTATAGAAATTAAATATATATATATATATATATATATATACACATATATATATATATATATATATATATATATATATATATATATATATATATATATAATGTAAATAAAATATGTATGTATGTAAATAAAATACAATTATATATATATATATATATATATATATATATATATATATATATATATATATATATATATATATATATATATATATGACACGCACCTGGATGACACACACCTGGAACTAATGATTACAAAATTGGAACTGAACGAGGACAGGAAACAGGAAGGACCAAATATAGGCATAAACACTGGGACACTGGGAGCACATGGGGAGAAAAACACAAGACACAGGAACATAAGTCTGACAGAAATATTGTGTAATTTTTTTAATATATATATTTACATCAATTTATTATATTTATATATTTCTACTTTTAAATGTTACAATTTACAATTTAAAGTATACATGTAATTTATGTATATGTATTTATCAAAATATCATTATTATATTAGCATTAGCAATCATATTATATTAGCAATAATATATGGAATTTATAAATTATTAATAATGATTATTTCCTATTGGTGTCATATTCAACCCATTCTCACTAATATTACTGTCAAGTCCATCCAGCTGCCCGAAACACTCTCAGACTGGCTCTAGCTGAAGGGTTTTCTAATTCTCAATCTCAATTGGCTTTGAAAGCTGTCAGCCAAACATGAGAGATGCTCAAACTCACATTCCAATCTCATTACCAACAGACTTGCTTCAGTGCTTTTTGGCCAGGTATGAATGCAAACTCAGCATCTGAGTGAGATCCCCTAAGAGAAAGCATGAGGGGGTCTTCCTCTAGCCCTTTACAAAAAGGGAGGGATGGTGAATTTATCATGGCTTGGCAACTCCTGAGCCCCCCACCTTCTTCCATTCCCATTCTTCCTGCAGACCCCGCTGAGCCCCCTGCGCCAATGACACCCTGGTCTGGCCCAGCCCACATCACAAGCAGCCATGCTCTCCATCTGCTCCCTCGAGCCAGAAAAAGGCATGGCCCATCTGTCTACAACACACACACAAATAGGCCTGCGTCCCCTTTAAGCAACCATAACGAGAAACTGAGACTATGCCAGATTATTCTTCCCTTTTAATCACCTGGTTTTGACAGCACATAAATATTCATATGTATTATTAACGCTTTAATCTGTTACAGTAATAGTATTATGAATGTGTTTTTAGGGCACTCACCAAACACACAACAAAAGCACCACCAACTATCGGTTCATTTTTATTTCTTGTTCCTTTTTTGTTATTAAATGAGTGCACTAGATAACACACTTCACTATTATTTTAAACACCATTACATAATGTCTAACACCTGAAATAAGGAGATAAAGGTGATTTCGAGCAAAGCTAGAAAAGCGTCCCAGAGCTGTTACAATAAATATCAGACTTCTTGCAACTGACCAATCAGATTAGAGGACCAGAACTAGCTCCTGTATAATAATGTCTGCTAATCTTCATATTAATGTTTCAGCTACTGTATTGTATCTTTGTTACATCCCAATTAGTATTGCTCAATTCATATAGAAAAAGGTACAGTATTTGATCAGTGGTTCTCTTACAGTTAGGGATGAATAATTGTAAACTTTAGTCTAAATATTACAATAAATTTTCTGATGATAGTTAAAAATATCTGAAGGTTCAATGATTACACTCACCACCAACAATATGGACGTAAGCGATACCAAATATCTGATGCAGTCTTATTTTCACACAAAATTAGCATTCAATTCTGAACTTAACTATGATGAATGAAAGAAAATCATTCTGATGAAGAACAACAACCTCCAGACGCATTAAATAACGGATGAATTCATAATTTTACTTAATTCGTAACCGCTTAACAACAATAAGACAACAACACTATACTATATCACAGAAGATGAAAAGATCATATGGTTCCCATTCCTGAACGGAGCACACGTTTAGAGCTATGCGTCAACACACAAAATACATAACACTGAAAATATGTATATCGTAAAAAGAGATACTAACCTTTCCCGTATCGTAGACGCTTCGTAACGTTGTTTTGATTTTGTGAGAGCTGTCTGAACCGCTACAAAGCATCAAATCAAAGTCTAGCCATTGCGTAGACATAAAAGGGCACCGCTCAAATGTCCCAGTGGTGTCTCAGTGGGTGGGACCCACCAGCCGATGTTTGGCTATAGGGCCGCATCAACGACAGAATGTTCTCGACAGACCGCTTTAAATGTTCTCCACTCATTTACATAACAGTGCCAATCAGTTCAGTAGCTAACATGCAGTCACGGGTTCAACAGCGAAAATTAATTTTACTAGCGTGTTATAGAAATATATAAAGAGTCCGTCCCAGCATTAAATAAATATTAGCTAATAATATAGTGACCCTAAGTGTTATGTGTTAATGTTATTCATATAATTTTGCTGTTAAAAATTGAATGAGCAGTTGCTGTTTTGTGGAATGAGACGTTAGCTCTGACTTGTGGTCAAAGAAATGAATAAAATTAAAGTATTAAGCACATGTTATACTATTGACGTGTGAGATCTAACAGAGCTCTATTTTATATTACAGCAGGGACATCTGCTGGTCATTTAGAAATAACCTTATAAAAACAAAAACAGTAAAGTATTGAAAATGTACTACGACCGATCAAACTGTATTATTATTATTATTATTATTATCTTAAAACCACGTTCTTTTTTATGGCATATGGTAGGCCTACAGCTTGTTCAAAACCACCAGAGCCAAATAAATAGTCAGATTCATCCAATAAACTTTTAATCACATAGAATAATTTACATGGTACAAACAAAAACTCATAAATTCTGTATGACACAATGAAGTATACACATATACATTTCCATTGTTAGTTCCTATTATAATATATTATGTACAGTTGTTAATGAGATTTGTTCTGTGCACATGAAAGAAAAAGAGAGGATGTATTTAATAAAGAGGTGGATGAGGTTGTCTGATGGTGACTGGTTCTCATATAGTTGTCTGGAGGTTTTCTGTGGGAGGCACAGTTGGGCTTAGCTCAGGACAGGCGACGCAGGGGTCACTGAACCTCACCACATAAAAGAGTCATCATATCTGAAAGAGATCAATGTAATTAATAGACAATCAGCATTGCTAGTTTTTTTTTTTCTGACATCAATAAGGCATATCAGTATGTTTTCACTGATACTATTTCACCTTCTGTCTTTTCATTGATGCTACAATTTCTGTTAGTGATTTACAGTTTTCAATTAGTAAGCACAGTGCGATTTCTTCCTTTTTGAGGCCTAATTAGGGCTGTTAAATGTCAAGGCCTTTCAAATATTCAGTGTGCGTCATGTTCCCTAACCCACTGCCATCCTGACGGACAGAGAGAAAAGAAGCCAGGGATCCCATCTGTCCCCTGATTCCTCTACAGGTGTGAAAAATTCATGAGTTGTTCCTCCTTCCTATTAACACACAACCCATCACCCTTCATGAGTGTGTTCCTCGAGGATTTAGAAAACTGCATTTACCCCAAATACCTTTAGAAAACCATTTAAATCAGGAAACTTATTTTTGTCCATTTTACTGTTGTAAGACAACTCTATTAGCATTTAACATTAAAACTGCAGCTACAGTTAAAAGAAAGACTCCCACCTTGATCTCTGTTTGTGCTCTGTGTCATCTCCGAACAGCAACTCAGCCATCACATCTTCCGAAGTGGACCTTTTTCCATACCTGAATGTAAGAAATATGACAATTTATTCCCTCATTACTTCATTCCAGCTGTGTAGCTTAGCTGGGAACATTTCAGTACTGAAATAATGATTTCAAATTGCTCACACAGTGAGCTCATTGTGGTGTGTGAAAGTGTCGGGAAGTGAAAAGAACTAGTCAGCCCACTTTATCTGTCAGACACCAACCACTGATGCAAATACAAACTGTCTTTTCACCCCAGACGTTATGAATCTAATTTAGCAGTTAAATGTTTTTTGACCGCTTGACAGCTGAATGTGCTTGAGACACGTCACTGAGAAGACTCTGACACTGATCACACAGATGAAAGGTACAAAGCCTTTATATCTTCAGACAAAACATGACTGTCAGTTCTAGAGAACATTTAGTGGAAATGGAGAAAAAAAGTTTTATTATGGAGCTGAGACAATAATACTTGACTAATTCTTTTCTCTCAGAACGGCATCTTCAAGATGAATAGGCCTACACTGAAAACAAGCTAAAGGCAATGGTTTGGCACTCGAATAAACAAAGCAATTTCATGCTCAGATTCCTCCTCGATAGATGCCTACGAGCAACATCAATGAGTCTGAGACCAAACTAATGTTAGAGCTATTTCTGAAACATGAGCTCTATGGAATCTCACCTGCTCCCCATTATGGATGTCAGCAATACTTTGTGAGGAGGCCAGCATTCATTTAATGCAGTCACGACTGTGACGTACACATGGTTTAGCTGCTTGCACCATCATGTCTGTTGGTTTTCTCTTAGAAATTCATCATAGATATTTATTTAAACCTCTCACAGGCAAGACTTTAGGTTCTTTGGTGGACTAGAAGGGCACTGGAAAGAGTTGAGGCTGAAATTAAGTAATCTCCAAAGAGAATAAACTGGAATTAAAGAATATGTGGGGAGATAAATAATTTACTGTAATTTTTTTTTTATTGGAATGTGTCACTCATTGTCTGAGTCCTAAATGTCAAAGGCCTGTTAGAAGACTATAAATATGTAAATAGTCCTCTATAGGGCAGGGCTGAGAGAAACATCAATCTATGACAGATAAGTAGCCTATTCAATCTCTGAGGCTTCTCCGAAGTGCATCTGTTCAGGTTTTATCACTCAGATTTGTTATACGAAGAGCCTTTGGCCACTGAAAAGTGGACCATAATGCAATTTCACAATCCTACTGCAGAACTTGTTCATTTTTCCTAACATATTAATGGGAGATGGTGCAAAGACACCAACGGGAAATCATTTTTATCATGGTCACCTGGTCGATGTCCGAAGGGTGAGGTGATAAGAACATTTTAAGCAAACATGCATAGTTACAGGTGCGTTTACACAGCGTGTCTTTCTCACCGCTGTCTCGTGATGAGGTTGATGTAGTGTCTCAGCGCGGTGTAATATTTGGCGAGTTCCTCCGGAGGAGCGTCATCTCCGGGATTCTCTGGTTTTGGCGGATAGGCGTCCACAAAGGTCCCGAGACACAGGAGCACGCAGAAGAGGAGAGTAGCGATGACGGTCCAGGGTTTCAGCATGACAGCCATCTAAAAAATAAAACTCGCGTTTTTTCCTTCCATAAAGGAATGCACATGTAGACTTATTGTGGTTACTTTAAAAGAAACTGCGTTTTATAAGACATCTGAATAGATCGGGAAAGTGCGAGAGCAACAACAGGTGGAAAAGTATAGCAGTTGCGTAAAATACAGTTTTCTAACAGTTTTGCGAGTTAGTAGCTGTGGACATTGCAGTCAATACGACGCCAAAAACTTCATTTTTAAACACTAATAAAAAAATATGTCTTTGAAATTCGGAATGATTTGTCAGAACTATTATTGAACTCAGTCGAAAGTCAGCAACAAAAACAAATGCATCAAGAAACGAATCACTTCAGTTTGTGTATGATTAAAAGCATATGATTTATATATATATATATATATATATATGTGTGTGTGTGTGTGTGTGTGTGTGTGTGTGTGTGTGTGTGTGTGTGTGTGAAATGGAATAATTATGAATAAATTAAATCTACTATTTATTTGTTTTATGTTAATCTAGACTATCGAATATTTTTTTCCCTAGCAGCTAATTAAAAGTAGTATGAACTTAATGAAGTTAATGATTGCGCGTCAAAGTGATTGCTGTCCATGGTGCTGAATGTGCTAGTACTAATAAAAATGACACAATGAAAACATCTTTTATATCAGACATAAAAAAACTGAGAAAGAATTTAACAGTAAAGAAAAAAAAAACGCCTAGATTTTCCACCTAAAGCCAAATGTTGCATCCTTCAAATGTTAAACGCAAGTTTTGATTTGGCACCTCCACATGCAGAATGATAACCACAAGACAAACTTACTTTCAGCAGCCAAAGAGTTCAGGTACAGTTATTTCTCTGGACTGGAACCTTGAAGTTTCTTGTTCCAATGTTCTTCTTATTTTTATTTATTTATTTTTTGCGTTTCCCGAGTCTCTGCGAGGTCTTTCAGAAATAAGAAGTTGTCCACTCACGGATCTGTTCTATCCTGCCCGCACCTCAAGCGCTTTATATACGGTGCTGCGCCTTGCGTAAACACGAGACGGGCGGTGGGAATGACAGGAGCTCTGCCCCCAGCACCACAGCCAACGTCAATCATAAACACATTCGTAATACAACTCACGAGACATTTTCATTAAGATCATTGCTGATGTTCAGCTGCAGATCAATTACCTGAATCTGAGACGTAATTTAAAATTAATATCTATAACATTCTTAAAGCTCAAGAAAGCATATTTACATGATTTTATATATGTACAAGTTGCTTATTAATATTACCCCATTCTTTATGGACAGATAGCAACGAGTGTCTGTCAAGTAGAATTTTCATCAAGTTCAGAGTGTTTTGCGTCAGTATGAAGTTTCTGATGAAAGGAATTAAGTTCGAGTGGCCTTCAGCATACAACAAAAACAGTACATGACTTGATTGCAGCGGCTAATCAAAACGCAAACACGACTAATCGACCAATCAAATGTAATTCTTGCATCCCATCTCAGAACTACTTGACCCTTTATCAAGTTTATCATCTCATTATCTCCTAGGATGGACTCTCTCTCTCTCTGAAGTTTTCTTTGTGTAGATGTTAAACCTGTTCCATCAGATATTAAACTCGTTGTGGGAATTATGCAATGACTTTTAGGGAATCCCCTATTTAAAAGGAATTTCGGCTTATTTAAAGCAATTTTACAAGTCTGCTAAATTTTTAAATGTAAGTAAAAGCAAAATTAAAGTTATTTTTTATACAAATAGAATAATGTGACACATATTGACAGTAGTAGGCTACTTGTCATGGTAGGCTATCTATCATCGTACTTGACCCTTTATTCTCTCTAGCGACACACTATTGCCATGGTTACCACCTCTGACGAAGGCGACTTCTGATCGTTCTATTTGACGTTCTGCTTGTGGAAGTACGCGCTCTGACTAACTTCTAATCTTTTATCATTAGACAAACGTTTGAAAATCCTGTTGAAACCTATGAGTGTTTGTATGAAAAAAAGTTTGTAGGCTATTACAAAAGTCTATTTTGTAATACTCACTCCAAAACTCCACTTAGTCATCCCGTTCAACAAGATACAAGATTCTTTGTAGTGTCTGGAAGCCTGGATAAATGAAAAATGTAAATAAAAAATGATCTTGAAGAACAGCATTCTCATTTCGCACAGGTATCACTTTGCGTCATATTTGCATCTAGCTGCGTCTGAAATTCCACGCAGATAAAGAAAATGCAAGTAAATGTATCCGTGTCGATATCGTTTGGAACAGGAAATGAATGATCTGTAATTTTACAGAAGATACAGTGACATATTTGCATAAGGTCTAAATGAAAGCAGTAAGAGGATATGGGTAAAAAAAATGAAAGAGTTTCTCTGGCTCCTGGGTCTGTAATAATGCATCTGATTTCTGTGCGTTTGCAGGATCCCTTGAGGCATAAATAATAAAACTTGTTCCCAACAGATCTATTATGTTGCAGGTAGTTAATACTCCCACGGAAAGCTTTATGATAATTCAATTATGACTTTACTTGATGTTTCACTCATTCTGTCTGCTTAGTCACATAAGAATAAAAAAAACAAAAGAATGATTAATAAAATGAGACTCAAATGACTTTTAAATGACTTTAGGAGATGCAGAACAACAGCAATTAATGACTGAAATCATATGGTTGTGGGTATTACTGTGTTATTTAAAACTGATTATAAACTGCACATGTGAAATTGCAATCAGTAACATAATCTTGGGTATTACATTTTTAGCCAATTTAATATGATTATTTCTGATTAACTGAGCTTGTTTCTTACACTATCTTGCATAAACTAATTGGTGTAATTATAAAAGTACAGTCAATTTTAAGTTTAATAGTTGGCGATGGTGAATATATTTTAGTAGTGCTTCATACAATCAACAATACAAAAAAAAAAAAAAAAAAACATTGCATGCTACAAATTTTAACATGTGAAATGTGCTTGTGAAACAGCCTGTTCAAAGTCCGATTGTACTGTTGTTTTCTCCATATCCATTTATTCCGTGCAATAAAACTAATATCATCATCCACATAGTTCAGCTCTACATGTGTCATCATCTTTATTGTCCAGAAGTATTAAAAAGGTCAGCTAATATCTGACTCATTGTCACAACATGCAGTGATGACTTCTTTCAGTCCTTTCAAGTTGTTGTTGGCTCATGTGCACTACGTCATGATACTGGATTTAGTCTTGGGGTGGCTGACGTGGGCTGCTCTCTTGTACACGAGCCCTCACAGGGAGGCCCCCACCCCTATGCATCCGAATCGTCCTATCACAGCGCAGGAGACGTCAATGGGGCTTGCTCATGCTAACTGCTCTTCCTCAGCTAGGTGATGCTGTTCATAAGCTCCACATCAATCGCGGTTTGGAGTCTTTTTCAACCCCCTCGAGGTGCGATCTAGTCACTCGAACTGATGCACCAACTCTGAGACCCCCCCAAAACTCACACTGACTCAAGAGGAGTCACCCACACAAAAGCCTGAGTCTGCGCTGAATAGCAAAAGTTGTGTGTCATGAGGACAAGTTCTTGTTTAGATACAAATGTGGTGGTTTCTGTATAGTCTTAGCTGTTTTAATGCAGATTAGTTGCAGAGAGGCCCTCAGTAATGACATTTTATGATAAAATGAGCACAAATATTCAAAAGCAAGTGCTTCAAGATATTGAGCTGTGGTGCTCATGTGGATGGTACAATTCAAGTCTAGCTTATGACATTTCTTGATCATCTTCCCCATTATTTCCTATGTTGACTATGTTTTCTTCTAGAATTAAAATGTAGCAAAAAAGTAATATAAAACAAATAGCTGTATGCTTTTCATGACTTACTCCTAAGGAAAAAAAAAACATATAAAATAAGTAACTCTAAAGTTTTCAGAGATGTAATTAACAAGTGTGGTCACATGTTCCAGCATTACCTTTAAAAATTTAGAATTAGTATCTAAACAGTCTAACATTTAAAAATGTCACACACATTTTAATGAATGTAAGTGACATTATCACATTTGCAAATGCAAGTGACAATTGAATTTTTAACCTATTTCTTGCCTTGTGAGAAGAAAAATGTCACCCTTCAACATTTAAACTTTGTAGTTGTTAATCAAAAGATACTGCCAGACCTGCACTATCAAACAATCTGACTGAAACATCCAGGTACAAACTGTATTTAATAGCATTCGCATGTTGCGATGCCAGGATGTCACATATCCCATCTCTGAATTAGTTATACAGTACATACTGTATGTCAAAGCTGGAGGACATATTCATTATAGTCAGTAAGTGATTAAAAAGGATATTAAAGTTTGAGTATTTTATTAATCCAAATGTTTTATTAATATTCAAGTACAGTTTGATAGGTTGTAGGCCAATACAATTTATTCACTTCATTATTCAACCTTTTGTGTTTCCAGAAGTAGATTTTTCTAAACACTTTTTATAAGTGGCTACAAAAGATGCATGAATGAAAAATCACAAGCTGCATTAATTAATGCCAATTATTCTTGTAAACCAGTATTTCTTCTGGTTGGGGTTGTTGACATAATAGATAAAGTAGAAAAGCTTCCTTTGGCAGCTGTTCTACCATAAAAACTGTGCTTCATTTGGTAAAATCTCAGTTAATTTATTTTATTTAATTAAGTCATGGTAACATCATTGAATCAAACCAAATACATCAGGTTACACATTTACATTTGCATTTCTTACAGTTAAGAGCTCCACATTTTTACAGCCTGAGTGGCTTTGAAAAGAACTGAATAACATTTTGGAAAATTCTTGGAAAAGCCTATTTGGAAAGATACACACACAAGCACGTCATAAATTCCTTTGACATGGTAATATAAGGTTAAAGCTAACCGGCTGAAAGACAGACTTAGATAAACCCACGGCTCATCCGTCTAAAAGAAAAATCACTCCACTCTTGATGTATGATGTATTTTCCATTGTATGACACTGGAAATATTATAAAAGCATTACAGGAGGAGGAAATATAACAGCATTAGTAATATACCTCACTGCAGATTTGCATGTTTCGACAATAGCACATATATTGTTAAATAAATCGTTTCTTCAGCACGCCCATTTGCCAAATACAACAAAACTGGGCACTGTGACATCCCATGCATTACTGTATCATCTGGCTTTAGCATCAAGCTGTGGCTTATAGCTGTGGCTTCCTGGGCATTAACACAGATCATTACAACTCAGTTTATGATCCAAAAGCAATCAGCACTCGGACTGAATGACACATGCAAATATCATTGTATGTTAAACTGTCAAAAGTGTTACAGAAAGGGCTACGGTGACTCAGTCTGTGCCTGTTGGTATACTGACTGTTTATTTCACTGTCCGCCTCTCAGGTTTGTGTCACATAATCGACTAGCCTTTTATTAGCACAACAAAAACTATGACAAACTGCATACTTGCCATCTACACAAATCCCAAATATCCTTTTGATTTATTGAGGAACTGTCGGTAGGATTCAAACACCTAAGAACCCTCTCAGACAGGTTTTTTATTGGCATTTCCATAAAGAACCTTTAACATTCATGCACTCTTAAAAATAAAGGTTCTTTATAGCACTGATGGTTCCATGTAGAACCTTTAACATCTATGGAACCTTTTAATTGCACAAAAGGTTCTTTATAGTGGAAAACAGTTCTTTAGATTATTAAAATGTTCTTTGCACTAGGAAAAATGGTTCTTTTAATAAATGATTATAGTAAGAACTGTTGACTAAAAGGTTCTTTAGGACACAAAAAATGCTATTTATATTGCATCACTACGAAAGCATTACTACGAAAGTGTATGATGAGAAAATATGTTCTTTTATTTCTCAACAGCATATTTTCACTGTAAAAGATTCAATCGGCCATAAATATTGCTTAACACTGATTCTGATTCACATGAACTGACAAATAAAATCAGTACTATTTGCTTATTAATATATAAAAAATGATGCACAATCTTTCGAATTCAAGCAGCTGAACACAGTGGAAATGGATGTAGCATTTTATTTTACAAAACAATAAAAGATTGATATGCAGCAGTTGAGCCTCTTTGAAGGGGAAAAGGAGAAGAAGTTGGAAAAAGCTCCTTTTGTGTGCTGGATCGAGCTGTCAAACCTGCGGTTGAGGGAGTAGGAGAACATGTGTAGGGGGTTAGTAGGCTCTGCGTCATAACACACCCTGCAGACGCACACTGTCAGTCACGCAGCCTTCTGTCTCGGCAACTGTGGCTTTCCTGCAAAGATCTCAGATGAACAAAAACTGCATAAACATCTGGTTTGAAGAAAAGAAGAATCAATTCTAATCTAATCCGTCGAAATGGCGGTACAAAAAGAGGTTAAGACAAGAATGCAAATACAGAGGCCTCTGGTGTCGTCAAATAGCCTGTGAACTGTGTCACTTTTACAGGAAATGGAAGTGTTTGCTTTTCCTGCATTACTTTCTGTTCTAGTCCTCGTTCAGCTCTCTGACTCATATTAGTCATAATAGGAGCCAGTTTGAATCTGTGAAGTCTCTTATTCTCATTCTTTGCAAGAAATCTTCTGATAAAATTTGTCATGTGGTAGGAAGTGGAGGGAGAAGTGGCATCATCATTAGTAAAATATTTCTGATAAATTTCTTATGTGTCAATGGGATTGACGTATGCTGACCTGAGAATCATTTTCTCTGATAATATTTCAGCAATGAAGTTATGTGTGCTTTTTATCAGCTGTTTGCATATGAATCACTCTCTTTATCTAATCGGTCAAACGGGTTTGCAAAAGGGTCTGAAATTGCTTGTGATTCAGACTGATTCATTCAGACAGTTCACTCATTTCCATTGGTTTCTCACACTGCAATAGTAACTTGATACTTCATAAGACAGAAAAAATGTAAAAGAGAGATGCATTACCTACAAAACCATTATAGGTAACAAAACTTCCAAATGTCTTCTATCATTTTTCAATTTAAAAAAGTGTATCAGTTTTTTAAATTGAGGGGGCTTGTTCTCCAGTACTGATGAGAGGCTAGAAACACCCCTGGGCGACGACAATGAGTTTTTGCTGTTAAATGCTTGTGCTTTACTGCAAAAGCAACTGCAGAAGTGTGTTTCTATGAGAACAATTATCTGGCAGCAGACCACTGGTGAAGTTTAAGCAATGGCAGGATGAGTGAACAGTCAATCCAAGCGCCGATGGCAGAACATATTATGAACAGGAAGTGAGACCTCAATAACACTGACTGACCCTATATGAACAGCGATTCGTCATCATTCACCTGCAGCCCAAGTGACTCAAACTATATGATAATATGGAACTGGCTCTCTAGATACAAAGCAGGAAAGGTCCATATGATGTGTTTTGATTTGTGGCAGTTTTTCTCAGGCTTGCTTTATTGCATTTGGGTGGAAATTGTACTGCAAAGGTATTGTATTTGGTATTGCTGCTCTTGCGGGCACTTGAAAAACACTAGCAACCCTGATCAACGAGTCACAGGAATCAAAATAACTATGAAGCAAATGCAGCTCAGTGAACTGAAGGATGTAAGGACACCGATAGCTTCTGAACTCTCTGTTGAGGTGACCACGACTGAGGTAACTCCAGTTTTTATTTCAGTCCTCTGGTGCGGTGGTTGTAGCATTATATCTCGATTGGAGAACTTGATCGAAACTGACAGCTCCAACTGAAGCCCTGAAGGCCTCATGCAACCTTAACACCTGTGGCCTGTTCAATAGCACACTCATGAGTTCATAAGCATCCCCCAGCCTCAAAGAACCATCCCTGTAAACGGTGCACTGAACCATGAACTCAAGTGCAGCACTTCACTCACTGGCCACTACGACACTACTGAGATTTTATGTGTGTCAATGAGTTCCAGAATATCTAAATATAGCTTCAGGTGGGAAAACTGAAAAACACATCAAGTGCACAAATAAAACCAATGCAGTGACACACTGGAGTTATATAGTGACCCATAAAAGTGTTTGGATGCTTAAGCCACAGATATGAAAGAATGTCTTCGGATTATGAAATAAAATATCAAACCAAGTGACAATTATTAAAAAGAAAGAAAGAAAGAAACCATACTTTAAAGATATTTGACAGAAGTTACTTCCAATTATGAAACAATTCATATTGTTAAGACACTTTGTGGTCAACATTAGTGGAACCTGTTAATAGTAAATGTGATGAATGAGGATAGGAATTGTAAAGAGTTATGGCTCCAGTTATTGATTTGATTTTCATTCCTTACCGATTCTTCTAGCACTTTTAAGCAACAAATATTTGAAAAATCAAAAAACAAAAAAAACAAAAAAACATTTTCACAGTTTTATAGCTCTAAATGAAATCTAATAATTCACCTTAAAATGAAAATTGAGTCATCATTTACTCACCCTCGAGTTATTCCAAACCTTTATGGGCTTCTTTTTATCTGCTGAACTCAAAAGATGTTATTTTGAAGAATATGTGTAACCAAACAGTTGATGGTCCCCATTGACTTTCATAGAATTTTTTTTTCCATAATATGGAAGTCAATGGGGACCATCAACCTTTTTTCTCCCCCCAAAATATCTTCTTTTGTGTTCAACAGAAGAAAAAAACTTATACAGGGTATATACTATGGTCAAAGTTTGGTGTTGGTATGTTTTTTATGTTTTTTAAAAAAAGTTTCTTATGCTCACCAAGGCTGCAGTTATTTTTTGTGGAATCTGTGATATATTTTTTCAGGACCCTTTGATGAATAGACAGTTCAAAAGAACAGCATTTATTTAAAACTTGAATATTTTGCAACATTATAAATGTTTTTACTGTCACTTTTGGACAATTTAATGTATCATTGTCTAATAAATGTATTTAATTTAATTCCCAAATAAGTCAATTAAAAAAGTCATTAATCACAGCCATTCGTTCAGCAATCTGACTCCAAATAATTTTTTGAGCTCCCTGGTTCAGAGGCATAACACAAAATAAGAAAAATGGATCTGTATAATAAACTTCAAAATAAAATACTAAAACTATAATTATTCCCAATTCCCTAATTCACTTAACTCTGTTTATTATAAACTCTATCCATCTGAACACAACAGCAGATCAAAATGAGGGCATGTGGAGCTCTTTTTTTTTTTTTTTTTTTTTGATGGCATGTAAAACTAACGATGCTTAAGGAGCTCCCCGTGGACACACTAGTAAGCACAATGTATACCAGAAACAACCGCTCAAAAGCAAAATCAGCAAAGCATCAGCAGTGAAGCAGACCTCATCTGTTATGGTTAAAGTCACAGCAGAAGCAGGAATTATTGGGAATATAATGAGAGGATGACGAGAAAAAAGGGCAGAAAAGCTGAACCCATTTCATACAGCCGGGTTTGATTAAATAACCTTAATCCAAATGCTTTTATAATGTAATCATCTTTTCTGCATCTCTGCTTGCCGTCAAAGCAGCAGCAAATCTTACATCAACAGCAAATCATGACAGAGGAAATCTGACTCATTGTTCATTGTTGTAGAGTGCAGTTGATACATGCAAGGGGAAAAGGTTAACACAGAAGATTGACAGTGATCTTTCCTGCATATGGGAATAAAATAAATATCTGCCATGTCTTAATTTTCCAATCTGTTATCTCTGATGAGGAGGAGAAGATAAGCATATGGAAATGTTTGTCAAGCCATGTGTTCTGAAGATACAAATGTGATAAAAAAATATATATATATATATATAAATCAAGATTAACTCTGAATATAATGCTGGGCGAGAGCAAAAATGAAATAGAGGAGTCTTAATTTCATGCATAATTAAGAAACATCTGTTGAGCACAAGTATTCACAAAAGTACATCAAGAAATTAAACAACATTAACTTTTTTTTAATTCTTTACTTTGTACTTTAGTTTATGCCTGGTGGGAAGAGAAAGATTCCTGTGTCACTTAAATTGGTAAAAAGGCAACAAAAAATAGGCCAATACCATATTGTAAAACATTTACAGTTATAATTATGAGAGATAATAATCAAAAAATATTATAGCTATTTGAAATCAACAAGTCTTTGTGTAGAGTCTATAGAGACTGCACTGAAATCAGCTTCTTGTCACAATAAATTGGCAAAACACAAGAGAAGACTCAAACCATCGCAAGATTTGATGGATGATGAGCTTGCAGGCCTACCACACATCTGCTGTGTCTGTCCATGGAAGAAAACATATGGCTTGAGTCTACTGCCCAGATATGAAGGCTTGGTCCTATACCCAACAGAAAAAAAAAAAAAAAAAAAAACAGACATAAGAACATTCAGACACTCATTTTCACACAAATGTAAGTGCTCAATTTGTTTTGTACTTTTATAAAATGCAATAAGCACAATAAGCGACATGAATCTCCTGAAATGTCTTAGAGCATCACATCAGATGTTGAGGACAGGTAAAGTATCCAAGTCTTGACTTGACAGATCAAACTGCAGAACCTGGTTTCATAGTCAAATAGTGTTAGGGATGAGACCTATGAGACTTGTTTGTAATGGGCTTCATTACCATTACAGAGATACAGAATTGAGGCATTTGCCACAGCCAGACCAAACATTAAACTCTCTTGATACTAGACTGTCAATTTTTATTGTCTTGTTTGTTGTTCGGGTGAGAGAGAATTAGACGGTTTCTGTATTAGAGGCCATTTTGAAAGGATTCCTGCCTGGTCTGCCAATAAATCGCTAACTATTGACCTCGGCCAACATTTCAGACAAGCAGATTATGACTACTAAAAACAGTGGATGCAGACCGAGGTAAGAGGTTGTTCAAGAATTGGTAGTGCAAAGTTGGTTCATGGGAGATTTCCTAAATTAAGGCCACTTTTGATGCCTTGGTTGTATGTTTCATCTATGTTAAAACAACAGATCTGATCTGATAAACACCAAGAGGATCAAGTCAATCTCAATCAAGTTTAATTTGAATTTCTTTTAGTGTGAATGTTAGGTATTAATAGCATTTTTTCACGTTTTGAAAGTTGTATAAGATTTGCTAGCACAAGCAACAGTTTGCAGACTGTATCTTAGTTTGTATCTTATTTAATTTATTTGCAAAAAATGTCGTCAAATCAAATTTTCTCTAAAATGGTTGGCATGATAGAAATGAAAGCAATTTTTTTGGACAGCAGATCTTTGTTATATATTTTAAAAAAGTGTTTATTGTATACTTTCATACTAAATGAACTAAAATTATGATTTTTCTTGACGGTCCTTGAAGTTGCATTATATGTAATTTCACTGTAATATTTTTATATTTTAATTTTTATTATATATGTAATTCTTATTTTATCATTATATATGTAATTTTATTTATTTATTTTTTGCTCTTAGTAATGTTTATTACTGTCACGAATTCGGTCTATGAACTTCCGTTCACTCACCACCAGAGGTCACCCAGTCACCACAAGGACTCTCACACTACACAGACTGTTACACTATACCCTGGACTACATTTCCCATCATCCATTACACTGATTGCACACACAACTGAAAGCACTGATTACACAGACACACAGCTGAATCCCATCAGACACGCTTTATAAGCCTTGGACTTCCTCTTCCAGATTGCCGAGGATTGTTTGGTATCTGTCACTGTGATAGCTACTCTACGGAGCCTGTCTTAGGTTTTCCTAATCTAGTCGAAGTCATAGTCTTGCCTGTTTTCCTGTGTTTTTGATTCTTGCCTGTGTATCTTAGATTTACCCTTTGCCTTGCCGTTCGGATACTGTTTGCCCCAGCCCGGACTATTGCTCATGTTTACGGATTACCTCTTTTGTCTAAGCCCTCTGGAGCAGACGACTGATCACGCCTGTTTAGAATACTTCTCTTGCCTTGCCCTCTATATACCTGTTTTTGCAGATGGATCCTTTGCAGATGGATCCGAACGCTTCCTCTGTTCCATCCATAACAATTACAGTGTTTTGTGTAACATTGCTTTTTAGTTAATATATATTGCATTATTTTAGTGTGATGTGTGTTAGTCTGATGGTGTTTTTTTGTGTGTTTGTGTGTATGACCCTGTATACATCTATACACAACTATTTTCCATATTTTATGGATAGCCCACTTACGATGATTCATTATGAGGTTTTCTGTATTACCACCTGTATGGTGGTTATCAGTACATTTCAACTGATATTTATAAATTTAACAATATTTTTAGTGTATGTTCTCATTTTGTGTTCAATAAGGGACTCCAAAGTACCAAAGCCAACTGAGTATGAGAGTATATATTTATCTCTTCTTATGCAATACATGTCATGAGGGGGTTCATGTAATAATGTTTCTTTAGAGAATGATTACACATAGTTTACTCAAGCGGTTGAACTGTGTTACAAATGCTTCTGTAAAGACGTTATGGTAGGTGTCATTTACACAAAACATGCCATACAATTCTCTTCTATATATTCATACAAGGCAAAGTGGATGCGTAATAGTAAAATAATACAGCTCTAGTCTAATATCAATAGTAGTTTTTGCTTTTTTTTTTTATATATTGATACAATTGTGCCAGTATTCCCTGAAGGGGGGAGTAAATGATGACACCTGCAACATCAACTTACGTTTAACTTCAATTGAGCCAAAACTATCCTGCCCGCAGCATAAACAGGCCTGCAGCAACATTTTAATTACAGCTATTTATCTTGGCAAGATGACAAGGCCAGGCCTTAAGTTAGACGAAACACATTACTTTGTGTAAGCCAACTAAAAAAATCTTTATTCAGTCCAGGGATATTATTTTGATCTACTACACAATGCTTTAAAAGAGACACAGACGTTCTTAGAGGAAAATATTTTCTTCAGCCGCAAAGAACAGACGTAAAAGCCTGCCACTTAAAGAACTGGATGCTTTCGACATACTCAGTAAAAGTGTGATGTTGCACGTCAACCATGGTTATATAGTCAGAAATCTTCTACCACCTGACTCAAATTCCATGTGATCTACCATTCTGTCCTCTCGATGTTTTTATTCTATTAGAACACATGCTGACAAAAAATGTGAGGCAAAATAGATAAATCTGGACTGCTGTGGTTTTGTGTTGTTTGGAGCTGCTCAGGAGCCCTCGTCCAGATTAAAGTTTGATGTTTTGGTCCTTTGAGTCTCGGTCCTCAAGGGATGGAGTTTCTTTTTTCTCTGAAAGCCTCTTTTATGTGTCTTCAACATGTTTTCTGTGAATTAATTTAGTATTTTACAGGGTTTAGTGCCTAGAAAGAACCAGAAAGAGGATGTAGCTATATTTGGAACACACTAGTAATCAGAGCGAGTATCTTCATTTAAAACATTATCTTTAAACAATAAGATTACCCTTTTTGAGGCCCAATGAAGTAGGACTGTAATGGTCTTTCTCCCTCTTAACCTCTAGAAGGGTGGACATCCTATTATCTATCTTTCTCTTGTTCTTCTAGATTAGGTGGTGTTGTTTGATTGCCCTATTTGGGGGCTTCTGAGTATACGGATGTCTTTTGTTGAGGAGTGTTTTCCGGTGTCCTTGATTGCTCTCAACACTGTTGAGGAACGTCAATTAAGTAAACTAGTAAATACGATAAATAATGGACAAAGCTCACAACAACATTTTCTAGGTAAACTGCAGAGTGTTGATCACCAGTGAGGAGATCAATGCCATTTTCAATGCCATTTTTTTTTTAATTGATGTTTTTCAAAATGTAGAGATTTTATTATAAAAGCTCAAAGTATAAGCAAAAGATCAGGACTGGGTTCCCTGAAAGCATCGTAAGCCTAATTTGATCGTAGAACCATTGTCAATTTAGGCTTACGATGCTTTTGGGAAACGCAGCCCAGGACTAGTTGTCACATTTTTGAGTCAAAAGTCCAATTACACAAATGCTTGTTTTCTCTAGTCAGTTTCAAATACCTAGGTCTTTTTTTTTTTTTTTAATTCATTCATTTATTTATTATCATATGATTGTTATATATACATTACTGTTCAAACATTTGGGGTCATTTTTTAAATAAATTAATACTTTTTATTCAGCAAGGACACATTACATTCATTAAAAATGGTATTTATTCTGTTATCAAAAACTTTTACATTGTTACAAAAGATTTCTATTTCAAATAAATGCTGTTCTTTTGAACGTTCTATTCATTAAATAATTCTGGAAAAATATCAAGCATCACAGTCCCCACAAAACATTAAGCAATTTAACCTTAATAATAATAACAAATGTTTTTTTGACATTATCCTTCAGAAATTTGATATCAGCATCTTAGTATGATTTCTGAAGGATAATGTGACACTGAAAACTGGAGTAATGATGCTGAAAATTCAGCTTTGCCATCACAAGAATAAATGACATTTTAAAATACATTCAAATAGAAAACAGTTATTTTAAATCACTTTAACAAGCTCACAATATTACTGATTTTACATATTACTACATTTATGATCAAATACATCTTGGTGAGCATAAGAGACTTCCCCCACAAAAATACACACCCACACCCACACATACATATATACACATATCTTTTTTTCTTTTTTTTTTTTTTCTGATAAGCAAGTTTAATTTTGACAACTTACCCCATATAGTATAAGAATATGCCCCATACCAGGGGTCGGCAAGTAAGTTTGGCATTGGGTCAAAAAAGAATTTCGCTACTAGATGGTGGGCCAGAACACAGTCAAAGGATAATTTAAGAAATTAATTGATGAAAAATGCAACTAAAATTACCTGTGACAGACTGTTACAGTGTCTTTTGTAACTGGTTGTGAGCTGTTACTCTGTGTTAAATCCTGTAGCGTTGGAGGACAGTCATTATCAAAAAGCAACATTTGTGTGGCGGTGTCCGGCAGAGTATGTGAGCGGAGTGGAGCGTCAACAATTTCCCTCCGCGCTCCGAGCATTTAATAATCACTCCGCTCCGGGTTCACCATTTCCCGCTCCCGCTCCGCTCCACTCCGCTGTTATCTCACTGATATCAGAAACACCGCTCCGCCTTCGCTCCGCATCTAAAGTATTTCAGTAGGTTTGAAATATCACAGTTCTGTTCATAACGTATATTAAACAATAAAATAAATAAAATAACAGGAAAGTTTCAAAGTGGCTTACTGGAACACTAATGTGCAAACTTTTTTCCCACCACATGACAAGCTAATAACATGGTTGTTGGCATTAAAAGGTATAGGCCTAATTGCTGCTTTTTGATGTGCAAAATTTGTTTGTGATGAAAATAATTACGTTTTCGTCAGTTATTTTACCTACGGATCGCTGCATTTCTTACAGATTTCTGCTCATTCGAAATCGGATACAGATGAATTAAGATTACATTTGTTTAAATGCATTATTGAGAAAGCGATTGCGTGTGAATAAGTGATGTAGTACTTGTTTAAATCATGCTTTCAGCTGAAAATATTAAGTATCTAGAAGGAACAAACCAATTCCTTGAGAACTATAACTTCCCACTCATGTCTATGCCCCGCTCATGAATTCTTGCTAAATATGCAGTTCTATTATGGGCTGTTGGCATGAATTGTACTCGTGATAGAGCGGTAGTGCAGCGCTCTCTGAGCGAGTGAAAACCACGACGCTCCGACTTTTAAAATATCCGCTCCTCCCTCCATTCAAAATCACACCGCTCCACTCCGCGATCCGCTCACGCCCACATAGCAATTTTTCTCTGGCCCAGATCCGGCCCACACAATCAGCTTTTGCTTGGCCCACATACCGCAATGAATTAAGGTCCTAGTGTGGACCAGGTCTGGATTCCAGACAAGGGCCACACATGGGCCATAACTGGCCCAATTCAGGGCCAGTTATGGGTAATTAACTTGGCTGAGACTTGGGCCAGTAGTGGGATCTGAGGTCCTGTATGACCATACCTGTATGATCATAGCTGGTCCTATTGTGGTCCTATATTCTGGACCAGATGGGTTCCACATGTCAGTCTCAACAAAACCATAACCAAGCCACTTGATACACACCCCTCCCAGATGAATAGTCACAACAATGACAATATTCTGAACATATATATATATATATATATATATATATATACAGTCAGGTCCATAAATATTGGGACATCGACACAATTCTAACATTTTTGGCTCTATACACCACCACAATGGATTTCAAATGAAACGAACAAGATGTGCTTTAACTGCAGACTGTCAGCTTTAATTTGAGGGTATTTACATCCAAATCAGGTGAACGGTGTAGGAATTACAACAGTTTGCATATGTGCCTCCCACTTGTTAAGGGACCAAAAGTAATGGGACAATTGGCTTCTCAGCTGTTCCATGGCCAGGTGTGTGTTATTCCCTCATTATCCCAATTACAATGAGCAGATAAAAGGTCCAGAGTTCATTTCAAGTGTGCTATTTGCATTTGGAATCTGTTGCTGTCAACTGTCAAGATGAGATCCAAGAGCTGTCACTATCAGTGAAGCAAGCCATCATTAGGCTGAAAAAACAAAACAAACCCATCAGAGAGATAGCAAAAACATTAGGCGTGGCCAAAACAACTGTTTGGAACATTCTTAAAAAGAAGGAACGCACCGTTCAGCAACACCAAAAGACCCGGAAGACCACGGAAAACAACTGTGGTGGATGACCGAAGAATTCTTTCCCTGGTGAAGAAAGCACCCTTCACAACAGTTGGCCAGATCAAGAACACTCTCCAGGAGGCAGGTGTATGTGTGTCAAAGTCAACAATCAAGAGAAGACTTCACCAGAGTGAATACAGAGGGTTCACCACAAGATGTAAACCATTGGTGAGCCTCAAAAACAGGAAGGCTAGATTAGAGTTTACCAAACGACTTCACAGTTCTGGAACAACATCCTGTGGACAGATGAGACCAAGATCAACTTGTACCAGAGTGATGGGAAGAGAAGAGTATGGAGAAGGAAAGGAACTGCTCATGATCCTAAGCATACCACCTCATCAGTGAAGCATGGTGGTGGTGGGCATGTATGGCTACCAGTGGAACTGGTTCTCTTGTATTTATTGATGATGTGACTGCTGACAAAAGCAGCAGGATGAATTCTGAAGTGTTTCGGGCAATATTATCTGCTCATATTCAGCCAAATGCTTCAGAACTCATTGGACGGCGCTTCACAGTGCAGATGGACAATGACCCAAAGCATACTGCAAAAGCAACCAAAGAGTTTTTGAAGGGAAAGAAGTGGATTGTTATGCAATGGCCAAGTCAATCACCTGACCTGAATCCGATTGAGCATGCATTTCACTTGCTGAAGACAAAACTGAAGGGAAAATGCCCCAAGCACAAGCAGGAACTGAAGACGGTTGCAGTAGAGGCCTGGCAGAGCATCACCAGGGATGAAACCCAGCGTCTGGTGATGTCTATGCATTCCAGACTTCAGGCTGTAATTGACTGCAAAGGATTTGCAACCAAGTATTAAAAAGTGAAAGTTTGATTTATGATTATTATTCTATCCCATTACTTTTGGTCCCTTAACAAGTGGGAGGCACATATGCAAACTGTTGTAATTCCTACACCGTTCACCTGATTTGGATGTAAATACCCTCAAATTAAAGCTGACAGTCTGCAGTTAAAGCACATCTTGTTCGTTTCATTTGAAATCCATTGTGGTGGTGTATAGAGCCAAAAATGTTAGAATTGTGTTGATGTCCCAATATTTATGGACCTGACTGTATATATATATATATATATATATATATATATATATATAATTATGTTTAATCAGCAAATCAAGTTGAATGAATCTCACACCTAACATACAGCATTACGGTCAGTTCACACGTCCACAAAAACTATAAAAAAAAAAATAAAAAAAACATGCTTATTTGTTTTGCTTGGTCAGTGTGTTCACCCTGTTGGAGTATGGCAGTGTGAATTGGCTTTTAGGTTCTTTGGAAAACAAAACAAAAAACAGTTTTTATTTATATATATATATATATATATATATATATATATATATATATATATATATATATATATATATATAAATATATATATATACGCAATTAACATAAAATTCTTAAATAAAGTACTTTCTCTATTTTTGCAATATTCAAGTGTTCATGTCACTGAATAATATCTGCATGCACCTAAGTCTGAAGAGTACACATAATATCTAGTAGACAGCAATCCTTGTGAGTGAGAAGTCTGGTGTGGAGGCTGGATCTGGAACTGATTTCTGTCCAGGTTATCTGTCTTCATGAACTGCCCTGAAATACAATTTAAACAAAAAAAAATGTAGTGAGGCTCTTACATTCACAATGCTCATTTTGATCTTGGTCACAGTACTCTGGTTCTGTCTTACCATTATTAATTTTAATTTCAAAGATCTTTTTTTATTATCATCTGTGTCTTTTTTCAAATTATGATGGACCCCTCTGTAGGTTGTTGTGTATGAAGTGTCCTCAGTGCAGAGTTAAAAAAGATGGCCTTGTAGGACATACAGGAAATATTTGATATTTATTTGATTTTTTTTTTTTTTTTGAATATTTGATAAACTTTTGAATGTTTGAGGTTTTACTTACTAGTCAGATGGTTCATAGCGCCTTGGAGATGTTCTTTGACAGGAGATCCGCTCCAGCTCTGCAGCACGGCCATCAGCATGGAAGAATGTAGGAACAATATGTCACATAGCCAACAATATGTAGCATACAATGTCAGGTTTATTAGAAATAAACAAACTACAGCAGAGGTGAAATGCAGAAAAGAGAAATAATAATATAGCAAAAAAAAAAAAAAAACGGTAACACTTTATTTTAGGGTCTCTTAACTAGTTGCTTATTAGAATGCATATTACTAGAATATTAGCCATTTATTAGTACTAATTAAACACATATTAATGCCTTATTCTACATGACCTTATTCTAAATCCCTAATCCTACCCAATACCTAAACTTAACAACTACCTTACTAAATATTAATAAGCTGCAAATTAGGACTTTATTGAGGGAAAAGTCGTAGTTAATAGTGAATTAGTGTTCCCTATTCTAAAGTGTTACCAAAAAAAACATACAAAAAAATCTTAAGATACCAGAATTCATATTTTTAGGTTTTACAGATGCATGATGATATAGTTGAAATATATTGTGAAAAATGCATAAAGTTATTTAATAAGATTTCTCAGATCACCTGTGTTTCCTGTATCTCTGTCAGCAGCTCCCATTACACATTTTCTTGTAATTTCCCCTGTTTTAGGGTTTTTTTCTGACGCTCCTGAAATCACAGTACAATTTGTCAATATCTGTTTGCAATGAAAGTTCAAAACATGTTAGAAATAGTTTAAGCCCATTAGTTCATGTAAGTGATGTCACCGATTGACCCCACAGTGCAGACTTTTAGGTTAAATTAATTAGCTTATACAGTTAGTTACTTCCATTTATCTATTGACAAAGTACCAGAAAAACATTTACAAACTATTAAAACCGCTCATCTACACGTAAAATGTGATTAAAAGCTCAAACGTTCATTAATAAGAGCTCAAATCTATAGTTAGCTTACCTCAAATAGTTTGCCTCTATAGCTAGTTAACGGTTGTGATGCTAACGGTCATTTTGAAGACCTTTCTGTAAAGTAAAGATTCAACAGAAACGTGTCAATTACATGTAAGAAAGTGTCAGGAACGGTTGTATGTATCATTTGTGTAATTTTAGGGACTAAACTTTCCTGAAAGCAGTGAAAACAGCAGAGAGACGGACTCTCGCTACTTGTCAGCTGAGTGAGTTGACACCCCGTTTCTATGGTAACTCCTTCCGCTCCAGTTTAAATGCGATTTGAATGCTCAACGCGCGCGCCCATTAAAACACATCAAAGTTACGCATTTACTTAAATAGTACATAAAAGTCAAATTAAGTGTCCTGAAACTTCATCATGTACTGTTTAAGTGGATATAGGCCTACATCAAACTGTAAATGTATTGTTTGAAGTCAGTTTATATATACATAACGCCTATACTTTGCAGGATATACTATTCTATAATATAAGATAAATTATCATATATCATATAATATCATATGAGGCATGAATATAATTTCACACATATGTAAACACTTAAACACGCAACATGAGCTTTATGTTATGCATTCTAAAAATATATTTCAATATATTTAACAGTGTTTCACATATATGTGAATATATTACCTTTCTGTATGGGAAAACATTGGGATTTTACTCAAAAATATTTTAAATGGATTTTAAATGTGGGTCAAGTTCGGCCATACTTATGTGGCCCACATATCTATATTTGACATCTGGGCCAAATACTACATTTGACATCTGGCCCATGTCTTGTGTGCCGTCTTAAACCCGGTACCATCTCTGCCAAACCCGGGCCATGTTTGGTCCACATGCTGTATGCCAGTGCCAGATGAATGCCAGCTGTGCCAGATGCATGCCAAATCTGGTCCAAATTTGTTTGCTGACTGGGTGTACTCTGATTGTGAGTAACTGTTGCTGTCATGACAGCTCTATTTCAGAACCAGCCACTATCAAAATAATCTTGCTGTGGGCATGGGCCAGATATAATTGCTGGGGGGCCAGTTTTGGCCTGCGGGCCGCCAGTTGCCGACCCCTGCCCTATACCAATGTGGCATACTACTCACTGTAGCAAAAAGAATTCACAACTAGTTAAAGCTGTCAAAATAAAACACTTAAAGATCATTACTTATGTGAGTCATAGAATTTGACTGAGTCATAATTTGATAAAAACAAAGAAAAAACATCTGATTTTTGCTTAAGACATGGGAGATGTGAAGCAAATATTAAAAAAGAAAAACACACCACTTCCTTCTGTTTATATAATTTCAGTTTGGACATCTGATGCCTAATCTATAAACTTAATATAATTCAGGTGGCGTATTAAGTGGCATCTCAGGTAATACCAGAGCACAATATCATCCGGAAATGTTTGCTTTTCATCAGAAGCACGCTCAAGCAGGGTAATGCGAGCGCTCAGAGCAGTGGGCATCCTTGCGTTGAGATATCATAATCATCACCGATGTGCCGTGAGGGGCAGGTAGAGTCAAGACCTGGGCAGATGCTTCACTGAACCGCTGGACAAATCAAATCAGTGCACCCACTGCTAAGGGAATACATCTTTATTACTAGTTCATATCTGTCACCATGGAGACCTTTCGGCTTTGGACACAATAGACCACATTTTAGACTGTCGCCCCGTGACACCTATTGCTTCAGCCTGTCACGGACTCTCATAAAGGCCAAACTGCAAAATGATCTAATTCAAACCTACACAACTCTTCACCACAGCTGATTGCCCCAATTATATTTTCCCCCTTCCAAAATGTGAAACACTCCAGGGGGGATCTGACCAATTTACTAACCTGCTACTGATGCCGCCATTATTTTTTGATGTTTAAGTCAACAATAAATCAAAGGAATAAAGCACATTTTCTTAGCTTCATCCTCTTAGTTGTCCAAGCTAATGGCAGTTGTAACATCCAATATGTTTAGAGTCATTAATATCATAATGAGCCTATGGCCATTGCTCCTTTAATGAGTTACATCTTTTTAGGATTAAGGCTTTCTGTTGCTTTCTGATAAAATAAGTCACTGCTGAAAGAAGAAAAAGGACAAATAAAATAAATAAATAACACTAGTCTAGGCTAGTTTCCTGGTCTTAATTGGTCTCCCAACCTTGTCAGACTAGTCTATTGGCTGGTTTTGGGCACTTTTTAGTTAAAACCAGCTTAAATAGTTCTTGCTTTATCATGCATTTCATGAAAATATGTTAATTTCAGTATTGATTTTAGTCTCTTTACATTACATATCATTTTATATTACTCAATCTAAAATCCATCAAATTAAACATGACCTTTCTTTGTTTTTTTTAGCAAGCTACTGTAAGAAGTTTGGCTTGAAACAGAAATCGTGATCTTGTCTTTTCTTCTCTATTGTGACATACATTAATGAGAAATGGATTTGTACATCTGGAATTGGATCATTGTCGTTTGGTGTTTGCTGCAATCTCATGTGATTGACAGGTTGCTGAAGGGCAGAGGTTATTGTCCCACCCTCAGACCAGTGCACACGTCATTGGTGTCACTGCGAGAGGGAGGGGAAGTTAATGTTTTGTCTTAAAGATAACAAGGGACTCATTAGTTTTAAAAAAAGAAATCCATAGAAAAAATAAAAATAAAAAAAAAACAAGAATTGTCCATTTTGATTTCATGGTGAATATTAAACTACTAGACATATTGCAAACTGGTTAGGAGGAAGAACACTTTTAATTTACCAGAACAAGATACTACAAAACATTATTTTTGATCAAGTATTGAAAAAGGTGGATAGGATTTTGCAAAACATTAGGACAATGTTCCCAGCAACAGCCCTGGTTTGGACTTTGTATTAGCCATAGTTCATTATAATGTATACAAGCCTATGAAGTATAAACATACAGTCTGCTGAATAGGATGTAAAGTTTTACTTTGCTATCAAGTGTTAAATGGATGCAAAACTGAAAATCTTTTCAAAACAGTTCCTAGTGACAAAAAAACTGTTAAAACGTGTGTTATGACACGATAGGACAATTACAATCGTAAAAATAGTTAAAATAGTCCTTGGTTCAACCTTAATTTTATGAAAATACGAGAATACTTTTTGTGCGTTAAGAAAACAAAAATACAGACTTCATTCAACAATATCTTCTCTTCCGTGTCAGTCTTCGACATGGGTTCACAACAGTACTACAACGCATGAACACAGAAGAGAAGAATTGTTGAATAAAGTTTTTTTTTTTTTATTGTTTTCTTTGTGCACAATAAGTATTCTCGTAGCTTCACAATATTACGGTTCTGTGTAAATTACTTGGGGACCACTGAAGTCACATGGACTATTTTAACAATGTCCTAACTACCTTTCTGGGCTTTGAAAATGTCAGTTGCGTTGCTGTTTATGGAGGGTGAGAAAGTATCAAAAAATATCAGTAGCACTTTATTTTACAGTCCGGTTCCTCATGTATATACTATGTACTTATTATAGTAATTACAATAACTAGGTAATAACTAGGTACTGAACATACCCCTTAACCTAACCCTACCCCATGTAGTTACCTTATATTACCAGAACTTTCTTAGGTAGGTACACTGTAAGTACACGTACTGTAAAATAAATTGCAACCAAAATATCTTAATTTGTGTTCCGAAGACGAACGACCGTTTTTTGGGTTTGGAAGAACATGAGGGTGAGTAATTAATGACAGAATTTTCATTTTTGGGTGAACTATACCTTTAAGGTCTATTTACTTAATTAAGAAGATAACTGAGATCGAGGTTTTTTCCATTGACTCCATCAGATGTCCATCAGATTCCAGTCTGATGACAATTAGCATACAGAAATCTTCCTACTACTACTAATCTGTTTCTATTACTTCTGCCAGCCAAGATTGCTTGGCAAGTCCATGCAACATTCAGTATAAGGTTCAGTCTACCAGGGAAATCATAAAAGACAGCGATCCTAAAAGAACAAAGACACATCCTAAAGATGACAGTATGATGGGGGCAAATTAACCTGCCTGAAGTGGTTCAGTCATTCTCATGTGCCAGAACAAAGTCTCTGGCTGAACACCCTCAATGCCAGAGCCTCCGGTCTGGCCTCTAGTACTGACTGCATCACAAAAACTGCCACTGGAGACGGTTTAGCAAATCACAAAATACCTCAAATTGTGCACATCACACCAATTTAATAGGATAGTTACCCCAAAAAATGTACTTATCCTCATGTCATTACAAAACCTGTAGAATTTTCTTTATACTGCAAAACACAAAAGATACTTTCAAAAAAGTATTTTTGTCCATACAATGAAAGTCACTGGGGTCCAATGTTGTTTTGTTTCAGTGTACGGACAAAAACAATTGAGATTCTTCAAAATACTTTTGTGTTCCACAAAAGGAAAGAAATTTTTTTATCCATTTATCCATTTTTGGATAAACTATTCTATGTAAAAAAAAAAAAAAAAAAAAAAAAAAGAAAGAAAAAAAAAGAAAAAAAAAGGAAAAAGGATTAATATTTTGTACAGAGCCAAAACAATATTATCAATTAGTTAATATAAAATAACTTAATAATAAATTTTAATATGCTGCATGCTAATATGTTGTCACATACTCCATTATAACTGGCTGTTTGTTCACAGGTGGTCCTGAACCTGCTTTCAAGGAACAAAAGACTCAAATCACAAATCACCTGCACCCTTTCTTTACTGAGCAACTCATCTTTCCCTTCAAAGCGTTAGCCATGGATCACAGGAATCCTGTTTTAACAGCTGGTGTACCAATGCTCACAGAGGTTAAACAGTCTGGGATGAAATGTCAGATCTTCAGACCATCAAGAAGAAATGACTGAGAGGGGTAAAGAAAGCATGTTTTGAAAAAGATTAATACCAAGGCACAGGGGAACAGCTCTAGCGGTAAATTGGTGCAGATGACACCGGCTGCTTAGGGAACAGGTCTCCTCTCCCAGTGGCACTGAACTGCTCGGCAAGACAGTGGACTATCATTAGTGCTGGGTGGAAAAGGATCAATATTTACCTGCTGGTGTGGGTCTCCTTATCCAAGTGATTGCCCACAAGGATTGCTTGTCACTGTTTGAGTCATCTATTGTGCTGGAGGGCAAACAAGACCATTAAAGTTTGTGAAGAGGATTGGACAGAGATGTGCCCCAGCTGAAAGCACCCATTAAAAATTTTATTTAAGTGTGCAGTGGATGTTGACACCCCTTGTCAATGATATCAGGGGTATGTTGACATAATAAGGTGGCAATGTCATAAACAGGTTATTTGGTGAAAAATGTTTATGCCGATGTACAAAAATATTTTCTAAATAAATCTACTTTGTTTATATGTATTTACTTTATTTTTATTATAATAAATATAATAAATATTTAATATTCAATCATTTATATTTTATTTTTAAACAGATAAATTAACATACTTAAATATAAAAATTTAAAAAAATGATATGAATATTTAATATTTTATATGATGATTTACCAAACTTATTAAGCATGACAAGCTAACATGACACAATTAGTTTCTAAGTGTTTTTTAGTGCATGACACACTATACAGCTCTTAGTGAAGATGGGAAATCCAGTTCCACTTAACCTCAATATCACTTTTGCCCGCTCGAAGACAATTTTGTGTTATTTTATCCTCTTGCCAAAAATCTGGTAAAAGCAGTGATCAGTGTCAGGTAATGGCAGGTGTTGAGAGTGGACTTGAGCAATTGCCTTTATTTTGTAACTCTCTTTCTCTCTCAGCCCGAGACATTATTTCTCGTTAATGGAAACCAGATCAAAAATCTCTATGCCACTGACATTTAAATTAGTCAGGAGACATTTGTAGTTTCCCTTGTGCGCTTCCTCCATCTTGTTGCCTGAGGTTGCACACATCAAATATTAACCGCTGTGTTTTGTACCTGCGCTGAAGCCACAACAAATGGTCTCCCTTAGGCTGAAAATGTCAGAGAAACCTTTACAGGCTCTTATTTAGCTCCTCCTGGGAACTGAATGTAATGGCAGAATTTGGCCTCTTCATCTCATGATTTTCCGGTGTCAAATTCCCCTGCTGTCCAATTCAAGAATACCTTTTATAGCTAGCTGACGGTTTCATCCGGAAGACTTTCATCTCTTGAACTTTTGCTCTCCGGCGTCTTGAAGGGATTTAGGGATGGTCAATAGATATTGGATGCCCTGCATTCTTCGTTTCAAAGAGAAGATTCCTGTGTCAGGTATAATGAGAAGAAATAAATTACAAACTGTAATATCATGTTATGATTAGGTTACTATGGCTGGTGATCATGGATGGTGGTCAAATGATGATTAAGTTACTTTTTAACCACCAGCCACCATAATAACCCGGCTTCTAATATATTATCAGACTTTAATGATAAAGCATGTAACAGACAAAAACTGTTCTATAGCCCTGTCTTCCAAATATAGCACTAAGACTGAAACATTTACTCAAGGGAAGGTTTGTTCATTTAAAACAATCCAGTACTTCATTAAAACATCTTGTACCTCTATCCAGATTGTCCTGCATTCGTTCACACAGAACGCGTTTTTGCGTTCCACTGCGCAGCTTTCTCTTGCCTTTTTCTCATTTAATTGCGTATGTAGCCTATACGAAACGCGTTTTTGCGTTCCCATGCGATGTTTGGCGCAGTGGTAAATAAAACATACGATAGACCAGGGATCGGCAACCTTTTCGGCATGACGTGCCATAATTTTTCTGGTTAACCACTGTGCCAATGCGCGCGCGCGCGCACACACACACACACCACTGGCACACAGAGATCGGAGATCGCGCTGTGCAAAAAATAACATTCAGAAGCTCATAAACTTCTTATCAGCGCTGCCACGCGACTTTTATTAATCGGTACTGGATCGCTACATTATATTTCTCAGCAACGACGGGGGTAAAATCGCTGTTTTTTAAGTAACTAAACTCAGCTTGTTTGTAGAGAGACACATACGGTTTCCATCACCCTATTTTAATGCGCATTTCGAAGTAGGCTATTGCGAAACGAGTGATGGAAACGCCAAATTTCGAACAAAAATCCCTTAATTCGCAAAAAATAAATAAATAAATAAATAAATAAATAAATAAAAAAAATTTGACTTTGGCGAATAATGTGAGATGGAAATGCATTTTGCGAATAAATTCCTCCAAGCGCATCAAAAAGTCTTGTGACTTTGCGCTATGGGACGGCAAAACCTGACTAACCAGCAGACCGATGTCATTCCATAACATCTGAAATGTTGTTATGGTCATTCTCAAATACCCAAGCAAAGTCTGTCGTCGAAGTATTTCTCTAATTGCCTCCCTGAAATGTGTTACACGACTGCGTTCCCAAACAGCAGCATTCACCTCCGAAAGCAATGACCGCATTCATTGTGTTTCGTCTGCTCGCTCTGAGGCGCAAATAATCTCCTACGTTTCTTAGTCATTTATAGTGCAGGTATATCAGGAAGCAGTGGTGGCTCCCAGGGATTTAATTTATTATTAAATTACATAATTCCATGTAATTTAATAATAAATGTAATCTAATAATAATAAAACCGCATGAAGCGCTGTGAGGATAATAAAAGATTAGGCTATTAGATTACTCCTCATTGAAAATGTTTTTAAAAAGGTTAAAAACAAACAAAAAACAGGTCTATTAATTTATACAATGAATTAAAGGCCTATAATTAAAAAAAATAACACTGCAGTCATCAATGAAAATTCAGAGCAGCTTTATTTCATGCACTGATTTTCAAAAACAACCTGTTTAACCCGAAATACGTTTCTTCTCATGTTTTTCACTATACCAGCCACAAGAGCAATATTTAGGGAATAATTTAAGTGTCACAGTCATGTCTGTCCTGTCTTGTGTGTTTCCCCCTCCATACCCTTATTTGGTCCTTCCTGTTCCTGTCCTCGTCAAGTTTGATTGTTTATGATTTCTTTCAGGTGTGTGTGTGTGTTAATTATCATGTGTATTTAGTTCCTGCCTGTTCTGTTCATTTTCGTCTGGTCTACTCGTTACTCCCGGTGTTCCTGTGTGTCAGCCTTGCCGTGTCTTGCCTTGTCTTGTTTGGATTTTATTAAAGACTGTATATTTTGAGTTTACCTTCGTCTCCTCGTTCATCCCTCGAGTGTGCACCGTGACAGAAAACCAGACCTATCAGTAAGCGGTGCCCACTCACCTCATTTTGTTTTGTTCATTTTTGAAAGTTTTTTTTGTTTTGTTCCTTTGTGTTCCCCCGCGGCATTGGAAGTCGCTGCTCGTCCTTCCCGCTCTAGCACACGGATGAGCGTGGGAGTTCGGCGGGATTGCCGCGAGTCCGCTGGCCGCTCGCCGTCCAGTCCGTCAGCTATTCCCCAGTCAAGTCCTGTATGCCGCCGTCCGCGGCTCACCCACCCCGCCGGCCGCTGCTGACTCAAGCCCGCCGGCCGCCGCTGACTCCAGTTCCCCAGTCACGGCCAGGAGTGCCGTTCCCAGCCTGACCAAGAGTCCAGTGATGGCTCCAGCCCCTGACCAAAGTCTAGGCCTTTTAAAGTACTGTGTCCACAGGAACATTTTAACTTACCTTGTCTGTCTTGTCTATGGAGACTCGTCTGAGGCAGGCGGCTGGAAATGGCCTCTGTGGTCATAACCATAGGAGCCGCCTGCCTCAGACGAGTCTCCATAGACAAGACAGACAAGGCCTCCTTGTCGTTGAAGTGGAAGCGGTTGCTGAGGGCCCCTGACATCACGTCATGCCCAAAAAGAAGCCTCAGCTTCTGAGACTAACCAAAGGAGGGCTTCCTGTTTCTGTGGATTGTCTTGTCCTGTGTTTGTACAGCCCACGGAGGGCACCTGTTCCCGAGTTTAGCCCACGGAGGGCACCTGTTCCTGTGACCAGCCCCATGAGGGCTCCAATTCCTGAGTTCTGCCCATAAGTTTACCCCAAGGAATTTTTTTTGGGGGGGTTACAAAGGGTTCCAGCTGTAGTGGCCGGGCAGAGGGGACCGAGGCCATGGCCACTAAGACCTCCTGCCATGGCCTCCAGAGCTCCCAGTTCCGCCATGGCCTCCAGAGCTCCCAGCTCTGCCATGGCCTCCTGAGATCCCTGATCCGCCATGGCGCCCGTTCCTGTCTGTTCCGTCCTGGAGGCCACCCGTCCTATCATCCTGTCTGTGTCTGTCCTGAGTGGCCTCCAGAGCGCCCACCCACCCTCCCCGGTGGTACTGCCGGGGGGGCTGTGCTGGGGCTAAGCAAGTTTCTGATGGGGTTATAGCCCCGTCAAGCCCCACCCTAGCGCCGCCACTGTCAGGAAGTGAAGATTTTGCTCTCTTTGACTCCTTGGATGGAAACGGTGCTTGTTCGCAAATGTTTTATGCAATATTCCAGTTTTGCGCATAAGTTAAATTCGCAACTTTGGATGGAAACCCGGCAGACAATTCTCACATCTCTCTCTCTCTCTCTCTCTTTTGAGCGTTCTCTCTCTCTCTCTCTCTCTCTCTCTCTCTCTCTCTCTCTCTCTCTCTCTCTCTCTCTCTCTCAAAATGGCCATATTTGAGAAGAAGAAAAAAATTCAAGTAGCTTGCATCACTGGATATAGCTGTCGGTCATTTAACATTTCTATCATAAAACAGATGACTAATATTAAATGATTTGCAGCTTCAGCTTACCTCGCTCTCTTTCAGCGTTAAACTGATGACCCTTGGCGCTCAGCATCTGTGAATGGTAAACCCCGCCTACTTGAATTTGATTGGCCATCTCAGTCATTTTGACATTGAGAAGCGCTGTTAGAGGCTGAGGCTTTGATCTGAAGTGCCTAGTATGTGCAGCGGTTACGCGCGCATCCGTAGACTAGCGCAAATTAAGTATCGCACTTTAATAGTATTTATAGCTCCTAACAGGCTGTGTGACTATGAGAAGTTATTACATCAAAATGTACGTCAGTATGCAGTTGTCCCTATTGCTCGCGTGCCAGCGATTATCCCTCTGCGTGCCACTATTGGCACGCGTGCCGTAGGTTGCCGACCCCTGCGATAGACCGTTTCTTTTATAGCTGCTTTTCAGCGATTCTCACACGAGCACCGCGAAGCTGTGTCATGGTAAATGTTGCTGAACTTTTCTTGTTCTACCACAGTGAACCAGACAGAAAGAGTTGGGGCGGGACATGCATTGCGCGCGAGTGTATCATTTGTCGGCAACATGTTAGAGGCGCTTAGTTATAGCAGGGCGATTTGTTTAGTTTATTCCATTTTGAAAACTAACTTTAAATTCTGCTTCACTGCAAATTCTGTCTACGCTTTTTATATTCTTCATCGCTGCGTCTCGCGTTTTAAAAAGGAACGCCACAATATTAGAAAAGAACTGACCCAGTCAACATTAAACAGGCGATCAGTCACTTACTTTAGTTAGGAGAGAAACACCACAAAGTAGCTACAAAAAGAAAAAGCACCGACAAATAATATCTTAAAAACAAAAAGTAGGTTTATCACATCAATAATATCAGCTGGCACAATGTTTGAGATGAATAAGTCTCAATCATGTATCTTTAGCGCCATCATTTGTATTGGAAGGCTAATTGTACTTCTCTTCTGGAACTTATTTTCTACTTTTCTGCTTTAATTTCGTTAGATTAAATGCTTTCAGAAATTGCATGTCCTCATGGATCTGGATTGCATACCTTTATGGAAGTTGTTTTATTTATTTTTTTCTTACTTTAGCCTATCCTAATTTGATAACTGTAATAGAGAAGTCTCATATTTACTAAACTGATCTATATAATATCACAAACCATTACCATATTCACTAACCATTAGTTATAAAGTGAAGACCTATTCTAACAACATTTTTGAATCAAGTTTCGAAGTGAACCAATGAAAATACTATTAGAAAACTGAAAATTGGTAAGGTAGCACTCTAGACCAGGGTTCCTCAAATCTTGCCCTGGAGGGCCAATGCGCTGCAGAGTTTAGCTCCAACCCTGATCAAACTCACCTACCTGTGATTTTCTAATGCTCCTGAAGACATTGATTAGCATGCTCAGGTGTGTTTGATTGGGGTTAGAGCTAAACTCTGCAGGAAAGTGGATCTCGTGGGCCAGATTTGAGGAACCCTGCTCTAGACGGACAATAATATTACTGCCTAGGATTTGTAAAGCCCATTTCAAAACCTTAGTCATTTATATGTCAAGACGACATGAAGAAGTTTGTGCATGAAGTCATATACCAATTAATATTTTTATTAAAACCTTTTTAGAGCAAATAATTTACAGTCACAAGAAGCACATCCACTGGATTCATGAAAAACAATTGTACAATGCATAATCAGCCATCAGTCAGTATTTTAGTTTGATTTCTTAGCCCCATCCAACTTTTTGTTTGTGCTGTCCTTGTTGATGGGGAAATCCAGGGATGTTCTAAAGCGGACGGGAATGATATGCTCCTCTGAGGACTCATCTTTGGATTCTGGTGACTCGGTATGCATAAGTCCATCTTCTCCAAGTGAGCTGGTCAAGGAGGTTGGATCCAGGTTGTCAGGAAGCTGCACAGCTTGAACAAATCCTTGTGGCTGGGCTTCTGCGACATGAGTAGTGCTGGTAGATGATGAGGAAGCATCTGTCTGGGCCCGCTTGTCAGCCATCATCTCCAGACGTCTTCCAGATAGTGTCACGGTGACATCCTCTGGAGAGAAGCCTTGAGTGTCCAGAGTAAGAGACACGTCTCGCCGTTTGTTCTGCTCTGCGTTGGTGCTGAAGAGCCTGGAGAAAGACCTCTGACCATCTAGACACTGGAAGAACTCGTCAGTGAGTTCATTCAGCAAGCTGTCTCTGATCTCGTTCCTCAGGTTCTGCATTATGTGGGCTCTGCGGTGGAGGAAATCCTCTCTGAAAATGGAAAGAGCCACACTGTGCCTGGGCCACAAAAAGTGGGAGTTTTCAAAGAAAGGGTCATCCATGAAGAGGCTCTCGACAGAAGACATTTCTCTCGTCTCTTTTTCTGTTGTCTTGAGGGCTTGTCTGTGCTCTCAGAAGAGTGATCTGCTTGCTTCAGGTCCCTCCAGTTTATATATTTCTCCAACAGGCGTCTAGATCCTCCCACCGCTGGTCTTTTTACACCAGTGAGGTCATGAATAAGAATTTGAAGCTACAAGTAAACAGAACGTCCAAGACGCTCATATGGCTATAATAAGTTTATAATTGTAATTTGATTTAAGGGTCAGTGTCACTTTTACTGTCCCACAGCCGTCATTGGCCCTGCTTTCCAATTTGGGATTGCCCACTGCCTCCTTAGTCATGCACAGAGAGTGAAGTCACACGCTAACTTTACACCCTATGTGTGTACGAGTGTTTTATTCTGTCCTTACCTTCATCAGAAGCTGCTTACCATAAGCAAGAACTATGCTGACTGCGGTCATGATGTCATTTCCTTAAAGCAGGATATATACAGTCAAAATTTATTCAGACACCTTCAACATTTCTCACATTATCACAGTTTTTTTTTTTTGCTATAGTTTAGAAAACGGTAATAAAATATGACAAGAACTCAACAGTTTAAGAGTTAAACTTTGTCAGAACAAATTCATCTTGATAATGTCAGATAACTTTGATAGAAAGGTATGTAACAAAACATGGTCAGATCAAAGTGTCAAATCAAATTTTTGGTCCCAAATTTTTATCAAATTTGATCATTTTTTACTGGTAGTCCACTGTATGAAGAAATTTTGGGTATAATATGTCACCGTCTACTTTATTTTGCTATCTTCACTTAACTTTTACGAGTATTTAGAACTTTCTTTTTCTTTTGAGTTCCCGATCTGAGACGTTTTAAGTAGGCCTAATCTGAATTTTCATTGTTTTGAGTTTAATGAACTTGTTTCTTTTAATTTAGATGAATTTAATGCTTTGCTATGCTAATTTAGAAGTGTTTCTGTTGGGGTTTTGAGGGGCTACCATCATGGTGACCGTGACGAGAGGAGCATGAGCTTGGTTTGAGAACAGATATAGGTTAAATGTTCTATGCTTTACTCATTCAGCAACTGCTATGCTAATCAAAGTGTGTTACCAACTAACAAGTTAGCTAGCTAGTTAAGTTTCACTACCCTTGTTTGTCTTCTCCATATATGAGTCAAGTGTCCCCCTCACATTCCCCATGAATGAGGAGTCACCCTGTGAGCTAATCCAAAAAGTATTCAGCTGAGCACAGGACAGAAGCTTCTTAAACATCCAGAAGGAAGCGCAAACACCTGTGCCATGACTGCACATCTATAATTAACACACGGATATATTTACCTATGACACAGTTCAGGCTTATGACACATTTATTCAAAAGTATGTGCTAAAGGAAATACCATATAACCCTGAAATTGAAATGACTTAATCTATAACAGTTTTAAACAAAACTATTTGTTTTGTTTACACATAAATATATCTATATAAATATTATATGTAATATTATAAATTCTTTTTCAAAAAATATTTTCTCAGTGTCTCCATGATTTGCTACTGATGTAATTTACAGAATACTGCATATGACCACTGTGTTCTCTCTTACAGTCTTAATATTTCATAATATACTTAATATTTCAACTCTGTTATTTGGGGTTAAATCCCAGTATTTTTTTCATTAAAAACATTACAAAATATATTAACTTTGAATAATTAGTAAATGTAATTTGCTAGTTACAGTACATTAACCTTCAATTAAAACCTGAAAATTTTGAATTTAAAAGGACTGGTACAAAAATGCTTTAAAACTGAAATGTCATGAGCTATCATTTTTTCTTTTCAGTTCTGTTACAAATTTGTTGATCACTGATCTGAATATTGGCACGACACATCCCCAATTAAAAATTAGTCAAAACACTGCACAAACACCTGTGATTAATATTTTGTTATGTTGTGTAAATTCAGCAAATATTAAAAATCTGTTGTGATTAGATCTATTGATCTATTGTGACTTAAAAAAAAAAAAAAAAAAACATTGAAAAACTAGCATGTTTGATAAGTAGCAAAAACATTAGGTGGCGCTGTTAGCCAAGTATGAAAGCATTACCACACTTCAAGCCTGCTCACTTCTGAGTGCTGTGCAGCTTTTGCCTCTAGAGGGCGTTTCAGGATTGTTTTAATATATTTCTTGCATCCCCTCCAGAAATTACTGTAAAACATACTGTCTCTGACATATTCATGATCATATATGCATACGAGATAAAGTGAAAAAGTAAAATGAATCATAAATTCTTCACATAAAGTTTTGCATGATATTCTATTTGCATGTACACAACACAGAAGCAAACTATTAAATGCACACACATATATTAAAATGCATACTGTAAATATCAGTGCTTAAAACTCAAAACATTCAGAGCTATCAGACAAATATCATATGAGTCTTCCACCGGCCCTGTAAAAACTTTGCTTTTAGTATGTCCCAGCAGGAAGGTTTTTCCCTCTGTTCACATCAGAGCGAGAGAGGAAATCTATTAGTCTGACAGCTCCCCCAAAAAGCCTGGCCGCAGCTTCTCCCTTGAGACCTTCCAACTGATGGCTTGCAGGAGGAGGGAGTGTAGTGATGAGAGAGAGAAAAGGAGAGCAAGAGAAGCGGAAGTGGCAGTGGGTGGGGGGAAGGAGAGGCTATGAATTAGCCTGCAATTAGCTTTGAAGATTAGCTTTTGAATTATCTTTTTCCCCTGAACATGTTCAGATTATAGACATCGAATTGAAACAAGTCAGAAAGTGTTTCATCTTGACAGTCACTGGAATGGTGCTGAGACAGAGCAATGAACTAATGCCGCTCATTGTAAGGCAAGGTCAGAACTGTAGGGAGTTAGCGCATAACCTTCAAGGCCTATGAGCAAGGGCTTACCCATACTACAGTAAAAGAGCAGAAAGAGACAAGGGAGGGAGACAGGGAGGAAAAGCGGGAGAGATTTTTGTCATTTGCAGCAATAGATGAAATATGACTGAAGCAGCAACACTGTCTCTACGAACGCATAAGTCATATGTCACACTGCACTGTTAGTACTAGCATACAAAGCAGGTCAGTGTCAACTCGCTGTCAAAAAACAGCACGGTATGATGGGGATGATGCAGGATGATTATGAACACAGGCGTCAGGCTGGTTTTGAGCCAGTGGATGTTGAGCAGAGCTAAATAAAAATAATTTGTAAATTAGATTATTATGAAGTATTGGTTTAAAATGTGTCTAAATAATATTTCTTTTTGTTTCTATTTTTTAATTTAATTGAATATTTAAATTAAATGTTATTTTATAATTGGATTGGGACATGACCTTAAAATAAAGGCATCAAAAGGTTTTTTTTTTTTTTTTTTTTTGCAGCGATGCCATAGAAGAACCATTTCTGGTCACCCAAAAAACCTTTTAATGAATAGTTCCATAAAATATATATATTTTTATATATTTTTATATATTTAAGTCAACAGCTTATACATGTCATGAGCATGTAAGGGATAGTCTACTCAAACAGAAAAAAAAAAAACACAAAATTAGTTATTTAGCAAAATGTCCAAGCTACTTTTTTTACAGAGCAAAATAAAATATAAAATAAAATAAAAAACATAAAAATTAAATATTACAATATATATATATATATATATATATATATATATATATATATATATATATATATTTATAACAGAACTCTGATGCGTCCCCATTTTAATAAAATGTGTCTGTGGGTTTTGCCCACATTGCTGAAATCAGACAACATCCCTATTAGGGAAAACAACTTAATAAAGACAAATAATCTTTTAGTAAAATGCAAAAAAATGCATTAGAAAGAGAGGCTGATTCTTTGCGAAATCAGCTAATTCAGCAACTCTATCTTTTTTGTACACTGTGTTTTGAAGTTGTAAGCAGCACAACCCACGATCTTTAAACGAGTCAGGAAGTGAGAGAGGTGAAGGCAGGAGCAGTAGGTTTGAGAGTGAGGGCATGCATGAGCCGGTGGTGAGTGTTCTGAGATGAAACTGCGGTGACTGCCATTCTCACACATTTCACTTCCTCTCGTGGCCAGCCTTGTCACGCAAACCTCACTCTCAGCTCATGAGATAAGACAGTCAGCTCTTTTCTCCAAAACCTTTGCAGTTTTTCATAGGACTTTGATGTTCAACCGTATGTTGTGTGAACCAGGTATCAGATCAGAAACAGCTGCCTCTAATTTATTCTTTATCTGTACTCAAACTTTTTGTGATGCTTTCTCAGTCTTTTTGGTTATAGCTTAAATCTGACTCACAATCAGGCATGTTATGCATTTTGGAGAAGTTGCTGAGGTGTAACACTTGACAAAAAGGAAACCTTTTATGTAGCACTGTATAATAATGTGAGAGAAACTGAATAAATAAATAAATAAATAATGCAACAAGATTATTATGTTATTTCTGGGAATTCAAGTTAAAATAATGACCTGCAAAACAAATCCTTGACATTTTAAACCATTATTTACTTTTATTTCTTTTATTATTTCTCTAAAGGGAGTTTTTGTCATTTATCTCACAGTTTTGGCCTCAGACTATAACTATGTACACACACACACACACACACACACACACACATACAGAGTAACATCTGGTCTAGTGGCTGTAGATACAGGCCCATTAGCTGAGTGGTATCCAATAAACCAACAGTTGCTCAGATCTCAAGATTTCAAGAATTCCTGCTTTGACCTGAGAACAGCTGCTGTCTAGAACAGATCCTGTACGTCTTTCACTCTTAGAAATATAGAAGGCATTCAACACACCAGCTTAGACACTCCCCTAGATCCCTAAACAATTGTTTGCATGTAAATGCGTATTACTGAAAGAGTCAAGACAGCAAGAAAGAAAGAGAAAGAGAGAAACAGAGCAGAAGAGTAAAGTCTAGAAGTCAAATAGGAGAGTGAAAAGAGGTTTTTATGGTCATTAGCAGTGTTGGGGAAGCTACTTTAAAAGCTTGCCAAGCTAAAAGCTACTCATTATTTAAAGTTGTTAAACTACAGTCAAGCTACTGAAAAAGTAGTTAGCTACAAGTTACTGTACAAACACAAAGTAGTGAACTACTTCAGAGTTACGTAAGGTACCCTAAGAATGTTTCGCTAACGTTCTCATTAAATTCTAAAAATGTGGTCACACTTTATTTTAAGGTCCAGTTCTCGCTATTAACAAACCATTAACTATGACTTCTGCCTCAATAAACTCCTAATTTGCTACTTATTAATAGTTAGTAAGGTAGTTGTTAAGTTTAGGTATTGGGTAGGATTAGGGATGCAGAATATGTGCTTTATAAGTACTAATAAACAGCCAATATGTTAATATGCTAATAAGAAACTAGTTAATACTGAGAATTGGTCCCTATACTAAAGTGTTACCAAAAATGTTATTTCTAAATATTCTCTGAACGTTCAAAACATCCTATTTTTTTTTTTCTTTAAAAAAAAAAAAAAAAAGTAAATTATTTTTTCTTGGTTACTTGGTTTTTACTTGGTTCCTTGATTACGGTTACGGTTATTATTTTGCAGACATTCTGGGAACATTACTTTTAATGTTTTCTAAACAATCTAAAACAAGTTTTTACATGTAAAAAAAAAATTGTTGAACGCCCCTCTAAAAGGTTTCATTAAAAAAAAAGTTCCACGAATGATGTATAATTAATTTTTTTGTGTTAACATTTTGAGAACACTATTACAGACCAGATTTTGAACAAACAATCTATTAACATTACTGGAAGAACGTTTGTTCATAACTTTGAGAGAACCTAGAATGTTAGCCACAGTTCTGAAAATGTTCCCTGTTAGTTGGGTATATATGCTTTTTATAAATAGGCTAATAATAGCAATATAAATAATCCAAAATCATAATTTATCATTTAATTTTTCAGTGAGATACTTCAATAAGGTAGACAATGTATAACCGATTCGACAATGCATAAATGCATAACTGATTCAAAAACATTGTGCATACAGAGATTCAAACTGTTGAATTGTTTTAATCAGTTCATTTACATGAACTGTTGAAAAGAACCAATTCATTACAATGAATCTGACTTTCCAAAGCTATATGTATTAGTGAGAGGATCATTTAGAATAAATTGATTCACCTGAATGAATCAGACTTACTACATATAAGACAAAGGACCAAATAACTAGAATGCATCAGACTTTGCAATGCTACTGTACATGTGTGAAAGAGGACCATTTAGCTGAGTACTGAGTATTTGATTACTTTGTCAGTTCAGACATTAAAATGTAATGCATTATGCCACTACTGGAAAAGATACACTGTTAAAACTCCTACTGTTTTAGGTAGGTTATACTCCCTGTCACTTGTCATTATGTCTATAATAAAATAAATATGGCAAAAATGGACAGAGTTTGATTCACACACATTTCCACAGTTCCATTATCATGAATACCAAATGAATACAAAATAACCTTATATTGAAAAGTGAAGATTATTGTAAAGTGAGTCTGTTTTTATTTTTCATGTCACATCCTCAAAGCCAGTCAGAGTTCAGAGGTGTATTCATACCAGAAATTTCTCATGACCTTGAATACTGACATGCTCATCTAAGACTGAAACTTTGATGCCTGCCACTTCCTGTCTCAGTACCTACATCCTGTATTTTCACATCATGACCCTGAGTTACCACACCTTATTGGGTGGCACATTAACTTTTGTAATGTGCTCTCATGCCTACTTTCGTAATACACTCTCATGCTGTTTTGTTGATGTTCTCTTCAAAGTGAGCAAAGTGAGCATCCCAGGGCCTTTTTTCATTATTATTCACTCCTTGCTAATGGAAATTTCATCTTTCGATTGAGCGTTAAGAAAAATATTGACATTCTGTACCAAAACAACCTCTATCTTGTGGTGTGTGTACAAACAGAACACAAGGCATAAAATCATTAAATTAAACTCCCAACAAAAGCGTATATGCTATTGACCTTTTCAAACACAGTGTTTTGACCTCTTAGCCATTTTTCATTGCTGACAACTTAAAGTTTGAACATTTTCAAGGTCTATATCTGACCACATGCGAGCAGCCAATGTGTACTATCTGGCTTGTTAGGATTCAAGCAAGCATATACAGCTCAATGATACCAGAAAATCAATTGAAGGAGATGCAAAACAACATTTGCTCCAGCCATTACATCCCTTCAGGTTTAACAGCAAAATCTAGACATATTTAAAAACTTTTCTAATTGAATACAAGCCTAGTAATCTACCATCTACCCACATTCCCATATTTGCATCCTTTCTCTCTCTCTCTCTCTCTCTTTCTCTGATCCCCCATACTTCCTGTTGTGCTGGCTAGACTCCAATGACAGATTTACAACTGTGGGGTCAAAGTTTTACAGCAGCCTCATATAAATCTTGTTCCACCCTCTCCCCATGTGCCCTTCTCTCTTCCTCACAGTCGCAGTGCCCAACCACCAGTGCTTTCATGTGTCTCCATACCTGTGTGTGGTACTGAGAGAAGCACACAATGCAGTTGGTATTTATTATGCTAGGTAGCTTGCAATGTTTCTGTAACATTCACTAATTCATCTCAGTCACAACTTCATTTTATTATTCAGGAGGGGAGAAAAGGGATAATTGCAACACTCAATAAATGTAACATCGGGAATAACTTAAAACACAATGCACTCAAGAGAGCCCATATCAGGTATGTTAAAGCACAATTCAGTCATTTACCTCAGGAATTACCAAATTTCAATAATTTAACAACACTATCACATGCTCATAGTTCTCAAACGTTGGCTAATGGTCACGTGACATGGAGGTATTTTATCTTTTTTAGTAAGTTTATTTATTATTGAATATTTTTAGTTTTTTTTCATTTAGTTTTATTTCTTAATTATTTTTATGAGTTAACTTTTCATCAACACAAACCCCGGTGGTTTGCAAACCCCAGTTTTGGAAACCCTGCTCTACCTCCTCACAATCAATCAATCAATCAATCAATCAATCAATGTTTTTCAGTAATGACACAAATAGTCAAATACAAATAAACTTTTTGAGTAAGTTAAGCAAGTAAAAATGTCATTCCTCACTAACTTTCCGTGGTGATAATTTATTAAGAGTATTTAATCTCATATGTTTTTGGGCCTTATTTAGTGGAAATATTAAAAAATAAATAAATAAATAGTCACATTTTATTTTAAGGTCCAATTCTCGCTATTAACAAACCACTAAGACTTTTGCCTCAATAAACTACTCATTTGCTGCTCATTAATATTTAGTAAGGTAGTTGTTAAGTTTAGGATTAGGGATGTAGAATATGGTCATGCAGAATATGTGCTTTACAAATACTAATAAACAGCCAATATGTTAATAATAGGCATGCTAATAAGCAACTAGTTAATAGTGAGAATTGGTCCCTATACTAAAGTGTTACCAAAAAAAAAATCTGTGTTCCTCACTTTATCAATATAACATTCATCCAGGCTCTTACAACAGTTGAAATGAGTTCTGGTTCATGTACAGTACATATGCACTAAAACAAATATAATAATGTTTAATATATTATATAGAATATTATCACAAATATTTGTTCTATAACAAAAATATAATTATTAAATTTACTTTTACATACTGTCACAATCTGACTTGATTATATATTTAAATGACAGGAAATAGCTGCTAATGTGTCAAAGATGTTGTAGGATATAGACTACTCGTTGTCAGCAGAAATGAGCAAAAAAAAGAAAAAAAGTGTTACTGCACTCCATTATAACACACCATTACAATCTTTTTCTGACACAGAAATTCTCAGTGCACCCAAAAATATTAGCTGTTTCAGACACGATCACTAGTCTGCAGAGCGAATGTCACACTCGGCTTTATGACTTGCATCAGCCAACAACAACAAAAAATCTAGCCATATTTTACTAACCCACTTTAAATCTCCATTTGCCTTGCCAAGTGACTCTGTTACAAAGCAGTCAGTAGGAGACTAACCCTCAAACCCACTCTTTTTTCATGTCATGCCCACATGCGCACACTGAGCACAAATCCAAAGCAGATGCAGCGTGATCCCTCACATATGCACGCTGACACACAGACTCTCACCGCGTGTAGGATCGATAAGGTGTATTGATTATGCCTGGTGCTGACAGGCCCTGCTGCAACTCTGCCTGCTCTGATCAATTTAGAGCTGCACTGGGATGGCTTGAGGTTAATTATATTTATCGAGGCGGACGACTCAAGGGTGTGTGTATGTTGAAACGCATATGCTTAGACAACACAATGTACGTTTGAATGGGAGATTGGGGTTTATTTGAGTTATTTCGTATGTATCTTTGAGCCCAGTGGGTGTATGAGCGCAGGTGTAGTGTTTCATAACTCTGCAAGAGTGTGGATGTATTTGAGTATATTTGCTTAGGACGGTATGTTTATTGTCCGTTTCCTTTGCATTGAGCTTATTTATTGTCTAAAGGTTGTTTCCATGATATTTTCAGCAGTAAGAAAACATTGACGTTCAGTTCCTCATGCAGTTGTGCTTTATGTCATGTGCCATGTTCATATAAGTGGGCATTGCTGCATACTGTGGTTAAATGGTGCAACACATAAGATAAAAGCACTAGATTTTTATGATTTTATTTATTTATTTTTTTATAAGTTTTTTTCTTCCGCTCTGGTAGCTGGTACTGGTTTTACTATATATACACTACAGTTCAAAAGTTTTAGGCCAGTAAATTTGCAAGGACGCACTGAATAATAAACTAAATGCTATTGTTTTGAACAAAAAATGTAGCACAGTTTCCACAAAAATATTAAGCAGCATAACTTTTTTCAACATTGATAATAATAAGAAATGTTTCTTGAGCAGCAAATCATCATATTAGAATGATTTTTTAAGGATAATGTGACACTGAAGACTGGAGTAATGACTGCTGAAAATTCAGCTTTGCCATCACAGGAATAAACTAAATTTTAAAATAAATTCAAATAGAAACCAACTATTTTAAATTATAATAATATTTCACAATATTACTATTTTTACCGTATTTTTGATCAAATATACACCCTCGGTGAGCATAAGAGAGTTCTTTCAAAAACGTTAAAATCTTACGGCCAAACTTTTGAACAGTAGTGTATGTTATTGTTTCAGTGTTAACATAAAATCTGTTTTTTTTTTTTTTGTTTGTTTGTTTTTGTTACTATATTCAGTTTAGCTGCTGTCTTTGTTGTTCTCCAAGTTATTGAGCCTCACAAACACTTTGAGGCTAATCTATATGCTAGCACCTAAACACAGACACAAATTACTTTTAGAACATTTACTACTTTTAGTACTATCTATATTATTTTCTCTTATAGAAAAATTAAAAATACTGATGACTCCTCCAGATTTTTGTCCAATCAAATGCTCTCTGGAATGAGAATGCCCCACCCCATATTACCACCTAGCAAGTAGCAAGTCGCAAATCATGGTGTCACTTTCTCAACAAAGGTGACAAGCTCTTCAATCTCTCACCAAAACTTCCTGTTTCAGCAGGAAGTACATCAACACAGGAAAGAATGATTTGTCAAGTGATTTCAACGGGTCTTTAAGACACATTTGTGTCTCAGGAGACATAATCCTAATGCTTGCACATGCTGAATCTACACGCTAGCTCTGATAACACTACATTGTGTTACATAATTCAACTTTACGTTAGAGCAGAAATCTAAAACTTTAGATCAGATTCATTCATTTTTACAACACAAATTTTTATGTGGGCATGTCTGTGCTCCTAGAATGGCCTGAAGTGACCTCGGTTTCACTTCTCATTTCAGAAGGTGTTGATGATAGCACTTGGGCACCAAATAAACTACAGCAAGAGGAACAGGAAGCCCTTGGCAAAGAGCATTGCGTGAGAGACAGTGAGAAGTGGGCTGAGGTTTTGAGCATATGTGTGTGTACGTGTACGCTTGTATTCTTCAGTTTAGTTTTGCGGTGGCATGTACTGACGGGTGAATTTTACCCAGTGACCTGCCTTTTCATATCGAGTTGAGGCAGTAACGCTTTTGTATGTTGGTGAAATCTGCATATAAAGTATTGTGGATATATGAATCTTTGAGAAGACTTAACAGTGTCACTCTCTCTTCAGGTAAGAAGAAATCAGATCAAATCTACAATAAATATTACAGTAGTCTCTGTGGCGCTTGTAGGCAGTGTGCTATTTTAAGAAAAAATCTAGAGTGTTACAGTTCCCTCTCGCATAGATACATTTTCAGGACCTCTGGAGGAGAGGATGTATGTTTTGTGAGGGGCTCCTGCTCGCGAGGGCCGAGTGCCCAATGCCTGCTCACTGTAATGTGAAGCGACAGCTAGCCTTCACGCACCAGTGGGCTCCGTGTCCTAAAATGGACACAGGAGGACTCTTTCAGGGAAGAAAAAAAATGGGGTAGAGGCAGGAGTATGTGGGAACATCTTTATGTAGAAACTGAAAGACAGAAAACTCAGATGAATTTGTTGTGTAACTACTTATTTATTTATTTAGCAATTTGGACCAATGTAGAAAGTGAAAGACATAAAATAAATCTGAAGAATTTGTTTTGTAACTTTTTTTGGGTGTAATTTGGATCAATGTAGAAAGTGAAAAAAAAAAAAAAAAATTATATATATATATATATATATATATATATATATATATATATATATATATATATATATTTTTTTTTTTTTTTTTTTTTGCAATTTTGTTTGCAATTATCTTCATCCAAAATTGCTTAATATCTGAAAATGTGACTGTTTTGCAGTAAATTGCTGTTTTAATGTTTGATACCTACAACATGCACACAGAGAAAGCACAAATGAAGTTGAGTGGATTGAGTTCAGTAACAAATGAGAGAAATCGAGAAAGACAAGGTGGAGCGCAGCATGTATACAGAATTCTCCCCACCTCCCACAGTATCATGTGGCTTATATAGTGAAGTTGGTGTTTATTTGTGGTGCTTATTACAGAACTAATATGGTCTTACTATGGTAATGTTCTGGATGATAGCTATATTTACATGGTAGTACATGGTACCTCAAATGATGTCAAGGTATGGCTATCATAGCACATCAAATAACATGGTACTAGCATAAAAACATTGCATTATGTTATGGTATTGTAACGTCAGTAGAGCACGTGCAATGCAATGGAAGTCACTTTGGATAAAAGCATCTAGCAAATGCATAAATGAAAAACAACAACAACATGGTAATACTGTGGTACTTTTTTGTTAGAGTACTATATTGTCACGTCATGTGTTTTTACATTTGCCATCAGCTGAACCCATGTACACCAATGGGCAGCACAGCGATCTCTCTCTGCGCTGTAATTGAGGCAGCAAAGGTCCATGTTTTTCTTGGTCCTTCTCTAAGGCGCAATGTTGTCATTAATAACCAATTTAAAAAATGGATCAGCAGATTATCCACGTCACAAACAAGACAACCGGTAAAAACAACGTCTGCCTGACATGTGCTCCGAATGCATGTTGACATGTTTGTAAAGCATTTCAGTTGTTAATGCGTAAAGAAAACCTGTGTCGGAAACTGGCAGAAGTGTACAGGGGGTAAATAAAATGGTTGCCATGTTGAGCCTGCTTCCTAAACTTGCTGTCTTTTAACAAGCATTCATTTACTCCTAATTAGTGCCCAGGATTTTAATTGCAGTTTACAGAGTTGTTCGGTTTTATTGAGCTTGTGAATGTGTGTTTGTGTACAGGCAGAGAGGGCTTGTTACGCACAAACTGGAGCAGGCGGCTTCTTTTTTTGGGCCTCTTGTAGCTGGTTATATACTAGCGGCACAATCATGTATCTATGATCTTGTTACCAGTGAACTAAAAAATGAACTAGAAAAGGTTTGATTTTTTTGAGTGATGACAAAATGTTATGAATATGAATCAGGTAAATAACAACAACACGTTGATCCAGTATGTCTTGGGCAACATTTTTGTTGTGAATTTGGGTCAGCGGATGTTCAGAGAACACATGAAGAAGACAAGGTAGGAAGTGGTAAGTGAGGTGAATAATTAATTTGTCTGTCTTCCATGTGTGCCCTGTCAGCACTTTCATCACCCTCATTATCCCTTTCATCACTGGGCTCTGTCCTCTCCACCGGCTCATGGTGCCATTCACTCACTGCCTCTGAGAAGCGCTGTGCCTAATGCGGATATATTTCAACAGATTAGTTTCCCTTAGAAGAGAGGATGGATTGAGAGTTTCTTGTCCGTCAAACTGTACCCTACATTAGCCTTGCTGGAAACATTTAGAAACTATCATAAAGAATTTGTAGAATATAAATACATTTATATAATATAGCTAGCTATTTATTTATTTATTTACACTACCATTCAACAGTCTGGGGTCAGTAAAATGACATTTTAAGAAATTAATACTTTTATTGAACAAGGATACACTAAATCTATTAAAAGTGACAATGCCAAAAAGTTGGTTTGACGTTAGTGTTCGGTTCGTTTGGATAATGTGAACGCTGTTTTCTGAACTCGGGTTCAGAAAACAGAGTCCACCTAAAAGGGGTGGCTGGGGTACAGTTCATGAGAAGTGCGGTACGGTTCGCTTTTGATCTGAACGCAATCTTACTAAATCACAGAAGTGAACAGCTATCAATGGCGTATGAATTCTTCCTTTTGAATTTCTTCCTTATCTGGGGGTACGCAGATGAACATGCTCTTGAAAAAGCACTATACAAATAAAACTCAACCAGTGATTGTACAAGAATCCAAAGAAATCCGCTCATAACATGAAAACCAACCACCCCACCTCTTTCTGCTCTCCTCAAAATACGTCTCAGTAATTCTACTTGCCTCATCTTATGGCAGTACCTCCGACCTACATTTTCCCTTTTTTCCCCTCTACTTTTCCCCCACTCACTTAGTTCTGCCTATTGTTATCAGTCCGCCTAATGGGCTTCATTCCATGGTTTTGTTCTGGCAAGCAAATGAGCGCAGAAAGGGAGGGAGGCGGAGGTTTGGCGAGAGAAAGGGCAATCGAGTTAATTTCTTTAAAGGATATCAGTCATCTCGATATGATCGCCCTCCCAAGCAGCAGATTCACAAACACGAAACTTCCTCTCTCTGAGCCGAAGGCACCAACAATCATACTTGAGCTCTAGTGCTCACACATGAAGGGTGTTGATACTCCAATAAAACAACTCTAGACATGTTTGAAAGCTAATAAATAGCACAAATAGTCTAATAAAAGAGGAATAATTATTGTCATAAGATGAATAACAACAACTGTTAAGTATTACGGTGACTAAACAGTCTGTATGTCTTGCTTAACTTGCTATTGATTGATAAATGAAAAATTCTGCATAATTATTAACAGTTTACACTACTTTTTTCTGTAAGCACTATGGAAAATAATGACTATGGTGTTAATATATATTTAAGGTTATCAAAGAGAGCTGACAAAGATTTGAAACAGCCTTTTACAATCTCTGATGGTTGGCAAGGAAAATAAAGGAGACATAAAAGTGCGCTAACACATGCACTTAAAATAATAAGCCTGACTGCTCTTCTTATAGATGCTAAAGGGTTAAGTGCGTTCACTGCCCGCATCTGGGAGTCATTTAAAACATTCCACAAGGCTTACCACATGCTTTCAGACAGGCTAAACCCCATGAAGCAGATTTTGCTATCCAGGGCTGGAAGTTTTCAAAGAGTGCATTTCAGAAAATGAAACTGTTATAGCTTTTTAAAGGCTCTAGATGAGATGGTGCGAGGATGGCAGAGAAGACTGTACTCGTTTAGAGATCTGTGACCATCTGTGCCTGCCTTTGTGTACCAGTGCGTGTGTGGATCAGTAGTAAGGCTGTCCTCTTTGAAGTGGTGGGATGCTAAACAGCGCTAGATCTTTTCCACCCTCTGATAGGATCTTCACAGGCTTGCGTTCCCAGCTCATTTCCTCTGGTCAAGTCTTGTGACCCGTCAAAACACAGAGGGGTGTTAGGTGTTCGCCCTAGCTGCAATACAAAGGCCAAACAAATTAAACCTTGTGCAATTACACAATGACAAAAAATGACAAGATCACTTAACTCAAGTAGGCCCGGGAAACTTCATACCAGGGCTGATCACTTAATTTCACAATTCTTACATGTTAAACAGATTCAGGACGGAAATATGAGCTAAAATCGGACCAGGGCTTTGATTGAGCAGATCATTTCAGTGCAACACTCTTATCGATGGTATGCAAGACTGTTTATTAAAGGTAAATCTTTCAAGAATTTATTACTTTAGATAAGTGGCCTTCAACATGAGGTCTGTACTTCAGTCAAAACTTAAGTTAAAGAGCTAAAGTTCAGCTAAATGTTTCAGTGTCCCTTTTACATCAAATTTTCTCTTATGCTCATCAATGCTGCATTTATTTGATCAAAAATACAGTACAAACTATAATATTGTTAAATTTAAGTTAGCCATTTTCTATTTTTACTATATTGTAAAATGTAATTTATTCCTGTGACGCAAAGCTGAATTTTTAAAAATATGAAAGTCTTCAGTTCCACAAGATCCTTCAGAAATCATTCTAATATGCTGATTTGCTGCTCAAGAAACATGTATTATTATTATCAATGTTGCTTAACAATGCTGCTTATTATTTGTATGGAGTCCATCATACTTTTTTTTCAGAATTCTGTTATGAATAGAAAGAGAAAAAAAAAATTCTATCAATGTAAAAGTCTTTGTCATTTTCGATCAATTTAATAAAGTCCTTGCTTAATAAAAGTACTAATAATCACAAAAATCTTATTTTTAAAGACTTTGCAATGTAAGCATATTTAGGTACATAATATGTACAGTTAATACATTAATGATACAATACATGTTTGTATAGACTAGGTTTAAAATGCGAAGCTCAATTTTATGTGCTGAATCTGATGATGCCCGAATTAAGTGACCATTTAAAACAGTGATCTCCAGACTTTTCTGGACAAAGACCCGAAGTCAAAAACCTATAGACAAAGGTTGCAGACTACTGTCTGAAATGGTCACGTCATAGGCTTCACAGCTCTATACTTTTGAAGAATTCATAACATGAAGTAACACAGCAATAATAGCTGCAAAACATCTAACCAAGGCCGTAACCATAATGTTTCGCAAAATCAGGGCTAAAGACTTTGCCAAAACTGAATAAAATCCATTTTTCATTGGACAGATTGTCCTGTCTGATTATGAGCACTCTAAAACCTCCATATAACCTTAGACATGTGATGTGTTTCTAAATATAGAACCAAGAAAAAAATAGATTTTCCCCCAAATGTCTTACATTTTATTTTTTCATAGGTTGAAGAAGGGGATTATGAGTCATTAGAACAACCATTGAAGCCCTTAGGCCAAGCGAACCACATGTGACATGACTCCATCTAAAGGATAGTTTATTTTTCCCCTTCTGTTAATGGGACGTCCCCTCATTTGCAAGGTGATGGGCCATATTGGCAAAAGGTCTTGGCATTCTTTCAGCAGCTGTACTATTTGCAAACACACTCTGCGGGAATACCAAGAGGGGTCACTCAGAGCGGGCAGTAATATTGTACACAATGATGAGTAGCAAACAAGTAGAGGCAAAAGGCTGCTCCTAGAAATAGCTCATGTAAACAAGATGAGAGGAGACAAACTGACGACACCTCGCTGCTGTGAAAAAAACAGACTAAACCGGTCTTTGCTGGTCTCCCAACCTTACTAAATCCAACAGTCTGGCTTGTTTTTTCTTCTGCCTATTTAGTTGGTGTTTCGATGTGGATGGCTTCTCTTCTGTTTGAAATTCTTTGTTGCAAAATAAGACCTTTTGCAACATTGATAAAGTGTCCTTGTCATCGCAGTAAAGTGGTGAAAGGTCATATACTGTAAGAGTGTGGATGTTCAGAGCTTGTGTAAATTCAAGGCATTATCACAAGATCAATGGTGCTTGCAGTTGTTTTTCACACAGTGCACATTACTATGTTGACACATCTGTTCTGAGACCACAAAGGACAGCAATGTAAATGTTCCTTAAAGCCTTTTGGAGCGCTCTACTACCATATTATATGCTGTAAAAATGAAAAGATACTTCAGGCACCATTTACGGTTTTTCAGATTTACACACTGGTGGAACTTTATGTAGGCACCTTATGTAGACGGCTCAAATATTGTACTGTGCACTCAAGGAACTTTAATATACAGTATCTCACAAAAGTGAGTACACCCCTCACATTTCAGCAAAAATTTTAGTATATCTTCTCAAGGGACAATACTACACAAATGAAACTTGGATATATTTTAGAGTAGTCAATGTGCAGCTTGTATAGAAGTACAAATTTACTGTCCTCTAAAAATAACTCAACATATAGCCATTATTGTCCAAATAACTGGCAACAAAAATGAGTACACCCTAAGTAAGCATGTCAAAACTGTGTCCAAAGTGTCAATATTTTGTAGGGACACCATTGTTATCTAGCACTGCCTTAATCCTCCTGGGCATGGAATTCACCAGAGCTACACAGGTTGTTGCTGGGATCCTCTTCCACTCCTCCATAATGATATCACGGAGCTGCTGGATGTTAGACACATGGTGCTTCTCCACCTTCCGCTTGAGGATGCCCCACAGGTGTTCAATAGGGTTCAGGTCTGGAGACATACTTGGCCACTCCATCACCTTCACCTTCAGCTTCATCAGCAAGGCAGTTGTCATCTTGGCAGTGTGTTTGGGGCCGTTATTAAGTTGGAAAACTGCCGTTTGGCCCAGTTTCTGAAGGGAGGGCATCATGCTCTGCTTCAGAATGTCACAGTACATGTTGGAATCCACGTTTCCCTCAATGAACCGCAGTTCCCCAGTACCAGCAGCATTCATGCAGCCCCAGACCATGATGCTACCACCACCATGCTTGACTGTAGGCAAGACACAATTTTCTTGGTACTCCTCACCAGGGCGTCACCACACATTCTGGACACCATCTGAGCCAAACAAGTTTATCTTAGTCTCATCAGACCACAGGACATGGTTCCAGTAATCCATGCTCTTGGCCAGGTTGTCTTCAGCAAACTGTTTGCAGGCTTTTTTGTGAGCCAGCTTCAGAAGAGGCTTCCTTCTGGGACGACGGCCATGTAAACCGACTTGTTGCAGTATGCGGCGTATGGTCTGAGCACTGACAAGCTGACCTTCCACTTCTGCAACCTCTAAAGCAATGCTGGCAGCACTCATGCGTCTGTTTTTTGAAGCCAGCTTCTGCACCTGACGCACAGCACAAGGACTCAGCTTCTTTGATTGACCCTTGCGAGGCCTGTTCCGAGTGAAACCTGTCTTGAAAAACCTCTGTATGACCCTGGCCACTGTACTGTAACTCAGTTTCAGGGTGTTACTGATCTTCTTATAGCTTAGGCCATCTTTGTGAAGAGCAACAATTCTAATTCTCAAATCCTCAGAGAGTTCTTTGCCATGAGGTGCCATGTTGAACATCCAGTGGTCAGTATGAGAGAATTGTACTCAAAGCACCAAATTTTAACTGCTCTAAAACAAGATACACAAATTTGTATTGTCCTGTCAAGCAGACAAAAACTTGTACATGATGAATAGGACATGTGGCTTTGCATGGTTAAACGACGTATAGCTGTTTTCACGTAGGGTGTACTCACTTTTGTTGCCAGCTTTTTTGACAATAATGGCTGTATGTTTTGTTATTTTCAGAGGACAGTAAATCTGTACTGCTATACAAGTTGCAAATTGACTACTCTAAAATATATCCAAGTTTCATTTCTATAGAATTGTCCCTTGAAAAGATATACTAAAATGATTGCCGAAATGTGAGGGGTGTACTCACTTTTGTGAGATACTGTATTTCCTCTATTTGTTTCAAAGCCTTTTCCATATGATTTAGGGTTACTGGAGGAACTGTTGATCTTGTTTAGAGTTTAGAGTAAAAAATTGTGCTGTTTTTCCCCCACACAGATGATATTTGTAAACTATATCATATTTTTAAAAATACACTTTTATTTTAGATAGACAGAAGTTTACAAGACCTGCAAATTTACATGAGTTCCTTTTTTCAAGGACTAAAGGTCATTTAATACATATAATGAGGAAATATAGTAATCAATTCACATAGCAACTGGTGCAATGCACAATGCAAAAAAAAAATTGTATATGAATGTCAACTGAATGTGCCGAATCACTGATTGATGTTTCCAGTGTAGACAGTTTCACTGGCTACATTTACATATATACAAAAGCAGTCTGATTATTGTCAAAAATCACAATTAGGAATTACTCAGATTAAGATCTTTATGTAATACACCAGTGGTCCTCAACCTTTTTGACTCCAATGCCAAATATAATGTTTAAGAACAAAGATTTTATATATAAATATATATATATATATATATGTAGTACTCACAATTTCTACCCCACTAAATATTTAAGAGCTTGGCATATATCTAGAAAAATGTAAATTCGTTTTTCTTTAAAATTAGCATTTCTTTCTGGGTAAGTACTGGTATTTCTGAATGGGTTGAGGCTGGGATTTAGCGCATTTGAAGTGAAAGTGCTTGATGAACATATATGTGTGAAGAGCATTCACTCAGTATCGTTATCTCATTTTGACCAAGATGGCTTTTAGAAACTTCTGCATTGGAACTCTTAAAATGTTTTTCTTTTCTTTTTTTCTAGTCAGCAGTGACCTGAAACATAGCCTTGCCCTAATGCAAAAGCACTAAACTTCCTGCATAGCGCGCTGTGGTTACATAAAGGCAGGCACCAGCTGAGCTTATGTTCAGCGGTATCGTGCCCTGAAGTGACACCGCGCGCGCAAGGGGAGAATGGGAGGAGACGGCGGCGTAGGCTGGCCGGTGTTCGGTTTCACCAGCTCACACGTGACCGCGATGGCTGCTTGTCTGTTCCGTGCAGTGCATCATTCCTCTGCCGCCCAGCTAATGTAGGCTACATCAGTTTTCTCGCTTCGTTGAACTGTCGCTGCGGACACTTACCACCCGCCGAAGCGAAATTCCTCCACACGTTCAGCCGACCAGCTCACCGGCTGAGAAGAACGACATTCGGGAGAGAAATTAAAGCGTCTCGGGGTTCAACTTCCACCAACCAACACAGCGGTAGGAGGAGTCAACAGGTATTGGCGCTCTCTATTTACGTGACAATACAATTGCTAGGCTGACAGGTAGCGCATTGATAGCGTCTTGACAGATGTGGAGCAGTGAATAGACACGTCTTTCGGCGCTCAGATGCGGTGTAACTGTAAAAGCTGTCCGTTGAGTTTGATCGAAACCGCATAAGGGGGTAATAGTGACCGGTCTGCGGCAGCTACGTAATAAAATGCGCTGTATTGTTCTCTCACCTGAATGAGCAATGTGTCATTGAGAGCTTTTGCAGCAGGTCTTTCATGCAAAGCGTCGCTACTCTGCATTATAGCTGAGCGCTCTGTATTGACTTGAATTTCGTCGTGCGTCGACTTTATTCAAGCAATTTATTCTTTGTGGCTTTTTCAAATCTTGATCATGTTATGCATTTGATAATGTAGGCATAGCCTATATATAACATTCTGAGCACGATTTACGTGTACAGTGCCATGTTATATCGCAGTGAATTTAACTGGGTCACAAACAAAAGCAACAAATGCCTCCATGTAAGTAATTTCCTCCATGGATTAACTCAGCTGAAATAGTTTAAGAGCATTTGGTTCAACCTGCAATATAAATATCTGAATACTGAGCACAATATCAGGGTTCACTTGCCCAAAGCCACAATTTAAAGGGTTAACTTACCCAAAATTCAAATTAATGCTATAATGAAAGTACGCCCATTGACATGTTGTTTGAAAGCTGTATTACTTTCTTTCCTCTGTGAAACACAAAGAGAGATATTAGGCTTAATATAAGGGACTCTGTCATGATTCACTTTCATTACAGTGAAAGTGAATGGGGACTGAGACTGTCATGCTGTCTAATATCTCCTATGTTCTTCGGAAGAAAAAAGTAATCTAGAACAACATGAGAAGTGAGTAAATGATGACGGAAATTTAATTTAGGAGTGTATTATCCGTTTAACTGCACTAGTATAAGGATGAAATGAGTCACACTTGTGATGCATTGTAACTATACGGCATATGATGTAAGAAGCGAGGTGTTTCGGTTTAGTTCTGTTTTCGCAGTTAAATGGGAAGTTCCTCAACCATCTGTCTGCAATAGAAAGAGGAATGGGTACGATATTTGCTTCCTCTAAGCGCTGCCACTTTCAGGCCTGTCGTCTGCAAAGACATATGCCACAAAGCTTGACATTTTGATTTTTCTGCTCATGAAAGCATGTGCATGCTCACTGTATCACCTCCTGCGGTGTTTGTCTCAAACCTTCTATCAGGGCTCTCTAATGTTCTCTGTCATTGCAAAATAGAAGGGAGGGGAACACAAAGCTGACTGAATCAGGGTGCTCTCCAATGTCCAAATCCTTGCCGTTTTTTCAGAAATCTGATTTTTAACAGACTGCATTTTCACACTGCTGGATATGACTGGGTGATACGCCTCTCTCTATTTTTCTATTTCCCCCCTCTCTCCGGTGGATGGATTTTAGCGTACTCTCTCATTAATCATTTCAAATTGTCCACAGTATTGTAAATTGATGGAACTGATGATAAATATTTTGGATCCTTGTCTTTAAAGGCTTAGTTCACCCGGAAATTCTGTCATCATTTACTCATCCTCGCGTCGGTCCAAACATGTAAGACATTTGTTCCTTTTTGGAACACAAATAAAGGTTGTTCATCCATTTGAAGTCTAAGTAATCATCATTTTCAAGCTACGAATAGACATTGTAAAAGTAATCCATATGAATCAAGCAGTTTAATCCAAGTTTTCTGAAGAGACATGATTGCTTTATATGACAAAGAGATTTTGTTTTATATTTTTATTCACATACACTTTAAGAAAAGTCTGTAAAAATAGGCCCCAATGTACTGTGTGAATATAAAGGAATCTTCTGCATAGATTTTTCACAGGTGTTTTTCTCTGTGAATTATGAATTGCATTGTTCTGTGTTTTAAAGTTAAAAGGAATTTCCGTAAACTTATAGTAATAGAGCTTCCATGTACCATATTTGATGTGCTCTGTCTATGTGCTTTTATCAGTTTTTTTTTTTTTTTTTTGATTTGACAAGGCTTTTCATGAAAGAGATTCTGAATTGCCTGTCAAACTTCTTTATAATGATCCATGTCTGCAAATAAACAATGAGAGATGCTGTTGGGTGTCAGATATGCATAGACAAACATATTTTGATGTTTGCAATGAAAGAGTTTTTTTTTCTACAGAAATATAATCTACTTAATATAGCCAACCAGAGCAAACACATAAGACTGATTTATACAAACTTTTCTTGAGGCTTAAACCTTTGAAATGAGATGTTTCATTGTTAATATTAGTCATTACTAAAATGTTCTCAAGTGCTCTTTTCCACATACTCATAATGAGTGTGAGTCACTGATACTGATCCTTTGACATAGATTTTTATTTTTCTTTTTTTATTTTATTTTTTTTTAAATCAGAAAACATGCAGCTGCAGGGTGGTCATGTGACAGAAAAAAACAGAAATCTTGCCGTGAATACCACATACAGCACTGAGTAAGATGGTTCAAAACTGAAACTGTGTAAAAGCTGACAATAGTTTACTGGAGTCTTTTTCTTGTTAATTTTTGATGTAGTTTTTCATACAAAATTCCTAGAAGTAATCCAGATGATGTTTACCTCTGCCCGCTGCTCAGCTCTACAATGCAAATTTTAAAGAGTGAATTTAACTCCCTCAGAGTTAAAATTAACACTTTTCCAGTGTACATATGGATACCACTGGTAAAGTGTTAAACTAACACTTTTGAAAGAGTTAACATTATTAACACCCTGACAGTGTTACTAACAAACTCTTAAAATGTTAAATATTAACACCAGAATGGATGATGAAAACACCAAAGTTGGTGTTCAAACAGTGTTCAGGTGAAAATTTTAAAAAATAAACCCACAACAATATACACGTTTACATTTATTTATTCTTTAATTTAAACATTGTAAATATTTTTCCCTGCACCAAAATGTCTTCACATTCAGTGTTTTCAATACATGTAAAAACATGTTCTTACAATAATTAAAACACCATAATGTCAAGGCAAATCAATGCAAAGGCACAAAATACATATTCTTATTTTGGTCCATATGTACTCTTAATGTCATAAGGTTTGTAATGCTTACATTTATCAGCTTAAACAACAGTCTTTGCTAATGGTGTTTGGACCTCCTTGGAGAGAGTAGTCTCATTCAGCATGACGAGATGCGTTTCTCTGCAGTTTTCAGCCAAGCAAGATATCCACTCCCACTTGCAGCATCACAAAAGTGCTCCTGTAAAATTGGAAAACGAAATAACAAAAACATATAAAACAGGATAATTTCACATCTATTTATCAAGTGAAATGTCAGAGACAAGTATCAATTACAATAGTCAAGTCAAGTCAAGTCACCATTATTTATATAGCGCTTTTTACAATGCAGATTGTGTCAAAGCAGCTTTAAAGTTTTAAACAGGGAAATAGTGTGTCGAAATAGTGTTCCATTTTCCTCTGGCCAGACGAAACCAGCAGTTTAAATCTAGGCTGCAACAAAGTCAGATTGTGCAGAGGACTCATCTGGCTCGTGGTTTTGTCCTGTTGGCCATCTAGATGATGAGGTCTTCAGAGGGGATCTGTCTCATCTAGTTGTCCTGGTCTCCGCTGACATTCAGGGCTGTAGAGGTCATCTCTCACTGGATCCGGGTGACTGCAGTGACTATCTGATCTGGATACAGACTGGATCCAGGTGGCTACGGTGTCCTTGGAATAAGAAAGAAACAGACTAATATTAGCATAGATGCCATTCTTCTAAGGATGTAACAAGTACATCGGATGTTATGGGAAGCGTTCTCAGTTTCGGGTGACCTAATTAATACACTCTAACAATCCTTTAATGCATTTGAATTATAAAAATGTGTAAGTGTGTTATGTGTAAGCCAGGTAAAAGAGATGAGTTTTTAATCTAGATTTAAACTGACAAGATTCAAGGTATCAAATGGCCAGAGTTGATTATACCTAGAATGTCAAAATCAACTGAGGGCAGCAGATCCTTTTCCTATTTAGCTCCCAAACTCTGGAATAATCTACCTAACACTGTTTGGGAGGCAGATACACTCTGTTGGTTTAAATCTAGATGATACAAAAATAGTTCACCCAAAACTGAAAATTCTGTCATTTTGAACCTTCTGTCTTCTGAGGAACACAAAAAAATTATATTTTGTATAATCCATGAAAGACATATACTGACATTATATGGACAAGTACTTTCGGGGCATTTTTTTTAAATCTCCTTTTGTTGTCCGAAAAAGAAAGAAAGGCATATGGCGTTAGAGCAGGGGTAGGCAAGTTCGGTCCTGGAGAGCCGCAGTCCTGCAGAGTTCAGCTCCAACCCTGAAAAAAATCTCACCTGCCTGTAGCCTTAATAATCCTGAAGACATTGATTAGCTTGTTCAGGTGTGTTTGATTAGGGTTGGAGCTGAACTCTGCTGGACTGCGGTTCTCCAGGACCGAACCCCTGCGTTAAAGCAACACAAGGCCAAGGGTAAGTAAATGATGACTCAGTTTTCATTTTTGGGTGAGCTATCGCTTTAAGGAAAAACATTTAATTCACTGGAAATGTATGTATATATATTGTAAAAAGAAAGTCAGTCTTACTGGAAAATTGATCTTTTAACGACAGAAACAAAGTCATAATTCCAAATGCGTACTGATCTCTCTCTGCATTGAAAGTGAAAAGTGAAAAGTGAAGTGAAAGTCGTGACGTATTGTCAAGTATGGTGACCCATACTCGAAATTGGTGCTCTGCATTTAACCCATCCAAGTGCACACACACAGCAGTGAATAGTGAACAAATGCACACACACCGTGAACACACACCCGGAGCAGTGGGCAGCCATTGCTCCAGCGCCCGGGGAGCAATTGGGGGTTCGGTGCCTTGCTCAAGGGCACCTCAGTCATGGTATCGAAGGCAGAGAGAGTGCTGTTCATTCACAATCCCCACCTTCAATTCCTGCCGGTGTGAGAATCAAACCGGCAACCTTCAGGTTACAAGCCCAACCATTAGGCCACGACTTCCCTGTAAAATTGAGGTTGGACTCCTCCTACCAAAATGAATGTACATTAATGGGACAGCACATAAATAAATGACAGTGCAGACATACCAAAAACTTACATTTCATACATTTTTTAGAAACATTTTTATAAAGAAATCAGACCATAATCAGATCAGATCATAATAAAAAAATTAAGCATTACAATCAATGATCTTAAAATATGCAATTGTGGCTTACCCATGTTTCTGGTATGTGTCCTAACAAAGCTCTTCTCATCCCACTTAACAATGTATTGGTAGCTTAATACTCTTCAAGCACATCATCTCCTTTTGATTTTTCTGTTAAGCCAGCATGAACCATCTGTAACAATATTAAAGGAACAGTTAACTTAAAATTGTAATTCCAAACCCATACGACTCACTTGTGCTGAACACAAAACACTCTTTAATGCTTTTAAAAGATAAAGTGTCTAAAGTAGTTTATGGGACTCATGTGCCATATTCCAAGTCTTGTGAGAGAACAAAATCAATTTGACTGATGAACAGTTTAACTCAGTCAGTATAGAGAGTTTAAGTATATTTAAAAGAGTTATTTTCAAATTAATTCAATGAAAACAGCAATCAAATCCAATGTAGTGACACATCAACATCATGAAAACTCACAATTCACGCTTAATGAAATAAAGAAATTTGGTCACGATACACACAAGGACCAACGACTGATATTGCCATTTAAATTTGGGTAAATAACATATTATAAGTGACCTAAAACACTTCTGGTCTTTCCATGTTAAAAGTGTGTTCAATTCAAATGCATCTATGAGAAACGTTTAGATGCGCACAGTATATAATTATCATCATTTAGTAATATTAGGTTATTAAATACATATCGTAAAGTAAAACACTTAATTTCAGTGTTTTCCTTGATAAAACCAACTTCCCCGTCTGCTCCGCATTGCGAGTGAAAGAAAATATCTCTCTGAGAAAAAGTTTAGGAGTGCACTGCACATAAATATCGCTATAAATCAATTTGATGTTATAAAATACATATTATAAATGAGATAAAACACTTAACTTTTGGCGTTTCCCTTTTAAAAAGAAACGTCCTCGTATGTTCCGCATCGCGAGTAAAAGGTATTCTGTCTTTGAGAAAAGTTTAGGCGTATACAGCACAGAAATGTCGTCATAAAAGGATATGATATTACAAAACACATTTTGTGAGTAAGATTAAACACTTAATTTAGCAGTTTTCCATCCTCATGTGCTCTGCATCGCGAGTCAAAGAAAACGGCGTCTGTGAAAAATATTTCAGATGGGTGAGGCGCACACACAAGCAAATGTCCCGAATGTAACTAATAACACTCAGCAGTGTTAATAAGGGTAACTCAGAGGGCTCTATTCACACTAGCTAGTGATAATTCTCTAAATTTCAACACCGCAACTTCAACACTTTAAGTCCTTAACACTAGGATTTCTACACTGGAGATTTTGCTGTGTAGACAGTGTACTTTGGCGTCTTTCTCATTTTGTCTTCTTTCTGGTCACAATTTTTAATCTTTATGGGACTCTTTCAGGTAGCTCACCCTGCTCAGAGACCTGGCAGACCTTCTTCATTAGACTTGCTTCTCTTGTTCCCCAGTTCATTATGTTGTGGTGGAGAAGGTGAGAATGGGATTTGTGACCTAAAGTGGATTTTGACTAGGGTTGCAGGGATTGTCATGTAAGGACGATAAAAATTGCTGACCTTTCTTGAAATGGGATATTTTCTCCTCTATTTTTTTATAGTCTACCTGACTTTCACTGTCTGTTTGGTAAACAGACAACGTGTCCGCTAGCACCCTGCCAGTGGCGTTGTCTCTATTTTTATTCGCATGTGTATTCTTTACATGTGTTCTTTTGTTGGTGTGGACTGTGACTAGATTCAGCATTTCTGCCTCAGCCCAAGTTTCTTGGCAGCAGCTACTATTTTTCAGTTCTCCTTCAAGTATCTTTCCCATCTGCCCACCTCACTTAACATTTACATTTAGTCATTTAGACAAGATAAGTTTATTCAAAGAGACTTACAATTAAGAAACAACAAACATTTTATCATACAAGAACCAGTAGTTTTCATAGTATTGTTATGATACCCTACGACGCAAATAACTAGCTGAATTGTGTTGCAAAGTTTAAGTCCTCAGTCATAGTAAGTAGGAGTGAACTGTGATATGCAACTAGTTTTAGTTTTTGTTTGGTTGTTTTTAAATATTTTATCTGCAAAGATTTAATTAGCTAGTTAGCTTTAACCGTTAGACAGTTAGCAAGGTAAAACCCTTTAAACCCAGCTCTTAAACATGCAGATGAGCTGTTTATCTGAGCTTTTTGTTCCATAAATGTGTTTTCAAATTAAAAATAGTTAAGCAGGTGATCCTAGTCAGCTGAGCCTAAAACTAGCCCAATTATTATTCAAGGCCACTTTAAGACAGATTAATCAATCTTTTGGTCAACCTACCCCGGAGTACATGATTTTTAATTTTAATTTTTTATTTCAATTTGTCCCACATGTCCTTCTTTCTTTTATCCTGGTAGATGTATAAAATATGTTATTTCTGCCCATCCATTTGTATATTTGAAAGAAAAGGCCACCCAGGCTTTGCTCACATGTCTGCAATGTTACTAAAACATCCCCAGACAAAGACAAGACATTGATGACTAAACCTTCAGAAAGAGAAGCAGGAAGTAGGTGTGTTTATTTCCTGTCAGTCACGATTTCCTTTGCAAAACATGCTTTTCAGCTAGGAAACATATCTTTGTTTTGAACACATTGCCTGATGAGTGGCATCACATGCAGCCTTGGGCAATGCAAACTGAGGACACGCTCGCTTCTAATGACTGGAATGATTTCACGAGAAACATGCGCTCATAGTCCGCTCATAGTGTGTTTTTACTTGATATATATACCAAAACTTGGCATTTACGACATATAATTGGAATAGGATTGGACGTTTTCCTTTTAGGCATGTCTCTGATGTAAGAATAGTGAGCACATCGTAGCGGACGGGGAAGCGAGTGACTCTAGCTTGTGGGCTGTGCAGTGGGAGACAGATGGGTGGAGGTAAATTAAACAAGCAGCTCTGGCCTTCTCTCCTCACTTTGACAGTGTGCCAGCCGCGGCGCTGGCTCTCTGTCATTATTTAACGGCCGGCGTTAATGGGCTCTGTCTGCCTGGGTGCCCCCCTGGCTGCCGGGAGAAAGAGAATGAAATTTGAAGGGAAGAAGTGGGCAGGGTGGTGCACTTGACCATCCAGTGTGTGCATGAGACAGTGTTTTCTTGTTTCCTCTCAGAACGTGATGGTTTCTACACTAGCAGCTTGTGGTAATTTAGGTTCCTCTCAAGTCTTGCATGGACCACTGTCACATGAAGTCACGACAACTTTGCTGCATCCATTGTTTCTTGCCATCAGTGGCGTATTTATGTCAGTCACCCTTAAGCAGTTTTGGTGCAGGGAATGGAAAAACATCTGGATTAGCTCTGTAAACCCGTATAGCACGAAGGGGGAAAGTCATATCCACATCCAGTGTGCAGTTAAATGGTGCTTTGTTAGGGCAATTTTCAGTTAAAAATTTCTCACTGTGAAGCACTGAGCACTGTTCATATTTGTCATTTCAATTTAAATTGCATTATGTTCATACATGGCAGCAAATTCATGTTCATAACAATAAAGATTGTTGATCCAAATAAATTTTTCACAACAAATATTGAGTGTGTTGCAAACTTGCTGATGACCTTGCCTTGTGGTGTTTTGTAAAACACACGAAAAAAAATTAAATATAAGAATGAATAAAGGTAAATAGACATTTTAGGATGACCACTTCTGCTCAGTCATCGTTGTACACAACCAGCATAAGTGTTTTTTTTTTGTTTTTTTTACCATGTGCACATCCTCTTAAAATGGTAGCATTATTTCCTGCACTCTTAAAAATAAAGGTTCTTTATTGGCATCAATGGTTCCACAAAGAACCTTTACCATCCATGGAACCTTTTCATTCCACAAAAGGTTCTTTAGAGTGGAATTCAAGGTTCTTTAGATTATTAAATGCACCGATTGACCAGCCAGTGATCAGTGATCGGTGACCGGCCGGTCAGTCTCACGTCTTGCCGATTCCGAGTCGATCCTTTTATTGCCAGCGGTGCAGGCAATGACGTCACACAGCCATGTGCACACTCACAGTCGCGTGTAAACACGTCGTTTCGTGTGAGAATGATTCTAATTTTAATTTCTTTCAGTGTAAATGGCGACTGATAATGTATTTATGTCGTGCCAGATGAGGGTTGCACAGCCTGAGTGAGTGTGTGAGAGAGACAGCACACACAAAATAACTCCCAGAAATTTATAGATGCATACTGCGTTAAAAAAAAGAAAAAGAAAAAAAAAAGATATTTACAACATTATACGGCCATGATGTTTTCCCGAATATCAATATCTACATGACTTCAGTGTGACACTGATTTTATACAATAGTTTTTCAATAAACAAGAAGTTAAATTTAAATGACTTAGATTTTAGACAAAATATTGACTGTTTTTGCTCAATTTTGCTGATGAAAATAGTTCAGATCAAAGCCACAGCAGAACAGTTGTGTGTCTCCGAGCAACACACAGCAGTGTTTTGTTACAGAATGAATCCACATTTTTGAACGAATCAAGTAAGTCAATGATTCAGTGGCCCATTCATAAGGACAGTCACTTGCCTCGTTTCTGAATGAATCAGCCATTTGAATGAATCGGTTGAATGAATGAATAAATGATTCACTCATTAAAACCCACCTACTGGTGGTTTATTCATATTTAAAAGTATCATTGCATTTTTTTCAACATTTATTTGTATGTTTAAAAAATATGTAAAACATTAATCTTATAAAATTATTTATGCATTTGAAATTTTGCAATGTAAATGCATTTATGGCACCTCAGCTTCATCAAACTGTCTGTGTAAATGCATCTAATGCCACTTCAGATGCAGCTTCTGTTTCCTCAGCAGTGGAACGATAGAGTTTGTTAATACTAAGTTCATTTGAATGGTAACAACTCTACAGTTTCTTATTATGCTAACTGAATTAATTGAAACAAAGTAAGAATTTGATGTGAAAGATGACACATTTACTAAGGTTAGAGGTCAAAATGACCATTTATAAACATAGTGGGAAATGACATCTGTTTTGTTACATACAGCAACTCTTTCCAGTCACAGAGCATTATTTTGAGAGTTGTTTAAGTGAGAGAAAATCTGTAACTTAGTCCAGATTGGGGGAATTATAGTGTTTAATAGTTTCTTTTATTATGTAAATAATTTTTGCATTGAAATTTGCATAGATTTTTGTTTGTATATGCTGTCAATTATAGTTCTTAGAAAGAAAATCGGAATCGGCAGGTCACACTTCAAAAAAAATCGGAAATCGGAATCGGCTAAGAAAATTGCAATTGGTGCATCTCTAATTAAAATGTTCTTCAAAATGGTTCTTTTAAGAACCGTTCACTGGCATCGCTGTGAAAACCCCCTTTTGGAACCTTTATTTTTAAGAGTGTAGGGCACAAGAAGATCTTTAGAGAAAGGAGAAAGGTGATCCAGACATGACTTGCATGTTTTTGCAAACTTAGTAGATAAAGAGAACAATGACGTCCTAATCCAAACTGGATTTCCTTTTATTCGCTGCAGCCCTCTAGTAATGGAGGGAGAGCTGGAGTAATGGATAAAATGAGATGATATGATATGATATGATATGATATGATATGATGAACTTGACAGGTCCAATAAATGGAAACAATTAATGTAAAGTGAACACACTTATGAATTGTTTATGTGATTTTCTAAGTGCTCTGTCTGTCTGTGTGCATGACTGAATGAGGGTGAATTAAAAATTTCATGCTGGAGGTGGGCCATCAGTATACGATTACTCAAAGACCTACCACACTTAAATTTTGCTAAATGATTTCACAGCTAATATGTATTCCAGACCTCGGGAGCCGCAAGCACCTTTTCCAGGCTTGAAATCCTCTAGTTGAAAGAAAAATGAGAGAAAAGCAGTTAACCTTTAAAATACACTTCATATTTAGATGTTTCGTGTGTCCTGGATGTTTTTTTATTGTCTTATGTTTCTCTGCAGGGAGACAGTGTAACAGAAATAATGGTCAGTGACAAATATGTGTCCAGGATAAGGACAGGAAAAATAGTCTGTTTAAAAAAGTAGTTAGACTTTTTTGTATTCATTTTGGTTTCATGGTTTTGAATTTTTTTTTTTTTTTTTTTTTTTTTACTCTTTTTACTCTTTTTAAGAGAAAAGGTTTAAATTTATTGACTTTAAAAATATCCTGTGGTGTAGCCAACTAATATACATCTTAATTACATGTGAGTGTACACATTTGAATCATTTTCAAAAATGTTTTTTTTTTTTTTTTTAATATTTATATCAAATATATTTAAAGAGATTTTTTTATAAATATAATTGCGTATCAATTCATAAAATCAAGTTTATTGGGTTACATGTCATGAAATTTACAGTTTAAGTCATTATAATGTATGTATGAATAAGATTTATAATGTATTTTGGAATATATTATTAGACCCAGACCTAAAAAAAGGGTGTCATGCCACTAACCCATGCTTTGATTCCTTTGATTTGCTAGAACTTTGACCAGAAGAAATCTTAGATACAAAGACACTGTGACAGAAATTATGCTTGAGAAAATGCAATTCATTGTCGTGTTAGGAAATGTTAGTGTTGTATTAGTCCACAGCACGAACCGACTGTGTGGCCTGCGTTCAGAGGTGGAAAAAGGTGGAAAATCTGTTGGGACGTGTCAGGCAGAGCCACTGGTCTTTAGAGGTGCATGACAGTGGGCCTCTTCACGTCTCCCCTGTGAGTCTTTGAACCTCTTTGCGGCATGACACAACAGTTCAAAGGCTCCTCTCCTTGCTCAATCCGCTCGTAAAAACCCAGATAGCGTGTGTAAATCTGGAGCAGAAGTGTCGCTGCACTGGTTCCCTCACTCTTGATTTATAGCCCCCAGTGCACCATGGACACTAGTTCTCTAAGTTGTAACCCAGCCATGGCAGACTGCCCCCATAATGGCCAGCATGTAAAAATGCTTTTAGCTTTGTTCATCCTGTGCATTCCTCTATTGCAGTTCTTCAAACTTCATAGGGGCTTGTTTTTTTTTTATGTTTCATATTGCCAGAAACGACCGAAGCTCAGAGATCCATGAGTGAGGCACAGGAATATAGTTAGCTAGACAAGAGACTACATGTTGCACACTCGCTTAGAAAACACATGATCATGCTACAGTTATGCTGGTTTTGTTAATACAGTATGATGACTAAAAAGGTGATTTGGGAGAATTTAGTGAGATTTTGCTCTGATTAAAAAAATTAAGTTTCCAAAAGGATTCCTAAAAGAACAATTCCGTGAACAGATCTTAAAAGAACCATTTATTTATTAGTGTGAAGAATAATGTAAAGAACTTTTTTCAATTACAAAGAACCTTTTGTGCAATGGATAGGTTCCATAGATGGTAAAGGCTCTTCATGGAACCATAGATGCCAACAAAGAACTTTAATTTTTAAGAGTATATGCAAGTGGAAACTGAGTTTAACCACCATTCTGAAGTCTAGATGTTGTGATTGGCAGATGTATCAAAGTGTTTGGATAGTTGAAATGAAAACGATCCATAAAGAGACTTCTGCCGGTCCATTTTCCATAAGCTCAGTCTGATTTGTGGCATCAAGTCTATATATATGAGAGTCCGTTTAATGAAATTAATATAAAATGGTTTAAAGGGATAGTTCACCCAAAAAATGAAAACTCTATCTTTACTCACCCTCGTGTCATTCCATGTATGACTTACTTTCTCCTGTGGAACATAAAAGGAAATATTTTGAAGAATGTTGTTAACCAAACAGCTTCGGTTCCCATTGACTTCTATTATATTTTTTGTCTATACGATTTAAGTCAATGGGAACAGAAACTTTTTGGATTTACTTACATTTTATTTTTTTCAAACTGGACTCACTTGCTATCCCTGTGGAGCATTTCAAAACACACTTTTGATCACTGTTGTGTTTTGTTGTCTGCTTTAGAAATGTTTGTTCTTGCACAACAAATACAAGCCCAGTTGATCCTTGGTGTTACTAGTCCCGTGAGGATGTTACTTTGTATAGTTACCCAGACTTGATAAACCTCTTCAAATAATGCTAGACTCCCCAGACAGTCGATTCAGCTCTCTATGGTCCTTTTAAAAGGGATGAGTATGGTTGATCTGTGGGAGAAGTTCTCATGAGGACGAGACTTAACAGGTGGCTGAGCAAGTGGCTGGTCTGACGGACGTGTCCTATGATGTGATGTATGATTCCTCTATTCTCCTCTACACTAGTGTGGCCTCAGACACTCTGTAGACCTTGAAAAGAGAGGCCATTTGGTGGATTATCATGACAATGGAGCAGACCTTCCTAATGCGGACGAGAATGGAGCCCAGATGAGCTATGAGAACAATTCTTCTATCTTGGGCTGTTTCTGTGCACTCACGGTTGTGATCATTATGTCCTGTTGTCTGGTCTTGATGTCTTGGAAACTGTATTGAATAAAGCAAAAGGAAGTGCTTTGCTTGATTGTGTGCTGTAAGGACATCCTCATGGTTTAAAAAAAGTAATGGGTTGTTTGCTATTCAGTCATGCTGGAGCTGATAGATTCAGTGAAGAAAGCACTGTGATGTTGATCAATGAAGCGAAAGCTGAACTAGACTATTTCAGTCCACAGTTTAAAGACAACAGCTGCTTTAAAGGAATGTTCTTGGTTCACTACAAGTTAAGCTGTCTTGACAACATCTGTGGGATGCTGTCGTATACCACAGAAAATAACTTGGACTCGTCCATCAGTTTGGACAAACAAACAGTACTACACTTACAATGGAAATCTATGGGGAAATATGTTGTAGTTAAACAAAAATCTGCAGCTTGTTGTTTGTACAAGCACTTTTGACTTAGCTTATATTTTTATGTATTGCTTTTATTTTATTATTTTTATTTCTTTTTTTATTTCATTATTTTTTTTCTCTGTCTCTGTTTAAATAATCCATTGGCAGCCATATGCATCATGTGAATGTTAAACAGATTGCCAGCTTCATGACAGGAGCTGGAAAAATAGGATATAATTTTGCACAGATAAGGTTAGTCTCATATTAATGCATATAATGTTTGTTGCTATACTTTCAAAACTGTTGGTATTTTTAGGTTTATTCCTGCGCAGTGCTTTGTAACATAGAGTTCCATTATATGTTTTTCCCTAATCACAAATTTTATCCGTTTGCAAAAACTGAGAGACACATTGAAACTACTTTCTGTGGTAAACAACAGCATGTTACAGTTTTTTAGAACAGTTTTGCATTTATTGAACCAGGAAAATCAGTTGTGATGCAAAACATTTGAATATTAAGTATGTCCATATTCGAAATGTAAACAATAGTCAGGGATGAACCTTCTCATTGGGAAATTAATCTAGATGAAGAATGCAGTCTGAAGTAGTCACTTAAATTCAGGAAGTCTGACAGACATTATAGACTGACCATTAGTTTCCAGACATGGTAAAAAAAACCTAAAAAAAACCCCAGAGGAACAAAGTTCCCCTGCGAGTGGCGTTGAGGTTGGACGGGGTCCTCACATGAGGTTTGCTGATACCAGAGACACAGGATATCCTGTGGAGCAGGCTCTGGAATAGGAAGTGCCGCCACGCCACTGGCACCAGTGTAGGAAGCAGCTCTGAGGAGACGCCTGGGATCTTGGCAATCATTTTAGAGGTGTTAAGTGCGCCAATGGCTTCTGTTTTAACAGAGACTTCCCCTTTTTGGTGACAGTGAGTCGCCTTTCCTCTGGATGATCCTTTCCTCACTTTTCATATTATTTGTGCATGTACTTGTGTATGAGTGATTTAATTCATCTGCAAATTATTTACCTTGACCCAAAAGCATGTTTGATTCATTTATTGATAGGTTGGTTTTTAACAGGAGTGGATCAGTTGCATGACTGTGATTTTTGTATGTGTTGTATTTGGCTTCTTAGACTTTTCCTGAACTGGACAAAGAAGTCAACCATAACTCCACTGCATCTCTAGTTGCCTTTTGGCAAACAGAGAAGCTGATTTAAGGCCCATTGTCTTGCTAAGGTTGTCGGCTCTGCAGTAAGACCAGCATAAACTGAAATTCCCTGCTTAAAATTCCTCCGTTCATGATTTGTTTATCACACTATGCATGCGACCTTGAGTAAGACTTTTATCGCCATCTGCTCCTTAGTCATCCTGGCCTCCTGCTTTGACCCCTCGCTCTTGTGCTTTATCAGAGTCTGGACATTTGTTCTTGCAGTTAGCAATGAACCAGTGTTATTATTCTGGTTGATAATTTTCATGTTATGACCAATAACTGATAAATCACCAATTAAAATCTATACTATTTTGACTAATAATTCAAAAATAAAACCATATAAAAATTAAAATCTATAGTTTTAAATGCAGCAATGTAATTTAAGAATCACAACATTATAATGTACATGAATAAAGATGGATAATTATTGTTATATTTGCTAAATCTTAAATCAATATTTGATAAAGATGATCAATATAAAGATTAAATTTAAAATGAAAATAATCTCTAATATGTTAATTTGTCACAGCAGACTATTACCAGAGATTGTGTGTGTATGTATGTATGTATGTATGTATGTATGTATGTATGTATGTATCTGTACATATATGTATATGTATGTATGTATAGCCATATTACAATGAATGGGAAAAAGTGCAACGCACAGAATAAGAAATCCAGGCTTTTAAGCATTGAGCCAGATGCTAATTGATAACGCAACATGTGCATTGGCTATGTCAATATGCATTTTTTTTAAAACTGTATTTTAACATAAAAAACAACATTTTATGCAACCGTTTATGTCTAATTTTGTTGCTGGTTTGAAGCATGTTATTTAAATGTGAGTTTGGCAAGCAGTTTTAGAAATCTGAGTATTTCTCCATTCAAATAGGAGTTAGGAGTAGGAGTTAGTCTTTCATGCCTGAAATAGCTGTCCGGAGGCGTTGCAAATATGGCCGCAGAGTGAATTGACTTCTTGAAAGGCACTGTTACTCAACAGTCTGTGCTGCATTACGTCCACAAAGTATAGACTTGAAGGAGGACCACAAGGGCTTAGGGTGCCATTTGGGACAGGACCCATGTCTGTATCTGCTCATAATCTCCCAAGTTACTCTGGGACATGCATAAAACATAAATGGGAACACATGAATCGGTTGGTAAGTCCAGCAAATTGCTAGGTACAACTTAAAGCTAGAGACTCTGGTACAGATGGATCTGGATCAAATTAAAGTAGTACTTAGCAGTATATTCTCATATGGTTAATGATAATCTTTACATAGACTCAAGGCACACTGGTCCCCTAAAACTGACGCTGATTGTCATGAACGAAGTGAATTCCAGTATAGTTACAGTACAGGGACACCCTCCTTTTGCAGAAAGCGCTCTCAACCGCAGCATGGAAAATCCTTCACTCTTCCCTCTAGTTTGGGAAGAAGGCCCTAATTTGGCTGCTTACCTTGGCACACCGAGTCTAATGAAGTAAGCCCGGTTTGGAGTGTGTGGTCTCCAGAAGCACCTGTATGTGTTCAGGCGTTTGAATCAAAATCAGATTGTGTGCGCTTGTGTGTTTTGTACGTAAGGGTTTGAAGATGCTGATGTCATTGCTCTGTTGTCTTTTTGTGCATGCACATTGTCTCCGCTCGTCTGTATTGTCGGCTGGGTTTAGAGTGTGTTTGACTGCATGTTTGTGATTTGTGAGCATATAACTGAATGATTTAGGAGGGTGTGTTAGATAGAGGGAGTGAGTGAGTGCGCGGTGGAGGAGAGCGGAGTATGTGTGGTCTGGATTGGCTTATGAGTCTCAGTCTAGTAAAATAAACACTCTAGTCTGCTAGCCCAAGAGATTATGATACATTTTTGATAGCCACAAAAAACCCAGCTGGAAGGGCTGCATCATTTCCTTGACCTCATTCTGGCATGGTATTATAAGTGTATGTCACTGTGAGTGTGTAGCAATTTATATACTCTTTCTGTGTTGTTGAGAACTGAATCTCATAGGGCTGCTTAATGATAATGAACCAAACTGTTATTCGGAGTGTCAATATGTTATATACAAAAAGTGAACAAAGACCTCCTGTGAAGGGGGATAATCACTGAAGCTGTCAATCACTTCAGTTCAGCGCTGAGTTCTGAACTCTTGTGAAACTCCTAAGTTAAGTACATAACAAAATCATATTTACATCATTAGGGGTGTGAACCTACACTGGTCTCACGGTTCGGTTCGGTTATGATTATCATGTCATCGATTCGGTTCAATTCGATATCATGATGCATTGACGATGCACTGCATCCTCAATTTTCAATTTTACTTCACATGTATACAAATTTGTCAATAAATGCATGCAGTCAGATATATGAACTGAACCTTTAATTTTAAGTTCTCAAAGAAAACATGCTTCTTGAATGTATCAAACATCTGGGCACAGAAGAGAACTCACTCTTGTGGCCCAAACTTAACTTCCGGTAGACTTCCGCAAAGAATCAATAACAAACGCAAAATGTCACTAGAGTAGATTATTTCTGATAATAAGCAAAATATGTTTGATGCGTAAATCAGACGGGCATATTGAAAATGCAGATTCATTCTCTGCCAGCAGGAGGTGCTTTTGGAGCAAGAGATAGAGGTTTCCCCGGTAACGGCTGTACAGAAAACAGCGCTGAGCTCACAACCACTGCTTTATTAGGCATTACAGGCAAGATGAAGAAGAAAAAAATAAAAAATACAGGCAAGATGAAATGAAAATGACATTGAATATTTTCTGAAGACAGAAACCAATGGAGCTACGATCAACTTAGGCTTACGATGCTTTTGGAAAACGCAGCCCAGACTGATAAACAAACACAGACCGGAAATTAACTTTGGGCCAAACGCATGCGCCCGATGAAACCACATTTTCTTGTAAAACTTTTACATGAAAACAAATGTCTTCTCCAGGTTGTGCTTACCAGGTTGTTCATAAAACCCGAGAAGTGCCCAGATGATGGCTTTTAAAGTAGTTGGAGCATTTTTAATTACTCGCACTCACTTCTCGCCTCCCTCCGCCATTGCATGCTATCGTGACAAATGACGTCAGAAAAGCGTCAGTACATTATAATCGGTTATGGACTATTACTGAACTGATACCGAATCGTCCTCGATTAATCGATTAATTTCGACACCCCTATACATCGTACACCTCGTTGGTAGTAATGACAGCAATCGCAAGAGTGCAAAACCAAGTCAGTGGACTTGCATTTTGAGCGACATAGAATGAGTACTAAAACCTGGAATGAGTACTAAAACCTGGAACTTCTGGTCTTTCAGCTTTTTTTGAACTTCTGGTCCATCGTCCCAGAATCATTGTTTTTTTTGTTTTTTGTTTTTTGATTGAGTTTTTGTTTAAATGGCAGAAATAAGATCTGTGGTTAATACAAGCTTTTATTCTATGACAGATTTTTTTTTTTTAAAAGCTTTTACTTGTCTTGGAAAAGGCAGTTGCTAACAAGTGGCTGTATGGGGCTGCAGAGGTTGTCAGGACATTAAACGTAATCACACTGAAAAGGGAAAACTTTCCAACTTTAGTTTTTAAACAAAAACTGAAGAAAACTTTAGATTTTGTATAAAGACTGGAAGCATAGTGGTAGTGACACTGAAGTCATGTGACCATGATGTGGCTCACTTACAGTCTAACTTTTGTTTTTTCAAAATTCATGAATGTTGTCCATTTGTAAAGATCCTTATGAACAAATGTGCAAGAATCATAAACTTTAGTTGGTCACAGAGCTAATGTTCTGCAGTAATCCAAAATCCAAAGAAAAAAATCCTATTGGCTTTTTGTCGAAGATACCAGGGTGATAGTACCAGGGTTTTTTCAATGCAGAAGTAAGCCATTTTCTGTATAAAAAAATAAAAAATAAATCATTAGCCGCTGTAGGGAAATAGCGAGAAGAATAACAAAGTGCAGTAAATGGTAAAACTGTTTGCGCTACAAACCAGTGTGTTCATAATTAAGATAATACATTAAAATAATTTGGTAAGACACACCAGTTTGCAATATCAAGCAGTAAAATGAGCTGTTTTATACAGCTAAAAATAGCTGGAAGTGAGAGACACCGGAAACCAGACCCATTACATTTACAAATGGCTGCACCACCTCTTACGGGAAAAATAATGTGGATTGAGCTTCTGCTGAAGTTAAATGCTTCTGATTGGCCATTGCATTCACATGCTTAACTTGCATTTTGATTGTGATTGGCTTCAATGCTCAACACTGTAACAATAAATTGTAAATAGAAATCTTTGACGTAATGGGAGTCAATCTAAACAGAACTGCTGTATTCAAAACTCTTCACAATTATTTAGTCACAACAGTCGTAATCGTAATCACAGTTTATTTTCTGATTAATTGTGCAGGTCTAGATTATTGCGATTTTTGCCTTTCAATGGTCTGCCCCTTTTTGTATTCAATAAAAAGCTATGAGAGTGTTGATTTGCCAGTACATCTCGTTTATGTGTTTTGTGTATTGTGTGAGATGGTCAAATGGAGTTCTTTTCTGCAGATTTTGTGCTGTTGTAAGCCCATCAATTCTTCCCCAGTAATTCAGTTTGACACGTCTGCTCTGCGCCTGCCAAATACCTGTATTCCCTACCCTTCTTCTTCGTGTTTTTAATGTGTGATTGAAGACAGATGTGGCTCAACATCTGCACAGCGCTGGCAGTACCGCTGTGTTTCTACAGCTGATAAATTGGTGAATCTGCCAGTGCTGAATGTCTCACAGTGAAATTTACTTCCCAACGTTCACGTTCTGACCTGCAGCTGTACACGCTGTACCTCCGGGCGTCTCATGATCCTCTTGCCAGATACTGTTGTCAGAAGTCACCCACGGTTATTTGAGAATAGAAATGTGTTTCTGCACAGGATCCTGTTGGGATGATGAAAGGGATCTCCTTCTGTCCAGCCAATCAGTCAGTGTTAATTACATTTAAACTCTTTTTAATGATCACCACAAAGTTAGCACAGCTATACAATGACCTCTGTTCGCAGTTTATTGGGTCAGGGTCCATCTGAAGCCATCCTCTGTTCGTTGGTTCAGATTGTGCAAGATCACGCACAGGCTTCAAAATCCCAGCGGAAACACTTAGAGAATCAGGAAAACGTCTTGTTTTTTTTTTTGGTTTTGTACCCTGTGGAAATGTCTGTTATGAATAGTAGTATTTTTATTTGGACACAAGTAATAAGCATAAAGATGAAACAAATATTTGAAATTATAAAGGGCATAGAAATTAGAAGTAGTAGAAGAACAAATCATACTACCATATCAGCAAAAATATTTTAAAGAAGAAACTTAGAGAAAACAGGAAGTGTGCTAGAAAAACCTGTGTTATTACCAGATATATACAGAGCATCCTACTGCATTTGAGAGAAACACATCACCCAAAACTTAACAATCTGTCATCACGTACTTGTTCTGAATTCATATTCTGTTAATTTCTCTGTGGAACACAACAGGAGAATTCTGAAAAATCTTTACACAGCACTCTTTCACTAAACAACAGTGACCTTTGGCTGTCAAGCACAATAAAAAAGCACCATAAAAGTGGTCCATATGACTCATGTGCTGTATTCCAATTCTGCTTGATTGCTTTGTGAGAACAGAATGAAATTTAAGTCATTATTTACTCTCAAATCAAATCATTCATGCACATCATTATGCAGCTCTCAAAACAAATATGGCGTTTATGGTGCAGCTTATACATTAACACCATCAAACATCATTCATTCTCGTGTGTTTTGTGACCAAGCGTCATAGCGTGAAATCTGCACCATATTTAATTTGAGCGCTGCATAATCATTTGCATGAATGATTTGATTTGAGAGTGAAAAATGATTTTCAGTCTATTCGTCACACAAAGCTATTATATAGCTTCAGAAGACAAATACAGTACATATGGACTATTTTAATGGTGCTTTCATAGTTTTAGGAGCTTGGCGGTCCTTTTTCACGATTGTTGTATGGAAAATCTCCTTTTGCATTTACATTTCAACGACATGGGGGTGAGTAATGAATAAATGGTGACAGAATTTTAATTTTTGTGAGGTGCAAAGCTTAAAATGAAACCCAGTAGACCAAAGTAGTTGTATTTTTAAGGATTTATTAACAGTTTTGCTCCTGGGCAAGATTTGAAATATTACATTCACCGTCAAGATGTTGTTTTGAAGCTGAAGTTTTAGTTTCTAAACTACTTAAAACCACACCAGAGTATGCAGGAACCTTTTATGTGAGATTTGTTAGTTGACGAGCCATTTCATTGATGTTCCTGTTGTCTCAAAGGTCTTCAAGGCTTCCTTCTTAAGACGTTCTTATCAATAAAGACCTGGACTTTAACATTTAGACTGGATTCTGACTGAGTACTTACAAACAAATGAACAATGCTCCTGTCAACACCACCAGCAGGCGCAGGCTGATCTATAATCTAGGAAATCTGGTTCCCTGGGCAGGGCAAGTGTCTCCAGTATTTAATCCCGCTGTAATCCTCACCTTCACGCAACGATAGCACAAGTCTGAGAGAAGGATTGATTTTCCTAGAGGGGGACGGAAAGGAGGGAGAAAGACTGACGAAGGATTTCTGATTTATGGTCATGGGCCCGGAGGGGGGAAGTTTCAATTTTTCATGGCACAGCTCGCTGCCCCACTTTCCAGAGTTTTAAAAAAAATACAGCTCTGGCTAAAACGATGATATTAGTCACGCCTCACTCTGAACGCTCAGGTTTTCTACACACTAACGAAACTCCTAAATTGAAACACAATCTGGCTGTGATTAGCTCTTGCAAAGGAAAGGTTTATGAGCTCTGATGTGTCATAGATCCTCGACAGAGCCAATAGCACTATTCAGACGGGATTAGATTTCAAAACAACGTTTGAGGTGGTGATTTCATGTACTGGTTCAGATGGGATTGGAATCGGTATAATTTTTACTAAGATGGGAGTGCCTGTTTCCTGGATGTGGGCATTATGGATGGTCATGTGATCTGGATGCAATTGTCATGAAGCCAGTTGAAATAAACAAGACTTGTTCATATTATGTGTGATATAATCTGATCGTTATGTATCAAAGGGAAGAAATCAATTAACACCTCACGCTGCTACTATAGTAGCTGTTCTGAGCAGTTTGTATGTTTCCATTCAAGCTGTGAATTTAATGTATGTAAAAAAGGATCGCACTAAATAATAAATCGAATAAAGGAGTGTTTGCATTATGTATCTGTGAAAATTGACACAAAATTGCTCAGAATACACATTTTTAGTTAAACTATTAATATGTAGGCTAGTTATTATTGCTAGCATTATTATTATTAAAACAGAAATGGGGTTGTAGCTACTGGGAAAACTATTACTTTTATTCGGTCAAATGACAGTCTGAGATGAAGTAAATGTTTATTTTTATGCATATTTATGCACAAGTCTTCTCTCTCTGTGTGTGTGTGTGTGTGTGTGTGTGTGTGTGTGTGTATTTACACTATATTGCCAAAAGTATTGGGTCACCCCCTTCTAATGAACAGGTTTGACTACTTTAGTAATTTCCATGAGTACAAATCTTAATGTTAAAGCATATAATGATATTCTAGGGAATTGTGTGCTTCTAATTTTAAAGCAACAGTTTGGACAGGACCCTTTTCTATTCTAACATGACAATGCCTCTGTGTATAAGGCAAGGTTCAAAAAGAAATGATTGATTTAGTCAGTGTGGAAGAACTTGACTGGTCTGCAGAAAGCCAAGTCCTAATCCAAGCTGAACACCTCTGGTGTGACTTTAAATGCAGATCTTGAGCCAAAAACTCATCACCAAACACCAATAACTTGTACATATGGGTACAGTCATTTTAGACACTTCCAAAACTGTTGCAACAGAGATGGAAATACAATATTTAAATACATGAATTATGTTTCCATCTCTGTTGCCACAGTTTTGGAAGTGCCTTTTTCTGTTCTAAAGAAGGGGGCGTCCCAATACGTTTGTCCATATAGTGTATGTACAAGTCATTGGTGTTTGGTGATGAATTTTTGGCTCAAGGTCTGCATTTAAAGTCACACCAGAGGTGTTCAGCTTGGATTAGGACTTGGCTTTCTGCAGACCAGTCAAGTTCTTCCACACTGACTAAATCAATCATTTCTTTTTGAACCTTGCCTTATACACAGAGGCATTGTCATGTTAGAATAGAAAAGGGTCCTGTCCAAACTGTTGCTTTAAAACTAGAAGCACACAATTCCCTAGAATATCATTATATGCTTAAACATTAAGATTTGTACTCATGGAAATTACTAAAGTAGTCAAACCTGTTCATTAGAAGGGGGTGACCCAATACTTTTGGCAATATAGTGTATATATAATATGCAATATCCCAAAATTTGCAGAAAATGGATGGAAACCCGGCTCATGACTGGACTCTCCTTATTATTTTTTTATTATTTTATATGTCACACAGGATGACAGCAAACCAAGAACTATATAAACTGTCATTTTACCTATAAAGTTAGCAAAAGGTTACAGTCCATAATGAAGGAGCACCAAGCAGCTGTAACAAAATTTTTTGGAGCAGCCTTGTTTATTTAGCTAAAATAATGCCATAAAATCACAGATAAAAACTGTAGGTTGGTAGGTAAAAGATAAAAAAAAAAAACAGTTGGTAATGTTCCTCAATTTTTGCAGAGGTTGTTTGAGGAAAAGTTCGGTTTGGACTGTACATCTGTGTTACACAAATTTCCCTGACCTCCTCAGGGAAAACTAGTTCTCTCCAAATAGAGCAAATGAGTCAAACATTTATTTTGTTTGCATAAACACAAACATGTGTAATTGTTATGTTACACTGAGTGGAAAAAAAGACTGATAACAGATTTAAATCAATTATTTGTTCCTATGGATTTTCTCAAGTTCACCTGCAGCACCAGGCTGTTTACCATCTTTTCTAAGATTTGGTTTCCTCCCCACTTAGAGACACACAGAACGGAAAGTACAGCCATGGAGCTCAGAAATGCAGTCTAGTACTCAAGCGTACACACCGTACCATGCTGCCTCAGAGCTCAGTCTCCAGAGGCTATTTCTGGGCAGAGAATCGATCTGCACGTATTGGAGTCTGGGTAGCTGGTCGATAGCAGCCTATTAAAGAGATGTACCTGCTCAGGCTGGAGTGCCACTATGTGCGGTCACTGGCTTGAGTTCTACATCATCTGGTATGTAGAAGAGCATGTGTGTGTGTGTGTCTATCGTGATTTGTGCTTAGTATTAGTAGGAATTCAATACGGCTACTTACACAGTTGTCAATTTATTATAGACCACTGAGGCACTTTTCTGATGTGTAGGGACAGACTTTCACACAAGGAAACAAAATGACAACATTTAGAGTGCCTTATTAGAGTATCTTCTAGTAATTAGAGTAGAGAATCTTAGATGTGTTTTGTTCTGTTTGGAGTGTACATACTCTGTTTGTATTGTGTAAGTTTGACTGTCACGTCATAGAGCTCAGAAGGTGGATTGTTTAAGGTTGAGGTGTGGCCATGAGTAAAGTCATGTTTTTGATGGAACGCAAAAGGTGTGTTGACCTAAGCTGCTTAGGCACCACCCAAATGGAGGACAAAATTCAAATGTTTGGAAACAGTACATTTTTTATTAATACTTCTATTAAGGATGCATTAAACTGATCAAAAGTGATAGCAAAGAAATGCATAATGTTACAAAAGATTTATTTCCAGTAAATTCTGTTCTTTTGAAACTTCTATTTATCAGAATCAAAAATGTATATATTAAAATAGGAAAGTGTTATTTAAAATTTTTGAATAATTCACAATTTTACTGCCTAACTGTATTTTTTTTATCAAGTAAATGCAGCCTGGATGAGCATAGGAGACTTCTTTAAAAAATATATAAAAGAAAATTCAAACTGATCCCAAACGTTTGAACAGTATACAATGGGTTTTAAAGGTGAAATGTTACATTTTGTTAAAATGCTTTCTATCCCAGATTAATATGCAGACACATCCAGCCTAATATGCACAGACGACCTCTATGATTTTGTTTCTTGTATGGAACACAAAATAAGATATTTTAAAGAACGTTAAGCATTGAACCCCATTGTCTTTCACTGTATGGACAGAAACATTCTTAAAAATATCTTCTTTTGTCTTCCAAGGAAGAAACATTGTATAATTTTTGGAACAACTTGTGTGTAAATGAGTAAATGATAGCAGAATTTTCATTTTTGGATGAACTGTCCCTTTAAAACTTTGTTCAGAATATTGATTGTTGACTATATGGATACATTGGACAGACTCAGTGATCCATGCTCACCAATGTTACACCTTCCTTTGAGCTTTCATGTGCTTTATTAATACAGTGGTGCAAGATCTGAAGACAACACAGTGCTGCTAGCCATTCCACAGCAGACAATTAACGGAGAAGCTCTCACCTATCAATAAACCAGATTTTTGAAATACACAACGATCATCCCAAAAGGGGCGGTTTGATCTTATCAGCATTCAGAGCAACACGCTTCCCGATTTCAAACCTACATTCCTGCTTCCCTCGTGCATTGTGCTGTGAAACATGCAGCTTGACTTTTTTTTTCTTTTTTTTTTTTACACTTTCAGAGATCTTCTGATATTCTGACATGTTCTCTCATTATGTATGACTGTATTGTATTGGTCAGCACCACTCCCTCCCCTCTTTACTGAAACACCTCCCCTGACCCGTTCCTTTAAAAGCAACTATTCAATCTTACGCCTCATTTCCAAATCCGCCTCCCTTCCTAATACATCTTACGGCTGATCTTTGGAGTAAGGGTTCAGACAAAAGCCTGACACAGGCCTATCCTGCATCAGTCCCTGAACCCGTGGGGGAAACATGTGGCTGTGGCACACACTTCAGCAAGTACGGCCGTGACTCAGGGGACTCAAGGACAGTTTGGTTTTTATCACTCGATTCCCATCAATCCTCAGCTCCCAAGGACAGAGTGTTCTGAGTACAGGGGCTTCCCTCCAGGGATCGCCTGTTCCCGTGATTCATCCCCTCTTTCTTCTCATCTCGGCTAAAGCCAGAGCCATGTCGCGTTTAGTCACCCGCTTTGTCCCTGTTGGCCCGGCTGCTGTTACTCACGGCTTATTTTAGGCTACAGTTCTGGCTGCCACTGGAGGTGTGGCTTGGCCTTTACACACAGATGACACAAGCGGTGCTCCCTGTCTTTAGACTTGTCGGTCGGCTGGCGTGGAAATGGGAGAATTTGTGTGTCTGGATTGTCTTTCGTGCCCTCTGTCTGTTTAGGTGGCAGATTTGTTACTGAAACTGTAATTTTGTAATTGTTAAATACTTTCTGCAACTGAAAGTCAGTCATTCGTCAGCAAAATCCCCCTGAACAGTGTAAACATTGTGGCTCTGTAGCGCTTTCAAATCATTGTTCTGTTTGTTTGAGAATCCCAACCAGCCCGCATAGCAACACTGACTCAGCCAATGGCGTGAGTTTAGGGCGGGGCTATCTGTTTGGCTGACCAATGACAGACAACGTGATTGTTCAGGAAACCTGTTTGTAAACGATCATTCATTTTGCAGCTTCAGTTATGTTAGTTCTTTTCAATGGTAGAATACTTATGTTTTGTCCCAGTTTGTGCAAAAACAACTTTAGCATTAGGCACTTTGCTGATTGATCTGCTCAACTTGTCAGCTTGAAACTGAACCAATGGCATGAGTTTAGGGTATGAAGGTAAATCAGTAGCTAAACTCGAGAGCTTGCTGATTTGAATGTGAAAACTTGTCATATTAATATTCGTATTTGTAAGTTGAAATTTACACTCACAGCTCTGATGTGAAAAGCTGAATCTTTCGATTTGCACACAGACAATAATCAAAACACCCGTGTTTTAAATTTGAAGTTGCAAATTAATAGTTACAAATGTGTATGACACATTTACTTTTGTACTAGTTTTACATTTACTAGTGCCTGTGCATTAGCTGGATATATTTGTTGCATGTTGTAAGCTAATCACTATTTATGAAAATGTCGTTGTCAAATTGTGTGCCTGATGTAGAATATATTATTTAAACATAACATTGACCGTTTTAGAGATTTTAGTCTTTCCCTGTTCAAATATATATTATAAAAGACGTAACCAGTATGGCTGCTGAGTAAACTAACTTGCTTTAAAAGGGACTTTTACAAAAGGAGTGTTTGGAAATCTGTTTGGAAACTGTTCCTTTTTAGTTCCATTCATCGCCACTAAAATTTAGACACATTTTAATGTGGGTGAATTGTCTGGATGAAAGATATCTCTTGACATTTGAGTTTGGTGGCTGTTTTTCCATTATGCTATATAGATGGGTGTCGTTTAGTGAAGGAGCCCATCTGCTCAGGATTTTTAGATTACTATTTTGGACAGGTGTTGACATAAAGAATATACACAACTGAAAGTCACCCTGTTGAAAGATATACACACTTACTCAAGTTACTTTTGTATTGCCAGTCTTACACATATCTGTTTATATCTCTCTTTATTTCTGTGTCCGTCTCTGTCTCTTGTTCTCCACCTCCCTCTGTTCTTTCTTTTCTTATGCATACAGAAATACACTCCCCCCCCCCCCCCCCCCCCCAAGACCTCCCAATGTATCTCATTCGGACCCCTACTATAGAAGATTATTTTGCAGAGTTCAGTGGGTAGAGGTGCTTCATCTTGTGTCACTAGAGGGTGGTCCTATTTAGATAGACCAGGTTGAGGGGGGGGATAAGGGTGACCTTTAGCCTTTACAGGGTCATCATCCATTAGGAAGTGACGGGTGGATGTCACTAGTCACCCTGCTATGACAATTTGTCTTCTAGAATATTTTTTTTTCTGTCTCTCTAACTGCTCTTGTCAAGCTCAAACTACTCTTCCAAAAAAACAAATAGGTGATTCCCCTATTTCACCCTTTCAGATGGATCCCACACATCTGTGTTGTCTTTTGTTCTTTACCCTGCCCTCTCTCTCAACAGACAGCTAATAAATTCCAAAGTGTCTGGCAACCTTTGGCATATTAGCTATAAAAAATGCAGTTTCTTTCTCAGTTTTATCGGAAATTGTGCCTGTGCTTCTGAAAAGTCTCGGGTCAGTCAGGGAAACTGTGGTTTCATGACTCTAATGCCTCCAGTGCCTCCCGTGCATCTGTTCTGCTCTGCGGTCTTGCGTAATCGTTTATGTAATGACAGGTGTCATTTTAAACTGTGTGGCTGCATAGCAGTTAATTCCTGGAAAACAATTTCTGTTCAACAACACTGTCATCATGTAATCCGAAAAATACGACAGATGTGATTAAACGACAACACTGACTAGAAAGCTGATTACATGATAAAAATAAACCCAATCAACCAAGAATGACATCTATACGGTAATGAAACTCACAAGCCTGTCAAGAAGATAATGACCTCAAAAGCAAACAGAAAAAGTGAGAGATAATATTTGAATTATAAGAAAAACAAAGCCTATAATTTAGGAATATTAAGGTTTTTTTGACATTATTTAATGAAATTTATAAGTACTTTTCACTCCAATTCTCATTACCTAAATGTGGAAAAAAAAAGCCTGAGACCACTAATAAAGATTCTATCTAATGTTAAAAAAATCAATTTATTCTTTTATACCCAACCTGTATTATTTCAATTGGCATTGGCTGTGAAAATCAAGCTAAAGTATTTATTTTGTGATTATTTTTCCTGTTTTTTTTTTTTTTTTTTTTTTTTACATAAAATCAACCTTTGTAAGGTAAAGAACATTCTTTGAAAATGTAACCTTGATATCTTTAATATTGACTGAGTAAGGCCATGTCAAATATTGAAATCATAGTGAAATTAATGTTTGAAATCAAACTTTGATGAAACCTTGTGATCTCATAATTAGATTTTGAGACTTTAGCCTGGATTTCACAGACAGGGTCACTTATGTCAATTCATTTTTGTTGTAGTCAGTATCCTGTAATTTATGCTAATTGTAACCAAAATATCTTGTTGTTAAAGCCTCTTTCCGGCTTGTGCTTGATAGAGATGTCACAATCCTGGAAGAGCTCCCATCTACAGGAGACGCTTGGCTTTTTATTTTACCGAAAAAGAAGGAATCTGGTGGGTTGGGAACATTGTGTTTCGCTGCACTATTGCTGTCACCCTTTTAAAATGTCACGCACTCTCACCATCTGAAGGTCGGGACGGGTGAGAGGACCACTGTTGATAGCAGAGCACTCGGACAGAACAGGTGACCTGCTGACAAAGCTTGGTCATGTTTGTCAGACTGGGTAGATGGCACATGTGGCCTTAGCGCTGCGTGAAACGACATTTCAGTGTCCCTGAGCAAACAGCTCTTGAAGGCGTATCACTGGCACCTTGTTTCAGAGTTTGAGTGGAGAAGGAGTGGACAGGTAACTTTGAACCAATCAGAATCTTGTGGATTGATGAGGTCAGATTTAGCAGACGCAGTGCTTGATATATGTTTTCTGCTGTTTCAGTAGGTCAAACAGTAGAGCATAGCACTTGCAATGCCAAGTTCTTGTTGTTAAACCACATGCAACAAACAAGGTTCAGGTTTTCAAATGACAAAATACAGCTACCTTACACAAATGTACAAAAGGAAGTGTGTATCTATCTATATTTTTACTCCAAGTTTGCTGGAGTAAGAGTTTTTCATAACATAGATGGAGTCTAAAGACATTACCTCAGCTAACAGAAACCCACAAATGCAATCACTCACTCACTCACTCTCAAAGTACGCTTTGTGATGTTGCCAGGGTGGGTAAAGACAATCTCTCTGACACACACACACACACACACACATGCATGCACTACCTTTCCTTCACTGTCACATTTTTCTTACTTAAGCGTTCAAGAATAATAAGCATGAGCACATGATGAGACGGGAAATGTCAGAGTAAGAAAAATCACACTCTTCCATCTCTTCTCCTATATATCAGATGTGTAGCTGCAATCTCCCTGATGAGTTTGACCTCTAAAATAAGCTTCAGTAATCCATGAATCAAGACCTTCAAACTGTGAGAAACACATGACTCTTTGTTGTCACCTCCTTTATAAATCACAAAGCCTGTCACAAGATGACGAGAGATTCTTTTAAGTGACTTCACTGGAATATTCTGTGACAGGAGCAGGAATCTTTGAAGTCCATGAATGAAATATTTAGTAATGCATCTGAAGTTTTACAAGTGTGCCATAGATTAACACTGAGGGTGGTGGGAAAGGGGTAGGTGATGTTATTTTTAGACTTTAATTTGATTTATTTTTACCTTACAATATTCTCATGACAATAATTTATATTTGTAGTTATTTTTCACATTAGTGTTTTTGAAAAAAAGTAGATTTATTACAGTTCAGTAAACAAAACTCAGTTATTTCCAAACTATGAAACAAGCTAAGAATATAATTGTGCTAAACATTTAAATAAAAATAAGTAAAAGATCACAACATATAGCAGTTTTGAATACATTTACACACTTTATTGTAATATCATGACTGATACTACGGAATAGATTTGTTAGCTGATTTTTATGTTAGTATCATTATGCTTGTCAATCTTTTGTGTCATATGCTACTTCTCTTTTCAGGCAAAGTCTCTTCCTTAAAGAATAAAACATGAAATATGTCAGTTTCAATTAGTGTAGATGACTGGAGTGAGAGAATATTCTCTCGTTTCTGTATTCAGTGCCCTAAACCTCTAAATCCTGTTCTCTTTTTCTCTTTCAGGTGTTTCTCTCTGGTGTGGTGCTGTTCCTCTGACTGTCTGAAGAGATTTAAGACGGAGAAATTCTGCAGCAGGTAACTCTACTCAGTCATTAAGGCTGTTTTATTTGGCCCCTTCTTAAAGGATTCAACAGCAGGAGAAATGGAGAATAAATGAGGTAGGCGTTAAAAAAGAGCGCAGAAAATGGATGCATGTCATATTTTATTTCCATGTAGCTTCTAATCAGATTGTAGCATCTTAAAGTGCGTTTCGAATGCCAACCAGGATATGAGCTTCATGTGGAATCTGTCTCCCTCCTCCAAAATCCATCACAATAAATCATGTCACTCTTAGTCACACAGCACAGCTCTGTTAGCACAGATGCAGAATGCTAAAATGGATACAAGTATTCTTGAAAATGAACTAAGATGACTTTGGATGTAGATTTGGGTATGGATGGTTGAGACCTGTCCCTGCCAAAGTTAAAAAATACCAATATTTAAAGTGACCACAGTTGTGTTTGAATGCAGTACAAGTATTGAACATTTTTAAAAATGAAATGTGTTTGTGTGCTTTGTTTATGCTTGATGCCAAAAATCTTTTGTGCATTTTTCTTCCCATTGGAAATTATTGGCTCAGGGTTTCTGTAAGTCTTAAAAAGTCTTTATTCGCCCTTCCACAGGCCTAAAAAGGTTTGAAATCAGAGCAGAAAATCTGAAATTCATAAATCATGTCATTAAATGTTGCATTTGCTGCAAAAAATAATAAGGTCTTCCACAGTATTTTTGTTTTGTTTTCCAATACAAATATCTAGACATCCTGAAAGCAAGATATATTTACAGGAATGTTTTCTTAGATGTTTTTTTTTTTTTGAAGCATAAACGTACTTAATTTTGTTCAGTTTCCATCAGTGAGGTATGAAAACTTGTTTTCCGTTTGAATTAAGTTGATTATTCTGAGCCCATGGCCAGATATGTGTTCTTGTTTTAATGATAAGCTCAGTTAATTTTGATCAACTTCTCATAAAACAAGACTTCTTGTTTTAATTTTTAATTGTTTTAATTTTTATCTTCTGCACTGGAAAACAAGAAAAATACAGAGAAAGAACATCACATTTTTGTAGTGTGATCAGAAAGTACAGTAAAGGTTACTTCCGTATTATAGTGGTTGGGAGCAGAGATGTTGAAGGTTTTTTATTTATTTATTTTTTGACGTTCTGTATTCCATTCAATTTATTCCTTAGATTTTCTTTACATAGACATTAAGATAGATATAAACTGATACGTACAAGACTGGCAATACAAATGTCATAAAATGTCTTAAAAAAATCTTAAATTTACCTTCGTAAAACCTGCAGAAACCCTGTGGCTGAACTATAAGGAAACAATAGCAAGTTGTTTGCAGCCTTTTTAGTTTAGTTTTTTTCATTTAGTTATTTTTTTTGAAACATTACTCTAGTATTTACTTATTTATTTATTTTGCCCATACAATGACTGTCAGTGGTGTCCAGTGTTGTTTTGGTCCCCATTGACTTTCACTGTATGGATAAAAACAGTTCTCTTTTCTGCAGAAGAAAGTAAGTCATAGAGGTTTGACTATTGCTTTAACTTTTTAAAAGCACTTTACTGTACTTAGGTTTCCAAGAAGTATTTATGAATACATCATATTCTATATCACATCTACGGTGCAATTCACAAGCCATTTAATTAGTTCTCGATAACAAAAAGCAAACCAGATTCACATCAAAAGGAGCGTAATGACCCCACAATGCCTTGTCAGCTCCTAAAAGACATCGCAAATTATTTTTGTCTCTTTCGCTCATTAGCATGTAGTTTACATCCTTTATAAGAAAGGAAAACATGTGGTTTCTCCTCTCAGAGCGGTTCCCCTGTGGATCTGCAGAGTGAACTTGGCGAGCGCGCGTCACCCCAAACACTTCAATGTTATCTTCTCTACTTCCTCCTCGTTCCCACTGGGACTCTCGTCCTCGCTTTGAAGTAGCTGCACTTGAAAAAGACATCTCATGCACGCTGAGAGGAGTAATATAAAAAAAACGTCGAGAGGAGATTGGTTTTGGCTGCACGAGGATTTGTGGGTCAGACTCAAAAACTGCGCGCAGCAGCAAAAGGATGTAATTGTTGTCTTTGCTCAAAATCAAGCAAGTGCCGTTACGAGAAAAACTTCTAAGGGATGCCAGGAGAACCGCGCGCTGTCCGTGCAATGCGGCACGCTGTCTGTCTCTTCCGGCCCACTCGAAATAGCGAGACCTCCCTCCTCATTTGGTTGTGAAAACATCGCTCAGTCTTGTCAGTGTGTGTCCTTTCATGCATATGATCTGGCAAACAAGTGGATCTCTCCCCCTATAGCTTGTTTGCAGATCTAGTAAACGCTTTAATGTGCACCCGCTCTGCTCTGCTCGGTTGCTGCTGGCTTCTTTAAACCAGCCTATTCTAGTTGTGATGTTCATTTGATGTTAATTGAAGTCAAGGGTAATGACAGCGCTGGCAGGCACACTTGTTCTACTTTGAGCCCAGAATCAAAAAGAAGGCTGCAGCTTTCTGCCATTTTCAGTATCTGACACGAGTGATCGTTTTCTATCAGACACCAGGGATTTCTTCGGGAATATGATGATGATGCTACGGGCTGTCGTAATGAAGGATTGTATGATGGAGGCTTGTTTTGGCACATAACAGCTGGCTGACATAAATTTAGGAAGCCCGCTCTGTGATGCATCTTCTGCGATTTGTAGGAATTGTTGAATTTATATGGTTTGGGAATTGAAATTATGGTTAACAAGACGTGATATGGTGTTTTATTGTGTTGTGATTGTGGTTGACATTCATTGGAGTCGTAATACTTGGTCAAGCCTTGATGATACTGAGTTATACCGGTCTTCAGTATAATAAGCAGGCAAGATGTACAGTGTTTAACAATATATTTAGTAATATTGTATATATTTAGAGTTTTATTTTTTTTTTGGCTTATTTTTGTATTTACTATATAAAGCTACTTCTGTGTTTTCTGAAATGCTAGTGTGATTCATGTTATCACAAATTTGAAAAATTCACAAATTGCCTTTAGAACAAGAGCTTCATTTCATTGAAATGAACAAGAGTTTCATTCTATGTCAACAATAACACATTGACATATAGGACACACACACAGGTTTTTTTTTTATTTTATTTTTTTTTAAAAAGTAAATTAAATATATAGAGTTTTGTGATTAGTAAAAAAATATGGCCCGTAAGTTTTCATCATCTGTTGGCAGGTTTATTAAAAAATCTGTTTTTGTGAGTGACCTGCAGAAAATGACAACTCTATTTCATGTAAATATTTTAAATAATTTAATATCCTCTTACTGTCATAATATTATTTTAAGTTTTAAAGAATATGTTAATAATAGGCATGCTTATTAACAATTAGTTAATGAGAATTGGTCCCTATACTAAAGTGTTACTGAACTATTTAATATCCTCTTATTGTCATAATATTACTTTTAAGTTTTAAAGAGTGATATTTCAACCCATTTCTTATATGTTTGACATGAGTGCATCAAATCAATATAACAATAAAGGAAAATATATCTATTTTTGGCTCTTTGTAGTGTTGCTTTTTTGTACTTTGCTATTTCAACCATGCATTGTTTTGCAAAGAAAAGTAACAGACCAACTGGCAAGTCAAAGCTCAGCTGTACCAATATTTAGTGTTTGAAAACGTGTTACTTTTGGATTCTTCTAAAGTCTTTAGGGCACATGGAATATTGTGCATTTTTTCTCTCAAATTCTCTCAATACAGCCGTGTTTCTCATCCAGTTATCTTCTAAGGCGTGAAAGGGTTAAGAGTTGTAGTCTTGGTTTATGGGGCGGCATGCTGTTTGCGCCAAAGCCAGCGGAGGGGGTTTGGTTATTGCCGGTAATAGCATCATTAGTGGGAGAAGCGTTCCAAACCATATTAAAGCCTTATAGCTGTATCAGTCATGTGAAATGATATGCCTTTGTTACGCCAGACTCAGCCCACCGTTTCATCTACCTAACCCAGAGATATGGCTTTCATTGCTATTGGGCCCTCTGCTGTGATAGATGATGCTGTTTCATGTGCCAACGGAGGCGTATGGCTCTGCTTTTCACTTGTTTTTAATTAGCTCTCCAATGCTAATCGGGATGATTTTATTGAGTCCATCCTCACTTTAAGATCATTTTCCCCGGTCTCATCTCAAAAACAGATTGATAAAAAGAAGAATTCTGACTCAGCCACTTCAGCGCGATGATGTATCGCTCGCAGTACGATCTGTTTCCTGTGTAATTTTGAGATAAGGTGAAACAGTTCGACCCTCCATGCTGAAACTCTGCACGTCGGCCTCGAAGCCGGTGCCCTTTAGTGTGGTTTCGGCGAGATGGTGTGAGAAGATATTCCTCCATCTCTCTCTCTCTCTCTCTCTCTGCTGAAGGGAGGAGGGAGGTAAGGTATGCACAAGGGAGAAAGAGTTCCTCTCTCCTCAGTTTGGATCATGTGAGCCGCTTGACGGATAAGCCTCGGTGCGGCGGCAGAAAGCGCTAGAGGCGCAGTGCTGATTAAAACTCAGACTGCTATCTATCATCTGCCCTCCCCCCCTCTGCCCCGGGCCCTTCCACCCTCCTCCAGCGCCGTCTTCTTCGTATTATTCTCTGGTGTGGGCGCCACGTAACAGATGGGTTTCCCAGAATCCAATATCGTTCGGTGGGGTAAAAGCCATTTGCATGTGCCCATCACCCTCCTACAGAAGACACCCTTATTCCTTACAGTGTGAGTAGACCTCTGTGTCATGTATCGCTCTCTCTTTTTCTCTTTCTTTTCTATCCCTCTTTCTTTCGCAAACCAATGTCTTCATTTCTCTCAGCCAGTCCTCTTATCTTTTTACGGTGTTTTTTCTCTAGCTGAGGATTTCGTTGAGGTTCTGAGACCATCGTGTCTTTTGTTTTTCTCTGTCTTTCAGTTGTTTATGATTCTGTATTCAAAAAGAGTGTTTTTTGGCATGATAAACAGTGTTTACGTGGCCAAGGAATTAATAAACATTGCACACACTTATATTAAAGGGATTGTTTAGCTCAAATTGGAAATTCCGCCATCATTTACTCACCTCATGTAGTTCCAAACCTGCATGAATTTGTTTCCAGATAGAGTACAAAAGGAGATGTTCATAACTCTTTTTCATATATTGAGAGTGAATGGTGACCAGGGGCTGTCAAGCTCCAAAAAGGACAAAAAAGCAATATAGACTTATTTGCAGTTCCAAGTCTTCATTTCACAGCTTTTTGTGAGACTGAAATTGTATTGAAAATGTCATTATTTAGTGAAAACCTTAACCTTTCCTATAACTCTCAAATCTTATGCATGCAATTTCGAAATGCGCATATTTAAATTTGATGACACAATGGAAGAAATTACACTTGGCATCAACATCAAACCTGGTATGATATGTCTTAACATTTTTGTATATACACCACCATTCTAAAGTTTAACATCAGTAAAATTAAAATGTTAAAAAATATTTCTATTTCAAATAAATTCTATTCTATTAAACTTTCTGTTCATCTTAGAATCCTGAAAAAAAAAAAAAATCACAAAATCCACAAAAGGCAGCACAAATGTTTTCAGTGTGATAATAATAAGAAATATTTATTGAGCAGCACATCTGCCTCATAGAATGTGACACAGACTGGAATAATGGAAAATTCACCTTTGTCATCACAGGATTAAATTACAGTTTATTAAAATACAAAACCATTATTTCAAATTGTGACAATATTACAGTTTTACTGTATTTTTTAATCAAATAAATGTAGCCTTGGTGATCGTAAGAGAGTTCTTTAAAATCTTAATGATATCAAATTTTTGAATATTGGTGTACACAAATGTGAATGAGAAATCTTTTCAATAAACAACAACATAAATCCTAGTGTCTTCCTCAAACACAACCCTTGTTTGACTTCAGAAATGCTTTGTTACATTTTATCGCCAGTCTCAACATTCTAATATTCAACATTCTTCCTTTTTGGAAGAAAGATAAGGCTTTCAAATGACATGAGGGTGAGTAAATCTTGACCAAATGTTCATTTTTGGGTGAACTAACCCTATAAGATATTTTGAATTTCAGAATGTTTATTTGTAAATAAATACATTTTGTTAATGTGCACCCATTTTTTCATCTCTGTGCAAGGCCTGCAGGTCATGTTCAGCTTGCTCTTGTTTGTTCCACTGGCTGCAGCATGGTTTTCACTTCCTGGGGATTTATCTAGATAGATGGAGGCACTTCTATGGATTAGATTCATTTTAGATTGAAAATTGTCCACCGGTTTGCAAAATGAGAAAGGTGAGAATTTGTGTAGTTAGGGCATGAGGTCAAGAATTTGGTTTCTGGCTGATTCTGTGTGCAATAAGAGCTCAGCATGCCTCTTTGTAGCCAGTTCCTCTCTCTCTCTCTCTCTCTCTCTCTCTCTCTCTCTCTCTCTCTCTCTCTCTCTCTCTCTCTCATTTTCTGTGTCCTGGTGGCCTGATTTTGAAGCCCCTCAGTAATAGGATTATGTGTGCCATGGCTGACTTTGTAAGAAAGGAAAAAGCAAAAGAGAGATGTCAACACAGAGTGTTCTCGATGGACACAAATGGAAAGACCTTTAAAAAAGATCACCTAGTAACAAGAGGACACCCTTGGGTTTCTAGGAAACAGTCTGGGTGGGAGATCACAGAAAACAATGACACATACAGAAACAATGTGTAAAGACAAAAGTTTTTGTTACCATAGAAATATACTGTTTACATACTCAGTGGTCTATATATCATCACATTCACCCATATAGTAAAGCATGTATAGAGACATGCATAGTCTCTTTCACTCTCACTTCCTTTTATTTACACAAACACTCTGATAAATAGGCAGTATCTGACACTACACTGTGTGTTCCAATGAAAAATATAGGCAGCTATAGGCTGTGTATTTTCTTTTCTTTTATCATTTTGTATGGTTTTGTCCTGTCTAATCCATCTGTTTTATACAATGGATCCATATACTCTCTCCTGAAACATGCAACCAACTATTACATTAAACGGAAATTAAACAGTATCAGTTTAAAGTTTGTGTCTTCATTATAGGATATAGATATGTAGATCTTCATTCCTCTGGTAAATATGTACCGTAACAACAGGAGCTTTGGAATTTGGGACACATTCTTATCTTTGATGGATGCTATTAATCTTACTGACCACCCACAGATAAAAACACACACCATCCAGCCAGTAACCTTTTCTCAAATACCAGGTGTTTGTGTGTGTGTTTCTGCTTGTGTGTAGATGCTTTATTTCATAAAAGTAGAGTTCATTCTTGAGTTCCACTTGAGTGACGTGCTGCTCCATTATCTTGTACCCCTGTTACCTGTGCGGTTTTTATTTTCAGCCATCCTTATGTCTCTAGAACCCTTTGTCTGAAATATTTGTTGATTAAACATGCCATGTAAAATTTTCATGAAATGATATATACTGTACTATTTATAAGGTACTTGTAAATATTATAGTATTACCATTAGAAATGCAAAAATTTTATTTATTTTTTTATTTTAATTTAGTTTTACATATTGTATATAATAATGTTGTGATGGCTAAATTCACATATTTTTAATTAATTTTTTTTATTTATTTAGACAAAATAGTAAAATTCAAAATCTACTTTTTATTGGTTATCAAGTTATAAGCAGAATTAATGGCTTATCTGTATAGATCCAGCCGTGTAAAACTGTTACCAAATTATGTATACCATGCTCTTTATATAGTACTTCAAAGAATACCATAGTATTACCATAAGTGATGCATGATATATCGGTATTCTATCAGTTATTGGCTGTTTTTTTTTAATTATTATTTAATTCTGGTATTTAATTTAATTTTTTTTTTTTTTTTTTTTTTTTTTTTTTGTGATTCCTAAATTCAAATAGTTGTTTTTAGTTTTTTTTTTTTTATTATTATTCATTTATTTATTTAGACAAAATATTACAAAATTTTTATATTTGCAAGTTATCGGATAACATGAAAATAATCATCAGCTTATCTGTTCCAGCCAGATTATTAATATTGGTACATCCCTAATTGGCAACATGGAAGTGTACAAAAATCATGGTAACACATGTTTTTGTAAGGACAGGGCTGCTTCTGACATGCAGGCTGCAGATGCGTGGAGTGAATAACGATCATGTGTGTATCTATAGATCAAGTCTTTCTTCCTGTCTAATTGAAACGCTCCCTTGGCGCACTCTATATGCATGACGTACACATGCATTTAGCTCTCTCTCCCTCATAAAGGTGATAGTCCTCGTTTAGTGCGTAGATTTATTACCTCTGCTCATCTCATACCTATAGTAATGACCTTTGAAACTACCTCCTCTCTCTCGCTCTCGAACCCTCCCTCTCTCCCACTTGTCTCCTTTACCACATGTCTGCAGTCTCAATTCATTTCCCTTCATTTCATTTGGCTGTCTTAATGGACGAGAGGAAGGGGAAATAGAGCCCATTACTGGGCTGTGGACTTTCATCATCTCTCTCGTTCTCTGTCGACCCCCTTCTCCCCCACCGCCCTCTCTCTCTCATGGCTCTCTAATGGCTAATGCTAATGAACAGAGACATCTTTAAAAAAAGATACTGAAGCAAAAAAACAACCTTCTATTTCAGAGAGGAAATTGTGCTTTACGGTTCTCTCTCTCTCTCTCTCTCTCTCTCTCTCTCTCTTTTCTGGGTTTCTGAGTTTGTGTGTGTGTGTGTGTGTGTGCACACTTTATCTGAGAGTGGTGCTTGTAGACATGGCCATGCCAAGTACAATGTATTGACTTCTGGCCTTGAACAAATGCTAATCAATGAGTCCAGCAGTCCAAGTCCAGGAAGTCCTTGGGGTCTGCATTCAAAACCCCCTCCGTTTGTGGTCTAGACAGCGGCCAGATCCTTTAGGAATCATTTTTATTCTAAACTTCCATTGGCCAATCACTTGATTCAAGCCAACCACTTACTCCTTAAAATCTGTCAGGAAGGTTGCCAGTTCCCTTTATTTTTTCCCTCTACTTGCCTTGCAGTATGTTTACACACCCTGTTCTTTCTTTTGAAAGGTTGCCAGATCCTCTTACTTTAATGTGTGGTCTGTTTCCAAGGGTTTTTGGCCTGACGTTTCTTGCAGCACACTTAAGTGTCCCCAGAGGAGTTTTCTCATGGAAAGAGTGCCACCTTCACTCTAATATTCCTCCCCTCAAACATAGATTTGCGTCTGACTGTGCAGTTTGGCGGCATATGTGTACTGTATTGAGGGAGTTTTCATATCTATATGTGTGTGCGGAGTGGATGTCGGTCAGATTAGGGAGTGTTTTATAAGGGCGGTTTCTTCCCCAGTGGTTTTGGTTTGTTTGTAGCAAGAGAGCAGTTGGCCCAGACATTGTATGTTACTGTGTGATACTTTGATACTTTGATCAGTGATTCTTTGAAACCCTAGAAAGTTAAGTAATGACTGTAACAATGTAATGTTTAAATACATGGTGCTGAGACATGCTCAACAAAATAGTGCATTTGGAGATGCGCTGATATTAAATTTCTGGCAGATAATTATTTTTAAGCTATGGCTATACCAATAGGCCTAAATGAAAAAAAAAAAATAAAAATGAAATTAAAATGATATGAAATGGGGGAAAAAAAATCACACAAGAGTTTCCACAAATATATTAAGCAACACACCCTTTTCAATCTAGATAAAATAGATTTTAAATTGTAATAATATTCCACAATATTACTGTTTTTATTGTATTTTTATAAAATAGAGACTTCTTTCAAAAAGATTAAAATATCTTACTGACCCTGAACTTTTGAACCATACATTTACTGATGTTGTACATCCCTAAATACTTTCTTAAAGGAATAGTTCACCCAAAAATGAAAATGTTGTCATTATTTACTCACCCTCATGTCATTCCAAACCTGTATAAGTTTATTTCTTATGTTGAACATTGACTTCCATAGTAGGGAAAGAAATACAATGGAAGTCAGTGGGGACCATCAACTGTTTGATTACCAGCATTCTTCAAAATATCTTCTTTTATATTCAACATGAAGAAGAAACACATACAGGTTTGGAACAACATGAGGGTGAGTAATTGATGACAAAACTTTTCATTTTTTTTTTTTGCTTAAAGGGAACTATCCCTTTAAGCTCCTTAAAAGACAATCTTGAACCTGTTTAGGTCAACGTGAAATAAAAGGCAAACTTTCTAGCTCTGCTTTACTGTTCAAGTGGATGTATATTTTTTGGGTAATTCTGATGATTAGGTTATAGTGTGGGATGATAATGTACAATAAATACTGTCGACAGTTGCAGTCTGTAGCAATGCTGCAAAATGTTGGTTTTACTGGGTCTGATATTTAACTCATTCATTAGAGCAAATATGTGAGACATGGACCAATGCCACAGGCAACTATGGAAAGTGAAAGGGAAACTGTGTGTGTGTGTGTGTGTGTGTGTGTGTGTGTGTAAGATCCTAAAGTAGGTCCACATGTCTCTCCCAGTTATGCTGAAATAGCAAAGGTCAAGATTCCTGAATCTTAGGCCACGAACCTTGACCTTTTGTTATTGCACATTTCCCTCAGTCTGCCAGATCTTCTGTTCTCTCACACACAGACTCAGTCTCTGTATTCTCATCATTGCCTCAAGATATGCCATTTTTGTCCTCTGTTGTCATTCAAAAATAGTTTCCATGGTCCAAGAGACAACCAACCAGCATGTTTTATATACACACATGTACACAAATGTGCAGATTCCAACAGATATACGTCCTAAATGTGTTCACACACACAACAGCATTTGATTGATTTGAGTGCTGGTTAAGGCAAGCACTAAAACATATATAAGATGAGACTGTGAAAGCACATTGTGGAAGAGCGCACATGATGAATGATGTGCATAACTCTGTGTTTGCATTGCATGCATCCATATTTAGAAAGATGATCAATTTCTGACTGCAGATGTTTCTAATGACATTTCCTTTTATGCAAATGGGTGATTGACATAAGCCTTTTGTTTCGTGGATCATGAAAGCACAAAAGTCTGTTAAAATTGTCCTCAAATTGATTTTAAATGGCTAATAAAGCTTATATTATAAAACTGTTCATAAAAAAATTAAAATGGAAAAAAAATCTAGATAAAATGACGTTAATTTTCATTCCAACAGTTTTAACAACACAAAAACTTGTGAAGGAAATGAGCAATAAAAGGATTAGGAATGTTAAACACTATAGATCTTATGGTCACACTTTATTTTATGGTCCGGTTCTCGCCATTAAGAAAACCATTAAGTACGACTTTTTGCCACAATAAACTCCTAATTTGCTGTTTATTGATAGTTAGTAAGGTAGTTGTTAAGTTTAGGTATTGGGATGTAAAATATGGTCATGCAGAATATGTGCTTTATAAGTACTAATAAACAGCCAATATATTAATAAAAGACATGCTAATATGCAACTTGTTAGTAGTGAGAATTGTTCCCTATACTAAAGTGTTACCAATCTTATCTATAAATAGATAGCATGTGGTTTAGTAATTAGTAATGGTGAATTTTTGAGTACCTTTTTGAAGTTTGCTCATCCAGTCAGGGGAGATAATAACTCTTTCAAAACGGCATTTGTCACAAAAAAAAAAAAAAACCTTAAAGTTCATGGTCAGTTTTTTTAGTCATATGACAAATCATAAGCATGCACTTTATGAAATGTATAATTATTTTGTCACTGAACTGCATAAACATACAGAATATATTACATGAACCATAATATACTTAATATGTTTAATTGTTATTGTGCAGCATGTATATCCAGTATGTACAGTGGGTACGGAAATTATTCAGACCCCCTTAAATTTTTCACTCTTTGTTATATTGCAGCCATTTGCTAAAATCATTTAAGTTCATTTTTTTCCTCATTAATGTACACACAGCACCCCATATTGACAGAAAAACACAGAATTGTTGACATTTTTGCAGATTTATTAAAAAAGAAAAACTGAAATATCACATGGTCCTAAGTATTCAGACCCTTTGCTGTGACACTCATATATTTAACTCAGGTGCTGTCCTTTTCTTCTGATCATCCTTGAGATGGTTCTACACCTTCATTTGAGTCCAGCTGTGTTTGATTATATTGATTGGACTTGATTAGGAAAGCCACACACCTGTCTATATAAGACCTTACAGCTCACAGTGCATATCAGAGCAAATGAGAATCATGAGGTCAAAGGAACTGCCTGAAGAGCTCAGAGACAGAATTGTGGCAAGGCACAGATCTGGCCAAGGTTACAAAAAAAATTTCTGCTGCACTTAAGGTTCCTAAGAGCACAGTGGCCTCCATAATCCTTAAATGGAAGACGTTTGGGACGACCAGAACCCTTCCTAGAGCTGGCCGTCCGGCCAAACTGAGCTATCGGGGGGAGAAGAGCCTTGGTGAGAGTGGTAAAGAAGAACCCAAAGATCACTGTGGCTGAGCTCCAGAGATGCAGTCGGGAGATGGGAGAAAGTTGTAGAAAGTCAACAATCACTGCAGCCCTCCACCAGTCGGGGCTTTATGGCAGAGTGGCCCGACGGAAGCCTCTCCTCAGTGCAAGACACATGAAAGCCTGCATGGAGTTTGCTAAAAAAACACCTGAAGGACTCCAAGATGGTGAGAAATAAGATTCTCTGGTCTGATGAGACCAAGATAGAACTTTTTGGCCTTAATTCTAAGCGGTATGTGTGGAGAAAACCAGGCACTGCTCATCACCTGTCCAATACAGTCCCAACAGTGAAGCATGGTGGTGCCAGCATCATGCTGTGGGGGTATTTTTCAGCTGCAGGGACAGGACGACTGGTTGCAATCGAGGGAAAGACGAATGTGGCCAAGTACAGGGATATCCTGGACAAAAACCTTCTCCAGAGTGCTCAGGACCTCAGACTGGGACGAAGGTTTACCTTCCAACAAGACAATGACCCTAAGCACACAGCTAAAATAACGAAGGAGTGGCTTCACAACAACTCCGTGACTGTTCTTGAATGGCCCAGCCAGAGCCCTGACTTAAACCCAATTGAGCATCTCTGGAGAGACCTAAAAATGACTGTACACCAACGTTTACCATCCAACCTGACAGAACTGGAGAGGATCTGCAAGGAGGAATGTCAGAGGATCCCCAAATCCAGGTGTGAAAAACTTGTTGCATCTTTCCCAAAAAGACTCATGGCTGTATTAGCTCAAAAGGGTGCTTCTACTAAATACTGAGCAAAGGGTCTGAATACTTAGGACCATGTAATATTTCAGTTTTTCTTTTTTAATAAATCTGCAAAAATGTCAACAATTCTGTGTTTTTTCTGTCAATATGGGGTGCTGTGTGTACATTAATGAGGGAAAAAAAAAATGAACAAATGATTTTAGCAAATGGCTGCAATATAACAAAGAGTGAAAAATTTAAGGGGGTCTGAATACTTTCCGTACCCACTGTATGTGAGCATGTGTGTAAAAAGAGGACACTTCTGATGTTTTGGTATGAAACATGAGTTTCTCACTCTGAGTGTGTGTTTGTCAGTGTTTTTGCTGAGCTGTGCATCACCTTTAAGTCTTGCTTGTATGACGTGCATGGGAACTAGAGTGCCTTCACCCACACTTACTTCCATTGTCAGATTATTTGTGTATATGTGTGTATGATTATGTGTACATGACCCTTATCCACTATAGCGATCATAAGCATTTACGATGATTACACCCGTCACCTAAGCCGACGAGATTGTAACTGTGTGTTATGTATGTGCACTCTTAAGAAAAATGGTTCTAAGCAGTATCAGAAAAGGGTTCTTCGGCTAGTAACAATAGAAGAACCCTTTTTGGTGCTAAATAGAACCCTTTTTATAGGGTTCCATAAAGAACCATGCTTTGAAAATGCTATATAGGTTAAAAATAACCTTTTTAACAACAGTTTATTTGAATTAGTATTAATATATTTATGTATTTATATTATTATTTATATTATTTGTATATATATTATTGATTAATATTGTTTTTTTACACCTCTATCTGCCTGGTGTTACGATATCTTGTAGTGTCTATTAAGGTTTTACATAAAAACAACAACAACGTGTCATTTAGGTACTTTTATTTATTTTTTATTGGCATGTGAATTTGTAGCAAAAATTACAGTGTTCTAACAACAGTTATTAGCAGAATACATTAATAAATGACATTGACATTGAACATAAATAAATACTGCAAGAAGTAAAACAAAATACTGAAATGAAGACCAAGTTCCAGTGAAATACTGTATTTTAATAATCCTCTATGATGCCTGCAAGTCCATCATTATGTGTATTTTGGTGTGATTCATGTGATGCATCTGAAATACACAATTGAGTTTAGAGTTACAATGTGTCTCCTTCCATTTGTTTTTGTAAAAACAAAAAAAGGACCATAAATTCAGTATTTTTGTTACTTAGTGGTGAAGGGGAGAGAAGTGTCCTTAACTGAACAGGGCTGGTCACACTTACATGTTCTCTTAAACTGAAAAGAGAAAAAGACATGATATGAACCAGTTACAATTTGAAAGTTAAAAATGATAGACATTTTAAGAAAGAAATCATTTACCTGTTGAGAGTGTGTTGACAGTCTGTGTAATTTAACGAAAGTATTCATTTATTCTTACTGACCCCAAACTATTAACCACTATTAAATTGTATGTTCTTTCTGTCAGATGTTGAAATGTAAGGTTTGAATAAAAGTATTAATGTTTTTCTTTAAAAAATAAATAAATTAATTAATTAATTAATTAATTTATGTATGTATTTATTTATTTATTTATGTATTTATTTATCCAATTGGCTTTTGTTTACCTCATAGACACAAACCATAATTTGCAAAATGCAAAATCTTATTTTAGAAAAGGTTATATCTGCTAAAGATGTATTTTATTAACTTCTAGTAGAATACTAGCTAATAGATTAGCCTCAGAGCTAACAGACATGGACTAAAAGCAAAATGTACTTGTAAATCTAATCATATCTAGTGAAGTTATGCTTAAAACAGATTTAATCATCTTACGGAAACATGTCACACAAATGTGTAGCTACTCTTTTCTCTCTTTTCCCATCTTGGTTTCTTTATTCCTGTCACTCTGTCTTTCACACATGCATACAGTCCTCTAATCTCTCTTTCTCACACGTTCTCACACATTATCTGGCATTGAATTAGTTTGAATTAGTGAGTTCATTGCTATGTAAAGGGGACCAGTGGGGTTTAACCTACTTGGTACGCCGTTTAATAATGTATGAGTGAGATTTGAGAGCCGTGTGCAGCACAATAAGGTGTCTTCACTTGCTCTTTTTCGGCTTTGATCTCTCTCTCTTGCTGCCTTCTTTTTCTAATTTTCTCTCAGTTACTCATTCCAGCTTTGAGCGGTACCCCCATGATGCTCTGCATTCCTTCGGGGAGATTCATAATCCATATTCCATATGGGAGGATATTTGAATTAGATTTATTTGTGCGGTATTTCGTATCTGTTGTGTAGTCTGGAGAATGGATGGGTAGAGTCGAGCAGAAAGACACGAGATATGGTAATACAAATGGACTTGGAAGGTAAGGATAGATAGATGCTGAGACGGTGAAGAAGCACGACAGGCCTGCAGACAGACGGACTGATTACAGATAGACAGTTTTTGTGCTCATCACTGGTTCTTCAAACAGTGTTTTTCCTCCTCCACCTCACAGTTCGTGCTCTCACATTTCCAGGTTATGCCCAGATAGATAGTGTTAATGAGGGTTTCTGACAGACGGTCTGTGTGAAGATCCTGCTCCGTCTTCCTGAGGGAACTCTACAGTTAACAAGCTCACTGGGGAAAACCTTGGCAGCATTTTCCCACGCTGTCAAGCCGGGTTCAGTGCTCAAGAACAGGCCCTGAGTGTTAAAATTGCAGTCTTCTTTCTCTAATTTCTCAGTTTATTTACACTGTGTCTGAGGTAGGATGTCAAACTGCATGTATTGTGATGTTCCAGATGTCTATAAGAATGGAGAACACATCCCTACGGTTATTAAGACCAGCAATCATTGTATCTAATCTTGAGTGTGGTCTGTGGTGTATGACACTGTATAATATGGGTTATAGGGTTTTCAATGGCCAGTATTGATAACGATATCTAGAAAGCTGGGTGGCCAATGAGTAGTCAGATTTTTTTTCGCCCTGTCTGTGGAGATTTAGGAGAAATTCTGTGGAACGAATTTAAACATGATATTGTGTTGAGCAGATTCATTGAACTGTATGAATAATGGCCATTAGAACTGGCCCTTTGCTAAGCTCCATCCTTTTGTTGCTAACTCAAGCAAGCTTTAGAGAACAAACCTCATGATGTGTTAAATAATTGTGCCTAACACAACTGTGACTAATGTTACTACAACACATTATCTATGGTATTGTGAACTCTTTAGTTACTGTTGAAAATAAAATATACTGTAGGAGCAAATGTACACCATTTCCAAACATTTGGGGTCAGTGAGATTAAAAATGACATTTAGTATATAGGGGCCAATTCTCACTATTAACTAGTTGCTTATTAGCATGCCTATTATTAACATATTGTTTGTTTATTAGTACTTATAAAGCACATATTCTGCATGAGCATTTTCTACATCCCTAATCTTACACCTAAACTAAGCAACTACCTTAACTATTAATAAGCAGCAAATTAGGAGTTTATTGAGGCAAAAGTCATAGTTAATGGTTTGTTAATAGTGAGAATTGGACCTTAAAATAAAGTGTGACCGACATTTATTATTTTACAAAATTTTGAACTTTTGAACTTTCTATTCATCAAAGAACCCTTAAAAAATGTATCACAGTTTCCACAAAAATATTAAGCAGCACAGCTTGAGCCGCAAATCAGCATATTAGAATGATTTCTGAAGGATCATGTGACACTGAAGACTGTAGATATGGCTACCTTTAAAATTATATTTTAAAATGTAATATTTAATTTTCAAATTGAAAACAATTATATCAAATTTTAAAATTTCACAATATTGCTGTTTTTACTGTATTATTCATTATATGAATGCAGCTTTGTTGAGCATAAGAGACTTCTTTCAAAAACATTGAATTGTAATGTAGATGTTCATTTAGGAATGAAGACTGACACATAATTTAATCCATGTGTGTACTTATCAGGAGTTATTTAAAGATTTGGAAAAGCATGTATGTTATAATGACAGCAAAATTAAATTAAAAAGTAGACTATGGTTAAAAAATACTGGTAAAGAGAAAAAGTGCATTATCCACTGACAAGGCCGATATATCGATATGTTGGTCACAACCATATACAGTAGTATTATTTGAAATGCATGCATGCAAACACATCTGACAACTAAAACATGTTCCTTTCCACTCTTTTTCTGTTTTTGCTAGGTCACCGTGTTGGACTGACTCGCTCTGACAGGTTTGACCGGAGAGCAGTTTGTCACCTCCGGAGCACTGCTTCTCATTTCCTCTTGCGTCACATCGCCCTAGTCCATCCTCCTGAGACTCGGTGGACTGGAGTGAGATCAGGCCCTTGTGAAGACTAACGGCCCCATCAAGCAGTACTGGAATATACTGCCTCAACACACTTCTATTCCAAAAGAACTGTGGGATTGTATCCAGAGAGTTACATTACACCAAAACAAAGAGCGCTACACCTGTGAGCCGTACACTGTGATCGAATGGCGTCATAACCACTCACACGCACCCTGGATCACCAATCATTAACCTGTTTCTGTCTTACAGCCACAGTAGCAAGCGCCCGCACGGACAATCACAGACAAAGCTCTCCTAGTTGGATTACCAAAAGTAGCTCATGATGGGAAAGTAGACATCACGGATAGCCTGCACAGAGGTTTGGGACTCAGTGCTGTATCTGAGCGTGCCATGTCTGGAAACGGCAACCCCTGCCCCAGCCCCGGAGGTCTGGGCACCCCTTTAGGGGGCTTCCCGATGCCGCACTACCCTTACTTCTTTTCTCATATGCTAGGTGGGCTCTCCCCTCCGGTGCTTCCAGGACTTCCTGTCAGTGGATACAGCACTCCATCTCCTGCAAGTGAGTGCCCTTCTTTTTTGGTGTGAAACTTCTGTGTCTTGTTATTAGCCAATGCATTCCGGTATGACACACTTAAAGAATGGTGCATGGTGGTCTGTTGCGAAAAGTACAAGAAGTACGTACTAAATAAACACCTGTTACCTGAGGCTAATCATGCAAGACGGCACAGCACAGTTAAACCTTCAAGAAACAGCTCACCCAAAAATGAAAATGATGTAACTTTTTTAATATAGTTTATTTTCTCCATATTGTATTTCATAGAATGGAGGCCAATTTGTGCTTTAGAGTTTAAAAAAACTACAGAGTAATTTTATATCTCAAAATGCAACTATGTCTCACAATCATTACTTCTTATTTTAAACATTATCTCACAGTTGCAAAATTATTATTATTATATATTTTTGCTATTTTATGACACAGTGACCAAGGACTAACAAGCTCCAGAAAGGATGAAAAAATATAGCGCTTATATGCATTACCTCTCAAACGCTGAGAGTCAAAGAGATTTTTAAAAATCTTTATGAAAGAATTATTTTATGCTCACCAAGGCTGTGTTTATTTGATGTTTTCTATTTTAATACATTTTGAAATGTATCTTACATTGTATCTCAGCATCATTACTCCAGTCTTCAGTGTCACATGATCCTTCAGAAATCATTCGCTAATTTGCTGCTCAAGAAACATTTCTTATTATTATCAATGTTGAAAACAGTTGTGCTGTTTAATATTTTTGTGGAAACTGTGATATTTTTCAGGATTCTTTAATGAATAGATGATTACACAGCTGTCAAATGACATATTCTGTATGATGACAGAATTTTATTTTTGGGTGAACTGTCTCTTTAAGATTGAACTTCACCTGAAACCAGAGGGTTAGTAGTGGCTGTGATTGGTTTTTACATATGCACGCGCTAGGGATGTAAATCTGTTCTTGACAATATGGCGATTGCTATTTCTCTGTGTACTTTACAAATCACTTACTGACCATATTATGCCTCAGGAGACCCTTGATTAAATACTGTTAAAGCCCAGCTTTAATTTTTGAACAACCTCTATGGGACCATTTTAAAAACTCATTGTGGGAGAAAGTCTACCTTTTATACCTTTTCAATTTGTCTCTTCATATCTTTTGAAAATCTATTTCAGCATTGCTTGTGTGTGCATAAATGTATGAAATACACTTTAAATCGATACGTTAGAGTGACTGACTATTTAAAATCCCTCTGAAGTTTTGGTTCATTGGTGCTTGTGATCTGACAGATGTTTTTATGCTCAACTTTATGCTCTTCTCCGCTAACATTCGTAGAATTTGATTATAAGCCCATACGCATGATCCTGCTGTTTCATAAGGCCTTGATGTGTCAGATCTCATTGGTTTATTGAGGTTATCTCTGCTATCTGCTGTTTGGCCTGTTCTGCACTTTGAGGTGCAAAAACCACTGGAATGTTCCTGGGCAAAACTGAGATGCCATGCTCCCCACAGAGCCTGGGGTTATAAACGTCCTTATTTGAACTAGACCTGTGTGTGTTAGCTCGGGTCTGTTTGTGCATGAATATTTGCATGCGAGTACTTGATGATTACTGAATCAAACATGAAAAGCATGGTTTCTTGATAACGTCTTAGCAATAGTAGAGCTGGGCAGTATATCCCAAAAACCACCTTAATATTTTTCATATCCTTGACAATATTTGAGATATATTTTGATATTTATATCAAGCTTAAGTAAGCCATTCGCAGAAAAAAAAAAAAAAAAGTAAACGCTGTGGGTTTGTGGCACTTTCAAAACATCAGTTTGTTTATGTATTCCAACCAGCCCAAAGTAACACTTGCTCGACCAATAGTGTAAATTTGGGTGGGACTATCTGTTTAAGCAAGACAGGACATGCCAAAACTTGATTTAGAACAGCCAATTGGAGTAATGACGCAAATCACCGAGTTATAAATAACAGTTTGATCTGATTCATGGAAATTAACCAAACTCTATTTTTGCTACTATTACTAATACTGCTACTAATAAGGTCCACTGAAGTTCCTTGAAACACGTAGCGTTATTCTATGTGGTGACGTCTCAGTTTTCACTTTCAACTGAAACAGGAAGACAGGGTGAGACATATCAAGCAGCCCCGCCCCCTTTTTAAATCGCCAATAGCATTTCACTTATATCACAGCTTGGGCCAGAGCTGTTGAGCTCGATCCCTATCCCCTATATACAGAAAACACTAACTTTGTGAGCAAGTGAACGATTTTACCTGCAGCTTCAGCATCTATTTATAGTGTAGGGGGTGGGACACTTCAGATTCTCGAGAGCATTTGATAGGACAAAGTTTGATGAGAAGCTGAAGTGCAGGGTGATGTCATCAAAATCGTTGATCCATATTGGCAGAAGTTAGAGACTGTAAGTTTTGAATGCTTAAATCTTGTAAATGCGAATTTTGTCATTGTTTTGGAGCACACTAGCTTATAAATAACATTGACTAACATATTCATACTAAAAACCAAGAAACTTCCATTTTGAGTAATGACGCAAATCACTGAATCAAACTTTTTAATTGATTAATTTTAAAAATGACAGTTTAAAATGATTCAAAGACATAAATATACCAAACTCGTATGCCATTTTTTTAACTGACGTTTGTATCGCAAAAAAAAGTGTAGTGGCCAAATAAAAAGCGCATTTAAATCGCCGCAATATTTACTATGCTGCTTATTTTATTTCATGCAAAATCATCAGAATTAGAACATAAATATTAATATATTGCCAAGCAAGACCATAACGAGTAAATTATACAGTAGGACGATTTCTAGTATTCCTCGTCTCCATCGCAGCTTTCCAATCAGCCCTACCGAGAGGAAGAGTTGTCATGTTGTTCAGTGATCTGCAGAGACATTCCCGTCCACTTTGCACACTTGAAATGACAGTACATAATGTTTTGACTCGGTGGGTGGGAGCGTGTCTTGAGTCAGCTACTGATGCAGTGGTTGCCGCCAACCGCCGTCGGCAGGGAGGCTTTGGCAGTCAGTCAGTGGCAGCTCCCTCCTGGGCCCGGAGCTACTAATGTGCCTCTCTGCATAGTGCTATATGACAAACAACCCTCTGACGCTCTCGGGGGCTAATTATTACACACCCCCTGCTGACTTGCAGAAAGACTCCGCACGCTGTCAGGCAAGAAAAGGCGCGCAGCAAAAGTTTGGCGCCCCATGTGAGAAAAGGGGGTTGGGGGGTGTTGTGGGAATGTTATTATTTTGCTTCCAGAGGATGATGCAAAAGTTTGCATGGGATTACCTCTGGTAAACCTATTATTCAGGGAGACTGTATCGCCGTGAAAGCCAAATAAGTTTGCTGGTTTGACTTTGGGCGGTGTATTTGCATGAGGTCCAAATGAGAGAACATGGATCGATGGTGTGCGGAGCATTTATCATCGTGCGCAGGAGGTGGGATATGGAATATGGATATGGAGGTGCCTGTTATTGTCGAGCTCTCCTAACTTGACTTAAACAGCCGCTAGAAGGAATCCCCAGGGTGCTTCTTGTCACTTGCTGTGCTGTAATGATGTGTCAGCTGCCAGGCGCAGAATTCAAGCAGCTGGAAGGTACGGTGATTAGATTTGAGAGTTATGCAGAACTAGCAGACTTCCACCTCCGATTTGGGCATCTTAGTTAGCATGATATCTGAGTGTTTCGGTGTGGTTTCTAGAAAGGAAGTTGAAAGGTGGACGTCTGTCCTCCTAATGAAGACTGAAAGTGATTCGAAGTCTGATGCTCATGTATGTACAAAGTTTATTCGTCTCGACACTGCAATTATGTATTACTCAGCTCTCACAAGAGGCTTTGTACACTAAAAAAGCAAGTGACCAGATTTCACAAAGTGTGAGTGAAGTGCGACATGAATGACTCGGCTCTTTTTGAACACTTCTGAGGTCTGCTAGATTCAATTGGATTCCGTTATTGTCCGGCCCGCTAGAAAATGAGATATATTTTGCAATTCAGCGTACTGCACTGCTAAAACTTCCAAAATGCACATGACATTTCCAGGAGTGTCCTGCACTGTGAAGTTGCTGAACTTCATCTAAAAGTTAATGCAATCTTTCTAATTTGTTTATGGGTAATAGTTTGTATGATTTGTGTAGTTGTGTGTGTGTGTAAATGTGATATTAGCAAGTTCATTTATCACCCATGTAACAAATCTAGAACTCTGTGGGTAGTTGACAAATAATACATTTATTTATTTGTTTGTTTGTTTGTTTGATTGTTTGCTTGTTTGTTATGAGTAACATTTGTTATTTCTTTGTAAATGACTTTTCTTGTTATTTGTAAATAACAAATTAACATTTACATATAAAAATATTGTATGTTATTTATTTATAAATAAAACAAATTTATTTTGTATTTATAAATTATAAAGTTATAAACTTTTAAATAATTTATCAATTTATGTATTTTTTATTTATAAATAGCTTTTAAATAATTTATCAATTTATTTATTTTTCTAAATAACTGTTTGTTGGTTTGTTTATATTTAATTACATCTATGTTATTTCATAAATAAAGTTATTTGTCAACTGCCCACATAACTATCACGCTCTGGAGTAGCCAAGTTAAAAAGACATTTTAAAAAGTGATTATTCATATACATAATATTATTTGTTCATATCATGCTTCAAATTTGAATCTCTCCTTTGCTACCTTTCAGTTTAATTAATTTGAGAGACATCTTCAAGGAGTGCGGTAAATAATGATGTTGGTAATCTCCACATCATGGACTATATAGTTTTGTTGTTGTTGTTGTTGTTGTTGTTTTTTTGCCTGCCCTTGGTGCAGTCATCACAGCTGTGCATAAATTGATGCAACTGCCACTGCAATTAAGATATTGATACATGTAGATGTCAATAAATTACACTTGATGTTTAGATATGTCTGCTAGTTTCTGCTGTCACGCTGTGTGCTCAGCTTCTCAGTCTCAAGCAGTGGTAGTGGGGCTAGAGCAGACTAATGAAGTGTTAACCTGATCAGACCTGCCAGGCGTTGTGGTCTGCTGGGTCCTTCAGACATCTTTTAACAAATTTGTGCTGCTGTGTTTTTTAGTATAGCCCTAATCATTGATAGCTCCATTTCCTCAGATTCAAACTTCTATTCTATCCCCCAAGCACCACTTGAGTTAAATATAGAACACAGTTTAATGCCACAAAGTGGGTAGCATCAGCTACCAACAACCCCTACCTGCTTCCCTCCAGGGTCCCTGCAGAAAGAGAAAGCACAGAAATATTCAAAGCATGGCAGCTGTGCTCCGTTCTGTAGGGAAATGAAGACGACCCTCTTTGGTTCGGTTTATTAATTTTTGATATGTTGTTGCTGCTGTGTCTCATTGGCTTTTCATAAGCAGCAACAGCAGCAGCATGAGTTAACTAATGTGACGCAAGTGTCTTTTTATACTACTTCATTTCCCTCAATGTTTAGGTGACCTTTAGCCTTCTAGTGTGGCTGTGCTGTGGTGAATCATTTTCATGTTTGAGATGCATGACTAAAGTAGCTTAAAATGTTGAGTGCCTCTCAGCACTGAAAGCACCCCATGTCTGTAGTTATATCTTAGATTATATCGTCACTAAAAGCTTACAGCACTGTTAGTAGGCTTAACATGATTTCCCTAAGTAGGACGTCCTGGATCAATGCCTTTGTTGCTCCTGGAATTATTTGAAGGTGGATACTTTATAACTTTACCTATAATGGATGTTTATTTTAGTTTTTAAATAGTATTGGATACGTATTGATCAATATATTTATTTATATATATTTTAATTGTTATTGGATGTTTATTGCTTGATATTTATTTATTTTTAGTATTTTATTTTATTTTTATTGATATGGGGTATTTTATCAGCCGATGTTGAATATTTATTTGTTTCTGGCTATTTTAAGGTTTTAATAAATATTTAGCACTAACTTAAAGGAATAGTGATAGATTATAGCAAAGATCTCCTGAAGAGCGCTGTCCCTTTAAGAGCACATGTAAGATATATGAGTTGCTGTGCTCATATATGATATCAGAGCGGTGAGTGGGAGAGTTCATTTCTTAGTTCGTTGAGTTCATTGGGTGTGTGTCTCAAAAAATAAAAAGTAAAACAACCTTTATTAATGTTAAGCTGAAGTAGACAGTAAACTATGTTTCAGACCACTCACACAAACTCTTGTATTAACCAAACAAATCATTCTAATCCATTGGTTTTAATCCACTAAGCTCTATTTTTTTTTAACCAGCGTTTTTCAAGGGCTGTCTAACCAGCAGTCCAGAGGGCCTTCCTCTGAGTGCTGCATACATTTTTCTATTGCAGATTTCAAACTGAATATTATATATCTTTCAAGTTTTATAATGTCTTGATGCCTAAATTCACATACAATCTATTTTTTGTTGTTGTTGTTGTTGTTGTTGTTGTTGTTGTTGTTGTTTTTTAGTTTTTAGTTGTAGCTCTTTTCTTATCTTTCTATTTTAAAATGATTTATAGTCAGGGGTGCACATACGTTTTTCAGCCTGGTTCTCATAAGAGAACCTGGAGATTTGGCTTGGTCCTCACACTGCATATAGCACGACTCATTAAATATAAATGTAAAAATAAATTAATAATAGTGATAATATTATTGCACTTTATTATTTAGTTTTTTTTTAAATAAAATAATAAGATAAATAATAAAGTGTGATAATACTATTATCTTTTAAAATTAAAAGGGAGTATTAAATACAAATACAATTATTTTATAGTAAACTTAAAAATAAAATACTAATATTTACTACTTCTTTATATTTATATATGAATTTTCATCATTTTCAAACTTGAAATCAGCAGGCTTTTATTTTGGCAGGTTGCCGGCAAGTAAGTATATGCGCTTCCGGGTTTAGCGCTGCCTATAGAAGAGAGAGGGTCAGTTAATGAAATGTAACAGTTTTGCATTGTGCTTTGAAAATGGCAGCGGATAGGCTAGATTTATGATTTCAGTTTGTATAGAAATCTTATATAGTACAGATTGTTTATCTAAAATGGTAATTGTGAATTAACAACTGTCAACCATGTCGGTACGCAAATGCGCTGTCAGAACGTATTTACACGGCGCATTTTTTTTTTTTGGTCGCGCATGCGGACCTGCGGACCACTTATGTGCACCCCTGTGTATAGTATCAGCTATATATCAATCATGAGCCATAACATGCAAAAGATAATTGGATTATTGGTTTCTGTCAAAATTATAATGTCAATATTGATCACTTTGTAAAGACCAAGGAAAATTGATGATTAAGGGACTTGTCCTATAGGGGAAATCATGTTGTGCATGTCCATTATACAGAATATTCCCATGTGACCTTTGACCTTATGACCCAAAGTATCCAAAACCTGAAATCCTCATCTCCCGCCACATCTGGCACTGCTCTGTGATGCTCACTAGTCTGGTGATTTGCAGTCCGTTGCCGATACAAGAGCTGCCTGTCCTACAGCAGCTGTCTGGAACGCATTTTGATAGATGTCATGCTACAGTCGTTCACTCACAGTTGTGTGTATGAGGAGATGGGTCTGTCAAAGGGTCCTTGGTTTCTCTCTGGCTCCTGGAAGTGTGAAAATGCCGCCTGTCGGCTCTGGCACTGGCTGCCCGTGTCGTTTAGCTTTAGGATGTCTTCAGGATTGCTGTCTCCTCTCAATGAGGAGCAGACCACCATTGTTTGTCAAGCCTGCTGTTTCTACTTCTCATCACAGTGGATTTTTTCTCGGTGCTGCCCGTGAGGATGATGGATCTGCATCTGGCAGCCTCCGCCTCGGACGCGCCTGGGTTGGGCGTTCAGCCTACGGGCTTGTCAGGGTGATATTTATGTCTCCTAACCTTCCAACAAGGGCCACTATGTCACTAGTTCATTCATATGTAGGTTAGGATGTTTAATCACACTTTGGTCGCTTATGGCAGCGATTGGAATAATTAGTTTCAAGTGGTAATTTGCATTAATTTTGATAAATTGCTCGTCCTGCAAATGCGAAATGGAAGTACAAAGCAGACTGAACATTTTAAGTTAATCTACAGTGGTCAGTGCTGTGGCGTAATGTTGAGCTGTGGTGCTCTTGTCGGAAATGCTGGTTCAATTTTTGTAATATTAATTGCAAAAAGGTAAAAGTTTTGTTTTGCATTGTGTTTTAGGAAAAAATGTTGTCAAATGCACCTGTTTCAGATGCCTGGAAATGGCAGAGCGAGTAGCTTTGAAACCGGGAGAATTGTCACTGCTCATTTCCGTGTGTCTAACTTGGCCGCTCTTCTCTAGATGCCCGGAGCAATGGAGCGATCTCATGACAATCACACTGTCACAGTTCGCTCATGTCTGAGATGAGCATGGCTGTAATTTTTTGAGCAGTCTGATTTGCTGATGTTGTTTACTTGCACCTGGCTTTACCTCTCAGCGCATTCTTTTCACTGGCTGGCTCCAATATTGGTAGATGGTATTCAGATATTCAACTGAAGTTTATATATTTGTGCCAATTTATGTGTTAGTGGTAGCGAACTATTCTGCATCATTTCAATGAAAAAATGAAATTTCAGTCATTAACTGGCCCTCAAGTCGTTTCAAACCTGACTCCATAAAGGACAAAAACATCATAAAAACACTAAAAAATAAGTCTATATTAGGCCTGCACGATATTGGAAAAAACTCACATTGCGATATTTTGTATTTCTGCGATATACTGTATATGTCGATATGGGAATATTTTTTTTGGGGGGGGGAATCAATGATTGGGCTGATTTTGTAGGTGAGTAAAGAAAAATATTCAAAAAAATTCAGCATAGAAAACTAAACAAATTACAAACAGATAAATATAATAGAACAAAGATATAAATTAAATAAACAGTGCTTTATATTTTTCCGGTTAGTCTAACAGTATTCAGGTATACTGGCTGAATAATCAAATGTAACACTGCGTAGTCTTCACTGTATACATTAAATCTAATAAATCTGTAAAGCTACAAAAGTGATTTTTCTGTGTGTTTTGTTGTTTGATTAACATTCATGACACAGAAAGCCTTTGGAACATTAAACTGCTGTGAACCAATATAGCCTACTGTCCATTTTCTTTATCAATTATTAACCTTCACCTAAGCCATAAACAACTGTGTTTACAAGGATACTTGCAGAGACATGCATTTTGACAGTTTCACACGTATGTGTCATTTCAGACACAAATGTAAGTGAACGGAATTCAGTGTTCACGTGCATCTGCGTGGCTCTCACCGTGTCTACACCGGATGTGAGCGGCGCGGCACGACTAAATACTATAGAACCCATTATAATCAGTGATGCTGTCTACGCTGGATGCGGCGCGACACGGCAAATCCCCGCGAGTAAATCCCTCGTTCTTTTTATGACGTACTGACACAAAGTTCAAATGTTTTGCAACGGTCGCTTTGTCGTGTCCAGTGTAGACAGCGAGGGGCGACGCGACGCGACAGCTGTTGCAAAAACGATCAGTATATAACAATCAGTATACTAAAAATCGCACATCCTGCAATATGATTATCTCGGATGAGCACATCGCGATATCGATGCTGAAACGATATATCATGCAGCCCTAGTCTATATGACTCATGTGCTATTATTCCAAGTGTTTTAAAGTCCTTATATAGCTTTGTTTGAGAAACAGACCAAAACAGGAACAGACTGGTGCACCATTTTTACTTATGACACATAATGACCTCAAACCTGACACATCTGAAGGCACCAAATTTTATTTTGAACATAAAGCTAGTGGCTAATTTGTGAACTCGAATGGCTTCAGAAGACTATTAAAAATTTTGGGGTTAATAAGATTTTTTTTTAATGTTTTTAAAAGCCATTAGCTATGTTTCCATCCAAAGATTCGAATTTAAATTATGCGCAAAACTGGAATATCGCATAAAACATATGCGAATAAAGCACCGTTTCCATCCAACGAGTCAAAGAGAACAAAATCGTCACTTTCTGGTAAACTGTGGCACTAAATATCACTAAGAATATAGGAGAAGCCATTGAATATAATAATTTTCATATATGATATAAATTACTTGCGCCTCAGAGGGAGCAGACGTAACACAATAAATGCTGTCACTGCGTTCTGAGGAGGATGCCAGCTGTTTGGGAACACAGTCGTGTAAGACAATTATACAGAAATACTTTGATGACAGACTTTGCTCAGGCTTTTCAGAGTGACTACAACAACTTATAGATGCTGTGAACGAGATCGGTCAGCTGGTTAGTCAAGTTATCCCGTCTCATAGCGCAAAGTCACATGACTTTTTTGATGCGCATGGAGGAATTTATTCGGTAAATGTGTTTCCATCGTAGTTTATGCGCATTTTTTCTTACCGGATAAAATGTTTATCCTACTCAAATGTGCGCATAAGTTTTTTATGCACATTTTTAGAAGTTATGCGCATCTTGCCGTTTCCATCCAGAGTTTTTTTTTATGCGATATTCCAAAATGCGCATAAAAATAGATGGATGGAAACACAGCTATTGATGCTGCATTTATTTGATTGAATGCACACTTGCTGAATAAAAGTATTAATTCAAAAGATATAGCCTATCTTACTGAACCCGAACTTTTGAACAGCAGTGTTTAGTGTGTAAGTTCAGTTAATAAAAAATAAAAAAATAAATCACAGAGGTTTTATTTTTGTTGAATTATTTCATGGCTAAGAAGCTAATATTACTAAGGCCTCAGTTTATTTTGGTCACTTTTTATTAAACATATTTTGAGTACAGAAATGATGGGGAAAAGAGCAGGGAACAGTATTGGGAAATGGGCCTTGACCCTGCATCGTGTCTAAGCATGCGTGCTAACTGCTAGGCCACAGCCCTGACAATTTACCTTAAACCCATTTAACATCAACCGCAAATGTTTGTCTTTACACGTCAGTCCACCACTGAGCACTAACAAGAATGCCTTTTCCTTTAAGTTGGGTTTGTGTCATAGTGTCAACCACAGTTCTCTTTCTACTCAATGTGAAAATGTGTTAGAAGCTGATGAGAATGTGTCCTGGCGTATTTTCAGTGCTGTTCATCATCAGACAGTAGTTGTGTATTGCAGTACATCCTCAGGCCGGTCAGCATTACCATCTGATGAGTCATTGACTCAGGCCAACAGCCATATGCTGCTCGCGTGCAGCGCATCTCATGTTGGCTCAGGCGGCATCAACTGATCCCAGTGTCCGCACAGTTTTCAGCGGGGGGCAACCAGACAGGGTGGCGACCGCGCAGCCTGCAGGCATCTTAAATCACCCTGGGTCAGGCGGCCTCTCAGAGAAGAATCTCTCCTTTGGGTCTTGAATTTCTTGCTTTTCTCTCTCTCTCACTCACTCGTGCTGCATCTCCTGGCTAAATGACAGCAGCCTTTCTGACTATCAGGAACTGTTTATTTGATTTGGATGTTTTTCTGCCTTTGTGTGTGTGTATGAGAGAGCAGGCAATTGGGTGTTTCTTCAATTTTGGGTTGATTTTATATTGTTTGTTTGTTTTGTTTTGTTTTTGGTTATACGAAGGTGACATTAAAACTTTATTTTTTAGGTTTTTTTATTTATTTAATTTTTTTTTTGTTTATTTGTTTTACCCTTGTCCTAGACCTAGAAGTTTGATCTTAAAATATATAATGCCATTATAAAATAAGTACTTGTTTATTTATTTACTTATTTTTTTACTTGCTTACAGATAAGAATATTTAAACGACCGTTCAAAAGATTGGGTCACTAATATATATCATAAATTAATAGATTTATTCAGTAAGGATGCATTAAGTTTGAAATTTGAAATTTTCTGTTCATCAGAAATCCTAAAATCTGTATCACAGTTTCCACAAAAATATTATGCAGAACAACTGCTTTTAACATTAATAAAAATGAATGTTTCCTGAGCATCAAATCATCATATCAGAATGATTTCTAAAGGATCATGTGACACTGAAGACTGGAGTAATGGTGCTGACAATTCAGCTTTGCCATCACAGAAATAAATTACATTTTAAAATGTATTCAAATCTATTTTAAAATCTAATAATATTTCATATTATTACTGTTTTTACTACATTTTTTTAATTAAATATATGCGGTCTTGTTGAGCATAAGATACTTACTAAAAAAATCTTACTGGCTCCCAAATTTTAGAATTGTAGTTTATATATTGTATAGTAATTATGTGAAATTTGAACATATTATTTAATTTGTTTTTAGGATATATAAAATGCTAGCTAGGAAACTAGCTTTAGCAAGGCAAGGAACAAGTGAGACCATTTTTCTCCCAAAATATTTCAAATGTAATTTTTGTCACAGTCATTTCCACTACAGAAGGTTATCCAGCATAATTATTGCATCATTTAAGGTTGGAGATCATGGAAATGAATGATTGAAATGACACTGCAGTGCAAATATTTATGGCGCTTCAGAAAAATGACAAAAATGAATTCTTCTGTGTCCAGAAGTCGCCATAGTTGATGAAACCCAGTTGAAGATAAACTCTTAATAATTGAACTTTTAATAGCAGCCATCATACGATCAGTGAGATATGTTCAAGTGCATAGCAAAGGATCGTTCTGACAACCTAAAGCCATCACGTACAGTCTTAGATGCATTTAACATTGAGGACCCTTGGACCCTTCCATCATGATGGAGCTGGGTGGAGAGCAGCTTTAGTATAGGAGGGGAGAGACACTATGATTCCCTTGAGAGCAGGAGGCTCTTACCATGCCTTTGGGAGAGGCCTCAGGGTGACACTGTTAAAAGGATGGCACTCCCAAGACGCTAAAAGCCTGTTAAAGTAACTGCTTTTATTGCTCCTATTCTGATTCCTCGCTCACAGTTTCGACCTTCACAAGTCCTTGCATTGGAAATGAGGGCAAGCACGAACACTTAGCACTGAAAGGGAGGTGTGTGTGTGTGTAGGTCAAATCTGATTAGTGTAGCATACTGTAGGAGTGTGAAAAGCACACTTTCACTTGTACGCTCAGAGAAAAAGTCATCACACTCTATGGACCCAGCCCACTGTTTTAATCTAACTGAAAATGCTCATAATTAGAGTATCAGCTGAGGTTGCTTTGCTTCTGACTCATAAAAAGGCTTGTGTGTGCTTGTATATGATCCACATCTTCAATGAGTCCAGTTAAAAACGAAAAGAAAAGAAAAAAAAGTTCATGTCTGCTGATCAGAAAACAAAGATTCATTGATTTGATTCATTGATTTGGTCTTGTAGTTTGCTTCTGACCCATTTTACTTCCATAATGTGATGTGACGTGATTGATGGTGCAACAGGATATTCAGGGACAAAAAAAAAAAAATTTAGGACTGAACTTGATTTTGTAATTCAGGAATTGATTTGACCATGAAAAATGGGTGTTCTATACCAGAATATAGCCAGTCATGTCATTAGAAAAGGAACATCATTTTAGAGGTAGTTTAAAATTGGCAAAGATTTTCTTACTTTGGATATCATACACAGATGAACCATGCACATTAAGACCAAAAAAGACTATTGACAGAGTTCAGTATGTTCGTTTTGCCTTTTGAACAATAAACATTGTTACAATATTTGTGAACTTTGCCTTTAAGTTTTTGATCTAATATTAATGTTTTATTTTAGTTTTACTTCAATTGATCAAAAATAGTTTTATTTTTGGTTAACAGCAACAACACTGAATCTAATTAAAAATGAATTGTTTAGTTATTTGTGTGTGGTTTGTGCTTATTAGGTCTAATATTGCACTGATTCCAGAAAGATGCACCACATTGTACCTGATTGTTAGCTTAGCTTTGAACTCCACTGAAATCGAATCTCTGTTTTTGTGGCACACAGACTTGCTGTGTATGTTGTATGTTCCAAAACATTCTCTAATTAGGTTCCAAGTATGCAAGACTGCTTCCATAGAAGCCAAAACTTTATCATCAGTTTCTCGTCTCTAACATATTGCCCTGTGAGATCTCTTAGATTGAGGGATTAAACATTTTATTTACAGTGTAAAGTCTATGTTGGTTTTATTCAGAAACTGTTTGAAGCTTGACATTTTTATATGATTTCCCCATTTTCAGCCATAAATAACTTCACAAGGCCATTGCTGAGCTGCGAAGGACTCATTTTATTGATGAAGCAAAAACGTGTCTCAGAATGTGGGTAGTTTTTAGTGCAGAACGAGAGGAGCCAGTCTGCCATACACATAGTATTTATACATACAAACAACCACACACACGTACAGACATGCACACAATGTCCCGTAAATCAGGGCCCCTGGGGGACGCCTGCTGCCGTTAACTCCTTAAGCGATTTAATAGGCCTATTTGGGGGTGTATTTATAGAATGATTTAGCACGTGTTGATTTCCTGCGCTTGTTTACTCTGACTTCTTCACAGAAAACTTTTATGGACTTTTAAAGGTTTTCAGTAGCCGCCGTTGACGGGCGAGGAAGTGAATTCAGCTTGTATCAACTGCATGTGCCACAAAAGAGAGTTTGTGGGACTGTAACATAATCAGCATTTGTCCTCACAACTGTGGCCAAAACCACCACTACTGCCACCAGCTCTTTAGTAAGTGTTTGATTGCTTTTTAATTACCCTTTATGTTACATAAACACACATATCGAAGAGGATCACTGTAATTAAACGCCCCAACATTTGCGTTAAGCTGCCTGAAGCTTCCACATGTAATTCTGGCCTGTATAGGCCACAGCATTCCTGTAAGTTATTATAGAAAAGGCTCATTCATACAAATACAAGTGTTTTCATTTCACATTTTTCGGGTTTTCTCAGCTGTGATGATTTATTTAACTCAAAAATGAAACTGTAAACTGTTACGCACATTATGTTTGCTGTTGACCTGATTCATCAAACGGAAGAAATTACAACCAGGTGTCATTTTCATGCTTCTGGTCCCTCTTTCACTTCTTAGTTTCTCTTGTAACAGAACTGGCAGTAGTGTATGCTATAATCACAGAAGCATACACTTGTATGTGTGTGAGAGGTTATTTTTGAGTCTGCATTGACAGATGTTCCCAATCCAGCTGCGACAGCCTCCACCCGCTCTACATATACACACACACACACACACACACACAAAGGAAATACTGGTATGTAGCAGACAGGATTTCTGTTGCAACAGATGCGCTGATACAGCAGGTTTGAATGTAGTATATTATATTATATTATATTATATTATATTATATTATATTATATTACATTATATTATATTATATTATATTATATTATATATATAAAAAAATTATGAATATTTAGTGGATATTATTATTATTATTAATGATGATGATGATGATGATAATAAATATAATAATAAGTTTAATTATTTTAATTTTTTACTTCTTATTTTAATGTTATTTCCATGATTTCTGTGTATTTACGTATGTTGTGTGTGTGTGTGTGTATGAAATACGTAAATACTTTTACATAGGAATCATGAAAGTAATGTTAACACACACATATAATATAATATAATATATACACACACACAGATTATATGTATGTATATAATACTATATAAACACTAAACACATTTGAATGCTCGTGCTATTGAGCTGTTGTGGGAAAAAATTTATTACTTACTGATTTTATTGCAAAGTGTAGTTTTATGAAAAGTTTTAAAGCTTCATATTTGACATATATTACACAAGCAAAAATGAAGCTGACTGCGCTGGGCACTTCAGTGGAGAGTGGCCAATAAACACCCTTTCAATCAAAGAAATGGACACAGCTCTGCGTAAAACATGCAATTAGTGAGACGTATAGAGGCCGGAGGATCCTGTGTGTGTTTGGAGCACACCTGTGACCACCCAGATTTATTGCCTCTGTTCGTAATTGTCAGCTGCCATCAGTAGATGAGAAGAAGCTGTTCCATTATTGGCTGGATGTTTATGGGTGCATCTGTAAATTGTCTCTGAGCATGAGCTGGACCTCTGAGAGTCTGTTAGCTATTGAAGCTACAGTGTTTGATTTCATTTACCATTTACCATTCTTTGGCATTTTAAGAACTTAAAATGCTGCATCATGGTTCATTCTAGTGGTCGACCAGTGTTGGTTTTTTAGTGGCCGATGCCAATGCTGATATCTGAAGATGACCATTAGCTTATATAATGCAGATAATACAGTTTCATGATAGAATTGAGAATTTAAAATCAAAGAATACAATTTTACACAATATTTATTCAGTATTAACTAAAAAGTAAGTGGAAAAAAGAGAAATCTAAATGATCTATTAAGAAAGCTGTTGGTAGATTCACAAGAATGAACTGCCTGTATGAAATGGCTAAATAACAGGCTGATATACCAACACAATCTCATGGCAATTCATAACTTTTTAAGGTTTTGGTGAATTAGTGGCTAATTCGTAAGAATTTGTACAATCTCATTTGTACGTTTTCATACAATCTGCCCATGCCCTAGTGACAGTTACGTTTAGGGGCGGGCCTTCATGATTTTTTTTCCCCTTTTGTACAGGTCCCATAATATGAAATCACGCCTTGTAAAATTATGTTTTCCTGTGAGATTGGGTTGGATATTCCTGTCTGTTATTAGTCCAGTGAATAAAAGACAATAAAAACTTGTAAAATATCAACGATGCGGAAAATAATCCATTTTAATCTTTGGATAAAAGCATCTGCTAAATGCGTAAATGTAAATCTTACAATCAAAATTTGGAAATATAACAACATTTGTAATATGCATTTCCTGAAAAACTTGATTTGCACATATAAGCAGTGAATTTATCCTCCAAATGCCGTATATTTGCTATTTCCTACTCAAATGTGTGGTTTCTTTCTGCCTGGTACTTGCTAACTGTTTTACTTGCTAACTGTGCAGCAGGTGGTATTGCCTTTACTGGATAAATTTGCTTGCCAAATTGTAATCTAACCGCTCATTGTAGTGTTAGCCAGTTGCCTTGAGTAAACCACCATAAGTGGGTGTACTGTGGTTTTAGGTGATATAAAAATGAGCTGAAGCAGAACAGCAATGCCATTATGGTCAATGGAAAAGAAATAAAGACACATTTAAAAAATAGCTTTTAATTGGTGCCTTTTAACCACTTTTCACAACTGAAATCATTGCGTGTATGATTAGTAAACATTAATTTTATATTGAGGCTTTCTGAACGCTTGATCATTGGTTATATGTGTATATTCGGCTAGTTTCTTTCAAGCGAGTTTTAATCAGACGTTTGTTGATTATTGTTTCTTTGTGCTAGTGTATATGAATATGTCTCCTGTGTTTGTTCCTTATTTGTGCCTTTGATGTGCATGATGTACGCCACATGTATCTTGTCCCTCTTAAGTTGTTTATCTTTATATTTGTTTATCTTTATATTTGTGTGTGAGTGAGTGAGTGTGTGTGTGTGTGTGTGTGTGTGTGTGTGTGTGTCTGCATTCCCTTCCTGTGGGCCTCCAGACCAAAGCCTCCTCACAGTGAGAGAATAGACTGGTTTATTGGAGGCCTGTCAGGCTCAGACTGAATTTACTGCCCACAGACAATGTTTATCACTCAACAGAGGGTAATGTGAGCAGAAAGCGCTGCAACCAGAGAGGGAGGGATGGAAATAAAAGACGTGAGGGAGGCGGCAAAGCAGATCCAGAGCCGGGGAGGGCTTTCTGGCCCACTTCTCACTATAGCTCATAAATCTCCAGACCCCATCCTGAGATATGTGTACTTACAGAGAAAGTGAAGAGAGGAAAGGAGGGAACAGAAAGGGGAGGTGGAAAGCAGCATGATGTCTTTCTGTGCTGAGCTTTATTTTTTGCTGAAGCATGGAATATTTTGGTATCTCTCTATCGCTGCAGTGTTTGCGCCGTCTTGTGTGTTTGTGTGGTGTGTATTTGTGTCCGAGTGGGAGTATATTTTTCTTTTAGTGAGTGTGCATGAATATATTTTATTCAATTTTAAACACCACTAAGCCTTAATAGAGCCATCAATCAAACAAAAGATCCTGTTAAAAGACATGCTTCCCTTACACATATAAAACCATATTATATTTGTAGTACTATCATGGTTTAATTGCAAATTAATAATGTATTGATATAAAAATTTTGACTGATATATGGTCGTTTTATTTTATGGCCAACCAAAATGATGGCTGATATTTTAAACAATAAAATAAACTTGAAAGTCTCTTGCTTATCAAGTCTGCATTTGTGATCAAAAATGCAGTAAAAACCATAATATTGTGAAATATTATTACAATTCAAAATAACGGTTTTCTATTTTAATATATTTTAAAATGTAATTTATTCCTGTGATTGCAAAGCTGAATTGTCAGCAGCCATTACTCCAGTATCACATGATCCTTTAGAAATCAGTCTAATCAAAATTTATTTGAGATAGAAATCTTTTGCAATATTATAAATGTCTTAACTGTCACTTCATCTATCATCTACTTTTCATCTATTTAATGTGTCCTTGCTGAATAAAAGTATTAAATTATTTTTTTAAATAATCTAACTGACCTCAAACTTTAAGTGTAATATAATATAATATAATATTGTAGAATATTACATGTTTTGAGTGAATGCAGGAATCAAAACTTCGCAGAAGGAAAGACAGTTAACTGCTCAGTACTTCTGAAACTTATCACAGAAAACAAGTACTAGTTAAATTGAGGGCAAAATAATCCTGATCTGCTTCTAATCAATACAATTTAAGACTCTTGCTGATAATTAACAAAATCTGCTAATATCGGCTGATGATCGCTGATGCGTTATTCATCCCTGGTTAATCTGTTACCAGTTCACTTACTGTGAAATCCTGTTGTTGTGTATTGTTGTATGAAGTTCTCTGAGTTTCTTGTTTGAGTTTCTTTGTTGTGTGTGTGAGTGCCTGATGCCTGGTGTAAAACCCTGTGACCCAAATGCCGTCCTCCCTCACACCTCGCATTCACACTTTCACACTCCATGGTTGCTGACATTTTACTGCGGCATGTACGATGTGATGGGCCGACCGAGTGTGAGGTGGATCTTGGGGGGTGTTAATGGAACAGCTCTCAATATCTCTGCTGTTTTGTTTTAATATTTAGCATTAGTTTTCCATGTTCTGTGCTTAATTTGTGTTGATATTAGCATTGATGTTTTTGTTTATGCCAAATATGCATATTTAACATGCAGTTTCATTGCCTACTTTACCTGCTCAATATCTGTTTGTATTTTCTCTAATATGGTAGCTGTGTCTAGTAAACTGTCTCTCTCACTCTCTCCTCGTCCCTCTTCCCTGGCCGTAGGGCTCCCTATTCACTAAGGTGCTGAATAATTAATGGAGGCAGGCTGGGTTGATTAAAACAACACATCAGTCTGACCTCATTTAGCGAAGGCATGACTCAATGACAGGAACCAGCAGTGTCCTCCTAATGACAGATTACTCCTGACTATGTGTGCCACTGTAAAGGGATTACAGTTTTACACACACACACACACACACACACACACACACACACACGTAATGAGCTACAAGGGACACTTATGGTGGTACCCATACTAAATATACCCATTAAACTGTCCACATGAAAGTATTTAACCCACTGGTATGTTTAGAAACACATTTATACATGTGCAAGCTAAAGCTAGCAAGCTAACTAGCCTCTAAGCTGTTTGTTGGCCAGCAGAGCTGGGTAGATTACTTACAAATTGTAATCCATTACTAATTCTAAATTACATGACAAAAGTTGTAGTTAGTAATGTAATCCATTAGATTACACAGTTCAGGTATTATAATCAGACTACTTTTAGATTACTTTTGACCCATCTTGTTTTTCACATTAAGTAGGATAATCTTGTATCATATTGATATAAAAATACAAAGAGTAAGAAATGATATTCCATTCATTGTAATTAACAACATAAAGTGCATTAAACATTATATTACGTCAAGGTTTCCCAAACTGGGTTTGTGAAGGAACTACAGGGGGTTTATGATTTTAATGAAAAGCTAATAATTAATTAAATCATAAAAATGTTAAATTAAAACAAATAATTTTAAAATGAATCAAAATAAAACATTTACTGAAAAAAATGAAATATTTTATTTGTTTACCTGCATGTCATGTGGCCATTAACCAACATCAGAGAAATGTAAACATGCAAATGCGATACTTAATTATTAAAATATTTATTTTAAAATCTCAGGGGTACTTAAAATAAAAATATATTATGTGAAAGAGGATCAGATGACAAAAAAGTTGGTGAATTTATGCATTTTAATGTGTTTGAACGACAAACGCCTTCCAAAGTAATAAATGGTAAAATAACCGACTGAGTGATAATCCAAATAAAAATTGGTGTTCATCAGTAGTTGATGCAATATTCAAACACTTCTTAAACATGAAATTATTTTTGTAAATCCCGTGATTTTGTGTGAATGTCCACAAAACTGGAAGACTTTCAGGAGAACTTATGCTGGCAAAAACATCTTGCGTTAACTTCCTGCATTTTGTGAATTTGCTTTTGGCAAGCTTATTTCTCTCTTGAATGTGTTACATAATGATTTGCTTTATAAATATTACTGACAGTTTTAAGCCAGGGGCGTCCTCGCATTTGTTTGTCAGTATTTTTAGTCTCTGTGGATATTGAGGAGTTAATGGTGACATTTCTGCGAGAGCAAATACAAATTGTGTCTCTGCGTGAACTGGAAGTCTTTGGCGCGACAGCAGATACAGATTTGTCAGCGGTTGACAGCAATAAACTGTGAATTCCTCAAACAGAAGATTGTCACATTAAATCCACTGCCGATTTCGGCTCATTTGTTATACGTTCAGAAAATGTCTATTTTGAATATGGAACGAATGCCTATTGCATATTTGTTTGGTAAAAAATGGAAATGTGATGCCTTGATTTAGAAACAATTTCATATAATAAACGGCTAGTAAACCTATTGCCAAACCTATTTGCCACCATGTCCGTATCAATCATGCCAGTCCAGCAGCTGACTGGAATGTACTGGAAAGAACCGATTGAGGAGGCTGGCAGGAAGGTGGGAGGAATAAGCCGCCTCTTTCGTCTACATCAAAAGGAAAAGTTCATTTGCTAATCATTCGTGGCACATGGAGCGAGTTCCTTTTCGCTAATTGTGTCCAAGAGTTGCTATTAGCATATCTGCTTTGATTTTGTGCTCTGCCCTGTGGCAGCTGACAACGGCTGTTCTTTTTTTTTTTTTTTTTTTTCAATGAAGACTGACAGTTAGAAACTGCTGAAATAAAATTGTACAAAATGACTAATTTACATGTACTTTGGGGCCAAATTCTGAGATTATATATTGTATGCTTGAATCTTGTGCGGATCTAGCTAATATTTCTTATGTCAGAACAACCAAACCTTACATTTCCCATTTTAGTAGTAGTTAATTGTTTGAGATTAGTAGTTTTTTTTTTTAAAGAAATTAATACTTTCATTCAGTAAGGACACATTACATTAATCAAAAGTCATTTCTGAAGGATCATGTTACAGTGAAGACTGGAGTAATGGCTGCTGAAAATTCAACTTTGCCATCACAGAATTTAAAATATATTAAAATAGAAAACAGTCATTTTAAATTGTAATAATATTTCACATACTGTATTTGTCATCAAATGAATGCAGCATTGGTGAGACTTATGCTTGCCAACTCAAAACATTTTAACAGTAGTCTGTATCTATAGATGGGTTCCCAGTAGAGACCTATAAATCTTTTGAGTTTTGCAAAGCACAAGCTAATATTCCTAAATCACAGAATGTACTGAAAACCTTGATTAAATCACATAATCACACAGGAACAATCACACTGATAAGTATGGATGGATGGCATGTTTTCAAGCACTTCTTTAGAAGTCTTGTATTACACTGTATCACATCAATCCCATTGTTGACAGCATACTGAATCATGGCCAACTGATTTTGTCATGACTGTGCCAGCTAATAGTTTTGACTTGTAATTTCATTATCAGGTTTCTCTGGGGAATTTATTTCCATTTCAAAAGCATCCCGATGTTTGGAGAAAACTTCCAGGTACTTTTTGTTTGCTGAGCAGATACCATAGTCTGAAGTGTTAAGTTTCCTTAAGTCTGAAGTGTTAAGTTTCCCTTGTTAAGTTTGAGGGGGGATCTGAGTGAATTTGCTGAGCTCAGTCCTTTTCAGTCTCAGTGTCCTGGCTTGAAGACAAAGTAAAAATGGTGTATTGACATTTACAGGAGTGTTTTTTTTTCTTCTGGCATGGAGGGTCTCAATGATCGGGAATGTTGTGGTTTTGTTTGTGTGCTTTCTTCCATTTATAATTAGTTGAGAATTCATTTGTGCAACGAGCAGAGACCATTTTTTCTGTGCTCTTATCACCATGCTAAATATTTCCTGGATTTTGAATGAATTTGATTAGGAAGTCTTGCACTCATTCACAGATCCTAAACAGTGATGCTATTGTACAACCATATTATCTTAAGAAGCTAAAATATGAACACAATTGACCTCTCTTCTTGCTGCTGATCTGTGTTCAGGAAGCTAATGTAGAGAACCAAACTGTTACTTGAACCCACATGAAACAGGGCAAAGTCTTAATCAGAAGAATGCTGTGGTGTTTCACTTTTTAGTTTTTATGGAACAGAAAAGGTGATGTTTTGAAGAATCCTGGCAACCTTTTTTCCATACAGTGAAAGTGAATAAAGACTGGGTCTGTCAAGATGACTCATAACAAAAAAGATTTATTGCCTTCCCCCCTTATACTGTATATAACTCTCAAATCAAATATGACACCTGTTGGTGCACTGTCATAGGTGTAATATCAGTGTCAACATGTGGTTACAATGCACATGACAAATAGTGCCAAAATGGTGTTGATGTGTCATTTGTAGTCCATTTCAGAGTCAGAACTTAAATTCAGACCTTAAAGTCAAGCTATTGCATGACTTCAGAAGACCTTGAATGTATATGAATGACTCATACGGACTACTTTTGTGATACTTTTATGGTGCTTTTTTTTGCCTTTTTGAGCTTGACAGACCCAGTTCCCATTCACTTTCAATATGTAGATTCTTACAAAAAAAAAAAAAAAAAAAAAAGTCCCGTTGTCCTCGTATGGTTTGTAATAACATGAGGGTCAGTAAATCATGACTGAATTAAACTGTGAACTGTTCCTTTAAGGTTTAAAACCTTTCCATTTTCCAACCTTGAATCTTTCTACCACATTTTCCATTGTTAGAACTATGTCATATGTTAATTTTGGATTAACAGACATTGACCGGTTTTGCACTCGTTTTGTTTCTCAAGGTGTCAGCACATATTCTTTAACCAGAGAAATCTTTCGTAGAAATGTATTGCATGTGTTTGCATTTGCTCGGGGATTAAAGGGCAAATCTATTTTATTGATCATGTCCTCTACTTTTTTAGCAGTATTAGAGACAGACTTCAGTTTAAAAGGCGCTGACAGTAAACCATAACTCTTGTTTAGATGCAGACTATCGAATCACATGCGATGTCAAAAATGAGCTGTAATTATACTGAAGAAATATCCTGTAGCTCAGTGCACATATGGTCCAGTCCAACTTCCGTCTCATCCAAAAGAAATCTGGTCTGCTGAAATATGTGGAAGGGCTTCTAAAGTGACAGCAAGCTTGTTTTCTTAGACTGGAGTTTGAAGACGGGAAGTGCAGTGGCTCTCGGAATGGGGACCAGAATGGCTGGCCAATTGGGCCGGGGGTCAGGGTGTTTGTTCCTGTTCATGTACCCCCCCACCTCCCTCCAACCCCCACACGGTTTTGCAGCTGCTCTGGAGAATTAGGGGGAATCCCAACCTAACTAATAGTATAAATTGCAGGCCTCACATTAAGGAAGAAGAAAGGGACTCAAAATAGATCATGTCCTGAAAGATTGTTTTAGAAATTTTTAGGAATGTGACATCTGCATAAAACATTTTCAAGTGCTTCAGATGGTTGACTTATTTAAGTGATCTGCAGTGTGTGTAATCATGTTAGAATTGTTTTGCATGAGGTCATGGGAGTTGAGTGTTGAACTTCTTTCAGAATCATGTAAAAACAGCATTATTAATTTGAAGGCAAATGTGAGTTACTCTTTCAGAGGAGGACCCAGATGTGAGAGCTGGACTGTTGATGAAGGGGGGTGGTTCCAGATGGTCCACCCGGGCCTGGTTAAATATTATCAGTGCACTGGCCTCCCCCACTGCCTCACTGAGCCTGTAATCCATCGTAACTACTCAGCCCTCTTTCATCTCCCTTCTCTTTTTCCCCCTTTGCATTTCCCTCAGAGGAGTGGATTATAGGAGGTGCTCATTCTGCATTCAAGAAGCATACTAGAAATGGATAGAGCGAGAGATCTCTTTATATCACACTGTCAGATACAGTGTGGACTGCATGTACTACAGATGTAGAAATACAATGAGATGTTCATAATATAGCTCCAATGCAGCATTTGACAAAATGAGAGACACATTATATGCTTTGACATCCCACTAATTTGATGATCGGCTTTATAATATAAAGATATATTCATGTAAGTTAATGTATTTTCTGCTGACCATTAGAGCACTGTTAGATGTAAATAATTGTGATTAATCTGACTTCCATGACTTCCAATCTTTAAAAAGCAGAATTAAACATAATTCTATCAAATTCTAACTTTTTAAAAATGTATCTATTATCATACCTTAATAGCACCCAATAGTAAAATAAATAAATATTTATGTATATGTTTTATTGGTATTCAAAAATAGTCCACATTTTATATACTATTTTTTCATGGACCGCCTTATTTATTGATTGATTGATTGATTCATTCATTTATTTATTGTTTTTTATTCATTTTACACATTTTACTAAATTTTTTCTGTTGTTTTCATTTTTAATATTTATTTTTAGAATATTTAATTAATTTATTAATTCATTTTTCATGATTTTTTCCTCCATTTTTTTTTCCCACGATCACCTAATATTTATTTATTTGTTTGTTTGTTTGTTTGTTTGCTTGAATTTTTATTACATTGTATACATTTGTACGAAACATGTGACTATTTTTCCTCTTGTTTTTTCCCCACAGACCACCTTCCTTGCAGTTTGAAAACATATGACCTAAAATATTTAGGCATTGTTTTAGCAAACTCTCATTCATTCTGCCTTCATTCTGGTATGTAACGCCCACTTTTCACAATCCAGAAATACTTCTGGATACTTCACATTACAGAATTAAAATGGGTTGCGGACAGGAATCCGCGCTGACTTTTTAGAGCGTGCATCATATCACTCTGTACGACATGAGTATTTGATATCCAAACAGCTCTATAACATTTCCGTCTTTAACAATTACTTCTCAAGGACTGAACCTATAATCTTTTCATGTTTGTTCTGAAGCACTCGGCTTCTCAGTGCTCCGTGAGTCCTGATCAACCCATCCCGTCCGTGGCCCCCATCTGCCCCTCTTCTCTGGCGCAAGTGCATGAGAGCGCTTGAGGAATGCTGTGCCTCTATTGTAATTGTATCACGGGGAGGGAAAAAGATGGGTTAATTACCCTCTCAAAGTGGCCAGTGCACTTGGAGAGGAGGGTCAAACAAGTCATAATGGCGCATTTGCCAGGCCATTGTGATGGTACTGTAGCAGAGCGACTAGCTCTTGTTCCCGCTTCAGACCGCTTTAGGGGGCTTTCACTGATTAAAGGGGGATTTGCGTCGACTGCTTTCATGGGTCCTTGGCCAGGAGAATCGATATGTCAATAGGCTCAGTATCTATATGCAAAGCAGGGGTTTGGCCAGCACATTCAGAGCTTTTTGATATGCATGGGGCTTAGGCTTAAGCCACTGGCAGTAAAGACTGAGCATTATCACAAAGGCTGCTTGATGTTCTTATGTGTGGTGATATGAGGTCCTCTGTGGGGAGTGGGTCTGCTTTGATAAGATAGAGAGCTGGTGGCCTGGAAGGCTGGTTGGCTCTGGTCTTCCGAGGTGCATTTGATGACTCAGAACTTCTTTAAACTGAGAAATCGGCGGCTTTTGTTTTGGCCGCCCGTCTGTGTAATGTACCAGATTCTTCCTGCCCCAGGCCCACCATCACAGCGCAGTCCCGTTGGGTCCTTTGTGTGTTTGTCTCCACGTGAAAGAGAACCGGAATGAGAAATCAAGAGCGAGAGTGTCGAGGGTGAGGGACTTTCCTCTAGGGGGTGTCAAGGTAATGGGCCTGTTTAGAGAGCAGCCCCTATCTGTCTCTCGTCCTCTCAATATCTCTCTGTCGTGCCAGGAGTAGAGATGATGGGGCTTCCTTTCATGCCGTTACCATCCGCAGAAGATGGAGTAGCGCGGGGACACCGGTCGGGGTCAGTGGACCTCCCCCACCCCGTACTCGGCTCCACCTTGCTATTAGGCTCTTTGAAATGGTGATGATGATGGGGTGACCCCCGCTGCCCCCCGATGCGACGCCCTCAATGAGGCTTGGGTTTGGTAGATCATTCCACTGCCCCCGCTTTTCCCTCCCTAGAGCTCCACAGCAACCGCTGCCCCGGTCCCGGCCGCATTTGTCATGTCCAGACTCCGCAAGCTGCACCTCTATGGGGCTTTTGTTCCCCAACCTGCTGGCTAAGCAGGGGATTTCAGATGGACCATTAACATTTGAACCAGCTCGGCACTTTTCCCTATTGCACCCGGGTCATTACTGGTGAAAAGAGCGAGAATTCATCATATAGCTCACTATACATGGCAAAAGACCAATGATAACATGTTAGGAACTGTTAATGGTGGGGTTGATAAGGTGACTGTATAGATGTGTTAGATTATAACAATACCGAAGTACAGGACTAAAAAAATGCATAAATACATTTCAGTGGACACAAACATCATATTCACACAAATCATACAAATATATGCCTTGAACATTCTTGGCTGATTTTATACAAACCGCCATATGTGTCATTGAGCTGTTCATCTATTGTTTGGGTCAGTAGAGGTCAGCAGGTCAATAGAGTGTTATGATGCATAGCCAGAGGGACAGGTGAAATAGACTTGACCACTCATGCCGCACCTTAATCTTAGCAGAAAATGTTCAAACTGCCCATCACCAGGCCATCAGAATAAGATGAGATCAAATTTGGTGACTATAACAAAATAGAGATGCATTAAAGGGATACTTTGCCCAAAAATGACAATTTAAATGGTTTTTGTCTATATAAATAAATTCAAAGCCAACGGGGCCCAAAACAATATTAGACTCCTTTGTATGGAAGCCTATATCTGCCACATAAGAAAAAAATGCATTAGTAAATCAAAATTATAAAATTATGAGATAAAACGTTATAATTATTATGCAAAAAGTCAGTTATAACATTAAAATCTTTGGCTTTTCATGTCATGATTGACTTTTTTTCTTATTTAAACTTTTTGTCATTGTTTTGATCTTTATCTCATAATTATGGCTTAGTGTCATTTGTTATAACTCATATCTTATACTTTTTTATCTGATAATTTCATGTCAATTTTACATCAATATTTTGACTTTATCTCATAAAAATATTCTGACTTTATGTATCTCATAATGCTAACCATCTTAGTATCTCAAATTTTTATGTCTTCAAATGATTTGGACGACTTATGTTACCAATATGAATTTTTGTCATAATTATGATTTACCAAGGCACGATTTGTTTCTTATGTGGCAGAAATTGGCCTCCATACCTGACTCTCATTGTATATATACTGAGACATTTTCCAAAATATCTTCTTTTGTGTTCTACTGAAGAAATAACGTCATAAAGTTGAAGTGACACAAGGATGAATAACTTATACATTCTGGGTGAACTAACTTTTTAAAGTCTTACCAAAAAAAAAAAAAGATGTTTAAATAATGGGAGTGCATTTGAAAATCTGTGATGACTGTATAACTATAAATCTATAATGACAATGTAAATCTTTCACATATTCACCCTCAAGTACACAAACCCACATACTAACAATCAAACAACTCACCATAAGGATGGTAAGAGGCTGAATCTATTCTCATCACTTAATCCTTGACCTTGAGCCAAGAGTAATGAGACGAGACTGCTCAAGCAATCAGGATCATCGGTGGCCCTGCGGACTAGTCAATAGCCTTCACCCGCTTACATTACACATCTGGCAGAGTGGTTCACGGTAGCTAATCTCCACCATATGTTTACCACAGCAGTAAGCATCAGCTGGCATATAGCAACAGCACAAACCTTTCAATGCATTTATATTGTACCATAATTTACAAAAGTCAATGACATTTGATTATTAATGACTATATAAGAAATAACCCTCTTTTTATGTCACTCGCTTTCAGGAAATTGCTTCAGTGAGGTTCACAGAAGAGTTAATAGCGTGCATGTCCGGAGATTGCGATCAAGGTTATGCCGCTCAGATTAAACATACTGCCTACGACATCGCATTTTATGGGAAAATGGTTCACTTTGTCATATGCATTTTTTTATATAGCTGGGGTTCAAAAGCTGTCACTGTTGAGAATGTCGAATGGTATCTTTCTCTTGACCTTTGTCGGTGTTAATAGCACGAGGCACATCCATACTGTGCTATTATATAATGAGTCCGCACAGGCGCTCATTGTAAAAGTATTGAATGATGGCCCCTCCCTATCAGACAGATTAAAGGCATTGTGAGTGAATGCAAACACCCATCTGTTCATCAGGGCCGGGCATTCTGGGACAAACTGGGTCATGTGATTGACAGAATAATGATAAGCATTTAAACCTGCATGCTATCTGTATGCTAACACCTCGTAAACCCAATCTAACAGCATTGACATTGCATAATATGTGCTCTCGAGAACGTGCATTTGCTCCTAACAACACATATTGCGCAGCATTGATAAGAAGTCGAGCTTAATAGAAAATAAAGAAGCTTTTTTATGCGTATTTAGAGGAAGTGAGGTGGGGGAGGTGGATTGAGGGTAATAAATAGCCTCACACTTTCAAGTTGCCAGCAGGTTTGCTCATGCATTTCCTCCTAAAGCCCCATAAAGTCTTTGAATTCCTAACAGCCGCCATACAACCCCCTCCTCCTCCGATACACTGCCCCTCTCGACTCCTGCAGTCTCAAGGTATTGAGAATCTCAGGTCATTTGCCTCCATCAATGACATATGTAGCTTATTATGCTAGTGTGCTGTTGTTGTTCTCTTCTAAAATCCCACACAATTGTGTTCACGTAATTAAATGTCATATATTGGTGTACTTAGATCATTTGTCAATGAAAAACAGCATGCTGTACAATCTTGATAATGGAATATTTAGCAAAATCACTAAAATTAGAGATTTTGAGTCAAATTTTATCTTATTTTGTGTGAAGGCATGGTCAAATTAGAGAAAAATGGTCGAATGTCAATAGTAAAGCAATGTGTGAAGCACAGATCACACAGAAAATTTGCATTACCAGTTGAACCCGATGTGAAATCTGCACGGAAAAGCTTTCAACTCAACCAAAATTCCATAATGCATAGATTCTTATTGAAATGACTTGATTTAGCCTGTGAAAAATTGCTGAAAAATGCTAAATGTGACTGCATCTCAACTGTGTTTACTGTTTATATAGTATTACAGTCGCTTGGCCTGTGTTATGTCTTCCGTGAAACATTTAAGCTGGCACAAATGTAAAGCAGTATTATTTAGAGCCAGCCATTTCCCTCCTCCCTGACCATTTCATAGCCAGATTTATATGGGTCTGGTTGGATTAAAAGGACTGTCCATTAATAAACGTGTATTTATTGAATGAGCGGCCTTTTGTGTGCAGGCTAATATTTTAGATGGTGAAAAATCAATACACTACCTCTTACATGTCAAGGACAAAAATGTGAGGGCTGAAGCCGGAAAATAAGGGGAGGCTAATACGTCGTTTCACTGATGGATGGAGCCATCAGCGGATGGCAGCAACCTTGGTGCGTTGAGCTGACGGATGCTGTAGGGCTGCAGACCGAGTGTTCATTGCCTTGTTATGAACACTACTCTCCAGACAGCGTCTATGGATTTTGTGGTGGGAAACTAGATAGTGTTGCAATGTGTTGTTTACCTCACTTTGTATTGATAAAGCAGTCTTGGGGTCAGTGAGTGTCTGCTCTTTACAGAGACAGCATGGTGGTTTACTGGAAGAGATGATCTGTGTGTTTATAGGCCTATTATTATTAAAGGGTTACTCCACTCCAAAATGAAAATTTTGTCATTAATCACTTACCCCCAAGTCGTTCCAAACCTGTAAAAGCTTTGTTCGTCCTCGGAACACAATTTAAGATATTTTGGATGAAAACCAGGAGGCTTGTGACTGTCCCATTGAACGTGGTTCCTTGTGGTGTGGCTGACACAGAACCGCGTACGCTATTTGCGTCCAGCTGATATTCTCCAAAATGGCGCTACGGTGATGCGGAGAGACACAGAGGAGACAAATTGTTGAATAAATGTCGTTATTTTTTATTTTCTTTGCATACGAAAAGTATTCTCGTCGCTTCATAAAATTCAGATTGAACCACCGATGACAGATGGACTATTTTGACGATGTCTTTCATACTTTTCTGAGCCTTGACAGTGATAATTGTTTGGCAGTCAATGGGACAGTCACAAGCCTCCCGGTTTTCATCCAAAATATCTTAAATTGTGTTCTGAAAGCGAACAAAAGCTTTTACGGCTTTGGAACGACATGGGGGTAAGTGATTAATGACAGAATTTTCATTTTGGGGTAGAGTAACCCTTTAAGTACAAGTTCTGGCATTTGTAATGCTACAATTTAAAAAAATAAAGTCATGTTTGATCAGATGCGTACTTCATGTAAAGATATAGAAAAATATAAGTATTAATAGAAACATTATGTGAAATAACGGATAGACAGACAGAAAGACAGATAGACAGATAGATAGATAGATAGATAGATAGATAGATAGATAGATAGATAGATAGATAGATAGATAGACAGCAAACTTTTCCTCACCTTTACATTCTCATCTCAGCTCTCTTTAAATGGCAAAATGTGTAATCATGAACATATTTACTAGTATCTATTAGCCTAATAAGATTAAGGGATACATAATATATAAATTCTTGTGAAGGTTATACACAAGTTTATATTAGATAATAACAAGTCCATAACAAGTTGAACATTTTGTCTCAATAGATAATACAGTAATTAAGCTTGAGCTAATTTTTAATGAAACAAAACATAAAAGTATGTTTCACTCGAAACGTCCTAATCCAACTGTACTAATGTCATGTTAACTTTTGTTCTGTTTCTTGCTTTTTACCATGGTTCTATTTTTGCTTTTTGTGAAGAAAACGGCAGTCAAATAAATGTAAACGTGTTTGCACAAACTTTATACTTCAGCTTGTTATGGCAACAGATCCTCGTTGATAGATGGCACATTGATAAGACTGAGATTAGGTTTATCAGCAGCCAATCAGAGCGCGGCACAGTCAGAGTGGGGGTTGTTGGGGGCGGGGTTTGCGCGCAGCTGCTGACACTCGTCAAGAATTGCGGTGTGGGATAGCCTGGAAAGTGCGTGAAGACCAGAGTTACGCTGTCGAAGAGGGCTTTTGTTTTTCAGGGAGAAATTTCCCACAAGTATGCGAGGGCTTCGTCACAAGACGCAAAAGGCATTACTTTGAGCTCGCGTCCTCGCAGGGTCTGGAAACACCGGAGCAAGTTCGTGCTGTGTCTGATCGGCAGCCCTCCAACGGGGTTACATTCACGAGCCCCCGCGCTCTCCCATCTCTGCGGACGACTGCGTGTTTACAGTAAATATGCGTCAAGACGTCGGTCTGTTAACGAATAGCATTTAAAAACGCTTCGTTTGGGGCAAGCAAGCGTTTGGGAGCTTTTCAAGACAATCGGCGCTAACAGTTTTCAGAGGTTTCCACGGACTGAGCGCGGGACTCTGCTGCTTATGTTACTCATGTAGCAGTTTCACATCGATCTCTGGGTCTCTCATAGAGCCACAGTTTCAGCAGCACGCTGTGCTGCAACAACTGGCGCAGGATTTTAAAATCAGAAGAATGTAGTTCACTCTCCGTGGACAGCGCGAGCTTCTGCTGAACTGACTCACATAAACACACCAAGATCATCGTCTCTCATCAAGTTCTTATGTGTGAAATCGCACTTTTTGCTCCCGTTTCATTGTTTTGATTAGTGTTTTTTTATTAATATTATTTTAACCTGCTGTTTTCCGGTTATATATAACATTTCGGGTCATTTTGCTGCGACAAGAGGAAGGGAGCATTTACTTTTGGGAGGATATTTGCTTTTATTTCACGATGTACGAGAGTGTGGACGTTGTTGGACTGACCCCTAGTCCGAACCCGTTTTTAAGCATGGATTACTACCACCAGAACCGCGGCTGTCTGATCCCGGAGAAAGGCCTCGTGTCGGGAGCGGCCCGGGGCTTCAGGACCCCGCACTGGAGCGGCTCCAATCACTGTAGGTGGCCTTTTGTTTTCTTTATCCTTAACACAGTCTCTGATCTAACATTATGAGGACAATTTGATTCTGAGTTCCTCCCCCGACTGCTGAGTTTTTTTGGGGGGGATGGGGTCACTGGGGCTCTTACAGGGGCCACTACACGTCAGCTGATGTTTTGTGGGTATTTTCCAGCATGTATACATGTAGGCTGTGTCTGGAGCCTAGTGAGCTGACTACCTAGACCACTGCTAATGCGCTGTAAATATATGTAGTGTATTTTAGTGCCTGTTGTTATAGAATCAGGCTCAATTTAAGCACTTATTTCCTGTCATTGTGATATGAATTTATTGATAATATAGGAGTACTGTATGTTTAGTGTGGCTTTGTCAAATAATACATTGACAGGTGAACATATTATCTAGTATCTCAGTCCAAACATTTAGTATATTAACCTTTTATAGGCACCAAATTTCCACCAGATTTCTATTGATGTTGTCATGAATGAGTAACAAACTAATCAAACTAAATGTATGTGGGTTCAAATTCTTTAGGCTTGGGGGTCAAAGGTCAATTTTGAGGCAGTTTCTCCCAGTGACCACTACACATTACATTGTCAGTTCATTCTTAGAAACCATTGACTTGTTTTAGTTTTGTTTTTAGTTTTTTGGTTTGACTGATTATGTGCATTTAGTGCAGTAGTGGTTGCATATCTTTTAACTTCAGTAGTAGAAAGCTTTTTGTGTCATGTAGATCAGATTGGTTTGAAATTCCATATTCAGCTAATATGAGAATCAGGTATACATTTACATGTTTATTAATCAGTGCTCCCTGTCTCTGTACCTTGTGAAACCTACAATATTTTGCACCATTTTCTCCGTGTGATTTGGTGTTACTCCCATGTGCATTGTGGTTCCTGCGTGTTACCACCTCATTTTACGCATAATCTTAGTGGTTGCCGTAGATAAACTTTTTACATTATAAATTTTATAGTTGCATCATTCATTTTACAAACTCTCATTCTGTAACCTTCTACCTTAAAATGTAGAGTAGTGTGAAAAACTGAGGGGAATATGTGTGAAAATCAACCCAATTTAGCTGGTGAGCAAGATCTGAGAAGTTCCGTCAGCAGCTGTGTGCAGCCAGCTTTGAAAAGAAGCTATGTTAATACCACCAGTTCCTGTGTGCTAATTTTACTACTGTTTTAAAAGAACGTTTGACATGTTCTTAAAATGGAAAATTATTTCTATTTGCAAAATAAAAGGTTTGAGAAGATAAGATGCTTTTTCTCAGTAGCAATTGTGTCTGAAAATGTTAAGGTTGTGTCTGATTCTGTTTAACTGCTTTACTTCATATGTTAGTTCTTACCAAGCATGATACTTGTAAATGAAACTGATTTGAGTATTTTAAGTATCAAGTATTATTGAATATTAGCAATTCTAAACAATACGTATTAAATCTCTAGAGCGTAACAGAAAATATTTTTCAGAAGAAATAGGGACTGCTTGCAATACCACATCTTGTACAAGGCCACTAGACAACGACGATGTCTTCTCACAGCGTATGGTGTGTGTTTGCAACACAAGCGTGACATTTCAGGGGCACAGAGTCTGTCTGGAAACATGGTCTCCAGTGATTGTTGGGGCATGTCAACATTGCTAATCTTGTGTAAGCCTGTTTGAGGGATGATTTGTTCTGCAGCTCAGCATCCTTTTCTTATGGAGAACAGTCCTAGCAGCCAAAGTATTTATGGTTCTTGAAAAGGGCACGTAGAGCAAGGAGACTCGGTGGTGCGTCCATGTGCGCCTCGACCTCAGAGCTTTGAAGAATCGAGATCTAAATGAAGTCATGTAGAAATAAGTGACGGTCCTAAAGTTGTTTGTATTGTATAAGTGGCAGGTTAGAATGGAATATATTGTCTCCTTTTCTCCCTGTATGTGAGTTGTGCTTTTAATCCAAGAAAATATTTTGTATTTCTCCATATTTCTGCAAGAGTGACTTTCAGAGACAGCATATATGGGTCAGGAGTAACCATGTGCTTGCTTTTTGTTTTTTGTTTTTTTACCCATCCTAGTTTCCACTTTGCAGAGTAAATCACAAAGAGCTCGAAAGACCCTTGAGGGCCATTGACTGAAGTGCAATGAATTGCTTAGCTCTTTCAGATAATCCTCAAAATAATTAAAGCCAGACAGCAGCTTTTAATGACCACATTCTGAGTCTTGCATAAGATCATGAGACTTTGAATAATGGATGTTTTCAGAGTGTGTTCCTTTAAGTGACACTAAAAGTGAAGTGCGCTGTAGTGTTGCGTTTTTCTGCTACTTCTGTCGGTGTATTATCTTGCGTTTTTCTGAAGCGTGCCATGCGATTGGTTCTTTGTGGCCTTCAAACATGAGCACCTTCACGCCCATCAGGAGCGGATTAGGCCCTCCTCCTCCCTGACCTCCAAGCCCAGCTACCTTGGCGCAGTGAGAGGCTCTGGTGCTACGTGTCTCAGGGAAGCATCCATCACGGTGTGTTTGAAAAGCTCTCCATCATTCTGAAGGCTGCCTGGGACCCAGCAGAATGAAAGCAGGCGGTCGGATCTCTCTGCTGATCCTCCCCCACTAAAAGACTGTTAACTTTCTATTCACAAGCCTCCTCGTGACATTTCAGTGTAGCTCTTTTGTTTTAACGGAGAGCTTGATCTCTTGTGAGCATGCATTGTTGAAGAGCATACTTAGATTGTGCATCTCGTTGCTGTATCATCATAGTTATGTTTAGTTTTATTTATAGCATCACAGTATCAATATTTCTATCCAAGTTGTGAATTTGGCTTAAATTAAAATTCTAAATATTGCAAAAATGGTTCATAAAAAGCTAATAAAGCAGCATTTCCATCCCACACACTTCTAAGAAACTTGATGCAAAACAGAAATGGAAGTTGTAGCCACTGGGCAAACCAGAGAGGCTCTTTAAAAGTAATAAGTTTACAAAATACTCTAGCAGTTGATGAGAAATGCCTTATGTCAGGGATTGGCACAGTATCATAGAGTTTTGAGATGTAGTGGTAAATATTTTTGGCTCTGGCAATTCAAAACAACCAGAGCAGGTTTGGTTTTCTTCTCTGCATGAAGTCATGTGACTCTGATCTCCTGAAGGTCAAAGGACTTTGAGGGACATCTATACAATTTATCCACCTCAAGCAGTCATATGCCGCATCTTTAAATGCACATTTTGGAAATGTTATCAACATGTAACTTATCTTTGTGTCCATCCAGCATTTATTTATTTTATTTATTTATTTATTTATTTTTTTTTGCGTTCAGGGTGCATGGTATATTGGAACCATGATATAATTCAGTTAGCTATATATTGGTATCAGTTGACATTGTATATTCTGGAAGCACAACCTTTGCCATCATCTATTGCTAATATAATGCTTTTGTTTCTTATTGCAGACAGAATAATATAGAATCAATATCAGGCATAACACGAAAAAAATTGACTTGTTGTTGCATTCCTAATTTGCATAAAATGGCAATGAAGATCAAGCCAGTGAAGCATCTATGGTGTTTTATCGATGGCTTGATGAGCCTCGCATGGAGCTGCAGCGTGAAAGCCCTAACTAAGGAAACGCATGTGGCGTTTTATTGTTTCCCATGAACAGTGCCGTGCCGGTGGGAGCAATAGCCCGGCCCGGTTGCAGCTGGGAGGGGATGGAAAGTGGAGGGAAAAAGGGATTCCTATAGAATAAGGGCAGAATTAGTAGAATTTGAGAAGGAAAGAATAACTGCTCTGGTCCGTTGGTTAACTGAGACTTACTAAGGACCGGGGTTTGCCTGAACTCCAGACAGCGTGGCAGGTCTGCTGCTGAACACAGAACGGGAGAGCTGCTAGTTTGCATTTTGCCAGCGGCTCTTGTTGGCAAGAGCGGCGCTTGTGTTGCTGTGGTTTTGGCTGGCTGACCGAGTGTTTATTTCTTTTAGCCTTAAATACAGAGCAGGACTTGCAATAGATACTGGGCCTGCTGGCACTCTGGCAGCACACATCCAAGCAGATCAACAGACACACACACACACACACACACACACACACACACACACACACACACCCCACATCTGTGCCATGTGGACTGGGGGAGGCTGAGGCATACACAAATGTAACCAGCTGGTGGTAGGGATGTAACGGTATGAAAATTTCTTATCACGATTATAGTGACCAAAATGATCACGGTTATCAGTATTATCACGGTATTATTAAAATGTGCTAGAGATGTTAAAAAAATACAGACACATAAATCACTTCAAGTTTTATATTTAAAAATCAATAAACAAATAATAAAATAACTTTTTGTTTGCATAATCACTAAAACAATAACATTACCAATGATTTCGGATTTTAAATGACAACTTGACTGAAAACAGTTAAATAGCATGTTCAAATATCTAATGTAAATGTTCAAATAAAGCTTTGAAAAGTTTCATATAAAGGTAAATCTCACATTTCAGCCTTTAAATAAAGAAAAGGGTTAAGTCAAAATGATAATTGATTAATAAATAGTTAAAAAATATGTATTTTATCTGCTCCATAAATAATTCTACATAACTTATCTGAATTGATTAAATGTGTAGAATCCACATAAGCTTGTTTTTCCTTCAACCGGTCAAAATTTACAGCAGGGCATGCAAATCCGCTCCATTTTTTGGCCAGACAGAAACTGCACACAGGCTGAATGTAAATATAAGTCTCTGTAAATCCACTCTAAGAAGGCAGGTGGCGCTTTATATGGAAAAGCTGAATACAGCTGTTTCCCGTAAACTCCGTGTACAAAGCAGTATTGCGATTAAAAACACTTCCTTTAGGTATTACATGGAGCGAAGATGAAAACAAAATGCCATCGAATCGTTTCTGAAGACAGTAAGAACCTTCAGAGGTACATTCATATAATTAATTCATTCATATATTCATTAGTAATAATTCCCTCAGCACTCTTTTAAAACCTCCCAGCTTTTCCGCCGTGTTTTCACTCAAAACGAAACTAAGTTTATATATATATATATATATATATATATATATATATATATATATATATATATTAGGGCTGTCAATCGGTTAAAATATTTAATCGCGATTAATCATATGATTGTCATGAGTTAACTCGTGATTAATCACAATTTAATCACACATTTTTATCTGTTCTAAATGTACCTTAAATTAATACTTTTCATGTTTTAAATACTCTAATCAACATGGGCAATGACAAATACGGATGCTTTATGCAATATGTTTATTATTAGTGAAACCATAGTTAACAGAGCCTGAAGACTAGACATGTTTCAAAGATCATAGATGTGTTTCAAAGAACTTGCTTATGTCTATTAAACACATGAAAAAAGAAATGCCAGGTTCCCATTACTTCTCTTTCTTTGCACTGAGCAATTTACTTACACAAACCTGTTTACATTTCCGCATGACAGAGCATCTCACTTCTTCTGAACATGCAAAATGTACATTTATTATTTATTACATTTGTTTGCCTCTCTGTGCCCACATACTGTATTTTGATGCAGCTAAATTCTCAATAAAACCGTTTTCATTGATATATTTTACTGTTTCTGTTGTCAGACAATGTAATGAATATGAAATAGTGACTGAAACGCGACCCATAGGACTAAATAACCAGCTCTCCCTTCCAAGATGTTAATCTGCACAAAAATCCTAATTTATAATCCAGCCATCGTCTGATCAAATCAAATAGGCTATACATAAGATAAAGACAATAGCTGTGCTGTGATTTCAGCTATACTTGCATGTTAAATTAGAGAAGCAACATAATATCTGTTTTAACTGAAAACGCTGTTCCTCTCATCCGCGCAACGAACAGAGCAGATGCGGAGGGAGAGAGAAAGAGTTGTGCGCAGCGGGAAAGAGAGACCTTGTGCTCGCGCGGCAGTACCGGCGAGTCTCAGAAACTAAATAAGGTTTGGGCAAACCCTATAAAGATTGGTCACTAGGTGCTTTTTGATTTAAAAAAATATATATAAAAAAAAATTTGCTAAAGTGGTCTGAAAAGTCGCTAAGTTGGCAACACTGTTAGCATCTCCATCCATTTCAATTTCTCCAACTATAGTAGTACTGGCTAGGCCACGGGTCAAACAGAAAATGTGCACTGCGTTAATCACGCGTTAATAAAATTAGTGCCGTTAAAATGAATTTGCATTAACTTTGACAGCACTAATATATATATATATATATATATATAATATATATATATATAATATATATATATCGTGCTGCAATATATCGTGCAGCCCTAATGCATTGTTTTCATGTGCTTGTTTAGTGCCTAAAACAATAATTGGAAAAGAACCTGAATGAAAGCATAGTGCTTCGAAGTCCAGTAGTCATGTAACATGGGTTTCTTCTTGTTTTAGTTATGGATGGAATGTTTTAATATTTCTAAACTATATATTTATTTATTATTTTTATTTATTTGTGGTTAATTTAAAAATTTAGCATTTATTAGTCCAGATTGGATACATATCGGTCTGTATTTGACATTTAATTTTCTGTTTTTACATTTTAGATTACCTTTCTAAAACATTCACATTAAGCTAATCTTAAACACTTATAACACTGTTAAATGCAATCCTTTGCAAATCTCTAAATGTCAGTTTTCCTCTAAATATCAATTTTTCATCATGTACATGCTTACATTTTTAGTGTTTTATTTTTATTTTGACAAAATAATATTAGGACTTGGAAAACTGGGCCATACTGTCTTAGATTCACTCCAGAATGTCAAGTTTTCATCTCTGTGAAGTGGTAAATGTATCATGAATGGCAGAGGGGATCTGTATTAGTTTAGTGCCAAAGAATGACCCTTGACGGGTTAATAATCAGATGTGCATGTTTAGTATACGACACTCTAAACATCACTCGTCTGGTGTCTTGAAGTTTCAGATCCGAGATATGACTTTTACCCGAAGGCTGAACATTAGCCGAGCTGCTCTGTAATCATGGCAGGGGAGAACAGTGAGGTTTGTACCTGCACAGGGCCACAGGGCAGGATTTTGTAACACAAGGCACCCTTCCAAATCAGATGTGCAACCCTCCAGCTGTAATGGTTGTTGCTTGCTTTAAAGTGCCGCCATGTGCTGTAGACCGCATGTGCATTTCATACATTAGATCTCCTCTTAGTCATGTGCTATCAGGTTATGCTGCATTTCTTTATGGCGGCAGAATCTGTGAACAAACCTGTGCATGAGAATGATTGTGAGGACAAGGTTAACGAGTTCTCTGATGCCAGTGTTTCTGCTTTAATTCAGTATTCTGAATGTTTGGTAGTCTAACAGCAACTTTTTTTGGTTTCTCTAGAGCTGGGAGATATGGCCAAAAAAAAATCTTAAGAAGTTAAATTCACTAAACTAAAAGTGAAAAAAAAAAAAATTAAAACAAAAGCACAGACTAATTGTATTAGGCTATTTTGATGACCCCATAACAATAGTCAGTTTACAGTTACTGCTATCATAAAAATACACTTACTTGTAGGTTTAAAATTTTGCATATGGCGCATTTATTGTCCAACTACAAATATTTTAGCAAAATGTATATTTTAGTCAGTTATTGCGCTCCTATTTTATTGCGCTCCCCCTGTTTGGCGGCGGCATTCATTTGCTGAAGTCTGTAAAGTTTAACGGAGAATCGCGTACAGAAGGCTCATGCTCTCTTGACAGCAAAATGAAAATATTTCCATGATTTTCTAACATTTACAGAAGGAGAATATACCTGTGAAGTATAAGTTATGCATTGAGGAAAACACCACATTTCAAATGCATTAAACAGCCTATCTGTTAGCAGCACATGTATCTGTCAGAACATCTGATGGGGCGAGTCGCTTTAAACTATACGTGTGAACCGTATCTTACGAGTGATTTTAAAGCCCTTAATATAAAGCATGTCTCATGTTTAGGACAAGTTGGATTATGGACTTGACCCACAGGAACACACTCTGCGGCTTCCGCTATTTTTCAGATGTGCTCGTATCAAACTATTGTATATCAGTATAAACGGTATTGTGTCATAGCATATCGCTTATAAAAATATATCAATTATAGTGTATAAACTTGATATATATCTTATTTTTTGTCTTACTGTGGACTCGATGTAGTTTAAGGAAGCAGGGCTGGAGTGGACAGCTCTATTTGTGTAGCGCTAAGGCAGATTTGGAGGGCGCCATGCCCAAACACGTTGACAGATTTTGGGCCGAGGCTAAAGCTGCCTAAGCCATGCTGCACGTGCTTCATATGGTCTTCGACTCGAGCGATTAACTTGATTACAGATGGATGACCGTACATCTGTTTCATTTCCAAATGCACCATCAACAGTCCAAAAAGAGTATCGGAACTCGATTTGAGCGCTATTGCGGCATCGCAACTGCAGCAGTTGATAATCTGCATGGAAACAAGAGTGATAAGCACCAAAGTTAAGTCGTAGGAGATGAATGTCGTCCAGCTGTGCGCAGTCCATTTCAAAAGACTGAGCTTGACCCATTGAGGTGTTTCCTGATGGCCAGTGACATCAAGTGAATTCCTGAGGGCTGGATTTCGGCGCAGAAAAAAGAACTTGTGGACGAGGTACTTAAAAACTCAGACAGAGGGGGGTGGAGGGCGTCTCTTATATTGCACACCGTAAAATGTCAAGCAAAAGAGGGCAGAAAGAGAAACCAAGACCAGCTATAAACACAGGCAATAAAAATAAGGGAGGCCTGGGGGCTGAAACCTGCTCTGGCGAGGGGCCCATTGGGAAGGGGTTGGACAGCGCCTCACAGGGACCATTGGGCTGGGGAAGGTTAAAAGGAACGAAATCAGCATGTCTATAATGTCCAGCAGATTTTTTTTGTCTAGTCCTGAACGTGCCAGATGGCCTTTCACTTTTTGCTTAGTTTCCCATAACAGCGTGATTCATGCCTTGGAATTTTGTTTTATGGATCACGTCTTGACTTCCCTAACGTGACGGCGAGATGAAATAATGGTTTTGTGTGTGCAGCTCCGTTCTGTCATTTTGGTTTTTTTCCCCCTAGTGAGATCTCAAGAGCCAAAAGTGTATTAAACACCGTCGTGGCTGAAATATTTCTCCGGTGAGGGTGCGAAATGGACCGCTTTGTCCTGCGGAGCTTGCGTTTTCCTCACTCGCTAGATTGTTAATTATCAGAATGAATTCTGTAGGGTGCCGCAAATGAATATAGTGGCTTAATGAGGCACGTACAGTTAATAGAGTTGTGGGAACGACTACTCTACTCGTCCCGTGATTATCTACATCTTACTGATGGGAGAAATAACTCCTGGTGTCTGATGGCCTTTGCCTTGTAGCTTTAAAAAAGACAAAACGTCAAGAAGTGATTAAGCCGCCTCTTAGTGTTCATTCTTTAACACTAATTAAAACAGCCGTCACAGGAAAAAGACCAGAGAGACGGGTACGGTATGTAGAGATGCACATCAAGCATTTTATACGCCTCTGCGAGATGTTTTTGACGAGATGAAGGGCCATTTATAGGGTCGAACAGGAATAAAGACGCTGTAAACAGATCCTTGACAACCAGTCAAACTAAACAACTGTCTAATCCCACTTCCACAGCGTCTGACATTTGACCTAGTTTGATTTCCTTAACCTGCTGCTTTGCTTCCCTGCCCTCTCAGCTCTCTCTCTCTCTGTCATTATCTCTAGATACAAGAGCATTCGTTCGCATCATTGTGGCAGACTGTAGATCTTCTTCTTGAACAAAGCAGCTAGGGCTGTACAGTTATTCGGAATAAAAGTGAAATTAGTGTGATTTAACAAATCGCAAAGACTGATTTAATTACAGATGTGTTGCGTCTTTCAGAGTGAAGCGCAGTACTGTATTCTTTTACATGCAAGCTGCTCATGATCAAGTTTAAGGGCTCCCTGTGGTTTTCCTCCAAAAAGGTTGGTTTAACTTTTGAAAATAAAGAAATGAAGACAGCCGTAAATGTATTAATTTTACAGTTCTGCTGTGAATTAATTTTAAATACTTGTTTATTTTACAGTGAAATATTACAATTATACAATTGTTATTTTGGTTATCTTGATCATTTTTGCCCAACTGTGCAGTAGGGCTGCAACAAACAATTATTTTGATAATCGATCAATCTAATGATTATTAGAACGATTAATCGACTAATCATCTATTATTTCACTGATTAATCAATATACTTTGATTATTCAGCTTTTGCAATTAGTTAAAATATTGAGTTATACATATTCTAACAAATAAATAAAGGTAATCACTTCAGCTTTTGAAAATCATATGTGACCTTGGACCACAGAACCAGTCAAAAGGGTACATTTTTTTGAAATTGAGATTTATACATCACCTGAAAGCTGAATAAATAAGCTTTTCATTGATGTATGGTTTGTCAGGACAATATTTGGCCAAGATACAACTATTTGAAAATCTGGAATCTGAGGTTGCAAAAAAAATCTAAGTATTGAGAAAATCGCCTTTAAAGTTGTCCAAATGAAGTTCTTAGCGATGCATATTACTAATCAAAAATTAAGCTTCAATGGAACATGATATTTACTTAATATCCTAATGATTTTTGGCATAAAAGAAATATTGATCATTTTGACCCATACAATGTATTGTTGGCTATTGCAACAAATATACCTGTGCTACTTATGACTGGTTTTGTGCTCCAGGGTCACATATGTAATTAATTGAAATTATTACACAATAAATTGCTAACACTTTAAAATAACGTTTCAATAGTTAACATTAGTTGACTTCATTAGTTAACATGATCTAATAATGAACAATACTTCTACAGCATTTATTAATCTTAGTTGATGTTAATTTCAGCATTAAAATCACAAGTTGTTTGTTTACATTAGTTAATGCATTGTGAATTAATATGAACTAACAATGAACGATTGTATTTATTGAATAACATTAACAAAGATTAATAGTGTAATAAATGTATTGTTCATTCATGTTAGGTAATACATTATAACACCTTACTGTAAATGCGTTATCAATTAATTTATATAAATAGATATATTTGGTACACAAAATGAGATGACAGACAGAGAAACTCTCTTAATCACCATTTAATTAGCTATATGAAAAAATAACTGAATGACACATTCTGCCTAACATCTCATTTTGTAAGTCATATGGATAAGAAACAAAATAAAGGTAAGCGATAAGATGCTTTATTTTTTTGATAAACTATTTTATTCACAACATATATCTCTCTTAAAATACTTTACAGGGTTATGATAATCAAAACAGTCCTGAGCTAGATCAAGTTTTGATCTCTGCAAACCAAACTATCACTTTAATTAATTTACTTCCCGAACTAATAAAAAGATTTTATCATTAGCTAGCTCCACACTGGAGAGCTGCTTTATAACAGAAAATCAAGTTGTAATTCTAACTGAAAGCGACACTAACTAAACTGCTTGATTTAAGGCTATCTCTTGCATAAAGTACTATATAAATAAACGTGATGTGACTGCTTTACTGAAGTACCGAACTGAAGAGCTCATGCAAACATCACTTTCTCAGCGCTGTCAGTTTTTGTTGTTTAAACTGTTTTGTTTGTTGTTTATTGCGTTATTGAGAAGAAAACGCTGTGCTCTAAAGCGCTGTCTCTTCTCTTGAACTGCATCAGAATTACAGTCTTGCGCTACAGCACCACACTGGTCCAACCGCATTATTGCAGGCTCTTATATTAGGTCATATGGGATCAAACGACTACTCGACAAATGTCGACTAATCGTTTCAGCCCTACTGTGCAGACCTACGATAGTAATTTCCTTGTTAAAAAAAAAAAGTTATCAAAATAAAAAAAGTCTTTTTATTTTAAATCAGAATTGAAATTAAATAAAACGCAATTACGTTTTTTGCAATTAGATTTTTTTTTCCCAAAAAAAATTGTGCATCCTTTAAAGCAGCAAACTGCCAAGTTAGCTTTCTTGTGGTTGCTGGAGATTTACCAACTTTCAATAAAATTATTATCCCCTCTCTATGCATTTTCTATGCAACAGATAATTTATAGTAGGGCTGGGTGATAAAACGTTAACGATAATTATCACCATATAATTTTCCTCGATAAAATAAGAGTTCAATAAATCTTCGATATCATATTTATGCGGAACAAAAGAGCACTACTCAGTTGAACCGTGCCACACACTGACCATTTATCCATTTATTGACCATTTATTGTTGAGAGATTTATTTTAAGGAAAAATGACTGGAAAAGTGTAAAGAATTTTAAAAATTCTTGTTCTGACCATAAAGAGTAATTTAAAACCACAATTAATGGCCTGATTTCTACAACTTTCACTTGGGAGCAAAAATCTGCCTTTAAACTTGAAAGAAAAAAAGATTTGAAATTTATTGTGAAAATTATAAATATCAACTGATATGAACAATTTTATCGTAATAATTCTTTTGGCCATATCGCCTAGACATAATTTATAGGTTTCTATAATAGTTTTTTTTAGCTTATACAGCTGTAATGATATTATAGCTACAGTCATAAAACTGGTTGCCTTATCCATCCTTCTGTTTTTGTCTGTCCATATTTTGCTCTTTTTCTCTCTGACGTAGATCAGGCTTTGCAGAGGTTCAAAAGGCTATTGGCTTTTATAGGCTGTGTAAGGAAAGCACTTAACTAGTGCTAACAGTCTCACAGCCCCTCTTTTATTTGGAGTCCCTCTCTACGCATTCACTGAGGCATGGGCTGTTGCGGATGAATGTAGGTCAGCGGCTATTAGTGGCAGATCAGGGGTTCCCTCAGCTATGACTGAGCCGGCCCCCTTCGCTAGGCCCTTTTGTGAGTCCACAATATGCTAAGCATGCCTGTCATGGTATAAACCATTCTACGGGTGTAGGGCTCGCGTGACAGGCCAGTTGAGATGCGCAGGGTGCGGTGGGACAACGGTATCTAGAGGGCCAACTCTAAGCGAGCTATTTAGAGGCAAAGCGTAAGCCTTTAAGATTCTGATTGCTGTACAGTTTTGAAGAGGGATCCCGCACGTAACTCCGCCCACGAAGATTTTAACGAAAAGCTAATCTCATTACTGGCCTTTATCTAGTTAAATCCTAGGGCTAAAGTCTGTCTACACTGGACGCGACAAAGCCACCGTTAAAAATAATTTGAACTTTGTGTCAGCACGTCATAAATAAAACAAGGCATCAGTTTACTGTCGGGGATTTGTCATGCCGCACCGCATCCAGTGTAGACAGCATCACTGATTATGATTGTGTTCTAATGTATTTTGTCGCGCAGCGCCTCTCGTGTCCGGAGTAGACACGGTGTAAAGGAAATGCCATGTATGGTGTTTGAGGTAATTTGTGAATTAACAGTCTAAATAAAACAATTTACAGCTAAATGTTATATGCTATAAATACCGAATTCTATTGCAACTGTTACTATTATTGCACATGCATTCAAAACTTTGTGTTTCATGCTTGTTATAGAGTGTGTGACATCACACGCATTACCGCCAGTGGCAATGAACCACCGCGGTGACAGTGGACCACCGCGGTGATGCGGTTGTCATGGAGACCGTCACAGCCCTATTAAATCCCTTCCCTCTTTGCCTGTATTTGTGTTTTATTTGCCTGGTTTAGGAAGAAGGCAGTCCCGCGTCTTGAGATGCAGCTGTAATAAGGCTCTTTGGGAAATGCTAATTTTGTCTCCACGTGCTGCACCACACTTATTTGTTTGCTTTCAGGACTTTCCTTTTCCCTCTGCTGTCCAAGGAACCCATAAAAATGTGGCTTAATTGGAAAATTGCTACCTCTTGGTTTTGACCACAAAGAGCCCTGGCAAGCGCTCGCGCTTCACCCTGCTGAGTTCAGCTGCCGTGATGAAAGGGCACTGCTTCTCTGTGCTGTTACGCACCACCGTGGGCTCGCTAGCAGCGCTGGACCTCAAATCAGCCGTTCGGCCTGGTATTTATACGTGCAGGACTGAGGCTGTCACTGATTATGTGTTACATCAGTGCTGTCAAAATGAATGATTATACGGGGCAACGGCTGTTAAACTCCTCTCTTTTGTCAAATCTAACTTACGGGACATGCAATTTGTGTATGTTACTTTTAGGCATTTATGTTGAGGTCACTGTTTTGGAAATAAATACAAATCCAGGGCACAGTAGTAATGTTTTTATTTGTTTGTTTTTTTGGCCCAGTTGGGATAGTAGTACAGATTTGTATTTGCACTGCCAATGGCCCTACCACAAAAGATACATGATATTTTTAGAAACATGTTTTTTGTGTTAGTATGCTTTTTCTAAGCAACAAATAATTTATGGGTTTCCATAATATATTTGATTTTTTTTTTTAGCTTATACAGCTGCAGTGATATTGTAGCTACAGTAATGACAGCTATAAATATATAAACATGCTTTAATTATATTGTAAAGACAGTGTTCATAGAAAATCAAAGTTTGCGAGACCTATAAAGACACATGAATATGGTCAGGGAAAGCAAGATGTCGTGATGCATTTGAGACCAAACAGGGCAAGTGACAGTTCGGTCAACTTGTCGAGCTATGAAATTCTTTGACATGGCATATTTCAAATCAAAGTCAAATGATAAGTAGCAAGTCATTGTAAACTGCTCACGTCCTGCCTATTATTGTCCAGTCCACTTTTTTTTTTTGTCAGTCCAAACGTGAAGCACCATAAATGATAGTTCCTCACTGCACACGTATGGTCTTGTGATCTTTATGCATCACACATCTGGTACTGCAGATGTGTTTGAAGTACCTGTGATTAATTGAATTAGAAATGAACAATAGATGCAGTGCCGCCTCACCATACAAATCAGTCCATTCACCAGCTGACTGAACGCCACACAAAGAGTGTGTGTTTGAGTTGATTGAAGTTTGAATTGCTCTCGGAGCGGTCTGCAAGCTCCATAAAAGCCATTTTATACAGTAAAGATTACAGAGGACTTTATTACTCGAACAACAGTACTGGTTTGTGGGCAAATGCTGTTCTCATGACCTATTGTGTGCTGTGTAAACAATGACTCATGAATCAGAGCATGAGATCTTTGCTTATAGTCTAGCATCTGGGAGCTGCTTAGTAGCTTGCTTAAAAGAGCGATCCTGTTTGGAAGAGTGAGGTGGATATCTGCGTTTCCCTTAAGACATTTGCAGCTGAAGTTATTACGGTGTTGCAAGATGGAATTTGACCTGCCGGGAGTGTCAGCGTTTGTGCTGTGCTAGACACTTTTCTGAATCACTCAGACCTTAAGTGAAGCTCCTCTGAATCAAGTTCTTGAGACAACTGAGCTCTTTGTGGATAAACATTGTTGTAAATTCATCTCTTTGTCTTGATGTGTACTTGAAGTGGATTATTTCAAATATACATAAAACACATTTCTATCTTCTGTTAAGTGTATAAAGGCCTAAATACCAGCACAAGGGGTATGAGTAAACAATTTCACCACTTCCCTAACTAAAAAAAGGTGACTATTGGGGGGGAAAGCACTCTTTCATGTCTTCATTGACCAATAGGAGAGAAGAGGCAGGGCTTAAAGAGATGAGTCACCAGACTGAGCTACTGATCCAGGCCTGTGACTCACCGGCACTCTGGTGCAAAGTGACCTACATCATAGTCTCACACGAGTGCGTGCTTTTCATCCTGCACGCTCCCTCGTTTTTCTCCTGCGTCTCAGTCTCTCTGTGCCCAACAGCACTGGCCCATTACCATAATGGTGTTGGTAATGATGAGGCCTTGATTCCATTTGTATCCGTCTCCCGCTCCCCCTCTCACTGGGTTAACTTTGAATAACACAAAGAAACGGGACTCATTTTTTATTGAGTGTGCGTCGGGTAAGTATAGGGAGGCTTGATAGTTGTACCAGGATCCACTTTCCCCCAGAGAGCTACCGCCAACGCTGAGAGGTATGCAGCGTTTTCCTTTCATAGTCTGCCCTATTTTTCCTCTCCCTCTCTCTCACACACGCTCTCTATCTTTCTCACTCTTTCACACATAACTCCCAATCTTTTCTGTATTTTTCTCACTTAGACGCACACCTACACGCTCAAAGACTTTCACACCATAATATTTTTCTCACTCTATGTGCAAGTAACATTATTGTCTCCCCATATGTGGTGTCTACTGCAGAGAGCTCACAAATAATGCTGACTGTAGCCCGTTTTGACATGTCCTGTGAAATGTCAGAATACTGGACATACTGTACGTATAAGTGAAATACATATCCATGTGGGAATATATAGTGTTACGTATATTGATTTCAGTTTAATTTATTTGTATAGCAGTTTTCAAATACCTGTAGTTTGCCATTATTTTATGTCTTTGTAAACTTATTAAAGTATTATGAACCAAAGGCAATAGTGGGAAGGAAAACACCCTAAAATTTATTATTGCATTAAGATGTATAGAATATAAGTAGGGTTAGGTGATATGACCAAAATTTTATCTCAATATGATATTAATAATTTTATTCCACTGTAACGATATATATCACAATATAGTTATTTTTGCTTTAAATAAGGTCTTTATGATATCCAAATTTTTGATGCCATAGAAATTTCATAATTCTTGTCACCAGTGTCAATATCACCAAAAAACTAATACTAGCCTAAATTAAAAAAAAACAAACAAAAAAAAACATTCAAGCTCACTGAAGACAACAGTCAGTGATTAAATCAGAATAAGAAACTAATTACAAGCAATAGGACAAAAAACTACACAAATAAGAACTGCTATATACATTGTATAAAGTAATCAAATGTATAAAAACACTGCATATTCTTCACTGTGTAAATTAAATTGTTAATTATTTCTTATTAAAGTTACAAAAGTGATTCAAGAACAGTGAGAGATTTTCTCTCTCTTGTTGTTTGATTAACATGAATGACAGACAGCAGGAATATTAGACTGCTGTCACTTTAAGAGCTGCCCAGATCCAATATACTGTTACACATCAGTTTTCTTTCACAGCTGTTTGCTTTCACTTACAAAGACGCTGTTTTGACACACAGAAGTGTTTGTATTTAACAGTTCAAGGCTCATAAAGTGGCAAAAATAAGTCCGTTCAATACTCCCATGATCTATGAGCACCGTCTTCACGTGTGTGTGCGCCTCTCTGACTGCGCTCAGAAACAGTCTCTCAGACAGTGCACGCATAGAGCGAAATGAGTTTTCTTTCACTGCTGATTGCATTTCAATGGCTTGAAATCACTTGTTTTTAAACTGCAATGCTTAAAAACGCGTGCAGTTTTCGTGACCGCTTAGCACAGCAGCACCACGTGAGTGTGTAACCACAATAGAGACGATAGTCCAAAATCTCTACCGGTTGACAGATTTCTGATGGTTAATCGTGTCTACCGGTATATCACCCACCCCTAAATATAAGTGCCCTTTTTTCTTTCTTTTTTTTGTTTACATTTTTGGCCCCAAGATAATTATATATGCAAATTATCTATACACATTCATATAAAGCATACTTTACAATTCATTTGAACATAGTTTATTAATTATGTTTGATTGTCATTAATGATGTTGTTAGTGTTATATTTATATTAAGTTAGATAAGATATAAATGAATGTAATGTAATAGATGTATGTTTTTAGAGTACATTTATATTTTGTAATAGTATATTTATAATAAATACATTTTCTAAGTTTATGCACAGTATGTATTTGCTGTGTGTGATTTGTCTTGTTTCATTAATAGACAGGGGTCAGGGCAGTTCATTGAGTTCAGTTAATGGTCTCTGGGGGAAACTGAGATACAAGAACCATCTTTCTCCCCTTCGCCCCTCTCAACTGCAAGCTGCTCTTGCTGTGACAGGACGTCAGTGCCAGCTGCTTGCGCAGGCTGACAGTAATGCTGTTATTACTTGTCTTACTCTCAAAAAATCAAGTCCTAGTGATTGGGGCTAAGATTACATTTTTGCCAATCACAGCAGTAGGGCTGGGTATCATTCAAAAATTTTCGATACCGATACCTTGAATTCGATACCGGTTCCTGAAAGATACTTTTTTTCGATACCAATTTTATGAAATCAGTTTTAACAAGATTACATTATCTCAAAAAAACTATTTTTTCAGCTTGTTGACATTTTATACAGACTCAAAGCCTCATCTCCTGAGCACAAAGGAACAAAATATATCCAACACAATAAATTAGTGCATACAATTTTAATAAAATAGTTTTCAGTTTACACATCTGTTAGGCTACGATTACACTAGTGCGTGTTCAATTTAAAACGCATAGCTCAGACAGAATCATCATTTCTATTCATTTATTCTAGGATGTTAAAGACTTCAAGAAATTGAAAATCTTTATCCACTTTCATAAGTGGGTGTTTTATTTTCTTTCACCATATGTTTTATTGTTATTAAATTCTAGTGTAGTATGTCTAATTATTTGAATGCATAAAAACAACTTAGTTTATTCAAATTTATTCTTAAAATAGCCTTATGAAATGTTTTATTTTTCTTCAGATATTCTGTGTTCTGTATCCGGTTTTCAAATGAAGGCATAAAACATTAATTTCATTTATCTTTAAATTATTGAAAATCAAAGTATATTTATATTTTTTGGCAAACAAAGGGAGTTTACTATTAAAATTAAAACATGGAAGAAATGTGTGATCATTACTAAAAAAAAAATAAAGTTTTAATAATTTTAATAGTAGCCTAGTAGTTGCAGTATGTACTGTCTGCTGAACAATAGTAATGTATTTTTGCCGCAGTGTCTTCCAAGTTAACCAAACTTTTATTTTGACGGGTTGCCGTGAATACCTTACAGTTCTGTTTGTATATGATATGACGCTAGTTTTACTCAAATCAAACGGTAAAAATGCTCATGAAGTGACTCTCAGAGCAGTTCTGGAGATGTTGTTCATGTGTTTATGTCCTCATTTAGTGAGATGGCAGATGCTGAAATCAACGCGAGCGTCGCGCACTTCAGTATGTGTGATGTAGCAGACTGCTCCGTACGCTTTCGAGTTGCTCTCGTGGATGTCAAACACTGATCAATCTGCGCCGTGTCGCTTCTAGTCGAACACATCTAGTGCTGCAGGCTTATTGCCTCACAGACGTTCATGAGATTAACCCCTTAGGTATCGAAATTTGGTACCGAACGACAAGACGTTTTTCGATACTCGGTGGTATCGAGGCAATTTGGTCGGTGCCAAAAAAGTATCAAACTCGATACCCAGCCCTAGACAGCAGTGAGTCTGTGACCCATAGACATCACCAGACTCTTGGTCTCATCCTTTGAAATACTTTCCCCAGCCTTTAATGCAGCCAATTCCAATTGTTGCTTGTTTTGGGGAGTTTCTGCCTTTACTCTCCTCTTCAGCTGGTGAAATTCATGTTCAATCGGATTTAAATCTGGAGATTGACTTGGGCAATCTAAGACTTTCCATTTCTTTGCCCTTATAAATTACTTGACTGAACTGGCAGGGTGTTTTGGGTCATTGTCCTGATGCAATATGAAGCACTTCCCAATGAATCTGGTGGCATTTTCTTGAATATTGGTAGGCAAGATGGTTTTGTACCCTTCCAAATTCATTCTGCTACTGTCATCATACATTAAGTCATCAGTAAAGTTGAGAGGGCCTGTTCCAGAGACAGCCATGCATGCCCATGCCATGACACCACCTCCACCATGCTTTACAGATGAGGCTGTATGCTTGGGATCTTTTGCAGTTCCCTTTTTTCACTTAGATAAAGGTTCATCTTTGTCTCATCGGTCCATAAACACAGTTCCAAAACTCTTCTGGCTCACCTTTGTGCTTTTTTGCAAACTCTAATCTTGCCTTTCTATTTTTGGTGCTGGTCAGAGGTTTGCATCTTCCTGTGTAGCATCTGTAATTCTGTGTCAAAGTCTCCTGAGGACAGTAGATTGTCAGAGCATCACTCCAGCTTTCTGGAAGTTGTTGGTGATTTTACAGACACGTCTTTTAGGGTTAATTTTCACAGCTTTTATGATTTGTCTGTCATCAACTACTGTTGTTTTCTCAGCCGATCAGGTAGTTGTTGGTTGCTGGTGTCGCTGGTGGTTTCCAAACTCTTGATTTCTCCATGCTCTTTGTTTTTGCTATAGCTCTAATTGACTTCCTCTTTTCTTTTAGCATCCAAATTGCTTGCTTTTCTCTCAAAGTCAGCTCCCTCGTCTTCATCCTGGTTTGTGTGTCATCATCGAATGCAAGATTCAGAATGCAGAAGTAATGGATATAACTGATACGACACATTCCCTGCTTTTAATATCTGAAGAATGAATGCAACAGGACACAGCTGATCACTTAGAAAGACCTGTGAGGCAACTGTTCCAATACTTATGCTCACATCAAATAGGGGGATGAAACTCTAAAAGTGCTGAACTTCTTAGCTGGTAAAACATCTGTGTGTTGAATCACCCAATAATAAAATGTGACATTCTATAGTTTTGCCTCATTCATCTTTTAATCATATTTGTAAATGTCTTGACTCCACAGCCAACAGAGCAATTTTGTCTTTACTGTTCCAATACTTTTGGAGGGCACTGTAGATGCTGTGCTTTCTGGGATTGCCTCTTTTATGAAGGATGCCTGCATTGCTGACTGAAAGCAAAGGATTTTAGAAGACTGCATGCATTGTGATGCCTTAAAATGCTGTCTAGGTAGCCTGCTGACTGTGTTTTGGAGCAGAGCCTACGTGTTGGCAGTTTTAATGTGAGATTTAACCGGCTTGCCAGCTTTGGAAGTGAGTGGAAGTACTTGATGTCAAACAGCTAAAGGACATCCCGGTAACTGATGTCTTCTGTGTGCACGAGGGGCATCTCAGACAGGTGGTGAAACTGACCCGTTTCCGAAAGCCTCGCAGCGGTTAATGTAAGGTTACCCTGGGTCGAACCTCTGGGCATAATTAAACTTGATTTCAGCGCGAGGTTGTTCCTTCCAGAGCTACAGGCCAACACAACAGCCATGACTAAGACGCGTCTCCTCAGAGATGCAACAGAGTGCGTAATTAGAGCGTGCCTCCTGATCACAGCTTCACAGGAAGCCGCTTGTGCTGCCAGTTCTGTGGTTATTCAGGGTTATTCGGGTTCAGGGAAGCAGCTTCTAACCCTCAAACTTTCACTTATATAAGAGCGAGGGATTTCTCTGTTCATTTCAGCCGTTCAATTTTTAATACATGCTATATATTATTGATCAGATTGATCAGAGTTAAGGAAGTTTGAGGCATTGTGGTGTGGGTGAGATTAGATGGTGTAATTTTGCCCATCGCCCCAGTGTCTGCTGTCAGAAGAGCAGTTCCCATAATGTTGTCCTGGATCTGTGTTGAGCTCTGTCCCTGTTATGGAAAATGTGCCACTCATGTTGGAGCTGCGCTGCAGAAAGAGGTCAGACGGCGCTCTAGGGAACAAGTGAATGGCATAGAAAGAGCGAGCGAGATTTGGTAAAAGGGAACAAGTGCAACAGTGAGAATAATTGTGGGAGAGAAATGAACTGTTTGACATCTAAAAACAGTCTCACCTTCTTGAAGCTTCGTGTCTGTGAGAGCAGGATGTGTGATGCCAGCCGGTAGTTTTTCTCACTTCCTGTTCTCTCATTGTGTGAAAATACAAGCCAAAGTACCATCTGCAAATGTTTCGTGATGATACCACTTTGTTTCGTGTTTTTTTTCAATAAGAGGTATTTTATTTATTTATTTATTTTTTTAAATGGTGCAGATTTATATATAAATGTATTAAATTAACACATTGTTTAAAGGCATTTTTACTGCTTTTTGCCTTTGTATAGTAAAACAGTAGCATTAAAGGACAAAGTATGAAATATCTTTGGTACTTTGGGTTGCAGTGGCAGGAGTTTTTTTTTTGACAACACTAAAGTATAAATAATTTCATCAAGTTATCTTTTCATATTGATTAATTTTCAAATTATTTCTTTAGTAAATGTGATGTAAATTTATTTATTTTTTCAAATAGTGATATGTCAGCTTTTTATTGGTCATCTGCCACCACTTAGATGTCAGTATCTGCCATCCAAAAAACTAAATCAATATCGGTTGACCACTAGGGCTGCAACAAACTTGATAATCGATTAATCTAACTATTATTAGAACGATTAATCGACTAATCGATCATTTCACTGATTAATCAGTAGACTTTGCTTGATTATTCAGCTTTTGCAATTAGTTAAAATATTGAGTTATACATATTCTAACAAATAAATAAAAGGTAATCACTTCAGCTTTTGAAAATCATATGTGACCCTGGACCACAAAACCAGTCATAAGTGTCAATTTTTTGAAATTGAGATTTATACAACACATGAAAGCTCAATAAATAAGCTTTCCATTGATGTATGGTTTGTTAGGATAGGACGATATTTGGCTGAGATACAACTATTTGAAAATCTGGAATCTGAGGGTGCAAAAAAGAAATCTAAATATTGAGAAAATCGCCTTTAAAGTTGTCCAAATGAAGTTCTTAGCAATGCTTATTACTAATCAAAAATTAAGCTTCAATGGAACATGATCTTTACTTAATATCCTATTGATTTTTGGCATAAAAGAAATATTGATCATTTTGACCCATACAATGTATTGTTGGCTGTTGCTACAAATATACCTGTGCTACTTATGACTGGTTTTGTGCTCCAGGGTCACACATGTAATTAATTAAAATTATTACACAATAAATTGCTAACACTTTAAAATAGTTACGTTAGTTAACATTAGTTGACTACATTAGTTAATATGATCTAATAATGAACAATACTTCTACAGCATTTATTAATCTTAGTTAATGTTAATTTCAGCATTTACTAATGCATTAAAATCACAAGTTGTTTAACATTAGTTAATGCACTGTGAATTAATATGAACTAACAATGAACGACTGTATTTATTAAATAACATTAACAAAGATTAATAGTGTAATAAACGTATTGTTCATTCATGTTAGGTAATACATTATAACACCTTACTGTAAAAGCGTTACCAATTAATTTATATAAATTAGATATATTTGGCACACAAAATGACAAGACAGAGAAACTGCCTTAATCACCATTTAATTAGCTATATGAAAAAAATAACAGAATGACACATTCTGCCTAACATCTCCTTTTGTAAGTCATATGGATAAGAAACAAAATAAAGGTAAGTGATAAGATGCTTTATTTATTTTTTGATAAACTATTTTATTCACAATATATCTCTCTTAAAATACCTTATAGGGTTATGATAATCAAAACAGTCCTGAGCAAGATCAAGTTTTGATCTCTGCAAACCAAACTATCACTTTAATAAATTTTACTTCCACAACTAATAAAAAGATTTTACTATTAGCTAGCTCTACACTGGAGAGCTGCTTTATAACAGAAAATCAAGTTGTAATTCTAACTGAAAGCAACACTAACTGCTTGATCTCTTGCATAAAGTACTATATAAATAAACGTGATGTGACTGCTTTACTGAAGTACTGAACTGAAGAGCTCATGCAAACATCACTTTCTCACCGCTGTCAGTTTTTGTTTAAACTGTTGTTTTGTTTGTTTGTTTATTGTGTTGAGAAAAAAACGCTGTGCTCTAAAGCGCTGTATGTCTCTTCTTCTCTTGAACTCTATCAGAATTACAGTCTTGCGCTACAGCGCCACACTGGTCAAACCGCAGTATTGCAGGCTCTTACATTAGGTCATATGGGATCAAACGACTACTCGACAACAGAAATATTTGTCAACGTTGCCGATAATGTCGACTAATCGTTTCAGCCCTATTGACCACTAGTTACCATAGTCATTTAAAAAACCTGGAATTATTAGGAACTTGCAGGGAATAATAAAATTGTAGCGTCCAGGCCTGGAAAATTCATGCAAATTTCTATAGTGAACTATTTTTTTCTTCTTTCTCATTTCCTCATCTCTTATTTCAAATTAGGAAGAAATAGCTTTTTGAGTGTCATTTCTGTAAAACGTTTTTTTATTTTTAGCCAATGTTTGACTGGAAATGTCAATGACTGTAAATGAATTTATCAGAACATGTATTCTGTATATTTGGGAAAACCATGCGTTCCCCAAGTTATTGCTCGTATTTCTTCATAACTGTCCCTTCATGGGTCTCTGTTTTTCTTTTGTAGTTTCCCCACATTATTGGAGATTTTTCTCCTTTTCTTTCCTCATTTGCTAAATAAAACCATTTAGCAGCTCTCTCATCACTCTGCATCGAAGTCGGTTGTGTCGTGTTCTGGGAATTGTGTTTGCGCTTGTGGGGACGTTTGCTGTCTGTGTGTGGAAAGAGATAAGAACTCGACATCCTCATCTGACTCTGTGCTGGTGCCAGGGTGGGTATTTTTAGCTTTGACTGTGCTTTTTCTGAACACAGGAAATAGACGCAGACAGTTGCCCACTGGCTCAGCAACAGTGCGTGTGTAGTGTGATGGAGGTGAGGCCTCGTTTTCTACTATATCAGAATCAGAATCAGAATGAGCTTTATTGGCCAGGTATCCTTACACATACGAGGAATTTGTTTTTGTGACAGAAGCTCTACAGTGCAACAGAAAGACAGCAACAGGACAGGACACAGATAATAAAAGAATAATATACAAAGTTTAACTTGAGTTATAAAGTGAAATGAAGTGACGTGGCCAAGTATGGTGACCCATACTCGGAATTTGTGCTCTGCAATTAACCCATCCAAAGTGCACACACACAGCAGTGAACACACACACACACACACACCGTGAACACACACCCGGAGCAGTGGGCAGCCATTTTTTGATGCTGCGGCGCCCGGGGAGCAGTTGGGGGACCGGTGCCTTGCTCAAGGGCACCTCAGTCGTGGTATTGAGGGTGGAGAGAGCGCTGTACACTCACTCCCCCCACCTACAATTCCTGCCGGCCCGAGACTCGAACCCGCAACCTTTAGGTTATGAGTCCGACTCTCTAACCATTAGGCCACAACTTCCCCATACCCCCATACCACTCATAGTAAATAAAGCGATGTGAGATGTACCTATCTCACAGTTTAACATGTTTCACCAGTGTTTCTATACTTAAAGAGGGCGTTGTCTCATCATTCAAGCATTTGTTTGGCGGTCCCAGTGTTTGCATTTGTGAGTTGGGGGCTATGCTGTAGGTAGATTGTCCCTCTGAACGCAGACACTGATCTAAATGAGTTAGATATCTAATCAAACCTTAAACAGAAACACAAGCATGCCTCACTGCCTGTCTCTACCACACAGCCATAACACACTGCTTGATCAGAAGAGATTTGGTTTTGGATACTCTATTTAAAGACGTGACTTTTTTTTTTAAATTGAATTGATCAAGTGACAGTGAAGGCTTTTACGCTGATATATAAGATTTCTATTTTAAGTAAATTGTGTTCTTTTTTTAACTTTAAGTATCAGTATTAACTTAAGTATCAGTTTCCTCAAAGTAGAGTCAAACCAAAGTTTATTCAGACACTGAGTTCAGTGTCATTTCTCACATTATCACAGTTTATTCACTATAGTTAAACCGTCAGAACCAATTCATCTTGAAAATCACAAATGAATGTCAAACCAAAATTTATTCAGATACCTTCAAAATTTCTCACATTAATACAGTTTATTTGATATAGTTTAGAAAATGGTAATAAAATATGACAAGAACTCAAGTTAAACTGTGTCAGAACAAATTCATCTTGATAATGTCAGATAACTTTGATAGAAAGGTATGTAACAAAACATGGTCAGGTCAAAGTGTCAAATCAAATTTTTGGTCCCAAATTTTTATCAGTTTTACTGGTAGTCCACTGTATGAAGAATTTTTGGGTGTAATATGTCACAGTTTACTTTATTTTGCTATCCTCACTTACATAAATGAACTATAATGTCCTGCAGCCACTAGTAATAAAAATATTAAAAATTACATCTGGTGTCTGAATCATTTGTGATGACTGTATTAAGCAGCACAACTGTTTTTGATACATTGATAACATTCATAATAAGATAATTGATCATGTTTTTGCCATCACAAGAATAAATTACACATTAAAATATATTAAAAACAGTTTTTAAATTGTAATATTTCATACTGTATTTTTGATCAAATAAATGCCGCTGTGGTGAGCATAAGAGATGACTTAAAAAAAAAAAAAAAAAAAGCAAAAGCAAAGGAAATCTTACCAACTCTAAACATTTGAACAACGTATATGCTAGCGTATTCTAGGGATGTGCGGTATACCGGTACTGGAAAAATACCGGTATATATTATATTTCAAACGGTACGATATCATTTTGCTCAATTCTGTATTTCATACGCTGCTGTTGTGAAGTGCACCTGTATGTGGCAGTGCTTCCCAAATTGCTGCGCAACCGGTAAATGTGACAACAGAACAGCGCGATGGATCAAACAGATGAAACTCTATCAAAGCACCCGAAATTAATAAATAAAGAGAACAGCAGAAGTGAAATATGGCATTACTTTGCATACAAAACATATGACAGAGGTGAAGGAACTGACCTTACTGCAACTGTATGCAAGCGTTGCTATAAAACGTGTTGCCACAGAGGCAACACATCAAACATTTTTAAGCATTTTTCGCTTGCTCATCCTGATCTTTTCAGAGAATAAAGAGATCGACATGTGAGTGCATCATTCATAAATTCAGATTTAATTGTAACTTTTATTTACAACTGATGAATGCACATACATAAGATGTGATACAGTAGCAACGAAAGCTCAAATGTGCATGTGTGACACGCTAGAACCAGTGAAGTTTTGGTCAGGTGACATATGCACTTGCATTTCATACAGTCAAATATTAATTGAATTTGAATTAAGCAAGAGTTTTGCTATATTAATTTTAGGTAGGTTTTTTGTTACATTGAGACATTTTGTTTGCACTGAAGAGATAAGAAGATTTTAATATATCTTCATTGTATTACTTCAGTTATAGCCTGGATTTTTTTTCTCTCCAAATACCTGAAAAATCAAAATGTAACCTATGTTCCCTGTAGGTTTTTTGCTACAGTTTGATACAAATGTATTAAGATATGAATCTGTTTTTATTATTATTATTTTAATTCACTTATCTTTTTAGGCTGGTTATTTGTCACCTATGGTATCGATTTAGTATCGATACCGAGGTATTACATTCTGGTATTGTACCGAAGCCAAAATTATGGTATCGAGTCATCCCTAGCGTATTCCTAAATGCTGACAGAATTCACATTTGGCGGGTACACAGATTTATTTCTTTCAGAAAAACTTACCAAAAATTTTGATTGCTATTGCAGTGGCAAAAACATTTAAATGGTCAGATAGAATGGGTCAGAAAAATACTAAATAATGAAACTGCTTCTGGTCCTCACTGACTTCTATAGTATTTTTTCCCCATACTATGAATGTCAGTGGCTACCAGCAACTGTTTGGTTATCCACATTCTTCAAAAAATCTTCTTTTGTGTTCAGCAGAAGAGATTCATACAAATTTGGAACTACTTGCGAGTAAATGACACATTTCATTTTTGGGTGAACTATCCCTTTAATGCTGCAATTTGATCTATTAGGGGTTATTGAAACAACATCTGAGTCTCTGTATAACTCAGATTACTGACACCTACTAACTGCACCCACATAATAGCATGTTCTCCTTCACTAGCAACCTGTGTCTTCATCTCTCATTTTTCTCCACACCATGGCATTTGTGAGAGACACAACGGGAGAGGAGAGGATGGCAGTGGGGCCTGCGAGTGAATGTGTCTGTGTACATTTATGTTTTGAAAATATGCAGGTGCCACCATGCAGACGGCCATTTACATGTGGGCATATTCATACAGGGAAACATCAGCGACGTGGAGAATTTCAGCTATTCAAAATGCAGAGCGCTTGTTTTGTGCCCTTGGCTTGTGGAGAGGGCAGAACGTACTCTGACGTGGGTTTCCCTCATGGTCTGCTATTTACATGGCAGTTGCCTCATAAGCTCTCGGTCATGGCAGCTCTTTGACAGTGCCGTGTGGCTCGGGTGCCCCCTCCACTCGAGCACAGCGTGCAGTTTCTCCCTCCACACCCTGGCTGACTGTCATGACTTTATTAATTAAGGCTGGCACTCGTCCCAGTCAGTAGCAGTTGAAACCGGGAGGAGAGCGAATGTGTAAGGAGAGCGTGGCACCAGCCTATCTGTCTGCTCGCTCCAGGAATGGAGACGTTCTCCTGACAAGCTTGACCTTAGCTCCCTTCCTGGGGAGCGAAGGGATCTTTTGAAGGTTGAAGGTCACTGCAGACTGTTGCTAAAACGCAAAATGCTGTTTTCTCAAAGGAACCTTAATAACCCTCGTGAGGAAATTATGGTGTGTTAATGAGTCAAACTAAAGGCAGTTTCTGTTCTCTTGTAGCTGTGGAGACCCAGAGCACAAGCTCAGAGGAGATCGTACCCAGCCCACCTTCTCCACCGCCTCCACCACGGGTCTACAAACCCTGTTTCGTCTGCCAGGACAAGTCCTCGGGCTACCACTATGGAGTTAGTGCATGTGAAGGGTGCAAGGTAAGAATCTATCCCATCTCAATGCAGAAGGATTCAGGCCTCAAAGTTTTTGAATGCTTTAGTCATACAATATCAAAGTGGCATCTGCAAAGTAATATGCAATCTAATGGCCATTTTGGGGCAGTCAGTTACATGCGTAGTCAAGTATGTCTGTTGTGTTATAATTTGAGATGTTTGCTTAAAGATTTTTTTTGTGGTGCTATTTTTCTTTAAAATAAGTGACACTTGTTTTTGATATTTTGTTAATGCAAAGGCATTCATGTGGTGGCCGAGAGAGATCAACAAATGAAAAAACACCTGCAAATTAACAAAATATCATCATCAATTTGACAACACACGCTGCAAATGCTCATAACACAACCAAATAAAGAAATGCGCTGCAAAAACAGATACACACTGCAAATACAACAAACAAAAACAGAAACTAGCTGCAAGTAGGCACAGACCACATCGGAAATGTTTAAGGGAACAGCAACGTGACTAACATGGCTGAGACATATTTATCAATGTTTGCTCTGAGAGGTGAGATTTTGGTTTATTTTAACATCGTGATCATACGATTCATTATTTATTTATTTATTTATTTTTATTTTTTTTATATTATTAGCCTAAATAAACTGACGAAATACACAATTACTGTAACTGTGAAAGGTTATGTAAGCTGGCTAACTTACGTTTACAACTTCCCTTACAAAAATTAACCATAGCCTGTGATATTAAATTAGTTAATTAATAAATACATTTATTATATAAAAAAAAAAAGAAAAAAAATGGTTACTACAGTTACACCATGGTAACCATGCATAAATTAACCATGGATTTACTACACTAACCATAGTTTAACCATGGTATTTGTACAACTGTGGTTATACAAATGGTAATCAATACGCCAAAAAAAAAAAAAAAACGGTTAATTTTCATTTTGTTGAGGTAATTTACTTGCATGTTTCTGTATTTGGTTGTGTTGAGTATTTGTTGTGTTGAGTTTCTGTTTTTGCAGTGCATTTTTTTTTTATTTGTTTGTGTTGTGAGCATTTGTAGTGTGTTTTGTATTTGGTTGTGTTGCAAATATTTGCTGCACATGCGCTGTCAAACTGATGAAAAAGTGTTTTCCTAATTTGCAGGTGCTTTTTCTATTTGCGTGTGTTTTCTGAAATTGCAGCGCGTTGAGCTCTCTCGGCCACAGTACATTCAGCCATTAAGTATCCAAATACTTTTTGGGGCCACCATTTTTATCTTTTGGAATGTGAATGTCTGAATTTGGGGATTCTATCAGATTTATTTATTGATATTAAAGGGATTTGACAAATTGAAATATGTAGTAATTTGAGTTATTGCAATTTATTATCACTAAATGAATCAGATATTGTAATATCGTACCAATACATTGTGAATTCCAAAACACACACACATACATATATATATGTATATGTATGTATGTGTGTGTGTGTATGTATATGTGTGTGTGTGTATGTATATGTTTGTGTGTGTGTGTATGTGTATATATATATATATATATATATATATATATATATATATATATATATATATATATATATATATATATATATATATATATATATATATATATATATATATGGGGTTCAGTCATCCCATGAGTGTTTTCTAGCACTGCCACTGGTGACAATCTCCTGTATTGCCGTTTACTGTGGGGGGAAAAAGACCTCATTGGCACAGCGGTGAACTCTAGCCTTTTATTTCAGTGCTACTTAATAATTGAAGACTGGTAGTGTATACAGTGTATGATCTACACAGTGTCTCCCTGAGAAAGAGAAACACAGGAGTTTGGAGTTGAACTATGATAGTTACAAAGCCCCCTTATCTGAGCGCAGCCGCAGGGAAGCGTGGGTGGAGAACGCACATGTGCGCACATACACACAGTGCTGCTCGCTGAGAAATAAACATGACTTCATTAAATTTGCATGTGCTATCTTCTCCCTTTCTCGCTGCCTTTGAATGGTGGGAGGACATATCTGCACTTGTCTTTTCCTTCAAAAAGCACCCATCACTCTCCTCCTCTCGCCCTACTAGGGCTGTGACGGTCGCCGTGATTTATTACCACCGGCAGTAGTGCACGTGACGTCACACACTCTATAACAAGCATAATGCAAATTTTGTATACAAATGTAATAATAACAGTTGCCAGTTGTTTTATTTAGACGATAAGTCTATGCTAATTCACAAATTACCTCAAACACCATACACAGCGTTTCCTTTAGATTGGCAGGTTTGAGTGCAGGAAAATACAGTTTATTCTGCATTCAGCAAATTTATTTTGTGTTGAGCGATGGACCTTGTTGGGAAACCAAATACTACATCGCCGATCTTGAATCATTTCCATTCATGTCACCCATCCGCGTTTGTACAAGCAAGGGCGTAGGTTTGCTTTTGACATTGGTGGGGACATAAACACAATATTTCAGCTAACAGTTTGCGTTGTACATTCAGCTGAACAACATTCTACTCACATGGTTTTCCATAAAATCACATTATATTTGTCCTTAATTATGCTAGGCTGGAAGATTGTGTATCTTTCAGCACAACCTTTGTCTTTCTGTCTGTATGCTTTAAATAGAGAGCTAATAATAGCCATAGATCGCGCTTTCTCTTTCCGTTTGCTCTGTTTTGTCAAACACCGTACTTCAAACTCATTGATGCAACTTTGTTAATTCCTGAAGTGAGCTTTTACAGGTGCATCTCAATAAATTAGAATACCATGGAAAATGTCAAGGAATTTGGCTACAGTTGTCGTATTCCTCTTGTTAAGCCACTCCTGAACGACAGACAACGTCAGAGGCGTCTTACCTGGGCTAAGGAGAAGAAGAACTGGACTGTTGCCCAGTGGTCCAAATCCTCTTTTCAGATGAGAGCAAGTTTTGTATTTCATTTGGAAACCAAGGTCCTAGAGTCTGGAGGAAGGGTGGAGAAGCTCATAGCCCAAGTTGCTTGAAGTCCAGTGTTAAGTTTCCACAGTCTGTGATGATTTGGGGTGCAGTGTCATCTGCTGGTGTTGGTCTATTGTGTTTTTTGAAAACCAAAGCCACTGCAGACGTTTACCAAGAAATTTTGGAGCACTTCATGCTTCCTTCTGCTGACCAGCTTTTTAAAGATGCTGATTTCATTTTCCAGCAGGATTTGGCACCTGCCCACACTGCCAAAAGCACCAAAAGTTGGTTAAATGACCATGGTGTTGGTGTGCTTGACTGGCCAGCAAACTCACCAGACCTGAACCCCATAGAGAATCTATGGGGTATTGTCAAGAGGAAAATGAGAAACAAGAGACCAAAAAATGCAGATGAGCTGAAGGCCACTGTCAAAGAAACCTGGGCTTCCATACCACCTCAGCAGTGCCACAAACTGATCACCTCCATGCCACGCCGAATTGAGGCAGTAATTAAAGCAAAAGGAGCCCCTACCAAGTATTGAGTACATATACAGTAAATGAACATACTTTCCAGAAGGCCAACAATTCACTAAAAATGTTTTTTTATTTTTTTTTATTGGTCTTATGAAGTATTCTAATTTGTTGAGAGAGTGAATTGGTGGGTTTTTGTTAAATGTGAGCCAAAATCATCACAATTAAAAGAACCAAAGACTTAAACTACTTCAGTCTGTTTGCATTGAATTTATTTAATACACGAGTTTCACAATTTGAGTTGAATTACTGAAATAAATGAACTTTTCCACGACATTCTAATTCATTGAGATGCACCTGTATATTAACTGTTGTGGACTGCTGTCTTGAACTGGGTGCAATACCTGTGAGTTGTTCTAAACGTGGCTGCGCTTTTCCTCCGGTGCTCCACTACGTTCTTACTCCGCCAATGTATTAAATATCCGTTCTTGAAAGCGCGCAGTTTTCTAACGTATTTACTTTAACTTCTTAGGTAATATCAATGGTATGACGTTTCGGATGCGTCCGAAATTACAAAAAACATACATATTTTAATTGTTTGATCAAAATTATTGCTAGGGACAGTTTGGTAGTCGCTGAATATTGGTAGGGACATGTCCCTGGCGTCCCCCCCTAATTCTACACCCCTGTGTACAAGTGTTTTCAAGTTCACGTGATTGCAAACGCTCGGCTTGTCAGGTTTGTATTGGTGAGGCTTTCTCCAAACCTGCCAAATACAAACGAGACAGCAATAAATGTAAGATGCTACCAAGAAATGTGGCAGCATACGCTGCGATTCCTATTCCACACAGAGGTTGCGTGCAGACGAGGATTTGCTTGGTGGCGGAACAGAACCGTGTCTAAATCGAACGCCACAGTTGTCACGCCGCGTCGCAACCTACAGTCTATGGTCGCAACACAACAGGTTGAGTGTCTACACAGGACATTTGAACTTTGTGTCAGTACATCATAAACAGGACGAAGCAGTTTACTGTGGGGATTTGTGGTGTCATGTCGCGCAGCATCCAATGTACACAGCATCACTGATTATAATGGGTATTTTGTTGTGTCTTGCCGCGCCGCTCGCGTCCGGTTGACGGTGTATTTAACTTTTTTTAATTTAAGGCTACTTTCCTATTTGACTATTATTTGTTTGATATTTATTTTAGTGTTTTGCAGGCTGCGAGTTCACTGACAGAAGTGCTAAAATAAACACGCACATTTGCTAATAGATGATCGAGCCTCATTTATTTGTTCAGTTTCAAAAAAAATATATATATATACAGTCAGGTCCATAAATATTGGGACATCGACACAATTCTAACATTTTTGGCTCTATACACCACCACAATGGATTTCAAATGAAACGAACAATATGTGCTTTAACTGCAGACTGTCAGCTTTAATTTGAGGGTATTTACATCCAAATCAGGTGAACGGTGTAGGAATTACAACAGTTTGCATATGTGCCTCCCACTTGTTAAGGGACCAAAAGTAATGGGACAGTTGGCTTCTCAGCTGTTCCATGGCCAGGTGTGTGTTATTCCCTCATTATCACAATTACAATGAGCAGATAAAAGGTCCAGAGTTCATTTCAAGTGTGCTATTTGCATTTGGAATCTGTTGCTGTCAACTGTCAAGATGAGATCCAAGAGCTGTCACTATCAGTGAAGCAAGCCATCATTAGGCTGAAAAAAACAAAACAAACCCATCAGAGAGATAGCAAAAACATTAGGCGTGGCCAAAACAACTGTTTGGAACATTCTTAAAAAGAAGGAACGCACCGTTGAGCTCAGCAACACCAAAAGACCCAGAAGACCACGGAAAACAACTGTGGTGGATGACCGAAGAATTCTTTCCCTGGTGAAGAAAACACCCTTCACAACAGTTGGCCAGATCAAGAACACTCTCCAGGAGGCAGGTGCATGTGTGTCAAAGTCAACAATCAAGAGAAGACTTCACCAGAGTGAATACAGAGGGTTCACCACAAGATGTAAACCATTGGTGAGCCTCAAAAACAGGAAGGCTAGATTAGAGTTTGCCAAACGACTTCAGAGTTCTGGAACAACATCCTATGGACAGACGAGACCAAGATCAACTTGTACCAGAGTGATGGGAAGAGAAGAGTATGGAGAAGGAAAGGAACTGCTCATGATCCTAAGCATACCACCTCATCAGTGAAGCATGGTGGTGGTGGGCATGTATGGCTACCAGTGGAACTGGTTCTCTTGTATTTATTGATGATGTGACTGCTGACAAAAGCAGCAGGATGAATTCTGAAGTGTTTCGGGCAATATTATCTGCTCATATTCAGCCAAATGCTTCAGAACTCATTGGACGGCGCTTCACAGTGCAGATGGACAATGACCCAAAGCATACTGCAAAAGCAACCAAAGAGTTTTTGAAGGGAAAGAAGTGGATTGTTATGCAATGACCAAGTCAATCACCTGACCTGAATCCGATTGAGCATGCATTTCACTTGCTGAAGACAAAACTGAAGGGAAAATGCCCCAAGAACAAGCAGGAACTGAAGACGGTTGCAGTAGAGGCCTGGCAGAGCATCACCAGTAATGAAACCCAGCGTCTGGTGATGTCTATGCATTCCAGACTTCAGGCTGTAATTGACTGCAAAGGATTTGCAGTCAAGTATTAAAAAGTGAAAGTTTGATTTATGATTATTATTCTGTCCCATTACTTTTGGTCCCTTAACAAGTGGGAGGCACATATGCAAACTGTTGTAATTCCTACACCGTTCACCTGATTTGGATGTAAATACCCTCAAATTAAAGCTGACAGTCTGCAGTTAAAGCACATCTTGTTTGTTTCATTTGAAAACCATTGTGGTGGTGTATAGAGCCAAAAATGTTAGAATTGTGTCGATGTCCCAATATTTATGGACCTGACTGTATGTATATGTGTGTATATATATGTATATGTATATATATATATATATATATATATATATATATATATATATATATATATATATATATATATATATATATATATATATATATATATATATATATATATATATATATATATTATAATCCTATATAATAAGCCAAACTAAGCACGTCTTCTCTGATCCATCAAAAAGAATTGGATTAACCAGGTTAAATTAAATAATATTAGCTGTAACACTGTCACTTTTGTTGTTTGTAAAAGAAATGCTGCAACAATCCACCTGAAATAGTCATTTCCAATCATTGTCTCTTGTTTTCTGTGGCTGTGTGTGAGAATGATCAACCTTTGAGTTTTTAGTACATTAGCTGTGCTCCAAACTGTAGTGAGCTGCCTAGCACACTAGTTACACCCAAAGTATACTTCAATTTCAATGCGAACGTTTTCCGTATGCATACAGCCGAATGCACAGACTTTCAAAGTATACTCCATGTGATGGCATGCTGCATAATTTTGGTGTTTACCATTTGGGACAAGCTTTACATCTGAAGCACATCTAAAATATTCCCTAGGTAGGCAGCTCAGTAAGTTTTGTAACAGCTGCTGGTCTAAATCTTCGTTTAAATCTTCACGGCTACTAAGCACAAATAACTATCATACGCACAACCGCTTAGTCACGCTAAACAGACGGCCTTATTTTGATCTCATGGTCTCTTTGCTCCAAATCCATTTGAAATAGAGTACACGTTTCATACAAACACAAACACACGACTGCTCCTCTGTTGTCTCAGTGCACCTGAGGGTTTGTACTCATGTCCAGGATTAGTGGAGACACTAAAGAGGCTTAGCGCTCCTGCCAATGGGAGCCACAGCAGACCTCAAGCCGTTTCCTTCCTGCCCTCCTCAGCTGCATTCCGGTCACAGAATCTGCCTGGCAGGTCAGGACTGAGTCAATCCAGGGTTTGCAGAGGTCAGGTGATGCCTAGTGAAAGATTAGGATCACAGATCAGCCCTGCATCCATTATGCCCTCTACCTCATCCATGTCTGCTTTTACTCTTTCGTATCCAAGTCTCTCAGATTACACTTTTTGTTCTTAATTTAAATCTGGATAAAACTTTTTTTTTATTATTATTATTAATTCAGGCTGATAAAGTAACATGGCTGTCTTACATCAAGTGCCAATCGATTTTGCCTTCCGAAAACCATCTGTTTGATGAGTGTTGGCTTATAGTGGTAGAATAGTCCCGCCTTCTCAATAAAAGAGCCAGTCGCCAATTGATAAAGTCATCGTGTCACTGCAGCTGCTGTTACAAGCTCTGAGAAGCGTGCTTAGGACTATATATGTGCGCTGGCATGCCAAGACTGAAAAATAAGCTCTTTTAACACTATTTGAGCATATAAAACAACATTTATGGGACAGTTGTTATCCGATTTCATTGGGGATTTCAAATCTGAAATTTAATTGTAAGTTTGGTGAACAGTTTTGGAGAATTTGATGTTTCCCCATTCAAAGAGATAGGAGCTGCACGTGAATGCCCGAGAGGTGTTTCAAAGATGGTTGCTGAGTGAAATGACTTGAGTAAAGGGACTTTTATGTTATGTTTCACAAATGTAAACAGATGGGACAAAAAATTAAATGCATTTCAAAATATTGAATCTGTGCAGTGTAAATGCTGCCTAGATATGCCGCTCTCTATTATTGTTGATATTACCAATAAAAAGAGAGAGCCACTTGCTGCACTTAATTTATTTGTTCTTAATTGAATGTTTTCTTTAATAATTACATTAAAACATTTGATGCTGTATGTACTGAATTGAAATACTTAATACTTAAATTTAAACTCTTTAAAGTTTTTGAAAGACGCCTCTTATGCTCACAAAGGCTGCATTTATTTGAACAAAAATACAGTAAAAACACATTTTGTGAAATATTACAGTTTTAAATAAGTTTGCTATTTAAATATATTGTAATAAACATTTAAATGTAATTTATACGGTCACACTTTATTTTAGTGTTTTTTTTTTTTTTTTTTTAAGTTAGTAAAGTAGTTAATTTTAGGTATTAGAATGTAGAATATGGTCATGCAGAATATGTGCTTTATAAGTACTAATAAACAGCCATTATATTAATAATAGGCATGCTAATAAGCAACTAGTTAATAGTGAGAATTGGTCCCTATACTAAAGTGTTACCATTTATTCCTGTTATGGCAAAGCTGAATTTTCAGCAGCCATTACCCTTTCCTCCTCTCAATGGGCCACTGCTGCAGCCCTTAATGCAGTGGAGTTACCCAGCTGCCCCTCTGTTGCCAGAGCATTCTTCACACCTTGTGATGATATTGAGCTTCATTCCTGTGGCTTTCAGGCCCGACCAACAGCGGCACAGAGCGGAGCGATTGAAGCAGGATGAGGAAAAGAGGCCTTTTGATTGTGGACTGGTGTGACTTTTGTCATGGGTTTGTTATCAATGAATCAGCTGTCCAGGTGAGACGGCAGTCGGCTGTACAAAGGGGGGTACCTTCGCTCAGGATTCATGGGATATTTGGCTACTGATGTAAACACATTTTGTGAGGCAGTGTAGAGCTAATGCTTTATTTTCAGCTGTATTGTGCTACATTTTTATGAAGGCTGTGCAAAGTCAATTTACATGAATTGCTTTTATTATACAAGTGGTCAAGTTTTGAAACTCTGCACGCAAAATTGCTGCCCACCGAAAAAGGAAATATGCAAGAAGCAATGCGCAACTTCATGTAGTGCGTGTACAGCAGTGACTGACCTGCTGATACTGGTCCAGAAAGAAGCGTTTCAGCTGCATCTACCACAATGACCTCCAACAATGACCTCCAGTAGATCAGAGCTGGCATGAATAAAACATGCCCGATGAATGAGAGCTCCTCTGTAGGGAGATCAGGCCTCTGGGCAGCACATTAGAAAACCATTTCGGCTCGGCTCGGCGAGCACACTTTCTGTCACACATCTGCCATGCTCACCTTTTCCTTTATTACTTTTTCATAGCCGAGACCGAGTGTAAGAGGGACATGTCCTTTCAGCATGCGGGACATGTCCTTGGACACACGCTTTCGGTGAAATGACATGAGTGTTTTTAGATGGCAGCCACTGGACAGACCTGTCAAAATCACACACATACTAAAAGCTTCACTGGGTGCCCTGACTGATATGTTGAAGGCTTTTCCACTAAAAGCCTTTGGGATTATTGTTTCTAAACCAGAGAGGGACAATGTTGTTTTTACTGTAGGCTTGCTTTGAAAAGTGTAGCATGACTAGGATGCAAATTTAGATACCTTTCATGTGTAGATAGATAACCATATAGCACATAGCACAATATATTGCTTATCAGGGAGTATTAGTGTTGTTGTTTTGTTTTTTTTAATTGTTTTTTGGTCAATTTTGTTTTTAATTATGCGTACTCTCCCCTATTTTTACGTATAGATTACCTTTGCCGTCATTGAACACTTATTTAAATTTGATCTTTAAAAATACAAATTTAATAAAAAATAATTTGAGTTTTCAAAATGAGAATTTTTTTTTTTTTTTTTTTTTTTTTTTTTTTGCTGTAATGCCTAAATTCACATGTAGTATTTATTTATTTTATTTTTTTGGACCATAATATAGTTACAAATAAATGTTAAACTTATTAATTTATAAAAACACTAATTAAAAAGGTTAAATATGTGTATGTATATAAAATGCAGATTACAGTTACTTTTTATTGATTACATGATTACATATTATTCACACAATGGCAGTAAATTATTCATAATTTGATTCTTCCCCCCTCTTTTAAATTTTCCTTTCTAAAACTCCTATGTGTCATACCATTCAGCTTTGACTATATTCACAAAGACAAAGAAAGAATGAAAGAGAAGTATTTCAGGGAATACCTTTCATTTCTTTTTGCTTTATATCAATATGGTAAGTTTAAAACAAGTTTGATTTAAAAATAAATAAATAAAATAAAATAAAATAATTTAAAAAGTAGTCAGAATACATTACCTAAAATGAGTAGTCTAGATCACGTTACTAACTAAAGTTTTCATTGCATAAGCTGTAATCAGTAACTGACTACAATTTGTAAGTAATCTACCTACCAAGCTCTGTATTTATCCCTGTTAATAACGTGTGAATGTGGCTTTTATAAAATGTATTCACCCTATTTATCAGGTATAAATCTGCAATATAAAGGAGTAACTCCTGATCTTATTTCTCTCATGTATTCGCACTGAAGCATTGAACCCACATGCTGTGTTCCCACTCAGCCCAGTCAGTGAATCCTGCACAGAGCGCCGCTGATACCCACGTGCCCAGCGGCAGTCACGAGTGAAGCTTTCGCCGTTTAATCCTCAGCCAGAGAGCCATGGTTGCAGCACAGCAGCTGAAATCCCATCCACAAGCTTACGCAATCACTGTTTGGCATCTGCTCTCTGATCGTATGTGGCTTCAGCTGCATCTTTCCTGTTTTTGCCGTGTACGTTTGTGACCTCGGACTGACTCTCTGCCCTCGAGAGTCTGACCAAGCAGTAATTAAGATCAGGAGAATAATGTGAATCTCTCATTTGCATCCCTTCGCTCCAGTCTATGTGAGTTAAGCCCCGCTGGGTATTAGCCAATAGGAACCTCTGGGCACTTGAACTGGGAGATAATACCCAGCAGCCATAATACAGCCGAATCTAAACCGAGCTCAGCTGGCCATTATGCCAAGAAATAGTGTGTGTGTGTGTGTGTGAAAGAGCTGTATCTATGCCATGGTTGTTTATTTGTGTTTTCGCGTGTTTGTGTATAGTGATGATACGCATAATCTGAATATATGAATATCTGGTGAATCATTAGTGACTTTATATAACTGTTCCACCTCAGTCTTGTAAATCTGTGGGCTGGTGTTAATTCGCTTGCATGTGTCATTTGTAAACCTTCCAGCTATAGTAAACCTCTGTGCTTGCTTTTCTCCTCAGGGCTTTTTCCGAAGGAGCATTCAGAAGAACATGGTGTACACCTGCCACAGAGAGAAGAGCTGTATCATCAACAAGGTCACCCGAAACCGCTGCCAGTACTGCCGACTGCAGAAGTGCCTGGAAGTGGGCATGTCTAAAGAATGTAAGTGTCTTTGTTGCTATAGTACGTACACTAAAAGTCCCTTAATCATGGATTACTGGAAAAGTCATGCAAACTCATTGGTCGAAGGGTGTGGAGAGAGACTTACTATGTTGCTCCAGTGTACTAATGTTTTGGTACCACAGTACCCCCAAATATGATCCCCTTCCTAACATATAAATGCACCTATATACATTCTTACGTGTAAAGGCCTATTTAAAGTGTAAAAAATTAAATGTTTAAAATATTATGTGGAATTTACAGTACATGCAGTACAAACTGCATCCTTATTATATTTTTGTTATACCAGTATATTAAGTAGCACAACTGTCTTCATTATTGATAATAATAAATGTTTCTTGAGCAGCAAATCAGCATATTAGAATGATTTCTGAAGGATCGTGTGACACTGAAGTACGAGTAATAATGCTGAAACTTCACATCACATTTGAAAATGTATTTAATGTATTTTTGATCAAATAAATGCAGCTTTGGCGAGCATAAGAGACTTGTATTGCTATTATACTATTTTGTACAACCTTTTTTTTTAACCAGGACTGCATACTACAGTGTATGTTTAGTACAATATGTTAGCAAGGCCTCTTGTCAGACATTTGTCTCTCTGGTCCTGCTGTCACCACCTACTGGACAGAGAGCTGAAGTGCTCTGCACGGATGACCGGTGAAATGACATTTTCCAGCATTATTTAAAGCACACTGGTTATTGTTGTATTTCTTAGTGATGTTAAAGCATGTTTGCGTGGCACACCTGTGTATAAGCATGTAATGAGGAGGTTTGCTGTTTTGTTAGATGTCTGTTTTTGTGCTAGAACAAATGAATATCATGATGAATATCATCTACATTTATTTTTTTTATTATGAATAGCTGTAAGTCATACAGTGGCACATGATTGTTGCTTTATCTGATGTATCTGTTGCAGGAGGATGTAATTTAGTTGCTTTTGTCTATAAGAATAAATATGGGTTTGTATGTACTTCTGTTTTGTTATTAGCATGAAAGCGCATACACACTTCTTTCTGTGCTGTACTGAACTGTAGTTTGCTTTTTCTATCAGAGCAGGATGAAATCTCTGCCCCAGATTTATTTTACATATTTCATTCTCTCCGCCCGGATATGATGGCACGCTCTTGTCATCATAAAGTTGTTTGCAAGCAGGTTTCATCTTTTCGCACGTCGTGTCGTGAAAGATTACCTCCCTGTGTTAATAGTTCTTTAATGGCTCCATTAGATTGTGTTTTCTGAGCCCACGCTGGCACCCAGTTCCCTCTGGAGAAATGAATATGTGGCTGTGGGGAGAAGTGAGGGAGAATCATCCTTTACCACCCCTCTCTCTCGCTCGCTCCCCCAGCGTGCGTGTGGAGGAGGGAGAAGAAGAGCCATGGAGTTATCTTTAGACAAAGGAAGGAGTCCTAACCAAAAACAGCAAGAAAACATGAGACAAAGCAGTGATTGAGGCTGTGAGAACAAGAAAACTGAGAGATTGTGAGGTTCCAGGAAAACAGAGAGACGGAGAGAGGGAAGAAAGGAAGGAGGGAGGAATGCAGGCGCAGACGGAGAGCCCGTTTAAAGCTCTTTAAAGCGGGCTGATATTTGTCATGTGACGTGATTAGATTAGGTTGGATTTTAGTGAAAGCAGAGGTCGTTTGTCACAGTTATTAACAACCACCAACATTAATTTCTCATCTCTGCACGCTGCACACCATCAGCACATCTGTGTGTGTGTGTGAGATGAAACACGAGTGCGTTTACATGCACGATCTTAACATTGATTATTTTGACCAGTGATGTTTGCAATTCTTCAGTGTCAATATTTTCTCATTCCAGTTTAATGTGCAAAAACAGCTAGAAGTAAACCACTTATACCTCACAGATTTCCCTGAAAAGTGTAAATACTGTGATACTATCAAAAAATTGACTGTTTCAGCAACCTGACTGGCTCGATGCAGCAATGTGGATTCAACCGATGGCATGAGATTGACATGGGACTATACTTTTGGCCCATCAGTGGCACATATGAGGCATTATTGTCCTGAATTTGGTTGCAAGTGGTGCTGGAATGACACCCTTCATCTGTGAAAACTTGACAACATGTAAGATCACAAACACTGCTGTTCACAAGTTTGGTGTCAGTAAGATATTTTAAAACTTGGCTGTTTTAAATAAGTTTTTATCTATTAATATATAGTAAAGTATAATTTATTTGACGGCAAAGCTGAATGTCTTAAGTATCACATGATCCTTCAGAAATCAATTTAATATGCTGATTTGCTGCTCAAGAAACATTTCTTATTATTAAAGCGTTAGTTCACCCAAAAATTAAAATTCTGTCTTTAATTACTCATCCTCATGTCATTCCAAACCCGTAAGACCTACGTTTATCTTCAGAACACAAATTAAGATATTTTTGATGAAATCCGAGAGCTTTCTGACCCTACATAGACAGCAACGCAACTGACACGTTCAAGGCCCAGAAAGGTACTAAGGACATTGTTAAAATAGTCCATGTGACATCAGTGGTTCAACTGTAATTTTATGAAGTATGAGAATACTCTGTATGCAAAGAAAACAAAAATAAAACTAATAACTACTTCTCTGACTTGAAGAATTATTGAATGTTGCTATATTTGTTTTCTTTGCGCACAAAGTATTCTTGTAGCTTCGTAAAATTACAGTTTTGATCAATTTATTGTGTTTTTGTTGAATGGTGTTAATTTCTTAAATCTTACTGACTTTTCGAATACTACTGAATGCTATTTTTCAGGCAAAGGTCACTATTGGTTTTGTGCAAAACCTAATTTGTCCTGTTATCCTGATTTTGCTCTGCATGTAAATACTGTTAATGGTGTTCTGGCATATTGTTCACATTTGTTTACTTTGACGTCAGAGACAAAAAGAAAAAGGCGTTTTCAAAATCTGGTTGTAAACATTTTTCATGAGAAGTGAGGGAGAATCATCCTTTACCATTGGTTTGTTTGTATAATGAGCTAATCTGTGAGTTACCAGTGTGTTGTTGCTAAACAGCTGTATATTGGATGCATGTATAATGCCACTACATATTCAGAGTGTTTTTCTCTATCTTTTCTATTGTGTAGTTTCCTATGTATTTTTAAGGCAGGTGTATCATTGTATACATGTTTGCAGTAACACAGAAAGAGAAGGGAAGACCTCAGAGGATCACATGCTTGGAATTTTCCCACTTTTTCTGCTTGTTTAGCTCTTTCTGAACTGTCACATCAAAGCACTTGGTTTTCATTCAGCTCTTTTTCTCTCTGGAAATACTGCAAGAAATGTATTTCTATATGCCTGTTTCATTTCTCTCGCTCTCTCTCTCTCTCTCTCTCTCTCTCTCTCTCTCGCTCTCTCTCTCTCTCTCTCTCTCTCTCTCTCTCTCTCTCTCTCTCTCTCTCTCTCTCTCTCTCTCTCTCTCTCTCTCTCTATACATATATACATATACATAATCCGTCCCCTCCTCTTTCATTCATTGTTGTTTTGAAGTAAATTAGCTGCCAAAATGATTGAATCACAAGGAACAACATGGATCTGAAAGAGGTTTAACTTTTACTGCCATCTTGTGGCACGTTTTAGATATTTCATGTAGTTAGATATTTCTTTCTTATTGCCACTTCTGGTATAAAGTATAGAAATCTACTTGCATGTTTATGTATGATATTAATCAGTGGAGTGGGTAAATCAGATGGTTTGACGTTTTTGTTTTTTATTTTCCTCCTCCTGTTCTTGCAGCTGTTCGGAACGACCGGAACAAGAGGAAGAAGGAAGAGAAGAAGCAGGAGTGTTCGGAGAGTTACGTCTTAAGTCCTGATACGGAGCAGATGATCGAGCGGGTTAGGAAAGCCCATCAGGAGACCTTCCCCTCACTGTGCCAGCTGGGCAAATACACCACGGTAAGTCAGAGGCAAAGCAGCTCTTAACGGTGACAACCTTGTGGAATTGTGGGGAAATAAATCACAAACTAAGCAAACATTGTCTCTGTCCTTGAACAGAACAACAGTGCAGACCACAGGGTCGCTCTGGACGTTGACCTGTGGGATAAGTTCAGTGAACTCTCCACTAAATGCATTATTAAAACGGTGGAGTTCGCCAAGCAGCTGCCCGGCTTCACCACGCTCACTATCGCAGACCAGATCACCCTGTTAAAGGCTGCCTGTCTCGACATCCTGGTAAGATCGCGACACATTCATGCGTTCTTGTGTCTAAATAGTGCATGACTAGATACTCCTCTTTTGCAGCAGTGTGTAGGTTGAGAACTTACCTGTGTGTTTAATTTTCCGTCTACAGATTCTGCGAATATGTACACGCTACACACCGGATCAGGACACCATGACGTTTTCAGATGGTCTGACACTGAACCGCACGCAGATGCACAATGCCGGCTTCGGTCCGCTGACAGATCTGGTTTTCGCTTTCGCCAACCAGCTCCTGCCTCTGGAGATGGATGATGCAGAGACGGGGCTTCTCAGCGCTATCTGTCTGCTGTGTGGAGGTACTGCAGCTTTTTGACACACATTCGACTCAGATATGTGTTTGGTCATATTTTGGTTTATCTTCATGGATTTTTCATTCAGTCAGTAATCACATAAAACTTTTTTTTGGTTTATTATATTTTATCTGACAGCCCTTTACTTGTGCTTATACATTACTTGTATACCAAACTACAAGTTCATCTAATATTTACTAATATTTGGGTTTTATAGTAAGAATGCTCAATATAATGGCCTCATAACTGTTATCATCCAATGTTGGCCTTTTTTATGTTTGTTTTTAAATTTAATATCAGACTATTTAGTTACGAACTTTGTTGTTGGTTTTAGTTTTCTTTTTTTCTTTTTTATGTAGATTTATCTCCTCTTTAAAATTATATTTAATATCAGATTATTTATTTAAAAAGTATTTGTTTTAGTTTTTGATTTTAGTTTTTTTAATAGTCATTTTTAATAATTAACAATTTAATAAGTTCATCTTTTATTTACAATTTAGCGGCTGGAATTATCATCTGATAATACAATTTTCTTTCATTTAGACAATGTTTAAATATGTTAAAAAAGAACAATTTCATGAGTTCTAGAGAGTTTATGCTTGTGTGACTCTTTGTTAGCTGATGTTATAAAACACTGTGCACTTGTGCTCAGATCGGCAGGATCTGGAGCAGTCGGATAAGGTGGATGTGCTTCAGGAGCCGCTGCTGGAGGCCCTAAAGATCTATGTGAGAAAGAGGAGGCCTCATAAACCACACATGTTCCCCAAGATGCTGATGAAGATCACAGACCTGAGGAGCATCAGTGCTAAAGGTGACATTCACAGTCGCTCTTTGAACATCAAGCTTGAATCAACCAGAATCCATTCTAACAGTTTTTTTTTTTTTATTTATATATTTTTTTATCTTTCTCACTCAGGAGCCGAGCGAGTAATAACGCTGAAAATGGAGATCCCCGGCTCCATGCCTCCACTCATTCAGGAGATGCTGGAGAATTCGGAGGGTCTGGAGGGTGGCGGTGGGGCGAGAGGAGGCGGCGGAGGAGGAGGAGCGCCACCTGGAAGCTGCAGCCCCAGTTTGTCTCCCAGCTCGGCACACAGCAGCCCCTCAGCTCACTCCCCCTGAGTCTCATCTCCAGACAGGGCACCGTACGGAACGAAACTGGTTCGAAACCAGAAATAAGCCACAGCCAACCAGCGCCAGAAACCAGAACTCCGGTAGACTTTGATCCGGGCTGACCGGACCCGAACAGTTAATCTGGCCGGCTTTCATTAGCTGAAGACCAATTGAGTCACACACAGGCCGAGCCTGCTCAAAACTCACACTGTCATTAAAACCACCAGTGATTCAGTGACTACCAGAGCCCTGCAGCTTTTCACATGGCGGTGGTCCATGAAGACGGCAGAACAAACGCCCTGTGTGTGCAGAAGCGGCTCCTTACTGCGTCTTCCCAGCTCTGCTCCCATCACACAAACTGTTAAGGCCCAGATAAGCTCTCCTTCTCGTCTGAGGGACGCTTTCTCTTGAGCCTGTGACATTATTTTATAGATTTCAACCCCTTAAAGCAAGCTAAAGGACATTAGGACGTCAAATGTCCACAAGTCAGGGACATTTTGAACTTTCCAGCTGTTTTGGTTCTGTTTCTTTGTTTTCTTACAAAAAGATATATGAATATATGAAATCTATATTGACAGAAAAAAGAGATTTGAATTTTGTGTCTTAGGTGGAATGCAGAACAATTCTTATCTTTTCTCTCTCACTTTTCTCTCAAGAGTTAAACACGGTTATGGTTGACCCACTGTTCCGCTCACTCCAAGACAGTCCTGTTCACGTCATGCACAAGATCACGTCACACTAGCACTGAAAATCATGCGATGGGGTTAAAACGCAATTTTGTCCAGTGAGGAAATGATTTGGAAACATTCACAATAATCAACTTGGCAGTTGTGGCAAAGAAATGAAGGATCTCATGTAAACAAGCAGCTTGTGATTTATGATGTGTATGAGATCTCAGAGCAGCCAATGCCTTTGTGTAGCTTTTTAATAATGTTTCTTAATTTACTTTTAATTTTTGTAATTGTTAACTGTCGAAAGACAGAGACCCCCTCTACACAGTATTAGCAATTATGAAATAAAAGAGATTTCCAAACATAATGATTCACAAAGAATACAAGATGTATTTCTAGCGAAATGCCCACAAGAAAACACGTTGTTTCAGAAGTATTGAGAATGTTGTAATTGAGCATTTAACGCAGAACGTCATGCCTTTTTTTGCCTGCACCTCAGTCTTGAAGCCCTGTTTGTGGTAGATTTGTTTCTAATCATCTCTGTCACGTGTGTGTGTGTGCTGAGATGCTTCCACCGCCGCGTCCTTCTCCTCTGTACCTTACAACGTCACTGCCTCTGCTCTCCTGCAACAATCATTGAACAACGGTCAACAACAACACTGCCTCTGTGTGACAATCACTTTAAGTAAAGCTCACAAACAACTCTGCCTCTGTAACACACACTGATCCGCCAGATATCTGGATTTATGTGACCGCTAGCCTAGTGTTTTAGGTCTAAAAGCATCAAACAAGTACTGATTACACAATTATGATTGCCTAGAAATGCTTCATTAATGTATCAACATTTCTAATAATGTAGCATTCTTTTGTTTTCAGTGAAATTAGTCTTATCTGATTTACCAGAGACATTTGTCATTGTTTACTCATCCTTATTTTATTCCAATCCAGTATGAATTTCCTTTTGTGTGTGTTGTGCAGAAGAAAGTCAGTTATACAGGTTTAGAATTACATAAGTGTGAGTAAATGATGGATTGTTTTTATTTTTGGCTGAACTTTCCCTTTAAATAAAACATTAGCTCGATCTAATAAATACATTTAGGAGGCTCCACACAATCCAGTTCTGGCGGATCAGTGTCAGCATATAATTATTGTACCAGTTTACAACAGCTCTGCCTCTGCATCACATCTGCTGAACCCGTCGCCATGAACCTTTGAACAGTGCGGTGGGCCGAAATGACTTCCTCTTTAACATGTTCCTCTGAGGGTGGAGTGTGATCCGTTTCACTGCAACTATGCACACGACATGCACAGAGCTCGAGTCTATTCACTTCTATCTACCTGTTGTGAAAATCACAAGCCTCTTCCAGTCGCTCAGTACTGTCCGTTTCATTTGATTCTGCATTCAAATGTTCATCGCTTTTGAGCCATATTGCGTCACAGACCTCGACGGGCCTCTTCTCTCACTCAAAGGATGACAAACAGAGATCTACACGACGTACAGCACAAACCCTGTACTGCTTTAACAGTTGTTATACAGTCAAACGCACAAAAATGTTTCTGTTGTGTCAGGTCCCTGTATTATAAGAGTAATGTTTAATAAAGACTTCTGTTTTGTGTGTTTCTGACCATGCTGGGTTTTTGTGATCAATTTTTTTTTTTTTTTTTTTCCCCACAAAGCTGTGGTTTCCTTGTTTCTTTGAGTATCTGAAATATTATCAGGGTCTGACCACATCAACACAGTTTGTGTTCAGATGTTACACTGAAACGTGAGATTTTTTTCGTATCACGGTATATTTATCTGTTTGTGCATTGCAATAATGAGCTGCATTTTCCTTCAAAATTATAAACAAATTTAGTACAGTTGTGAGTAATATTAGGATAGACTGATATTTTAGCTTTATTGCAATCAATACTTAAACTTCGATGAGGTAAATATATAAAATAAATCATAATGAACAGCTCCACCCCTGATTGATAATATACACTAAGGTAGAAAATTTCCAATGGCTTTGCGGGCTGATAAAAAATGGGCGAGACATGTCAGTGGCTTGCTGCCATGCATTAAAAATGATATAACACGTCTTGGTTCACCAATAATGTCTTCCAATGATGACATCTTCCTGTTCAACCATCCCTCCTCCTCCCTCTCTGACACCTAATAGTGCTATTGCCCACACTGCAGTGTTGTTCAGTGCTGAAGTCACTGTTACCTATTTTGGGAAGTAAAGAGCATAGCAATGCTTCATTGGTAAATGTGATTACAGTGCACCTTCTCTAATGTGCACACCATAATACTGGCAACGCTGTCAATCTGATGCTCTGTATCCTTGCCATTGCCTGGACGGATCACTGGATAACCACTGTCGTAATGAGCCTCCTTTGATACTGAAAGCATTTCTCCATTCACAGGTCAATTTAAGAAAGTGAAACACTACAAAATGCAATCAGATAAGCAAAAATGTTCAGCAACACATTTTGAGCACAAGTCCTTGAGGATATTTCACGTAGTCTCATGTGAAGAAACAACTTGTGTAAAGAAGATCAAAGTCAGCTGACAGGCAGTTCATTATTTGTACAAATAAAAGTTTAGTGCAAACTGACTAGCATGTTAAAGTTCATTTCAGTGTGCAGAATGCTGAACGTTTAAACTAATACCAAGTGCTGTATATTTAGTACAGGAGGGTAGCAGATTTTTTCAAAGCTTTCAGTGGTCACTTACTGAGGATCATTCTAAAAAGAGTCATAAAACTTCAATATAGAAGCGCCACTGAAACCCTATGAACATAAAATAATACTGAGCCATTACTTCCTACAAGCTGAAGTGTTGAGACTGTTAGAAGCATAATAAAATACATAAATTATCTATATCATTTTCTTATTGAGGAGGAGAAAAAAAATGAAATATGCTCCTGTTCATACTGTGAGAATGATTTACATAATGTACTTTACCTATATTTTGGATGCCTGCAAATAGTCATGCTTAGACATCTTACCACAATAGCAAAACACATTTTTTCAATGTGCTTTGTATTACAATATGCAAGATGTGCTCCATAATGACCAGAATGAAGAGAACGCTGATGATGACTATGAGATTGTAGATATGGATGATGGTGATCATGAAGATGTAAACTCTGACTCTGATCAGGATTATGTTAATGTAGATCCGAATGACTCTGGACCGGACTGTGTCAATGTGGAAACAGATGATCACAGGACTATGTCAATGTCGATATTACAGAACACAAAAGTACACTGGACTATAACTATATAGATTTATTAAAGCTATTTGATTATTAATTTCTATTTAAGGGGTTTTTCATTGTCAATGTGTGCTGTCTGGCTTCTGTCATGACTGCTCAGCGGTTTATAGTCAAAAACGCCACAATACCTAAATAATTAATTTCAAGTTGAAACAAACGGCTTCACATCTGCTTGTATTCTGTACAATGACGAGATGTTTCATCTGTGCTTGTACAAAATAACACTTCCTCAAATCTATCTCACAGCTTTGTCTGTCTTAAAAAACAGAACTATTCTCAGAATCAATTCCACAAATTCAACATGATTTCACATTGAATGCTAAACTTAAACCTTGTTTCCGAGTACTATACATTTGATCATATATGGTTTATAGTAACTCTCTCACAGTTAAACAGTTTCACTTTTGTTGTAGAAATCATTTTAGTTTTTTTTATATATATATATATATATATGTATATATATATTATGCAGTAGTCTCTTTTTTTACAGATTAAAAAAAAATGACAGCATTTTGTGTGATACATTAGTTTTATTGCATTTTACATCAATGAAGAAACATGCATTTTACCACAATAATGGTGTAGTTGCAGCATCTGCTGATTAATGTCAATTAGAGCAGCAGTGCCCAGCCCTGCTCCCGTCCTGAAGACTTCAGTTCCAGCCCTTCTCCAGCACACATCTGTTATTTTCATGCAATCCATATAATTCATGAACATCTAGATTAGCTGCTTAGATTAGAGTTGGAGCTAAACTGCAGGATGGGAGTCCTCCAGGAGCAGGGTTGGCTACACCTGAACCAGACAATTCCTGAACTCCAGATAAAAACAGTTAGGACCACATCATTATTATCACTTAAAAATCTAAATGTTAAAATAAACATTTTGTTTTATCCAAAAGCTAAAACTATTTGTGGGGTGTGTTATTTAGGGGCACAGAATAGTCTGATGAACAGATCAGTTCCTAATGTACACGTTACACAAGTGTACGTTTCAGTTTTTACCAAAACATCATCAACTCTTCTCACTAATCAGGAAGTAACATCTTAATTCATGCGCATTTTGAAACAACGCAAGGATGGCAATGCCAAGACCTTCTCTTCTCACTTTGATATTGGGTAAATTCAATTTCCAATTCTCGCACTTTCTATTTTTCGTGACAGATGGAGATTAAAGGTGAAAATATAATGATAATAGTCTTCCTATATTACTGCACATCGCAGTGTTAATATCACAGTAATATTTCATACTTAAAACAGTTTAGTTAAAGATTATGAACTTGGTTTGAAGTTGGTTTGTTGTGCCATCTTTTTATCATTGTGTTGTCATTTCTCTGATTTTCACTGAGCTTTTACAGTTGTTTTCTTTTTGAAGTGAAATCATTTGATGTCACAAAACAGTCAGTTACTAAACCTGACAACAAAAGTAACCATAAAATAGTGTAAATACAACTCGAAAACAGTGAAAAATTTTACCTTTTTAATTATTCATGCCCCAGTGCATAATGGGAAAAACGGGATCATAACTTTGATATTTACTTAAAGAATCCTTGTAAACATAACAAACAATTCCAAGTAAAATATACTTATAAGTTCAAACTTTAATTTCTACAAGCTTAAATTGATTACTAATATAGAATTTACTTTAATTTTTTTAAATTTTTGCCTGAACTAAATTATTTAATGTAGAAATTACATTTGTTTTTATGTAGTATTTACTTCACCACAAAATCATTTTTTTTCAGTGTAATTTTCAAAAGACATTCACCAACAAGTTGACTGCTCTAAACAACTTCATGAAAATGAGCTGTTCAGTAAACTAAAATGATTTAAAATAGTAACAATAACAATAATATATTTCTATAACTTCTCACACCTGAATGCAGATTTATAGTCTAAAAAAAAAAGAAAAAGAACTCCATTACAATACAACTAACAAAATTTTAAAAATGAGAATGTTTACAGGCTTATGATGCTTTTGTTAACTCACGGTTCAGTGCCTAACAACATTTTCATGCTCATCTAGACACCACAGTCTTACTTACACTGTAAATTTGGAGGAAGAACCATAATAGAACTACAGCTGACCACAGAACCACAGCTCATACCCGTCACTGTCACAGTCACAGTGTTGGCCTTTCACAACTTCACAGCCCAGGGCTGATTCTCCCTTTTAAGCTCATTGGTTTCTAGGCTTATGATGCTTTTGGGAAATGCTGCTCATGTCTGCTGTTGTACACATGGAATTGATTCAGTGTCACCGCCTATCTACATAGACAGAATATATAAGAAATCTCTATTGCATGTCTGCAAAATGTCTGTAAATTAAATAAATAAATAACTCACCGAAAACATTTAATTCATGTTTCAAAACCTAGATATTGGGACAGTTACTTAACTAATACTACCAAAATAAAACATGTTTTTGTCACCATGTGAGCCACACTGGTCAAAATGTTTAGATGTTTTTTACCATAGAAATATTTATGCAAATTTCATTTCATTTCTTTTTGTTATATGCAATTCCTTTTCATATTTGTTATATGCATTTTTTACTACTTTTTAGTTGACAGACTGCTTTCTATACTATACAAGAATGTCAGATTTGTCTGTGTATCACACTGAGCATTTTAGATACAGTTTTTCTCAGTCGTTTTGGTGCATTTCTCGAATCATCCTTAAAGGGGACCTATTATGCAAAAATCACTTTTATAAGGTGTTTGAACATAGTTGTGTGGCCGCAGTGTGTGAAAACAACCAGCCTATAATGTTAAAAATCCACCCACTCATTTTTTTATAATACCAATAAATCACCAATAATACCATTTTATAATACCAATAAATCATGAACAGTCTCTCCAAACGAGCGTTTTCAGATTCTCCCTCTTTTCACCATAGGGAAAAAGTCCCGCCCATTTGTGATGCTTTCTGCCCTATTAGCACAGACACAGCCCTGAGTGAGAAGCAGCAGTCAGCCATTACTGTTTTCTTGCTGTAGCTGCTGGAGATATACAATGTCAGCGCCAAAGAAGCATTACAAGTGTTATGTTTTGGGATGCACCAATGACCATAGGAGTCTCCATAAACTCCATCCGTCTGAGGTGCTGAGGACATTGTGGTTAAGTTTCATTTTCGAAGGAAATGTCCCAGAAAAAAATCTGTAAAGTCGCCTATATGTTTAGGGATCAATACCAATGCTTCATGTGCAAATGTCAGCTCCAGACAAAGTAAGTAACATGCGTTTGTTTTCCAAAGTGCCTTTCTGGAAGAGCTTCTTGGCGCTCTGTAAGGCTAACTGCTAAAGCTATCATTGTTTCTGCCTGTTTTCACTGGTGCTGCCTTCAAGTGCTACCAGAATGATCGTGAATAGGAATGTGGTAGTTAAAAGTTGCATATGAAAGCAATGTGAAGTCGACCGCTTGAATTTGTCGAGCTCATAATCACAAGTGGGACTTATAAAGTTTGTAATAGCATGCAATGGCATCATGAGACCAGCAGAAGTTTGTTCATTGTGTTCATGGACATATGCTTGCCTTGTAGTACATTAAATTAATAAACTATATATCGAATTTGATCTTTTAATAGCATTATCAGCCATATTAAGTGTTTATGGTTTTCTACTGGAGATTTAAATGTGTTTAATGAGAGCACTGCATTCATATTCTGCTGTTCTGTGGCTGCGGATTTGTGGGTCTTGTCTTTTTCTCTTACAGATGACTTGCATGACCCTGTATGTTATAGTACTAAATTAGTTTTAATCATTTAACCACCACAGCGTCTCATCTCCACTGACAACACACACGGTTTGTGTGGATTGCAAGTGACGTCGCAGGTAGCGAAAAGTGCAAGCGGCAATTGCAAGAGACATTGTAATTTAGTTTCTTTTTTCTTGTCTTCACCACCTGGCTACTTGTGTAAAATGTTGAGAGATTCAATTTAAAAATGATTAATAAATACAATAAAATAAAAAAGACTGCAAGTGACGTCACTTGCGGAAGTGCAGGTGTCTGAGAGTGCAAGTCTGAAAATGCAAGTGCATGTCTGCAGCCAGACCTTATTGCAATCAAATGAATGACTTTTAAACCGAGTACGTTTTCTGTAAAGATAACAGGCTTGCACTAATAGTGGAATGTTTATTTGCAAAGGCTAGCACTGCTATTGAGGAGCATGAGCTCTTGAAGCTCCGCCCTCTTCTGAAAGGGGGCCGGAAGCACCAGCTCATTTGCATTTAAAGGGATATACACAAAAACAGCCTGCAGTTCTTATGTATGCCATATATCCATTTCAAAAGTACAAATTTACACATTACTGTATGTGGGATTGTGATTGAAAAAGACTGGATAGGATTCACAGTTACACTTTTACTAGAGGTATGAAAAAATAAAAATAAAAAACACATTACAACATCACTGTGATAGAAAAGAAAAAGAAATATGGGCACAAAGGCGAAAATTCAAAATTAGAAAGGCAAACACAGGAAACACCCCTTAGGCAGAACTTTGCTTTTGCATGCAGCACTGAATGAGGAATTGCAGTGCAGTCTGTCTGGCCACAGATTCTCATCTACATCACAACGAATATCTTCCCTTGCAATGCAACGTGTAAAAAATCATTTGGAGTGTCTTATCCAGCCTCTGCAGGCGTCTACTGTGATGTCCTCATAGGCTACATCCATGGCAGCCAGCAGGGTCATCTGAGCATGTGGCTGGGGATCATAGACCTTGACCTTCCACTCCTTAATTGGGTTAAGGCAGAAGCGAGCGTATATGTTCCATTTAAAGGGCATTAAAGTGTGTGAGACGTGAATTTAAATTGTTTTTATTTACAGAGGTAAATCACACTTCACACTTCTCTAGTAAGCTTCGTATGTGTGTGAAGACGCTGCAGGTGGTGGCGTAGTAGCGCAAATACGTGAATGAATCAGGGGCGTAGTTTGTGGGGGGGATGGGGGGGAGGTATTCCTGTCGCGAAGCTGATGGTAAAATATGCGATCTATTTGAATTCTATTGAGAAACTGCCACTTTAAAATGCTATGGAGAAAGTCGAACATTATCTAAAAAGAAACATAATCTTGCACCAGCACTAACATAATATTAAAATATTTTTTAAACCACTCATGATCACCTTTACTATAATTTATCACGTTTTACTGTAGGCTTATTTATTGTGGTAAAATTTGTCTAACTTGTAGAATTTGTAATAGATAATCTGTTAAGGGAATAGATTTTTCCCTAAAGATTTATATTACAACTGTGGCATGTTGTAGCTATTGTTTCTAAAGGCTGTTGTTTCTCATAACAAATGCAATAATAAAAAAGTAATTATTGGCCTGTTAATGATTAATAGGCTAGCCTTATTATAACAAATGCTACAGTTAAGAACTATGGTACTTTTTCATAAGGGCAAGTACAAGTCAGAATCGAGAGTCAATGGGTTCTAATGATGAGTGATGGAAAAACCTGGCCTTCAGATATTCCAATGATGGCTTAGATTAAATCATTAAGAGCCTGATGAACTGTTTAGGAGTAAGAAATAAACAATATCAATATAAGAAAATGTTAAGTTATTTTGACTTCCCATGGCATGTTGAATTAGAACATTCTGTCAAACTATAGCTTAAGTGTCTAAATAATATAAAATACATTATATATCCTATGTAAACAAGTAATTGTTAACTAGCCTATTACTTTATTGCAGTTGCGCAATCAACCAACTTTGCATATGTGGTGGATAGCACAAAAGACCATTTTACAAAAATAAACATTTAATCAAACAAACAAATAAATAAACCTTAAGAGGGAGCATGACCCGGGGTCCACTTCTCCTGCTGCTTGAGATCGCTCGTTCGTTCGCTGCCTGCGGAGCCGAGTTCACCAGCTGTGAACTCCGATCTCTCTGTGTGCCTGCTGCCAAGCCCTGGACCCGCTGCACCTGATTGTACACTCTCACTCTCTCTCTCTCTCTCTCTCTCTCTCTGCGAACCTCTACTCGTCTGACAAGTTTGAGTTCTGTTTTTGTCCAGTTCTGCGTCCAACCAGAGGGCCAGTCCACGGCAGAGTATTTTCATTTTCTTCTGTAAATAAAGAGAGAGAATGAATTTAGCTCTGCTTTTGAGCACCTCCATTCCTCCTGACAATAGGAACACGCAGTATTAAGAATAAACCATTTGTAAACTTGAACTAGTCCATTTCTTGTGGACTATATAAACATCTGCTATGTAAAATATTTTATTCACGGCAGTACTAGGCTACATTCTACTTGTGTTTGAGACAACAGTGACTAAATGATAGGATGCAATTTTCAGATGATACTGTCTGTCTCTCTGTCTTATTTTTTAAGTTTTTATTTGGTAAATTATATCTAAATGCAGGTTTACAGTATGTTTAAATGTCCCTGTTTTTCATCTCAACAGCCAGTGCTCTGACTTCTGTAACTGGTGAGTAACAGACTGTTAGTCACTCATTTTTAAAACAGATTTTATTCTAGCTGCATCATGACGTAACCATTGACTGTTTTGGCTAGTCTATAAGTTTAGCCTGTTGTAAGATGTGAGTTGTATCGTAACAGAGTTATTTTGTTTTTTAGGAGAGTATAGTATCAGACTGGTGAATAGTAATAATGACTGCTCTGGAAGAGTTGAGATCCTTTATAATGGCCAATGGGGGACAGTGTGTGATGATGGCTGGGACATGAATGATGCTGCTGTGGTGTGCAGACAGTTGGGATGTGGAAGAGCTGATAGTGCACATGGCAGTGCTCATTTTGGCCAGGGAAATGGTCCGATCTGGTTGGATGATGTGGGATGTTCAGGAAATGAATCATCGCTCACACAGTGCTCACGTCCTTCTTTTGGAAAACATGACTGTAAACATTCTGAAGATGCAGGAGTCGTCTGCTTAGAAATAAGTACATATATTTTCAAATTATGCTTTTGCTGTTCACCTTGATATTTTATGCAGTATTTTCTTTGGTTACATTTTGTACTAGCTTTAGATTTAGCTGTCTAAAAAATTAGAGCTAAGTGTTTTGAAAATGTGCTACTTGCTTGTAATAAAATAGTACTACAGCAGTTAAAACAACATAAACCTTAAAGGGTTAGTTCACCCCAAAATGAAAATTCTGTCATTAATTACTCACCGTCATGTCGTTTCAACCCCGTAAGACTTTCGTTCATCTTCGGAACACAAATTAAGACATTTTTGATTAAATCGGAGAGCTATCTGACTCTCCATAGACAGCAACACAACTGAAATGTTCCCAGGCAGGGGCGTGTCTAGAGGGGGGGGGCACGGGGTGGCACCGGCCCCCCTCAAACAGCGCAGACTGATCAAAGTCACATCTGCGGTGCGGGAACAGTTCGGGTGCATTTAAAATCTCACACGCTGCCGCTGATGTCATACACTAATCAGCAGTGTAGCGCCGCTTGAAGGAGAACACACCTACTCACTGTCTGGTTCACTGCCAATTATTTCCCGTATATTTATTTACGACACCATTGGATTAGAGCGCTGTCAATTTCACAATGCTCAATGCCACTGGATTAGAGTGCTGTCAATTGCACAGCTCAAACAGGAGAAGCGCGATTTCGCAGGCTGCAGACCACGTCTCTGTTCATTGTATGAAATTAAAATTATAGGCCATTTTAGAGCGTATCACAATACATACAGGTGCATCTCAATAAATTAGAATGTCGTGGAAAAGTTCATTTATTTCAGTAATTCAGCTCAAATTGTGAAACTCGTGTATTAAATAAATTCAATGCACACAGACTGAAGTAGTTTAAGAGTAGTATGCTACACCACCTGCCAGAATAGATGATTTATGACTTTGACCTTTGACCTCATTCCATAGGGATTAACCTTTTGACCTTTTTACGAGCGCACCTGGGGTGACGTCATGTAATATGTCATCTGTTTGTAATATATCATGTTTATAGCTCGTTAACCGTGAAATGACCCCAATATTTACAACATCCGTGAACGAACGACCTCTGTGATGTGAAATGTGTTTGCAATATATCATGTCATTAGGATTAATCATATGACATCGGTTTGTAATTGTTACAGGGCTAACGAGAGGTGAGACGTGCGGATCCATATGCAGGCTTTTATTTAAAGGCATAGTCAGAAGACAAGCAAGGTTCAGGCAATGGCAAACAGGTATAACACAGGCAAGACACAGAGTAGTCCTAGGGCAAGCGTGGGTCGATGAGCGGCGAACAGTATCCAACAGGGCAAGGCAGAGAGAGTAAATCCAGGTACACAGCAATAATCCAAACGAGGTGCAAACAGAGTCCGAACGGCAAGGCAAGGGTTAATCCAGGAAACACGGGCAGAAATCAAAACACGAGGAAACAGGCAAGGCAAGACTATGAAAACTAAGAAGGCTTCGTAGGGTAGCTATCACTAGGATATTCGCTATACAATGAGGGAGAGGAAGTCCAATGCTTATAAAGAGTGTCTGATGGGATTCAGCTGTGCATGTGTGATCAGTGCATTCAGCTGTGTATGTGCAATCAGTGCAATGGATGATGGGAATTGTAGTTTGAGGTGATGTGCAACAGTAGTGTAGTGCATAGTCAATGTGGTGAGCGAGTGACCTCTGGTGGTGGGTAAGCGGAAGTTCATAGGCCGGATTCGTGACAGTAATATACACTCAGGATGTCCGGTACGTGACATTAACTTAATAACATAACATAATATATCATGTTTATCTGTTGTGCGATATATCTACCTGACCTCCGGAGTTAAAACGAGAGAACGTCCACCTGTTTGTAATATAAATGTCGGTCCTCCGGTACACGTCCCGTGATCTGTTTAAATCGTGGTACGCGTGTGCTCTTAGCCTGGTGCCACACTAACGCAGAGGTTTTGGTCATCCTACACAGAGGTGCGAAAGAGATGTTGGTTTAAGAGATATTAAGAGATAAAAAAAATTAAAGTTACAAGTTATTGTTATGGTCATTTTAGATGTGTAAAATAAATGACATTGCTAAAGGAGTCAATATATGAGAAAAAAATAACACACACACACACACACACACACACACACACACACACACACACACACACACACACAGACAGGGTTGTATTCAAATCATTCTATTGAAATGAAAATAAAGAATTAAAATCTTAGCTTAATGAATAAAAATAAATAAATAAAATAAAAAAGAAACTTTGAGCTTAATGAAAAATGCCTTACATTTTTCAACGAATCGTGATATTACATCTTTACACATTAGCCACAGATTCTCAGTCTCCTCAGTCTCCTTCTCACAGAAAACCTTAGTCTCCTTCTCACAGGAGAAAGAAAGAAAGGAGGGTGAACGCAGACACACACACACACACACGGTTGTATTCAAATGAAATAAAAATAAAGAATTAAAATCATAGCCTAATGAATAAAATAAACTTTGAGCTTGATTAAAAAAAAAAAAAAAAACTGTCTTACGTTTTTCAGAGATCCACAAATGAGGTAATAGTTTTCAGTCTGCTTCTCCTACAGGATAATAAGGGAGGATAGGGAAACGCAGCGCCGCGCGACCCCTCTCCGTACAAATCACTGACAAAGACTACCTATATATCTCACTGAATATCTGAGCCACGACTGGTACACAACAGTACTGTCACGCTATTCTAATATAAATTATGTTTTAGCAAAGAAAATATCATCTGTCATTTGATATTAAGATCCACCCCACGGACCGTCCCATCTTGGCTCAGATCCTAAGAACATATAAGCTTGGCACATCCTCAAAGACGTTTTTAACCAGCTTTTTTTCCTCAGCATGGAAGAACAATGTGAGTGGGATTTAAAAAAATAATTTACACCTTTAATAATTTAACTGCTTTATTAAAATCTGTAATAATCTTATATTATTTCGCATCGTAGATGGACAAAGATCGTCTGCTGACGAATATATTTCATTCGACGGTAATTATACATTTCTAATATTTTTAAAAATCAGGTAAAATGCTATCTAATGACTTTTATCTTATATTGTGATTTTTATTCTGTTTAACCATAACTACACTAGCCGAAGCGGACAATGATTTCTAGCTACTGACAGAGCTAATAATCTATTATCTGTAACGGTATATTTGCTTTATTTCATAGACTTTTTACAGCTTGCAAATCAGTTGCCAGGATTAAATATTTCACAACGTCAGCCCGAGGAAACCGGACGTGACAATTTTTCACAACACCAACCGGATGACGACATCCAAGCGGGTGGATCTGTTGTAAATGTCACTCAAGCGAGTCGGAAAAGGCGGTGCGTCAATGACGCGACGCCTGGGACATCAAAAGAAGTCTTTCCTAGGCCAAAGCAGCGCAAAATAACTGTTGTTCATCCAACAATAAGAGTTGATGATGATGAATCATTGACTGGTAAGTTTCTCCTTTATAAAGCTCAAAAATGTTATTGTTCGTTATTTTAGTACATTTGGTTTATATTCACAGTTTCAAATGATTTCATTTCTGTCTGTGACGGTTTCATCAAAGCTCTAAAACATAGATATTTTATTTAAATACTAATATATATATTAATATATATATATATATATATTAATAATATATATATTTTTAATATAGTTGTACTGTAATGCAATAAATAAATAATTTAAAGTAAAAAAAAAAATCATGTGTTTTAAACGGAATGACTTGAAAATGCTGTCTTCCGATGAGGTTAACCCTTTAATTGCCGCATTTAACCCGTTAAATACCGCAGGCCCGCCGGTGGTTAAGTCATCAGTACATGTTTTAAATTGTAATCTTGACGTACTAGATATCATAAATAAACAAAATAAGCAAAATAATAAATCATTTATATAGTTATGCTTCATAATAGTTTGATTTAAATTTATAACTTATTATATAATTGTAATTATCATGCTTTTTGGTTACAAGTTGTTTTATTTACCCCAATTATCACATTGATGTTACAGACAGGGTGGGTGAGGATCCAGAGGAGCCTGCAAACTTGAACGACGTGGATCAATGGACAAACACACAAGTTGAAACCTGGCACGGCGTGACATTTAGCGGTGAGCAAGACGAGGATACCCGGTCGGTAAGGAGCGTGACAAGGAGCCTGACCCCGTATGCTTTTCACGAAGAAGAGCGAGCGTCTGTGATTAATGGCGATGAAGACCAGGCTTTACTGAACGATGAAGACCAGGCTTCACTGATCTATGACGAACCCGCTTCACTGAACGGTGCCGATGATGAACGACCGCCGTTCGAGGATGATGGTGAAGAAACGGTTGGAGATGCACTGAGGGCTGCTAGTGACAGACACGAGGTACTGCTTCATGAAATAATTAACAGATTGGACGATATCGAGTTAGCTACGAATGGAAACCGAATCTGTGACGAACGGGTTGAATCAGTTGCGCACGAAGGTTCACAAAAACTTTGCAATGGTTCAGGACTCTCTCCAGGAAATCCTCCACGAACGAAGGCTTTTAGTGCAATTAGTCGCGCATTTCAACCATATTGTAATGTCAAAATAACGGTTCTTTGACGTTTTAATGATCTAAATAGCAGTGATTTTTATTATCAATATTAGACTATCGTTTGTTTTTCTTTAATTGTTATCAATTTTACTATCATGCTTTGATTTATAAGTCATATATTTATCTCTATCATCTTTGATCTTATCAATATTAGACTATGGTTTGTTTTATTTTACTATCATGCTTTGATTTATAAATCATATATTTACCTGCAGTGTTCGAACTATACCGTGGACTTTGGGGGAGCCCACTTGTTTTTTGTTTTTTTTTGTTTGTTTTTTATAGTGGGGGGGGGGGGGGGGGGGGGTAATGCATAACAGCTAACAGAAAGATGCATACATAAAGATACAGGATTTACCCTATTATACTTTATTGACACGAATTGATAGGTGAAACAACAAACAGCCACCCACAAATAGTCTATAAACAAAGCATCAGGCTGTCTTTGAGTTCACACGAACAACGGTTAAAGTTACTCGTCAGGCTACAGAAGAATACCATAATTTCTCCGTTCAATTAGGCCTAAGACATCGAGAGTCGCAGACCTATAACAACCCAGCCACAACACATAATTGCGAATAACATGCCTTACCTTAACACAGAATCGACCACAGACGCCTGAATGTATTTCAAGGACTCCGCGCAAAGATCAATGGCCTCCAACGTTTATACTTTTTCTACGAATCTTTTGAGTTAACGCACTAAAGGTGAGTGGAATTTGCACCGCAGCGCCCCACACCTTGATGCTCATTTCAAGAATAGCATGTATAGTTATCTTTATTGAAGCGAATTAGGTTTAAATCGCCGTCATGCATGAATGAATATTTTTGCAATTTTACACATGATGATCACATTAGACAAAACTGAAATTGCACGTCAAAATAACACATTGTCAATATTTTTTGAGACCCCCCAAAATTTCACAAATCACGTTTTCAGGGGAGCCCATGTCTTATTAAGGGGAGCCGAGCTCCCCCTAGCTCCCCCGTAGTTCGCACCCTGTTTACCTGTATCATCTTTGATCTTATCAATATTAGATTATGGTTTGTTTTATTTGTCTGTAATCGCTTTGATTTATAAGCCATATATATATATATATATATATATATATATATATATGTCTGTAACCTCTTTGATCTTACCACTTATGTTACAATTTTTCGTTATTCGTTTTGTAGCTATCATTGTTTAGTTATATTTTATCTGCAATAGTTCAAAATGAATGGTGGTGACGTAGACGACGGACAATCAGACCAAGCTCTGACTGACAGGCTGCAGAGTATAATTGATTTGCAAAATGCTGCTGATAATATGAAGCTATGCGATAGAATACAACACATGATAAGTTTGCATGCCGACGTGATACCCCCATTTCCTGATTATACTATGCAAAATGCTCACGATTTGCGAGAAATTGCACAGAACATTAATTTTAATTTGTGTGATGTGTTGCAGAGCATACTAGATGATCACAGCCGGCATCTTCGTCAAAACGTAGTGCAGAACGGTGGCGTACTAACCGATACATCCTCCTCATCATCTTGTGCTATGCATCCGTCAACTGACGCCGAACGCTCGTCGTCGTCATCACCCCCTTCAGGTAATGTTGATGCTGAGCGACCATCGACCACCTGCTCTGACCCCACTACTGCTGACGCGAGACCCTCGACTAGCGGAGCTGTTCACCCTTCCGGTACAACCCGAGCGAACATCGATGCGGCGATACGGAATGGCGGCATCGTAAACGGCTTTCGCGTTTTACCACGACCCCGTTTTAACGGGTTTGATTTATGCAGAACTATGAATATGAGGGATATAATGTCTCCAGATTTAGACACCTATCACGCTTCCCTGCACACCGCCATGGACGAGATAATATCATTCGCGAGAGAGATGGGAGGTGATGCTAGCGTAATCAGTTTGGTTATGTCCGCCCCTAGCCTCAATTCGTCTGTTAATGCCGTTTTGACCCCCGGTAATAATTACGACGTTAATAATAATTACGTCGCGCGAGCGTTATCCAAACCAACGTGGGGTTCACTAGCCAAGATCCGATAGGACTTCATGACATAGCTAGATTTGAAAATCTGTCGAATGTCAAAATTGTTGTTGTTTACAGGGCGAACGGCGGGTTAGAAACGTACAAAAATCAGAACGAACCTCACCCGAACACGGTCTGCCTTTACTTGCACAACGACCATTATTATATGATATTAAATCTGACCGCGTTCATCGGTACACCTTACGTATGTCAATTCTGCTTTAAAGGCTACTCCAGAGCAAGAAATCATAGTTGCGAATACGTCTGCAATGTCTGTTTTGACCCTGATTGCTACAAACACCCAAAAAGGATCGTTCACTGTACCGATTGTCTACGCTATTGCAAATCGAGGTACTGCTACGACATGCATAAGAAGATACCCCCAGGCCATGAAAAAATACCGTGCGATGTTATAAAGTATTGTGAGCTATGTAACAGACGGTACGAAATTATAGGATGCACCAAACCGCATCAATGCGCTACTGATCATTGTGCTCATTGCCACGAGGAATTACCGGTCCAAGGGAAACATCAATGTTTCATACAGCCCAAACCCGCCAGGACCCCCAGTGAAAAATATATCTATTACGACTTTGAAACGTGATATGAAAACGGTAAGCACGTAGCTAATTTCATCTGCGCGATCACCTTTCAAGGCAAAAAATTTGTGGCGGAAGGTACCGACTGTATAGAGCGCCTAATCACATGGTTCAGGTGTCCTCAATACAAAGGATACTGCTTCATAGCCCATTACGTGTCCAGATTCGACTCCTACCTAATTTTGGAGTATTTTTGCAAAGCGGGGGTTATGGTCGACATCATCACGCAAGGATGTAAAATAATCTTCATGTACGATGATGCCTTCGACCAGCGTTACATCAATAGTTATTCCTTCATACCAATGGCTCTGTCCAAGATGCCGGTGGCGTTACACTTGACAACGACAGAAAAAGGGTACTTTCCCCATCATTTCAACAGGTGTGAAAATGAGAATTATGTGGGTCCCTACCCCGACACAAAGTTTTACGGGTATGAAAACATGACCGATAAAGACCAGACAAAGTTTAATGCGTGGTACAGTACGGTGTCAGGTAAAGTCTTCCACTTCAAGGACGATCTGCGTGAGTACGGCGTGAACGACGTTGTCTTATTACGCGAGGCTTGCATGAAATACAGGAAGGAGTTCATAGAGTGTACTGAACTCGATCCGTTCAACTTTACAACGCTCCCTAGCTGTTGTATGGGGGTCTTCAAAGTCCATTATCTCGCCAGAGACACTCTGGCTCTGACGTATAATAACACGTACGTCCGTCAGAATAAGGCTTACTCAAACGGTTCTATCGAATGGCTGGAATACTTGAAAAAGACCCGAAACATCGACATTCACCACGTGCTAAACCACGGTGAAATGCAAATAGGTCGCTACTTTTTAGACAGTTACTACGAACAGAACGGGGTAAGGTACGGCTTAGAATATTCGGGCTGCATCCACCATGGTCATTGTTGTCGTTTTGACCCAGACGATACTCACCCCCTGTCGTGCCTACCCTACGCCGAACTCAGAAGACAGTTTGACGACAAAGTGGAAATTCTACAAAATGCCTTCGGGTTGAAAATAGAATTTATATGGGAATGTGAGTGGAACAAAATGAAACAGACCGACCCTGCGGTGAAAGAATTTATGAGAACTTATTCAGCTCCCGAGAAACTGAATCCGAGAGACTCGCTTTTTGGGGGGAGGACCAACACTTATTCTCTGTACCGTAAAACGACAGACGGTGAGAAAATAAGTTACGTGGATTTCACCAGTCTTTATCCATTCTGTCAGGATACGAAAAGCTACCCGATCGGACACCCTCAGATCATTTTCAGCGATTTTGAACCGCTTGAGACTTATTACGGACTTGTCAAGGCCACCGTGTACCCACCACGTAAATTATTATTCCCTGTGTTACCTTTTCGCTGCCATGGTAAACTCATGTTCGCGTTATGCCGCACATGCGCTCACAATGAAAACCAGACAACAAGCTGCACCCACACAGATGAGGAGAGGGCTCTCTCGGGAACTTGGGTTACCATAGAGGTTTTAAAGGCAATCGAAAAGGGTTACGTAATGGCCAAAATCTATGAAATTTGGCATTTCCCAGATCGCTCCGACACGCTCTTTCGCGACTATGTGAAAACGTTTTTACGTTTGAAACAGCATGCGTCCGGCTACCCGTCAGACGTTGTCACGGATGAGGATAAAGAGAATTACATTAGGGAATATTATGAGAAAGAGGGGATCCAACTCGACCCCGAAAAGATCGGTCACAACCCCGCCCAGAGGTCGATAAGCAAATTAATTCTTAATTCATTATGGGGAAGATTTTCTATGAGATCAAATTTACCACAAACCCTGCTTGTCACAGACCCCGAAGATTTCGCGCAAATCATTTTCGGTAAAACAGACATCCTGAAATATTTCTCATTCATCTCAGATGATGTGGCGCTCGTTCAGACCTGTCGTCCCAAAGGGGACGTGTGCGAGGCTCGTGACATTAACGTGTTTATAGGAGCGTTTACGACAGCTCATGCGCGGCTGGAGTTGTACGACCTGATGGACAGACTCGGGAGCCGAGTCTTATACACTGACACGGACTCTGTTATATTCGTGTCTAGGGACGGTGACTGGACGCCGCCTCTGGGGCATCATTTGGAGGAGCTGACAGATGAAATAGGAGATGATGATTTTATTGTAGAATACTCGTCTTCCGGCCCGAAATCCTATGCATACCGCACCGCCAAAGGAAAAGTGTGCATGAAGGCTAAAGGAATAACTCTGAACTCTAAAAATTCGCAAGCTATCCGCTTAGACACCCTGATTGGTCTGGTTACCAGCTATGTGACGTCTCGCGACGATACGCGATACATCCTGGCTCATTCTGAAAACATTGTGAGGAATAAAAAGCATCTTGCATTGCACAACAAGTCAGTCGACAAAAGGTTCAAGGTGGTGTAAAATAAACGTAGACTTTTACCCGATTTCACCACTCTTCCTTATGGCTACTGATTCAACGGGGCATAGAGGGGTTCGGGATGCTTCTGAATTCGACTTTCGACTTATTCACCCGTTTGCCTGTGTTATCAGCAGTCCTTCTAACAGCGGCAAAACCTATTTCGTAAAAAGATTGATGGAAAATGGATTAAATATGATTTCTAAAAAAATCGAAAACATTGTATATATTTACAGTTGTTGGCAACCTCTGTACGATGAATTGCTTAAATTGTACCCTATTAAATTTGTTGAAGGGATACCCGACTCTCTGAATGACGATCATTTACTGCCGCCCCACAAAGCTAATCTTCTGGACGACATGATGAACGAAGCTAGTGGTAATGCGCAAGTTCAAAAAGTCTTTACGCAGTTTGTACACCATCGTAATCTTAGCGCTATTTATATTGTACAGAATTTATTCGCGCAAGGTAAATCGAGCAGGACGATTAGCTTGAACACCAATTATTTAATTTTGTTTAAAAACCCCCGCGATGCTAATCAAGTGATGGTGTTAGCACGGCAAATTTTTCCTTTCAACGTGAAATATTTTATGGAATGTTACCAAGACGCTACCAGTCAGCCTTATGGCTATCTCATGATAGACTATAAAGCGAAAACGCCCGAGCAGTATCGGCTCAGAACGGGGTTGCTTGCCGAGCGCCAAGTGGTCTACCTCCAGAAAAAAAGAAACACGTGATCAGTCGTCATGTCCGCCAGACTCTGTAAGCATCTACCCCTGTTAAAGGTGCTATATAAAGCCACGCCTAAACAACGTCGACTTATTTTACAGGCGGCGTCCGGCGATCTCATTTTAGCCCTTTGTGAAGTGGCTTTAAACATCCTCTACGGTACGATTCCGCTCAGCCATCAACAGTACCAAAAACTGAAGAGGAAAAAATCTGATATTAAACTCGTCGCCAATAAGAAAATAGGTATAGCCGCTAAGAAGCGTGTTTTCAACCAGTCTGGGGGATTTTTTTTACCGCTTCTAAGCGTAGCAGTACCATTTATTTCCAGCTTAATATCGGGTAGACAGGGCTGACGATGCAGTATGCTGAAAAGATGTATCTCGTACCCCAAAATCAGCTGGAAAAGCTACAATCTGGAGCTGCGCGTGAGAACATTCAGCAGGTCGTAGAGAACGATCTGGATACGGCCATAAGAAATATTTTACTCAGAACTGATCTGGACCAGCGTGAAAAGGCGAAACTATACTCGGCCATCCTAACCAGGTTTTTAACGATTGTTAAACAAGGAGATCGGGAGCAAAGTGTTTTAACCCTATCGTTACTGCACCCTGACCCCGATCATAAAGACGAACGGTACCATCGATACCGTTGGAGACGAAGGGGGTTCGGAAGACGTCGTCGCTGAAGTTCTGAAGAACGTGCCGTCGCGAAGCGTGAAAAACACTCGTTACATATTAGACAAAATGTCTAAAGCTAAAGGACTCAGTGCTTGGAACGAATCGGGTGAATTTGTGTTCAAGGGCAAAGCCGTGGTGGGATCGCACATGGTCGATTTGTTAAAAAATGTCACGGCCCCACACCAGGTCCAGGATGATAGAAGGCCTCTAGGATGGTCAGAGTTTTTACAGGCGTTTGCCGAATTAATACCATTTTACCATACCATTTTCTACGGTGCCTAATCAACGCGTTAGGCAATTGATTAGTACTTTAAAAAACAGTCCTTCGTTCGAGCTCACCTCAAGTCTGTCAAAAAGAGAATTTCACGTATTAGGACTCTAAGGACGGATGAACCCGTGTTCAAATCGCCGACGCTCGATCGAAGGGAATGGTTAGAATTTTAACAGTGTATTTTCATACTCTTTAAATGTATGTCTCTTTGAAATGATATGTGTACCTAATGTTTTTTAAATGTATGCCTCATGTTTGAATATTTTTCAATAAAAGACTGTAAAACTGATGTCGGCTTTAAGCATTTTTATTTATGATCCATCATGCAACTGTTACAAGTCTGCACACACTGAATACAAGAAAAAAAATTTCATTACAAGCAATAGATCTTAGTCTTCTCACAAAGAGTGACACCATTTTATCATTTTTAATATAATCGTCGCTGTACAAATTCATCACATAGTTATAGTCTCGACCCCTGGCTAAATGATACAGGAAAAACACACAGTGTTGTCCGCATACATCCGACGTAAAATCTTGGACCCGATTGGTAGAATACAACACGACCGGTGAGTTCGATTTTAAAATTTTTTTGATGGAAGTCGCGAAGCGCTCGCTGTCAGGAGTGTTGCCGAAGCTATCGAAGAAACACCCTGTACCGTCTTGAGATAGATAAACGGCGATCCAGTGTTCGCCAGGCAGGTGAGCCAGATGCATGTTCGCGACGACCATAGACGGTAAGTTCCTTAACGGTCTTTCGGGAAGCTGATCGCTCGGGAGAACACCGAGAAAATGAGTATTGCATGAAATTTTGTCCATGATAGCGGTGAGTTGCACAGTGTTCATCTTCCGATCAGTAATAATCGAGCAGGACCTGTCTGCGGTTAGACACTTCAATGATGCTGTCAAACACGGCGTAAACGACGAGGTTAATAGTATGCGGGAGCGGTTGTTTGAAGCATGCTTCGAGTCTGATATTGCCGGACTTGATGAGAGATATGTGCTGACTACAGTCTTCATCAGGAGTAAGGTTAAAGGCGTAAATCAAATAACCTTTCAGAAAATCCTCCCTGTTGATAGAGAGCGCCTGATTTTTAAGATGTCTCCCGGTCGTCGTAGCCACCTGGTAAAACTCTCGTATGGCCGATCCTGAAGAGAAGTCTGGTTGTAGAGGTTTGTCTGGGATTTGTTGACCGTAGACGGCCAGGAATTCCAAATCGTAATGTTTGAACGTGAATGGGTTTTTATCATAAGCTCCGGTGAACGTGTCATTATCCAGCATAGCCAGGACAATAGATTTCGGTAACATCCCCAAAAACAAATTTTCTTGATTCGATACGCGGGACCCTGCGGGTATGGAGAAATTTTTCAGGCATACCCTATCTATCGGATACTTGGCAGTGGTCGAGAGCAAGGTTTGGGCGTGCGCGAGCCTCACGCTTGGTGATACGGACACTTTCTTGACAAAAAGGGAGGCCGACAAGATATTTAATCTATAGGCCACGCCCTCGCCGGTCGTCAGACAAAATTCATCTTTGCCTCTGATCATTCGTATTTTTATGTCGACGCCGTTCAGCATTAATTTTTCTTGGAAGAAAATATCACTGTGATTAGGAGCCAGCAGCTCCACGACTTTGCTTCCGCTAGTGTAGCGCGATCTCTTGGTCAGTCCGTTGTTACGCCCCACAGTGTCAGTTTCGTCCATGTGTCCCGCCGTGTCTTTGAAAAACAGGCCTGCTGAGAAAACCGTCTCCAGCGCATCTTTGCTGTAGTTGATAAGACTCTCGATGATACATCGGTAGGGGTAAGTGCTTGAGCTCTGTGATATCAATCGATCGCCGAGACTGACGTCGACTTGTGAAAATATAGTAGCACCGGGGTAATTTATTAATGCTACCTTTGCAGGGTCTGCGATGTCCCCCCCATTAGGTCTTGTGATGTTAAGTCGCAGAAGGAGGAGCGTGTTATTCTAATCTAAATAATCTTCCCCGGTTCCTGCGATAAAAAATTCCAGAGGTGACGAGTCCGATATAGCCGATAAAGGAGGTACTTCTAAATAGGCATTTTTCTCAATAACCCAACTCGGACTTAATACACTCCCCCGACATGCAATGCCATGTTAGAATATGGTTTTTACGGATCTCGTAGTTGATACGTTTCTCTTCACAGTCTTCTTACGTTTTCCGGGTCTAACTGAGACCTTCTTGGGGGCGCGCTTCGCTTTCTTTGTTTTCGTTACCGAATGACCACGCCTCCTTATACCAGGCAATTTAGACGTTCTCTTACGGGTCATGACCATAAGACCCGATCCGACTTGAGCTTTAGGGTCGTCGTTATACGATCTTGACATCGCGTTTGAGACAACGTCAGAGACTATATTTTTAGCCGCTGCTTTTAGGTGTGGTTTAGCGATGTTGAACCCCTTTTTTAACAACGGCACGGCCATCCTAAACAGGCCTCTGAAAAGGCCTCCTAGGCCGGCCCCATACATAACGGCGCCGCCGGCATATCCGGGTAGACCGCAACCGGCCTGATTACGATAATAGTCGACGTAATCAGCAACATTATTCCCGCAGCCGTTGTAATACGCCATTTTTTTAAAAACCGGATTGTTTCGTGGGTCTAAAGTGCAATTTTACAATCACTTTCCCGTAAGCAAATGGAATTTCCCTGTTTTGGTCGTCCTTTAATTCTATGGTGATGTCCATGATGTGCGACTTGATGACCGATGCGTAATGCGGTTTGTCGTATCTAACACTGACGTTATCGTTGCTTTCCCTCGTTATATGTACGCATCTTAAAAGGGGGATGTACGAATCACCCACTGATTGGTATTTGATGATGTCGGTATAAACGTACATGGTATAGAATCCCTCGTTGATATCGGCTTGGTGAGGAGCATCCGTAATAAAGCTCTTTGTAAGATCGGCTTTTTCATGATAGTTGGACCGTCCTAAAGCTTCGCCGGGTTTTACTCCTAAAATAGCTGCGAGTTTTCCTCGGAAAGTCAACGAAATGTTGGGTTTCGCTACCAGTTGAACTTAATGATTTGATCGTTGATCGTAAGCCATTACCCCTGTCGGAGCAATAACTTCAGTTATCGCACGATTGACCAAACGAATGTTCTCATAGTACCCTGAATTTATCTCAAGGTCCTTTATTCCAGAAAACCCTGATATTCCTGTAACCACTTCTGCGCCTGGTTCCCGTGATGGTACTGCGTATATCTGTAGGTCGAAATGTCCATCGTCATCGTTAAAGCTATACCACGTTCTAGGATCGCTAGATTTCGCTAACCTGGTCGTATAACTAGATATCCGGTTTTCAGGATAAACATTCAAAGAAGCGTTGCACGGCAGCGTAATGTAGAAACCGCTGTCGCCCAAGGTAGTCCTCTACGTGAATGATCTCTCACTGTAATGGCTCATGCATTTTAAGGTTTTTGTAAGTCCACCAAAGCTTTTTTGTCTATATAGCTATTAAATTTCGAAGGCCAACCTACCCATTTCACTAAAACAAGGGTAGATCGCACATGTTTTTTCTCTCCTAAAATCTTTTCCACTTTAAATGCTTTGTTTTTGCTCACAATTATTTTTTGTAACTTTTCTTCGTAAAACACCCCCTCGATGACATCGCCGTCATAATCAGCCAGTCTGTATATGGGCGGATTTCACGGGGTACAGGCGGTAATGGTGAAAAATTCTTCCGTGTAGTTCTGTTCATAACCCTTAGCGAACGGACCTCTCACCTTAGAAATTCTGACCACGTCCCCTACTTTATATTTAAATAGGGGACCACCCTTCTTTTTCATACCGCTGTACAAGTTTTGAAACACGACACCTTCATTTTCTTTGTTGACGTCCACCGGTCGCATCTTGATACTCCGATGGTAGCTCGAGTTGTACCCCTCCATAATATCTTGCAAAACGTCTATGTATCTGTGCGAATTTGTAGCGGTTAAAAATCTCCACATTCTGCTTTTTAGCATTCTATTAAATCGTTCCACGACGCTGGCCTTCAAATCGGTAGCCATCGCAAAATGATGAACGTCGTACTTTTTCATTAAACCTTGAAAATGTTTGTTAAAAAATTCTGTTCCGCGGTCCGTCTGCAATTTCTTTGGAACGACCCCCTCTTCGAGTATAGACTTAAACGCTTTAGTAACCTCGACCCCGCTCTTATTCTTTACCGTTCGGGCCCAAGCATATTTACTAAATAAGTCGATACAGGTCAGTAGTTATTTATTATTATCATTGTCCTTGGAATATGCTGACATGTCGACTAGATCAGCTTGGAACTGCGTATCCATACCGTACACCACGACTCTATTACGTTTGTAGCTTATAGGCGCGGTTCTGTGTAATGTATACGCATCCTCCCCAGCTAACCATTCTGAAACCTGAGCATCGCTCAACCAGACGCCTGTATCTTTTAAGACAGCATCTTTCAACCGTTTTTTACCGCCTAAAGAACCAGGGTTGGACGGTGTGTAATAAACTCTTTTCATGAGGTCTGACATGTTGACGTTTCAATCTTCCATGAAAGAATAACTGGTACAAGGACGTCGTTTCAGTCTTTTATTAAGGAAAAAAAAAATAGTAAAAAAGAATATATTTCAGATGACAAGAAGTTTTCAAAATGGTTACAAGAATAGTATTCAAATGGTTACATAACAGGAAGAATATATTTAAAAATGGTTACAAGAATAGTATTCAAATGGTTACATAACAGCAAGAATATATTTAAAATGGTTACAAGAATAGTATTCAAATGGTTACATGATAATAATAAAGTAGTATAGAATGATGTTACAGACTGTCTAGCAGGTAAAGGCAATTGACACAAGCCATATAGCAGCGATCTAGTATGTAGCTGACCATAATTTCAATCATTTCACCGACCGTGTTTTTCTCATTTTTTGAAACCAGCTTCACACATACATCGGTTACATACGTACAGATAGAGAGGACCTCGCTAACTCCTAGTCCTCGACCCGATGCGGATATCTCATCCAGAATTTTTCTGAGCATTACAGGGGGTGGGTCGGGGGCGTAAACACACATGTCAGTCAATTCATGCCATGAATCGGTCAGACTTCTCACAATGTCCATTTGTTTCTTGAGATTTTTTATAAGTTTCTTTTGTCCCTCGTAATCTTTATCAGGATCGCACTCTCTGTCGATGACCGTGAGCATCATTTCCATCATTTGTTCTTTATAACGGGGGATGATCACAAAGTCCCTGAAGAAATGATTTCCGCTGCATACAGACCCCATGTTGTTACACCTCAGGCACTGGCGCACTGCTTTGCCAGAGATCAACGGCGTCGTAGACGACTTTCTTACGGTCTTCGTCCAGCAGCTTATCCCTGATTTCTTGTAGCTTTGTGACAATGAATGGTTCGTCTCTAATTCTTGCAGGATAGTTCCGGTAGCTCCTTGAAGCCTCAGAATGTTGTTGGTCTTCAGACCGCAGCGACGCAGAGTGAAGTCGATGATGGTCTGAAGGTTGGGCTTGAACAGCATGCGACACAGCTCATCGAAGCGCGAGTCGAAATAATAGGCGGGAGGCTCGAACAGGCAGCTATGTTGCAACTGACTGGGATGGTCAGTCGCGCACCCCTCGCATTCCTCCCTCAGTTTTTTGTCGACGATGTGTTGCAGAAGCACCACGATCGTAGATTTTATGATCCTGTACCCGAGACCGTTGAAACAACCATCAGCGGTATCGAACCCGGAGCTTTCCGCGGAGGTACCGCGCATGCCGGATAGGAAGGTCATGTTGCGGTACCCCAGATCGGCGCAGAATTTATCCAACCATTCTTTGTGCAGCTCGGGTGAGCGGGGTCCTCCTGTTGGAAAATGATCGGTAGCATTATCATCGGTCCCCGTGAAATTAAAAGGAGCAAGATCGCATTGTAAAGAGTCTTCTCGAGACATGATGAAAGCGTGTTGTGGAAAGGGTTTGACTTACTGGTCTTTATAGTGTCTGTAGTAAATGGGCGGGGACGGCAACTCCCCATCGCAGGAGTAACTCTCGGGATGAAACAGCTGTACTTTAATTCTGTTGTATCCGTCATGCATTTCGGACCACCTGAACATTTTGTTTATGACTGAAAAAAGAGTGCTCAACAGATGCAGATCACGCCACGCGAACAAAAACTGCATGGTGAACATTTCATGATATTCCTTATCCAGGTCGCCCCCCAAACATCCGCTAAGCCTTGTCCTGTCTTTGCAAGCAAATATGTATACGCAGTCATCCGGGTTCTTTTGAGTGTGGTCACCGATCACTCGGTACCGGATGTTTGGTGCTACCCCATCCCACTCCCCGACGTTACAAAGGTTCTTCTCCACAATCCTTCAGATCTTTCCAGATACGATTGAAAAAAACTTGCCAGTCTTTATCAGGAAATACCAGACAGGGATCTTGATCCTTTACAAATTTGTTGGTCTCGTCAGACGTGTAGAGCGCAACCGTTCGGTCTGATTTGCAAAAAATGTACCCGAATATGCGTCCGCTGATCAGTAAAAATTCGTCTCTCACAAAATCTGTATTTTCATGGAGAAACTTTGTCAAGCACAAATTACCGTTGTACGGCTTTCTCGGAGCCATAGACAGCTTTTTCATCATCTCCTCATTCCATTCCTTGTCAGGAGTTTTAGGTGAGTATGAAGCAGCCATGTCTGTATTATCTTTTCTGATTTTACACAGAAATGGTCGGCTGTATTTATACGAGTATGATATGGTACGTCACCGGCTAAAAGCACACGCGTACCACGATTTAAACAGATCATGGGACGCATACCGGAGGACCGACATCTATTTATATTACAAACAGGTGGACGTTCTCTTGTTTTAACCCCGGAGGTCAGGTAGATATATCGCACAACAGATAAACATGATATATCATGTTATGTTATTAAGTTAATGTCACGTACCGGACATCCTGAGCGTATATTACAAACCGATGTCAAAAGATTAATCCTAATGACATGATATATTGCAAACACATTTCACATCACAGAGGTCGTTCGTTCACGGATGTTTTAAATATCAGGGTCATTTCACGGTTAACAAGCTATAAACATGATATATTACAAACAGATTACATACAGTCAGGTCCATAAATATTGGGACATCGACACAATTCTAACATATTTGGCTCTATACACCACCACAATGGATTTCAAATGAAACAAACAAGATGTGCTTTAACTGCAGACTGTCAGCTTTAATTTGAGGGTATTTACATCCAAATCAGGTGAACGGTGTAGGAATTACAACACTTTGCATATGTGCCTCCCACTTGTTAAGGGACCAAAAGTAATGGGACAGAATAATAATCATAAATCAAACTTTCACTTTTTAATACTTGGTTGCAAATCCTTTGCAGTCAATTACAGCCTGAAGTCTGGAACGCATAGACATCACCAGACGCTGGGTTTCATCCCTGGTGATGCTCTGCCAGGCCTCTACTGCAACCGTCTTCAGTTCCTGCTTGTTCTTGGGGCATTTTCCCTTCAGTTTTGTCTTCAGCAAGTGAAATGCATGCTCAATCGGATTCAGGTCAGGTGATTGACTTGGCCATTGCATAACAATCCACTTCTTTCCCTTCAAAAACTCTTTGGTTGCTTTTGCAGTATGCTTTGGGTCATTGTCCATCTGCACTGTGAAGCGCCGTCCAATGAGTTCTGAAGCATTTGGCTGAATATGAGCAGATAATATTGCCCGAAACACTTCAGAATTCATCCTGCTGCTTTTGTCAGCAGTCACATCATCAATAAATACAAGAGAACCAGTTCCACTGGTAGCCATACATGCCCACCACCACCATGCTTCACTGATGAGGTGGTATGCTTAGGATCATGAGCAGTTCCTTTCCTTCTCCATACTCTTCTCTTCCCATCACTCTGGTACAAGTTGATCTTGGTCTCATCTGTCCATAGGATGTTGTTCCAGAACTGTGAAATTGTTTGGCAAACTCTAATCTAGCCTTCCTGATTTTGAGGCTCACCAATGGTTTACATCTTGTGGTGAACCCTCTGTATTCACTCTGGTGAAGTCCTCTCTTGATTGTTGACTTTGACACACATACACCTGCCTCCTGGAGAGTGTTCTTGATCTGGCCAACTGTTGTGAAGGGTGTTTTCTTCACCAGGGAAAGAATTCTTCGGTCATCCACCACAGTTGTTTTCCGTGGTCTTCCGGGTCTTTTGGTGTTGCTGAGCTCACCGGTGCGTTCCTTCTTTTTAAGAATGTTCCAAACAGTTGTTTTGGCCATGCCTAATGTTTTTGCTATCTCTCTGATGGGTTTGTTTTGTTTTTTCAGCCTAATGATGGCTTGCTTCACTGATAGTGACAGCTCTTGGATCTCACCTTGACAGTTGACAGCAACAGATTCCAAATGCAAATAGCACACTTGAAATGAACTCTGGACCTTTTATCTGCTCATTGTAATTGGGATAATGAGGGAAAAACACACACCTGGCCATGGAACAGCTGAGAAGCCAATTGTCCCATTACTTTTGGTCCCTTAACAAGTGGGAGGCACATATGAAAACTGTTGTAATTCCTACACCGTTCACCTGATTTGGATGTAAATACCCTCAAATTAAAGCTGACAGTCTGCAGTTAAAGCACATCTTGTTCGTTTCATTTGAAATCTATTGTGGTGGTGTATAGAGCCAAAAATGTTAGAATTGTGTCGATGTCCCAATATTTATGGACCTGACTGTATTACATGACGTCACCCCAGGTGCGCTCGTAAAAAGGTCAAAAGGTTAATCCCTATGGAATGAGGTCAAAGGTCAAAGTCATAAATCATCCTAAAAGGTCAAAAGGTTAATCCCTATGGAATGAGGTCAAAGGTCAAAGTCATAAATCATCTATTTTGGCAGGTGGTGTAGCATACTTACTACTTTTAAGTCTTTGGTTCTTTTAATTGTGATGATTTTGGCTCACATTTAACAAAAACCCACCAATTCACTATCTCAACAAATCAGAATACTTCATAAGACCAATACAAAAAAAAACATTTTTAGTGAGTTGTTGGCCTTCTGGAAAGTATATTCATTTACTGTATTTGTACTCAATACTTGGTAGGGGCTCCTTTTGCTTTAATTACTGCCTCAATTCGGCGTGGCATGGAGGTGATCAGTTTGTGGCACTGCTGAGGTGGTATGGAAGCCCAGGTTGCTTTGATAGTGGCCTTCAGCTCATTTTTTGGTCTCTTGTTTCTCATTTTCCTCTTGACAATACCCCATAGATTCTCTATGGGGTTCAGGTCTGGTGAGTTTGCTGGCCAGTCAAGTACACCAACACCATGGTCATTTAACCAACTTTTGGTGCTTTTGGCAGTGTGGGCAGGTGCCAAATCCTGCTGGAAAATGAAATCAGCATCTTTAAAAAGCTGGTCAGCAGAAGGAAGCATGAAGTGCTCCAGAATTTCTTGGTAAACGGGTGCAGTGACTTTGGTTTTCAAAAAGCACAATGCACCAATACCAGCAGATGACACTGCACCCCAAATCATCGCAGACTGTGGAAACTTAACACTGGACTTCAACCAACTTGGGCTATGAGCTTCTCCACCCTTCCTCCAGACTCTAGGACCTTGGTTTCCAAATGAAATACAAAGCTTGCTCTCATCTGAAAAGAGGACTTTGGACCACTGGGCAACAGTCCAGTTCTTCTTCTCCCAGGTAAGACACCTCTGACGTTGTCTGTGGTTCAGGAGTAGCTTAACGAGGAATATGACATCTGTAGCCAAATTCCTTGACACGTCTGTGTGTGGTGGCTCTTGATACCTTGACCCCAGCCTCAGTCCATTCCTTGTGAAGTTCACCCAAATTCTTGAATCGATTTTTCTTGACATTCCTCATAAGGCTGTGGTTCTCTCGGCTGGTTGTGCATCTTTTTCTTCCACACTTTTTCCTTCCACTCAACTTTCTATTAGCATGCTTGGATACAGCACTCTGTGAACAGCCAGCTTCTTTGACAATGAATGTCTGTGGCTTACCCTCCTTGTGAAGGGTGTCAATGATTGTCTTCTGGACAACTGTCAGATCAGCAGTCTTCCCCATGATTGTATAGCCTAGTGAACCAAACTGAGAGACCATTTTGAAGGCTCAGGAAACCTTTGCAGGTGTTTTGAGTTGATTAGCTGATTGGCATGTCTATTCTAATTTGTTGAGATAGTGAATTGGTGGGTTTTTGTTAAATGTGAGCCAAAATCATCACAATTAAAAGAACCAAAGACTTAAACTACTTCCGTCTGTGTGCATTGAATTCATTTAATACACAAGTTTCAGAATTTGAGCTGAATATAAATGAACTTTTCCATCACATTCTAATTTATTGAGATGCACCTGTACACATGCTTTGCCCAAGCATAAACAACGCTTATTACACAGATTATACGTTCATGCGCACTTTCCCCCCAAACATAAATAATGCTGATTATGTCAAATACGTTCTTGGGTACACTCCAAAATGGTGGAAGACGTAACTCGGGGGAGAAGATTTGTTGAGTAAATTATGTTATTTTTGTTTTCTTTGCGCAAAAAAAGTACTCTTGTAGCGTCGCAAAACTGAAGTTGAGCCACTGATGTCATATGGACCTGTTTTACCAATGTATTTACTACTTTTATGGACCTGGGAACATTTCAGTTGTGTTGCTGTCTATAGAGGGTCAGATAGCTCTCCGATTCAATCAAAAATATCTTAATTTGTGTTCCGAAGATGAACGAAGATCTTGCGGGTTTGGAACGACATGAGGGTGAGTAATTAATGACATAATTTTCATTTTGGGGTGAACTAACCCTTTAAGTGTTTGGCTTCAAGAAATAATTATAAGAAAACTTCTGAAAATAATAGGGGCTACGCATGTTTGGTGCTTTGCTCCCAACAATGTCAAACACATACAAAATACTTACAGCATGCCAAAAATAACAAATTTTTAATCACATTGTAATTTCATTAATGTAATCTATTAGATCCGAGGTTGGTCAATGGGTCTGATTCATGCTGTGGAAGAGTGGAGATCCATTATAATGGCCAGCGGGGAACCGTGTGTGATGATGACTGGGACATGAAAGATGCTGCTGTGGTGTGCAGACAGTTACAGTGTGGATCTGTCATCAGTGCACCTCAAAACGCCGCCTTTGGTCAAGGCAGTGGATCGATCTGGCTGGATGATGTTAAATGCTCAGGAAGTGAAGGAACCCTTAGACAATGCAAACACAGAGGATTAGGAAATCATACCTGTAGTCACAGTCAAGATGCTGGTGTTGTTTGTTCAGGCAAGTCAAATCTTAAGCATCTTGATACATTATTTTGGGGGAAATGAGCAACATAAGTTACATTAAGCTTCATGAATTTCATGCTTTTACACATTATGTCTATTTAAACTATTTAAAATAAACACATATTTCTTTTGCAGGTGAGCTGCAGATGCCGACCTTTTCCCTGACCTCCACACATGCAGCTGTTTCTCCTGGAGAAAATATCCAGTTCAAATGCACAACACCTAAACCAAGATGCAATGCTAATGCTGAATTCCAGCTCTTCAGAAACGAACCACCTGTATCCTCCCAGAAACATATATATAATGTGACTTTCAATCTTGTTAATGTAGACGTCTCTCATCAGGGAAGCTACAGCTGTCGTTACTCCTACCAAAACAACACTGTCAAGTCGCCTTTGAGTAAAACTGTTATCATCACTGTGGGTGAGTCCGTTCAATTTAGTCTCATTGCCTACCTCATAGATTGCATGCATTCGTTGCATGAAAGTAAATTCATTTTGTATTTCTGTCAGGGCCACTATTGTCAAAGATGACTGACAATTAGCATACAGTTTGGATTGGCGGTATGGTTCTGTTCTGGGCAAGAACTCACTGCGCATCCATGCAGTGTAGCATGGATAAGAGCAGGGAGAGTAGCAATAATCCCCCAGGGTAAACAGAACAGAACAACAAATGTATTGCAGATATCATTAGGTTCAATAATTTAATGTACATTATAGAAATTAGTCTGATTCAAGGAGAATCAAAAGGCTGAGTCCTGACTGATAAGAGGAGGAGTTGGGGTTGGAGGTGGGTAATTAGCTATTGAGCAACGCGAAGCTGGTGATAATACTGACAGACCTTGTATATGAGTGCATACAGTTTGGATTGGCGGTATGGTTCTGTTCTGGGCAAGAACTCCCTGCGCATCCATGCAGTCTAGCATGGATAAGAGCAGGGAGAGCAGCAATAATTCCCCAAAACAAAACCATATGCCATATCCCCTGACACAAAATGATAGTGAAAATCTCAAGCCTTAGCAATAGCATGTAGCCCTTACCCATTGAATAAAACAAGAATGTTGCCAACACCCGCATAAGCCATAGCCACAGCATGTTGGCCTTAACCAGATGACCTAACGTATGTTGCCAAACCTGAAAAGCTTAATCAGCAACGTTCTCAATAACAACCAGATAGCCTTAAGAACAAGCGTGCTCCCAATAACGACTACACAGCTTAGGAACAAGCGTGCTACCAATAACACCAGATAGCTTAGGTACAATCTGATAGCTTAGGAACAAGCATGCTACCAATAACAACCAGATAGCTTAGGGACAAGTATGCTCCCAATAACAACCAGATAGATTAGGTACAAGCGTGCTCCCAATAACAACAAGGTAGCTTAGGAACAAGCGTGCTCCCAAAAACAACCAGATAGCTTAGGTACAATCGTGCTACCAATAACACCAGATAGCTTAAGTACAATCGGATAGCTTAGGTACAAGCATGCTACCAATAACAACCAGATAGCTTAGGGACAAGCGTGCTACCAATAACAACTAGACAGCTTAGGAACAAGCGTGCTCCCAAAAACAACCGGACAGCTTAGGTACAAGCGTGCTACCAATAACAACCAGATAGCTAAGGTACAAGCGTGCTACCAATAAAACCAGATAGCTTAGGTACAATCGGATAGCTTAGGAACAAGCGTGCTACCAATAACAACCAGATAGCTTAGGTACAAGCGTGCTACCAATAACAACTACATAGCTTAGGGACAAGTGTGCTACCAATAACAACTTGACAGCTTAGGAACAAGCGTGCTCCCAAAAACAACCAGATAGCTTAGGTACAAGTGTGCTACCAATAATAACCGGATAGCTTAGGGACAAGCATGCTACCAATAATAACCGGATAGCTTAGGGACAAGCATGCTACCAATAATAGCTAGACAGCTTAGGAACAAGCGTGCTCCCAAAACACAACCAGATAGCTTAGGTACAAGTGTGCTACCAATAACAACAAGGTAGCTTAGGAACAAGCATGCTCCCAAAAACAACCGGATAGCTTAGATACAAGCGTGCTACCAATAACAACAAGATAGCTTAGGAACAAGCGTGCTACCAATAACAACCGCATAGCTTAGGTACAACTGGATAGCTTAGGAACAAGCGTGCTACCAATAACAACCGGATAGCTTAGGTTCAAGCGTGCTACCAATAACACCAGATAGCTTAGGAACAAGTATGCTCCCAAAAACAACCAGATAGCTTAGGTACAACCGGATAGCTTAGGAACAAGCGTGCTACCAATAATAACCGGATAGCTTAGGAACAAGCATGCTACCAATAATAGCTAGACAGCTTAGGAACAAGCGTGCTCCCAAAAACAACCGGATAGCTTAGATACAAGCGTGCTACCAATAACAACAAGATAGCTTAGGAACAAGCGTGCTACCAATAACAACCGCATAGCTTAGGTACAACCGGATAGCTTAGGAACAAGCATGCTACCAATAACAACCGGATAGCTTAGATACAACCGTGCTACCAATAACAACCAGATAGCTTAGGGACAAGCGTGCTACCAATAACAACTAGACAGCTTAGGAACAATTCAATTCAGTTCAATTCAAGTTTATTTGTATAGCGCTTGTAGCAAATTAGCTCAAAAAGGGAATTGTATATAAATAATTACAATTAATTATGATTAATTACAATTATTTATATCGGCTGACAGTAATAACTGTCGCAGAGTTAAATTGCCATCAGCTGATCTGCGAACATTCAGTGTTAATTCATATCAACTCTAAGAAAGGATATTTCCGTGGCCACAGAAAATATCTTCCTATTAATGCCTTAGAGCATGTAGAAAGGGTCAAAATCGTAAAGGGACATTAATATGCAAGGCAGACTCAGAAACTCATGTAATTTGTGCACAAGAGTTTTATTAACTAAACGCTAACACACATAACTAATCTAAACAAACAACGAATAACATACACTCACGCATACATACAAAGTGGAGCTAAAGTGGATGAATGAAGTCATTAGAGAAACCAGAGAATGCAGTTATGGAAAAAGTCATTTAACCACCTGAGTAAAACCATCAGCGCCGTTTATAACGGGGTCTATAACTTATACTAAACCTCTGTTTCGTTTAGTTAAATGTACTATACTTGCACTTCCTTTGTGTCCGGAATGCGGTCTCGGATGAAAAGTCTTGATGGTTTCAAGGTTTTTGGACTCGCGATCACATTCTTCCGGGTTGAAGAGTAATGAATTCCAAAGATGTTCTGACTCAGTGGTGATCAGGAGTTTCTTCCCAGGTGAAAAGTGAAGAAGAGTTAAGAGACATCAGCTAAGATCCAAGAATATTTGTTTGAATGGAAAGACAAGGCCATAAAGCCTGGCACAAAAACTTAATGGTCCAGAAAAGTTCTAGCTCACATCTTCCTCATCCTCTTAGGAGTCCCTCACGGAGCAATCAGAAGATAGCAGAAGAGCTTTTTGCAGAAGAAGTTTTTGCAGAAGAGATTTTTTTAGAAGAGAGGTTTTTTAGAAGAGAAGTTTTTTAGAAGAGAGGGCCGGACCTGTGAATGAGACCTTTATCTGGTATAGAGGTCACACCTCTGGGGAGTCAAAGAGCCAATGGGCTCCAGTCTCTTTGGAGGGAAGGTTTTACGACCCTTTGTCTCTGAGCATGGCAATTTGCATGGGGTTGGATTAATAGGGGATATACAAACTATTAAAGATTCTTAGAACACTTATATGTTGCATAGGTAGCAACATATATACTCTCAATTAGATCATCCGAAGACGAATTGATAGAGATGAAACATGATATAAGTGAGGTAATATTAACTATTGATCTATCATAAACATGCATAAAACAGGATACAGTACAAAAAAGACAATATACACGATCAGTAGCAAAATACACAATGACCTGAGGAAGTGTGTGTTCATTAAAGGAAAGGTTTTTCCAATGAATTAATTAGAGAAGAGTCCATTCTTATGTGCCTTAATGTCCCTTTCCTAAGGGAAAATGAGGTGAGTGTTGCTCGGCCCGCATTCCTTAAAGCAATAAAACTAGTGCTATCAGGTTGGTTGCTATGGAACCGGGGGGGCCTGGAGTCATCACAGACATACCGGCACTCAGAATGTGTGTTGGGTGAGGGGTCTGTGGTTAGTTGTTAATCTAATAACTAATTTGATTTGTTAAATCTGATGAACAAATGTGTGTCTGATTGGTCCAAATGCTACACGCTTTTCACAATACAAATCGTTGCAAAGCAGCTTTACAGGAAATTAAGTTTCTACAATATATTTATATATTGTAGAAACTTAATACATTTAACTTATGGCGAAATTTGGTAGTTCTGTATGTTGTCTGAGGGAAGGCATCATCTGAGGTCCTCTGAGGGGTTGGCATCATCTCTTCTCAGGTGTTCTGGATCCAGACTGAAACTTGTGTAAATCCTAATCCCAGAAACAGATAAACAAATAGAGACATAATTAGCGTAGCTGCTGTTCCAACCAAGCAAAAATGATTTGTTCAATCCAAGCTAAAGAACAATAATGTGTGTTTGATCAGATATAACTGCAGTACAAGATTATGAGATGCATTATGTGAATGCTTGGCTAAAGAGATGTGTCTTTAATCTAGATTTAAACAGAGAGAGTGTGTCTGAACTCCGAACGTTATCAGGAAGACTATTCCAGAGTTTGGGAGCCAAATGTGAAAAGGCTCTACCTCCTTTTGTTGACTTTGTTATCCTAGGTACTACCAAAAGTCCAGAGTTTTGTGACCTTAGGGAGCGTGGTGGATTGTAGCGTGGTAGAAGACTAGTTAGGTATGCAGGAGCTAAACCATTAAGGGCCTTATTGGCAAGTAATAATATTTTGTAACTGATGCGGAACTTAATAGGTAGCCAGTGCAGAGACTGTAAAATTGGGGTAATATGATCATATTTTCTTGACCTGGTAAGGACTCTAGCCGCTGCATTTTGGACTACCTGTAGCTTGTTTATTGAAGATGCAGGACAACCAGCTAGCAGTGCATTACAATAGTCCAGTCTAGAGGTCATGAATGCATGAATTAGCTTTTCTGCATCAGAAACAGGTAACATGTTTCGTAGTTTGGCAATGTTTCTAAGATGGAAGAATGCTGTTTTTGTAACATGGGAAATGTGATTTTCAAAAGACAAGTTGCTGTCTAATATAACACCCAGATTTTTGACTGTAGAGGAAGTAACAGTACATCCGTCTAGTTGCAAATTATAATCCAAGATATTCTGTGTACTGTTTTTTGGTCCAATAAGTAATATCTCGGTCTTATCCGAATTTAATAGGAGACAATTATTGGTCATCCAATCTTTTATATTTTTAACACACTCTGTTAGCTTAGATAATTTAGAAGTTTCATCTGGTCTTGTTGAGATATATAGTTGAGTATCATCAGCATAACAATGGAAACTAATCCTGTATTTTCTAATAATATTGCCAAGGGGCAACATGTATATTGAAAATAGCAGAGGACCTAGGACAGATCCTTGTGGTACTCCATACTTTACTGGTGATAATTGAGATGACTCCCTGTTTAAATAAACAAAGTGGTAGCGATCAGACAGGTAGGATCTAAACCATCTTAAAGCCTGTCCTTGAATACCCTTATAGTTTTGTAATCGATCTATGAGTATGTCATGATCTATAGTGTCGAACGCAGCACTAAGATCAAGTAAAACTAGCAATGAGATGCAGCCTTGGTCTGACGCAAGCAGCAAGTCATTTGTAATTTTAACAAGTGCAGTTTCTGTGCTATGGTGGGGCCTGAAACCTGACTGAAATTCTTCATAGAGATCATTTTTTTGCAAAAAAGAGCACAACTGAGCAGACACAACTTTTTCTAAAATTTTAGACATAAACGGAAGATTAGAAATGGGTCTGGTAATTTGCTAGTTCATTAGGATCTAGTTGTGTTTTTTTAATAAGAGGCTTAATAACCGCCAACTTGAATGATTTTGGGACGTGACCTAAAGATATCGATGAGTTAATAATATTGAGAAGCTGTTCTTCTGCTACAGGTAACAACTCTTTCAGTAATTTAGTGGGTACAGGATCTAATAGGCATGTTGTTGGTTTAGATGCAGTGATAAGTTTATTTAGCTCTTCTTGTCCTATAGTTGTAAAGCACTGCAGTTTTTCTTTGGGTGCGATGAATGGAGCTGAAGTACTAGACGCTGCAGAATCTACATTTGTTATTGTATTTCTGATGTTATCTATCTTATCAGTGAAGAAATTCATAAAGTCATTACTATTAAATTGTGAGGGAATATTTAGATCGGGTGGCGTCTGTTTATTTGTTAATCTAGCCACTGTGCTAAATAAAAACCTTGGATTGTTTTGGTTATTTTCTATGAGTTTGCGGATATGCTCTGCCCTGGCAGCTTTTAAAGCCTGTCTATAGTTGGACATACTGTTTTTCCATGCAATTCTAAAAACTTCCAAGTTAGTTTTTCTCCATTTGCGCTCAAGTTTACGAGTTTCTTTCTTGAGAGAATGGGTATTACTGTTGTACCATGGCACAGTACGTTTTTCTCTAACCTTTTTCAATTTGATGGGCACAACAGCTTCTAATGTATTAGAGAAGATAGTGCCCATGTTGCTAGTCATTTCATCTAGTTCATGTGTATTTATGGGTACACAGAGCAGTTGAGATAAATCAGGCAGGTTATTTCTGAATCTATCTTTAGTGGTTGGAACAATAGTTCTTCCTGGACGATAACGCGGAGCCATATAGTTAATATCAGTAATACTCAACATGCACGATACTTGGAAATGGTCAGTAACATCACTTTGAAGTACGATATCTATGTCAGTAAGATCAATTCCATGCGATATAATTAAATCTAGCGTATGATGAAAGCGATGAGTGGGCCCGGTGACGTTTTGCTTGACTCCAAAACAATTTATCAGGTCAGTAAATGCAAGTCCTAACGCATCATTTGTATTATCAATGCGTGCTCCCAAAAAACAACCGGATAGCTTAGGTACAAGCGTGCTACCAATACCAACCAGATAGCTTCGGGACAAGTGTGCTACCAATAACAACTAGACAGCTTAGGAACAAGCATGCTCCCAAAAACAACCGGATAGCTTAGGTACAAGCGTGCTACCAATAACAACAAGGTACCTTAGGAACAAACGTGGTCCCAAAAAACAACCAGATAGCTTAGGTACAATCGTGCTACCAATAACAACCTGATAGCTTAGGTACAAGCGTGCTACCAATAACAACCAGATAGCTTAGGTACATGCGTGCTACCAATAACACCAGATAGCTTAGGAACAAGCGTGCTCCCAGAAACAACCAGATAGCTTAGGTATAAGTGTGCTACCAATAACAACCAGATAGCTTAGGTACAACCGGATAGCTTAGGAACAAGCATGCTACCAATAATAACCGGATAGCTTAGGGACAAGCATGCTACCAATAACAGCTAGACAGCTTAGGAACAAGCGTGCTCCCAAAAAACAACCAGACAGCTTAGGTACAAGCGTGCTACCAATAATAACCAGATAGCTTAGGTACAAGTGTGCTACAAATAACAACAAGGTAGCTTAGGAACAAGCATGCTACCAATAATAACCAGATAGCTTAGGTACAAGCGTGCTACCAATAACACCAGATAGCTTAGGTACAACCGGATATCTTAGGAACAAGTGTGCTACCAATAACAACCGGATAGCTTAGGAACAAGCGTGCTCCCAAAAACAACCAGATAGCTTAGGTACAAGCGTGCTACCAATAACAACTAGATAGCTTAGGTACAAGCATGCTACCAATAACAACAAGGTAGCTTAGGAACAAGCATGCTACCAATAATAATCAGACAGCTTAGGTACAAGCGTGCTACCAATAACACCAGATAGCTTAGGTACAACCGGATATCTTAGGAACAAGTGTGCTACCAATAACAACCAGATAGCTTAGGAACAAGCGTGCTCCCAATAACAACTAGATAGCTTAGGTACAAGCATGCTACCAATAACAACCAGATAGCTTAGGGACAAGCGTGCTACCAATAACAACCAGATAGCTTAGGGACAAGCGTGCTACCAATAACAACTAGACAGCTTAGGAACAAGCATGCTCCCAAAAACAAGCGGATAGCTTAGGAACAAGCGTGCTACCAATAACAACCAGATAGCTTAGGTACAAGTGTGCTACCAATAACAACAAGGTAGCTTAGGTACATGCGTGCTACCAATAACACCAGATAGCTTAGGTACAATCGGATAGCTTAGGTACAAGCGTGCTACCAATAACAACCAGATAACTTAGGGACAAGCGTGCTTCCAATAACAACTAAACAGCTTAGGAACAAGCGTGCTACCAATAACAACTAGACAGCTTAGGAACAAACGTGCTCCCAAAAACAACCGGATAGCTTAGGAACAAGCGTGCTACCAATAACAACCAGATAGCTTAGGTACAAGCGTGCTACCAATAACACCAGATAGCTTAGGAACAAACGTGCTCCCAAAAACAACCAGATAGCTTAGGTACAAGCGTGCTGCCAATAACAACCAAATAGCTTAGGTACAAGCGTGCTACCAATAACACCAGATAGCTTACTTACAACCGGATAGCTTAGGAACAAGCGTGCTACCAATAATAACCAGATAGCTTAGGGACAAGCATGCTACCAATAACAACTAGACAGCTTAGGAACAAGTGTGCTCCCAAAAAACAACCAGATAGCTTAGGTACAAGCGTGCTACCAATAACACCAGATAGCTTAGGTACAAGCATGCTACCAATAACAACTAGATAGCTTAGGAACAAGCGTGCTCCCAAAAAACAACCACATAGTAGGGCTGCACGATATTGGGAAAATATGCGATATGCAATATTGTTGTTGAAAATTGCGATAACGATATTTCATGCGATATAACATTTCCCTAGAGAAATGCTATTTTTATTAGCTATTTTTTAAAAATCATATATGTAATGATCATACTAAAATAAACAGATAATAGATATTCTTCTGATCTAATTAAATCTAATTCAGGCTAAAAAAAAAACAACTGTCAAGGAAGGTGCAAACATTTAGACTTTAAAACACTATGAATGACTGAAAACCTCAGATATTCTGATTTCTGGTTTGCTGTTATCATAGACCTGCAAACACAAAATGCATTACTCTCAAACAATCCTTTTTATTCACATGTAACCATACAGCATCTTAAAACAAGAGAATTTTTTAAACAAAATATTTCCTTGCCGGTTTTTTTTTAATAAAAAAAAAATTAATAAACAAAAATTAAATAAAAAAATACTATTAAACAAAGTGTACAGGCCTTAAAAAAAAATTGGTATGTAGTGGAAATACTAACATCTTGTCAGCATCCACATAAATAAAATAATTAAGTATTAACATGTAAACATTATTAACATGTAAACATTAAGTAATAACATGTAAACCTATGTTTTAGCACAATGCAATGCCATATGTGCTTAACTATTACAGCTATTTTATTCCAGATTTTTTGCCAGGAAAACTAGCATATTGACTTTGGCAGATTTTAAACGTGCGTTGGCTCGTCTCAACATTTCCTGATGTCCTAAAAAGTCTCTGAAGGTGAACTACTTGCTGGTATACAGAGATACTTCCTGGCTAGTTTACTCAGGTGTGGGAAGTCGACCTGATGGACTTGCCACCAAGTGAGAGGGTCCATCTCACTGTCTATGGTGGGAGACATCATGTAGTTGTTCAGTTCAACTTCCACAGTGTGCAATGGTTCCATAGATGACAGAGCTGGGGATGTCTTGAAGAAACTGCCCAGGGATTTTTTGGCCTTCTTTAGGGTGACATCTGATGGACCCATGCCCTGGTGATCTTGATTACTTAGGCTTTGGTCCTTAAATAGAGAAATAAAGTAAATATTGTAATCAAATATAGTTATAGTACCTTATTTTGTCACTTACTATTGTCATATTAACATTTACCTTTGGCACAGTTGCTTCAATTTCAGACATCACCCTGGCTCTGATGTCTGACACCTTGTCAGAGCTGATGTAGTCGGTTTTGAATCTGGGGTCCATAAAGCAGGTCATGTCCAAAAGTTCTTGAGTTGCTGGGTTGTCATACTTGGTGTTCATGTACTATAGAATCTTCATCTTTATGGACTTTGTTAATTCACTGTCTTCTTCCTTTGCAGCAAGAATTTAGGTGTTCATCAAGTGAAGTACAGGTTTCACATATGAAACACTTGTGTAACTTTCACCTGATAGAGCATCTGTAAATTCTTGCAGAGGCTGCAAAGCCTGGTTTATGAAGTCAAGTACATCTAGGTCCTGCCAAGAAGGAACTAAATGTCTTGACTTTCTATCTGCTGACAGGATGTCGCTTATGGCCCGCTGCTGCTCTAGAACTCTCTGAATCATTCTCTGCCTCGAACCCCACCTTGCAGGGCATTTTGTGATGAGGGAGTGCTCCGGGAGGTTGTGCTCTTTTTGTGATTTTTTTCAGTGCCATCTTCCCCTTCCAGGTGTGGGAGAAATGTCCCACTAACTTTTTGCAGAGACCAACAGCTTGAGTAATGTACTCAACATCTTTAACAGCATTTTCTGAAGAATTAAAAAAAAAAAAAACACAAGGACATACAGGGAAAATAAATATTGCAATATTATAATTACAATTATAATTACAATTTTATATAACAGCATTTGAGATAGAAAACTGTCAGCTACAATTTGCTAGCCTCTGTGGAATATATTTCCTAAATAAACACATTATCTTAAAGATTACAATATCCAAAATCATGTCTATACTAGTCTACATGCAACTATACAAACAACTGTACCTTTTTTCAGTTTTAATTTTATTATTGCAAATATAAACATTCAACACTCACCGATGGCCAGATGCAAGCGGTGTCCAAAGCATTGTAGTCTGACCCAATTATTAAGTTCGGTAGCCTTCACCACATTGGCACCGTTGTCCATTGTAATGGACACTTGATTTTCCTCTTTTAAGTTCCAGCTGGCTAAAACATCCCGCAGCCCATGGGCTGTTTTCACTGGTGTGGGATTCGGGGAAATACACAACACCCAGACAGTGTGCTTTTAATTCAAAGTCTTGAGTAAGAAAGTGAACAGTATAGCTCATGTAGGGCTCAGTCGTACGACTGGACCACAGGTCAGTGGTGCTAGTGTAGAAGTCCACTTGGCACAGCTCGGAGCTCACTGTCTTCACACAAGTGTCTGTGGAATCTGTGGAATTGCGACATGAGAAAAATAATTTCTCGATGGCAGCTGGTATCTTCGGTCTAATTTGTTAATTAGACCCACAAAGCCTTCTTTGCTCATGGCGTTAACAGGCATCATGTCTTTAGCTAAAAAGAGTGTGATATCATCTGTTAATTCCTTGTGGCGTTTCGACGTTTTCCGTAAGATGTTGCATTTGTAAAACTTTGATCGATGGTTGTCTGTACGACTCCCTTATTGTTACTTGGCTTTTCTTTAGCAGTTTTGGTAGATTTGGCCTTACACTTTCGGAAGTCTTCATATAGCTCCCTGTGGCTGTGTTCCAGATGACTGTGGAGATTAGCTGTATTTACTCTCAACGTGACCACAGTTTTTCGGCACCACTTACACAGTACCTGCATTTGTGACACGTCTTCTCTCTTGAAGCCAAAATATTGCCATATTTCAGACGTACAGTTCTTTTTAGGCACAAGTTCTTCGCTGCTGTCATTTTCCTCATTTGTCTCTACTCCTGCCATTTCCACTCTCTGCTCTGAGCCACTAGCATGGTCTAGCCAATAGTATAGCACCTACTTGGGAGGCGGGTATAAAGATAGTAAGGCCCCATCTGATTGGTCAAATTTGGACAACCTATGCATGCAACACACAAATGCTTGGCACATAAAATAAATTTAATTTATCGCAACTCTCTGCAATACGGATATTGCATATACTATTATCGCGATAACGATAATTTTCTGATATATCATGCAGCCCCACCAGATAGCTTAGGTACAAGCGTGCTACCAATAACAACCAGATAGCTTAGGTACAAGCGTGCTACCAATAACAGCCAGATAGCTTAGATACAAGCATGCTACCAATAACAACCAGATAGCTTAGGTACAAGTTATCTTGATCTCTTAATCCTTCTTCATGTGGGGAGTGAAGATCCCATCTAACTTGTTCTTAAGTCAGTCTTATAACTCATGTTGTCCATATCAATAATAGCAATGCGTGAAGCAATGCTACTTCCGCTGCTACTACTTGTGATCAATGCGCTAAAACTTACACTTACCCCTCAGTCCCTTACTTACGGCTCGCCAGAGCGATCTCTCCTGGTTTAATGCACGTTACAACAGCTTGTGCGGGGCAGTGCCTATTATATCAGTGAAAATAATGTTGAGACAGGTTAATGCAGCGACAAGCGTGTTGCCGGTGTTGTGCCCATTTTTGATCCCTGCCAAATTATTACCCCCTCTCGTTGAAATCGCTACCTGATTGCCTAATCCTAACCCCACCCCTAATCCTAACCCCTCCCCCACACCTAACCCTAAACCTACCAATACTAGGGGGGTAGTAATCTGGCGGGGGTCAGAATTCAGCACAACATCGGTAACACAGATAGTACCGCACTTTGCCAACTAACAACTAAATGAGCCTAAGCAACGCAGATAGCCTTAGCAACACGCATGTTGCCAATACTGAGAGCATTAAAAGGAACTTAGCTTGTGAAGATGTTTGAGAGAGTGTAACATAGCAGCTGTGACAAGAATGTTGATCTCTTGATATCCTTCTTGGGGGTGAAGTTACCATCTGGACTTGTTCTCGGATGGTACTTCTTGAGTCGGTCACATAACTCGTGGAGTCCATGTAAATAACACAACGAAGTGTCAGGTAATGCTAACTCAGAGACTTCCGAATCAGACAGCTTATGGTCAATGTGGTGAATTCACGTGTTCAAGTTAACGACTTGAATGAATCGGAGGTGAGTCCATTGGGGAAACGAATTCCACTCGCTAGATACTTGATTCCTAGTGATGATGGAGTTTTGCCTGCCAAATTTGCCATTTAATTAGCTATTGAGCAACGCGAAGATGGTGATAATACTGACAGACCTTATATATGAGTGCTGTGATAGGTGTCGCATCCCTGTAGGTAGACGTGGATCAGCTGATAGTCAGCTGATGTGAGCTTGACTAACGTGACCTGCCAGAACTAACGCTGACGCTAGATTTTTGATCATGACAAGATACAGTTCTTAAAGTCATTTTTATTTATTTAAAGAAGTTAGCTTTATTATTTGAGTCTCTGTAATCATATAAATGTATTCTTCTTGTTTTCTAGTGAACTTGCAGCAGCCCAGAATTTCCCACAGTGCTTCTGATGGATGGTTTGATGAGGGGCCTCATGGGCCAGTGATCACCAGGGGCCACAGTTTCACTATCAGCTGTTCAACTCAATTTCAGTATCCTGGAGGCTCTTTTCACCTGTTCAGAGGGTCAAGCATCACCAGGAGTGACTCAGCTGTGAGTCACTCTGCCTCCTTCTTCTTTCCTGAGGCAGATTACTCACATGAGGGAAACTACAGCTGTGTTTATGAAGTCAGTGTCTCCTCGCGCTCCTTCCGTTCATCTGCCTCTGAACTGCTGCTCATCACCATCACAGGTACTGATGTGTAAGAGTCTAAAAACAAGCTGGACTGCTAGTAATGAAAGTTGAACTCAAGCACGTGTGTCTCTCTCAGCCTCTCTGCTTCCTGTCATTGGTGCTGCAGTGTCAGCTGTGCTGCTCTTATTGTCTGTCCTCATAATCATCCTCCTGCTGAAGAGAAGACAAAAGCAAAGGAAGAAGGAAACACATTCAAAGTGCTCTTTTACGAAAAGTAATGGTTTTTTATTCTTTAAAAGAATTCATATGATGTCTTATGGCGCTTTTCCACTGCATAGTACGACACGGCTCGGCTCGGTTTGCATTTCCAATGCAGTTTAGTACCGCTTTAGAGTGGGCGGGATGTCGTTATAGTTGCGCCGCCTCTACTGCCGTGACTCCTGAAAAACTTTTTCATTCCGTGTCGCCCCATCAAGCTCTCGCTGGATCCGCTCCTCAGCTATCAACGAGAGTAATATCTGTACTTCCTCAACAGACCACGAAACCATTTTTTGGTTGTTAAAAAAAACGTGCGCTCATTTAAAACAGTTGTGTTTAATCCTTCGCTGGCTATGCTGATTTAAATCTAGCAGATCTATTGTGTCTCGTGTCGCAAGTTCAATGACGCAGGTAGTGATGATTCTCTCCAGCCAATCAGTGATCAGCAAAGTTTACACATCACATTTTGGTAACGGTACGGTTCGCTTGGAACCTCAGTGGTACTGAAAAAAGTACTGGGTACCAGATACTGTACACAGTGGAAAACCCCCCAAAAGTGAACCGTAAAGAACCGTACCATGCCGTACCATGCAGTGGAAAAGCGCCAGAATGTCGTGGAAAAGTTCATTTATTTCAGTAATTCAACTCAAATTGTGAAACTCGTGTATTAAATAAATTCAATGCACACAGACTGAAGTAGTTTAAGTCTTTGGTTCTTTTAATTGTAATGATTTTGGCTCACATTTAACAAAAACCCACCAATTCACTATCTCAGCAAATTAGAATACTTCATAAGACCAATAAAAATAAATAAATAAATAAAAAATTAAAAAAAAACATTTTTAGTGAATTTTTGGCCTTCTGGAAAGTATGTTCATTTACTGTATATGTACTCAATACTTGGTAGGGGCTCCTTTTGCTTTAATTACTGCCTCAATTCAGCATGGCATGGAGGTGATCCGTTTGTGGCACTGCTGAGGTGGTATGGAAGCCCAGGTTTCTTTGACAGTGGCCTTCAGCTCATCTGCATTTTTTGGTCTCTTGTTTCTCATTTTCCTCTTGACAATACCCCATAGATTCTCTATGAGGTTCAGGTCTGGTGAGTTTGCTGGCCAGTCAAGTACACCAACACCATGGTCATTTAACCAACTTTTGGTGCTTTTGGCAGTGTGGGCAGGTGCCACTGTGTGTGTCTGTGTGGTGGCTCTTGATGCCTTGACCCCAGCCTCAGTCAGTCAAATTCTTGAATTGATTTTGCTTGACAATCCTCATAAGGCTGTGGTTCTCTCGGCTGGTTGTGCATCTTTTTCTTCCACACTTTTTCCTTCCACTCAACTTTCTGTTAACATGCTTGGATACAGCACTCTGTGAACAGCCATCTTCTTTGGCAATGAATGTTTGTGGCTTACCCTCCTTGTGAAGGGTGTCAATGATTGTCTTCTGGACAACTGTCAGATCAGCAGTCTTCCCCATGATTGTGTAGCCTAGTGAACCAAACTGAGAGACCATTTTGAAGGCTCAGGAAACCTTTGCAGGTGTTTTGAGTTGATTAGCTGATTGGCATGTCACCATATTCTAATTTGTTGAGATAGTGAATTGGTGGGTGTTTGTTAAATGTGAGCCAAAATCATCACAATTAAAAGAACCAAAGACTTAAACTACTTCCGTCTGTGTGCATTGAATTCATTTAATACACAAGTTTCACAATTTGAGTTGAATTACTGAAATAAATTAACTTTTCCGCGACATTCTAATTTATTGAGATGCACCTGTGTGTGTGTATATATATATATATATATATATATCCCCCCCTTTAATTGTCCTTCATCTCTATGCAATATCACTAGGTCAATCACATAGTAGCAAAAATGAAGAGGATGATGAGGCTGATTATGAAAATTTTGAACTTGAAAACATGGATCACGATGAATCTGAACAGGACTATATTAATGTGGACTCTGATCATTCTGAACAGGACTATATTAATGTGGACTCCGATCATTCTGAAGAGGACTATGTCAATGTGCAGTCAGATGACTCTTAAGTGGTCTATGTCAATGTAAATATTACAGAGAAAAGTGGTGTAGACAAATCTGATTATAGCATTTATGAAAGCTGTTGTGATTAATACTGAGTAAACCCAAAGTACTACAAATATTGAGACTCAAAAAAGATTAAATATGGCAGCCTTGATCTGAATCAAGAAAGAAGTTCAGTTGACAGTGTGATGAACAGAGAGACAACAGATTACAATCTTGCAAAGCTATTGTGATGAATATGAGTGACCCCTAATACAGTGCATTCTGTGCACTGCAGTGTTCATCACAGCCTGCTGCACATGTTCCAACTGATAGATTTTGTTCAGTGTATCCAGTGATTCAAGTGAATTGTGTCCCAGGGATATCAGATTGTTTCTTGATCACATTTAGTAAAAAGTGAAATAGAGAGGGAGTTTTCTTTAGGTCAAACAGAATGTATTTGTATTTGTTCTTGCTGTATATTTATTAATGAGGATTGCTTCGAAATTAAAATATTAGAAAAATGTACATTTACATTTATTCATTTAGCAGACACTTTTATCCATAGCGACTTAACGAGGAATAAGAAATTAAGGAATGTATAAGGAATGCAACAAGCAGTTTATCACAAGGATGCCATAACAGGAGAAGTGCTAGCAATACAAAGTTTCAAACATTGTCCAGAAGAGTACAAGCTAAAGGGAGAAGGGATAGGAGGGATCCAAAGCGACTTACAAATGAGGAGAACAATAGCCAGTATGGGCTCTCTTGGGCTCATTGAAGACCAGTCGTGCTGCTGTGTTCTGAATCATTTGCAGAAGTTTGATTGCACATGTTTGAAGTCCAGCTAAAAGAGCGTTGACATAGTCCAGTCTAGACATCACAAAGACCTGGAGAAGTTGTACAGCCTGCTCAGTTAGGAAGGGCCTAATCTTCCTGTTGTGCAAAACTTGCCTGATCATGCTGTCATTGCAGTGTGGTCTTTGAAGGTCAGCTGGTCATCAAAGATTACCCCAAATTTCTGGCTGATCTTATTGGGATTATTGTTGATGATCCTAGCCGTATAGTGAAATTGTGCTGTGCTGTACCGTTGGAGTGGATGAGAAGACGAGAAACCCTGTCTTTGCTAGACTGAGCTGCACCACTTTTGGTACACTTACACAGAAAGGTTAAAATAAGGATGTACAGTATTATGGGTACAGGCAAAAAGTGTTATGGCATATATAAGTCAAATGTTGGAAAATGAACAAACTCAATATGGTGTTGTTTAATACTACTACTAGTAGCAATGTTACAGTAAGTGCTTTTCCATTCTCGATTGTTTATTGCCAGTTTTAAACCTGTGGTCGAAAGCCCTCAGTGGCCATGGAGGTACTGCAGGGGGACTGTACATAATGATTTAAAATGGTCAGATACAAATACCTTGACTATTAAAATATCAAGGTCTTTATTTAGCAAACTGAAAAAGTTAATAATTAAGTAAGCTGCATTTTTTAAATATTGTGTGTCTTGCAAGTAAGAAGTAGTTTAGGTTGGAAACTTCCAAAACAAAAACAAAAACAAACAAATTAAGAATTTGGACACATTATGAAATTGATGGATAGTGGAAGAGGAAAATTAATTTTTGAAGAAAAAAAATGTATGCTGAAAAACACTCAAAAGTTAAAAAGAACTGTGACGAGTCAGCTGCCTCCCCCCTTATTATCAGCAGCACCCCGTCCCTTAATCGCCGCCCTTCACCAGGCTCCCGACGGGAGTGGGTGTGTGAGAGAGGAGGGGCGCTGAAACAACCAGGTCTGGCGGCGTGTGATGAGGCACACCTGAAGGGAATGAAGCCTCATCACCGCCGCTGTTAAATGCCGAGCGCGCCTCTCCTCGAGGGACCGGTCTCTTCCCCGTGCATGCACGCTGGTGTCCTCGTGGGTCCAGGAAGGGAGCGTAGAGGGATTCCCGCGCCGCCAGAGACGTGAGCTGCCGGACCTGCGGTCCGGACGAAGCCGCACCTGCTACGCGGCTGACGGGCCAGGATGCCGGGCCGTTCTTTCCCCTCTAGCGCCGTGGGCCAAGAAGGACGAAGAGGAGCTGAATCAAGCCGCCGCCCTTCGCGCCCCGGACCAAAGGGGGGAGCGCGTGCGGCCGCCGGACTCCGCCCCTTACCTGGACCCTTCCTTCCAGAACACTGCCCCTCCTTCACGAACCTCGCAGCACGACGAGGACACCAGATCCCCTGTTTATTTTGGACACTATTTTTCCCTTTGGACACTTTATTTTTATTATTTGTGTTTAATAAAAGCCTCTCCGAGGCCTGACGCCACACCCACTGTGTCTGTCGTTGGCTCCTCCCGTCACAGAACATAATAGTGATTGATTGTCTTCAGTTAAGACGTTGAAGAGACAGTATTAGTAATCCATCATTACCATTAGGAACACTGGTCTGTTACTGCCATCTTGTGGCACAAGTGGTCATAAGCATCAGTATCAGAACTGAAGGGGAGACTGAGGGCAATTGCATATATATATTTTTATATATATGTGTGTGTGTGTGTCTATATATATATATATATATATATATATATATATATAGAGAGAGAGACACATACACCTTTGTATGTATGTAGCTATGTATATGTATGTATATTTATACTACAGTTCTTTCTGGTCCTCAAATCTGATTGGCTGATAAGAGTGTGATAGTGTAGTGATAACAGAACTCCCACCGTTTCACCGTTTGTTGTATTTCTCACATTAGGGCTTTTCACACTTGAAATTGTTAACCCTGGGTTATCCTAAACCCCGGATAAACGGAATCCTGGGTTATCTGTAATCACGTTTCACACTGCTCATACTATACCTGGGGTTAACTGTTAACCCTGGGTATTCATCAACAGACGTTTCACACTGTACATTCCTAAACCCCGGGTTAATGTTCTTATTTGCATATTTGCGGTGTCACTAGGTGTGTTTACATGGAGCATTGTAATCGGTTTAAAAGTCCAATCCGAATGAAAATGCTCCATATAAACACCTCAATCGGAATAAAAATGTCCAAACCGAATGAAATTGTAATCGGTTTGAGAGGGGTGGGATAAACCTTTCTATAAACCGAACAAAATTAAAATTCTGCCATGTAAACGCGTTAAACCGATTACTTTGCGTCAACATCATCACGTCAAGAGGTTGGCTCGTCAGAACGTGACCGTGATGTCGGCAACGTAGTATTCTGTGATTTGGGGACATCGACACTACAGTAGAAACTGAGTAATAGTGGAGGTATAAAGTTAAAATTTCAATTATACTGTTAAAAACACATTAGAATGGAGAACGCTTGCTGTTTTATGAGCTAACGTATCTTCTTTCATGACCGGAGTGAAAAACAAATCTGAAATGAAGCGCGCTTTTCTGCTTTTCTGCTTAGAAACAACACAATGATGATAGTGAAAGTATAGCTCAATGAAAATAAACAACTTGACCAAAATTTGCCTTTGTCATTTGTATTTATGTTTATTACAGATTCATAATTTCCGATTTGCTTGAATTTATAAGCGCTCACGCCATGAATATTGTACAAAAACACGTTCAGAGCGGTGTGATATCGTTGCGATCACTCTCTGTGTTCATAAAGCAACACTCCTTTGATTTATTGTTTAGCAACTCTTGGTAAGAAATCGTGTATTTGTTCCATTTAATTAGGCTACAGTAAAACTTTTTAGTATCAGAATACAATTCATTTCAGAGCGGCATTACAGAGGGTCGTACTTATTTTATCCTTTAATGCTTTAACATTAAGAAATTAAGGCGTTAATTATATAAAATGTAAATCAATTGATGATATACGTTGATCAACTGGCTGAGATCAAGCTATATTGGGTTTATTATTTTATCTGGTAGATATATCTGTGCAACTTAGTTATTAGAAATGAGAAATCAGTATGGTTCTGTGTGTGGTACAGAAGACGGCCATATGATTTCTATGATCGTGTTCTCGCCATATGACTGAGCGCTCGAATTAACGCAAGAGATTCAAATATTAGTCCGTTATTCTAAGCAAGTGCAAGCAGCTATTAAAAATATTAACGCAAATACGATTTGTATTTGTTGTAGACTACTTAGCGTGTCCCAAAACTGAAAGCACAGGCACATGTAAACACCATATCGGATTAGATTACGTCTCATGTAAACAGTCCAAATGATTGTCTTCTGGACAACTGTCAGATCAGCAGTCTTCCCCATGATTGTGTAGCCTAGTGAACCAAACTGAGAGACCATTTTGAAGGCTCAGGAAACCTTTGCAGGTGTTTTGAGTTGATTAGCTGATTGGCATGTCACCATATTCTAATTTGTTGAGATAGTGAATTGGTGGGTTTTTGTTAAATGTGAGCCAAAATCATCACAATTAAAAGAACCAAAGACTTAAACTACTTCAGTCTGTGTGCATTGAATTTATTTAATACACAAGTTTCACAATTTGAGTTGAGTTACTGAAATAAATTAACTTTTCCACGACATTCTAACTCATTGAGATGCACCTGTATAAATGATATAGAAAAAGTTCAATTGATTTACATTTTATATCATCGACAACTTACATATTGCCATAGCAAGCAGTAATGATTAAAGTTTAATGAACACATTTGACTAGCTAGTTGATAAAACCAAAATCTGATCAAAAAAAAAAAAAAAAAAACTAACAAGACTGACTAGTGCTAATGCTGTGTTCCCCTTGCTAGTGGTCTTTTTTACCTACTGGGACAGGAATGCTTTTTTCCCCACAAAAGCAAGATCACCTTGTTTTAATGTCAAAATTAATGTTAAACCATTTCAAGCATTTTGTATGGTTTATACACAGCAAAACAGCATGTATTTGACTGAAAATTCAGAATCATCAACAAGCTAACTATAAAGATAGCACTGTGAATGATGATATAGTTGTCAACAAATGGGGTGCTACATTTTATTCAAAATTAAATATCTTAAATATCTATGATTTTTGGCTTTAATAAGATTTTCCCAGGAAACCTGGCGTCCTCCACAATTCCTATTCTTTCCAACAGCAAAGCACTTGAATGCGACATGCTTGTAATCAGGACTTCTGAAACTGGAAATAGGACATTTTTGATAGCACACGAAGGCAGTATTATTCCTTATATCCTTACAGGAATCCGGAAAATGTCATTACCCAATTCTAGATGGAGTCATACAGCTGCAGCTCACATGCATGAAAGTGGCATGTCTAAATCAGGAGTCTAATAAAGAGGTTGATTGGCAAAAAGTATTTTATGTATTTTGAAAATACTAAGATTAAATGTATTTAAATACAAAATACATTTGATTTTTTTAAGGTATTTAAATACAAAATAGTATTTTGTATTTCAAATACGTATTTTAAATACATGTATTTGAAATACTGCCCATCCCTGATCACGACTGCTCAGCAGTTTATAGTCACAAACACCACAGGACCTAAATAATTAATTTCAAGTTGAAACAAACAGCTTCATATCTGCTTGTATTCTGTACAATGACGAGATGTTTCATCTGTGCTTGTACAAAATAACACTTCCTCAAATCTATCTCACAGCTTTATCTGTGTTAAAAAACAGAGCTATTCTCAGAATCAATACCACAAATTCAACATGATTTCACATTGAATGCTAAACTTAAACCTCATTTACGAGTACTATATATTTGAGCATATATGGTCAGGAGCAGGGTTGGCTACACCTGAACCAGACAATTCCTGAACTCCAAATAAAAACAATGAGGGTCACATCATTATTATCAATTAAAAAATGTAAATGTGAAAATAAAAACTATTTATGGGGTGTCCAGTTTAGGGGCAATAGACTGATGGACAGATCAGTTCCTATCATTCACATAGTGTACGTTTCAGTTCTTACCAAAGCATCATCAGCTCTTCGCACTAATCAGGAAGTAACATCTTAATTCATGCACATTCTGAAACAACACAAGTATCGCAATGCCACAACCTTCTCTTTTCACTTTGATATTAGGTAAACTCAATTTTTAATTCTTGCACTTTATATTTTTCATAACAGATGGAGATTAAAGATGAAAATATAATTGATAATAGTCTTCCTATATTACTGCACATCGCAGTGTTAATATCACAGTAATATTTCATCCTTAAAACAGTTTAGTTAAAGATTATGAACTGAATAAGTTGGTTGGTTGTGCCATCTTTTTATCATTGTGTCATCATTTCTCAAACTTTCACTGAGCTTTTACACTAGTTTTTTTTTTTTTTTTTGTTTGTTTGTTTGTTTGTTTTTTGTTTTTTCTGAAACTGAACTGAAACTATTTGATAATACCAGAAAGTAAACTGATACATGTTGATATATCTGTATGTTTGGGTTGATATGATTTTGAATTTTGAAAAGACAATCACCAACATGTTGACTAAACAACTTCTAAACAACTTTAAGCTGCTTCATGAAGATGAGTTGTTCAGTAAAATAAAATGATTTAAAATCATTAATGCAGATATATAGTCATTATGTTAACACATGGTTCAGTGCATGAACGTTCTCGTGCTCATCTAGATACCAGAGTTTTTACAAGTTTGGAGGAAGAACTATAACAGAACTACGGCTGACCACAGGACCACAGCTCATACCCTTCACTGTCACAGTCACAGTGTTGGCCTTTCTCAACATCACAGCTCAGGGCTGAGTCTCCCTCGTAAGCTCATTGGTTTCTAGGCTAATGATGCTTTTGGGAAATGATGCACATGTCTGCTATTGGACACATGGAACTGATTCAATGTCCCTGCCTCATAGACAGAATTCTAAGAACACACAATATTAGGAATAAATCATCTGTAAACTTGAAATGGTTCATTTGTGTAAATTCAGTTATTATTGGGTCTTGTGGACTATATAAACATCAGTTATGTACAATAGCTTATTCAGGGCAGTACTAGGCTACATTAGTACTCATTAACATTAGATCGGTTTAAGACAAAAAGTTTTAAAAATATTTTATTTGGTAAATCATATCTAAATGTAAGTCTACAGTATGTTTAAATGTCACTGTTTTTTCATCTCAACAGCCAGTGCTCTGACTTCTGTAACTGGTGAGTAACAGACCGTTAGTCACTCATTTTTAAAACAGATTTTATTCTAGCTGCATCATGACATAACCAGTCACTGTTTTGGCTAATCTGCAAGTTTAGCCTATTGTAAGATGTGAGTTGTATCGTAACAGAGTTATTTTGTTTTTTAGGAGAGTATAGTATCAGACTGGTGAATGGTAATAATGACTGCTCTGGAAGAGTTGAGATCCTTCATAATGGCCGATGGGGGACAGTGTGTGATGATGACTGGGGCATGAATGATGCTGCTGTGGTGTGCAGACAGTTGGGATGTGGAAGAGCTGATAGTGTACATGGCAGTGCTCATTTTGGCCAGGGAAATGGTCCGATCTGGTTGGATGATGTGGGATGTTCAGGAAGTGAATCATCGCTCACACAGTGCTCACATCCTTCTATTGGAAAACATAACTGTGGTCATTCTGAAGATGCAGGGGTCATCTGCTTAGGTAAAAGTACATATGTTTTCAAATTATGCTTTTACTGTTTTTACCTTGATTCCTTACATACGTATTTCCTATAGGTACTTTTTTTTTGTAATTGTTCATTTGGTTATCTAAGAAATGAGTGCTGAGTGTTTTGAAAATGTAGTGCTTGCTTGTGGGTCATTCCTGGGATTCGGTAATATTTCAGTCCCCCACTTTTTAAAGTGGTAGTTCACCTAAATTAATTGTTAGAAGCTTTTCACAATACTTTGGTATGCCCATTATAATGAATAAAAATAATTATTGCGTTTTAATATTTTTTAGCATAACATAATGTCTTATATCTATCTTAAACCAAGCATTGTGTCATGTCCCCGAGGCACTTCACTGAGTTTGTACTTAGGAAATTATTACCAAAATGTGCATAGTGTCTGTGATTTTTGCCAATAATGTAAGCATTTATTTGTGTTCCTTTCTTGTGAAGAATATTTTTCTAAAAAAAACTGCAAGATATTTTATAAAAAACAGACTTTAAAATTATGTCCTTCAGTCTGAACTCAACCCTGACACACTAACTATTCTACGTCCATAATAATTTAGACTCAGCTCATATCTGACATCATTTAACAGAAATGACATCATTCAGGTCTCTTTAATAGTGGTGCAGAAAATGGTTAGTAATATCATATTTTTATTCATATTTTTGAGATTCAATTCATATTTATAATCAGGGAGGGTACTTTCAAACTTAACAACTCAACCCTGTCACATAAAATTAAGATGTAAAATTATTATTTTTCAACATTTTATTTTAATCCAGAAGTATATACAATGTACTTATTTTATTGCTGCCATATCGTCGCTGTCGGGCGGAAACCTCGTATGTCCAAATTTTGTCAATTTCATATTTTTTTCACAAATCTATGCTATTGGTCAGTCCCCACGTGGGTCTGTTATTTTTACAAATTAATAACCAATCTAAAGTGTTGAAAATAGCTTGAGCGCAAATCTCTTAACTCCATTGGACACTTCAACTGTCTGAGAATCCTCGTAACTCCGCCTCTTCTTCACTCCGCGGGAGCCTCACGGCTTCATGTCTCCTCAACAGGCACGTGCAGGAGGGGGGGCTTTGGGGGCTCAAGGCTCTGCCCTTTATCAAAATTATTCAAAAGTGAACCTCTCAGACAAATAGCAATGATATTGTAGTCAATAAAACAAAATGAATTTGAATTATAATTAACATGACAATGTGCACAAAACGGTAACTAATCGCTCAAAAGTCGGAAAATTCCTGTTTATTTTTAGATATCTGTCCATCTGAGGCTGTTATGGGTTGCGTGTGTTTTGCTCGACTGACTGATATTCCTCAGTCTGTTCAGAAACCATAGGCTCTCAAGCCATATATGGTTCTTTCAGTGAATAGATCGACGGGAAGGAAAGAAAATAAACCAAACAATATTTTAAACTTTTTTTCCCCATCAGTAATCAAAGTTAGTGTGTCGATTTAATAAAAAAAATCCATATATTATATAGTTTCGAGAATATTACATAATTCATCAATGCCCGTTTGTCATCTATAATACACCAACCAATCATGATCTGACACATTTCATTGGACAATAATGTGAATTGGAGCAGACATTTTCCGTTCTTATTCATAAATCGGTTGAAAATGACATGGGGCAGACAAGCTTATTTGTAGAGCGATCTGGATCTGCGGTTTGTCTCATTTTATAAATCAAACTGCATTGCTGAGAAAATGGATGCTTGTGTATGAAGCACCGTTTACTATTTCATGAAACTATCATAATTAATGAAGCCCAAGTGCCACCTACAGGCCTATTATGTGAAGTGTAGGCTGGCGAAATGGTGACATGAAAGGATTTTATCATATTACCATTTTTGATAATTATGCAGCATTATGAAAGTGTCTTATGCTCATCAAACCTGCATTTATTTTATCAAAAATACAGAAAAACTGTAATATTGTGAAATATTATTACAATTTAAAAGAATGTTTATTTTAATATACTTGAAAATATCATTTATTTCTGTGATCAAAGCTGAATTTTCAGCATCATTACTCCAGTCTTCAGTGCATGATCCTTCAGATATAATATGCTGATTTATTATCAATATTGGAAACAGTTGTGCTGCTTATTTCTTTATTTATTTATTTTTGGAACCTTTTTTGGGGTTCATTGATAAATAAAAAAATAAAAAGAACAGCATTTATTCAAAACCTCAAGCTTTTCAATGTATATTGTTACAAAATATATATTTTAAATAAATGCTGTGCTTTTTAAACTTTTTATTAATCAATGAATCCTGAAAAAAGTATCACAGGTTTCCAATATTGATAATAAATCAGAATTGCATAAAATGTATTTTAAAGTATATTAAAAATTTGATCAAATAAATGCAGGCTTGATGACCATAAATGACTTCTTACAAAAATATAAAATAGTAATGTATCCAAACTTTTGACCTATATATATATATATATATAATTTTTTTTTTTTTTTTTTACATTGCCCCTATTTTACATGTGAGCCCCTGCCCCTGAGGAACTCTCTGCACGTCCCTGCTCCTCAAGATTGAAAGTCGCAACGAATCCTCGTCGAGCAACACGTCCTCTGAGGTAAATGAGTTTAGGAAGAAGTATGTAACCACAGTCGTTAGCTTTGGTTAACTATTGAAGCCTTTTCTCTTGTCAAAAGGCTCAACGTGACCGCCGACTTTGTTTGCGTGCAGATTAATTTCCGCCTATTAGACAGCCTAGTCAGTTTATCGTTTTATTTTGGTATTGCATCACTCATAGCTCTAACGTTTAAAATAGAGTTTAGGAAGATGTATGTAATCACAATCATTAGCTTTGATTAGCTCTTAGAGCCTTGTCTCTTGTCAAAAGGCTCAACGCGACCGCAGACTTTGATGAACACTGCTGGCAGCAGCGGCGTCTGTGTCCGTACCATTCTTATCAATGACAGCGTAATCTCGTATCTCCCTGCTCCCAAGTCATAAATCTCGTATCTCTGAGTAAACATGATTTTGGGGAAATGTTGTCTTAATGTTGGTACACAACAGTATATGATAGCAATATACGTTATAATACCAACTTTAACGATACAATGTTTAATAACTCAAAAAATATGCCGTTTTTTTAATTTCCTGAAAAATAATGGTTTTGGAGATACGAAGATTCCGCCCGACAGCGACGATATATAGTCTACTCTCCTACACTACATGAGGAGCAGTGGTCATTTTGGGTGAAAACCACAAACCCCGTCACACTCAACCCTGTCACAAATATACTGTATGTATTTCTCATTGTTACAAGGTTGTAAACTTGTGACAGGGTTATTTACTTAATTTATTAATAATTTTAATGAACAAAGTATTAAATATTTATGGTTTCAGTAAATATATACTTACCAAAATCATGACAATTCATATTTTTGTTATAAATAGAATTTTTGGTGTAATATGTCCACTTTAACTTTGACAAGCAGAATTACATCAGAAATTGCACCCACATTTGCAGCAGAAAGACAATGTTGGCCATGCAAATATGTTGACCCAGAAAAAAAGGGCATAATATGAGAGAGAAACAAAACCGAAAATTAAAACTGAAGGCAATGCATCCCTTCAAATGTGTTACAGACTTCAACCCCGTCACACCTTGTCACATTAATATTTTTGGAAGAAATACAGGGAAGACAATTAAGAATGAAAGCATTTCTTGCTGATTACCATCTGACACGTTAAGGACTAAAACAATAAAAGTGTGGTTTTAGTTAAACTTCTAAATTAAAAATATTTTTTTACAAAAATAAAGAGACCATAGACACACAATTTGTGTAGCTTCAGTCCTATAAAAATGTGAAAATTATTATGCGAAATGTTACCATTTGTTATCATTAAATTGTTATTGGGACACATAAGCAGTAGGCTAGGTGTTTGTTTTATAACAAGTCCTCTGTAAAATCCTTTTTAAACCAGTCCCATTTTGTCCATTACGGGATTGAGGAAAAAAAGTGTCTAAATCTGGAAAGAGAGAAAAAAATGAAAATAATAAAAGGTCTTTAATGCCTGAGGTGGGAAAATATGATTTTTTTTTTGTTTGTTTGTTTGTTTGTTTTTTTTATTTCAACATAATAACTTGTTATTTCGGCTTAATAACATTTCAACATAATAACTCGTTATTTCTACATAACTCGTTATTTCGAGATATTAAGTCGTTATTTCGATCCAATAACTCATTATTTCGACATTGGCCCAACGTCTCATTATGTTTAGGTTTGTAGTGTTACGTTCCTTGTTTATTTATATAAACATCTGGGATGTAACAGTAGTCATTTTGATATCAGCCACTAGAGGGCAGAATAAGACAGGGAATCTATGGGTTCCAAAGACGTCACTTCCGCTATGCTCGCCGCCATATTTGTGTCCAATACGACAACGAGCACAGCACATCTCTATGAGATTTAATAGATAATATTATTATATTGAAATAATAAATGACCTTTTACTACCATTTCCCACACTGATCCCTGGACTTGATTATTTTTAGGACAGCAAGTGTAACAGTTAGGCCATGTAATGTCCTGATTACTTGTACATTTAAAACTGACATCAGCTCAAAGCACTTTTGAGTCAATGATAGTGTAACAAGATAACCTTATTAGCTTACTACACAATCTGAATTTAATGGTAATTTAGCTAATATTAGCACAATTTATAATTACTCATTCTTTCTGGACAAATTACTGTTTGAATTGCGAGCGTAGCCGCTCGATGAAGGCTTTAAGAGCTTGAAGAATCCTCTGCGGCTGGTCGCTCCTGCTTCACAGCGATCCCCTTCTGATTTCAGAAAGTCAGTTTTGGTGAATGCAAACAACGTGAATACTGATCATGAGCCCAACATCCAGCAAGCCAAGAAAACATGCAATCTACCTGAGGGAAGACGTCTTTCACTTCTAGTGTATTCTTAAACCTGGATTTCATTATTGAAGCACAAATCCCCACATTAAGTTCTCTTTAATGAAAAAATATGCATTTTCATTTATTCATAGGCTACATGGCTGCAATAATATTTCAGTTCAAAATTTTGCCATTGTTAAAAAATGCTTTACTGACTGACGTTTCAGACTTTCAGTTGTTATGCTCTCAAAATGTATGTAGGCTATGTCCTAAATTATTAAACTACTTGTGCAGCCAGTCACAATTCACAAAGATAATTTACTCAGGACGATGTTTTTTTTTTTTGTTTTTTTTTTTGCGTATGACAAATTCAATATAATTATAAATAAATAGGTTTAGCAAAATAAATGTGATTATTTTTCAGAACCTTATGATATATACACTTAATTGCAGACACAAATGACATGTGGTACAATACAAATATTTTAGCGTCCTTTATTCTCCTGTAAAGAATCACAATTGTCCCTTATTATCCTTTTCTGACCGAACCTTAGCTGCCAGTGGTGCCTTCTGGCTGAAGCCAACAATTTATTCCGCAGATCTAACCTCTTTGGGATCAAATAAAATTGTAGTTCGGGGTTTTTCTGAGACTGTTGTTACAGCACAACATATCCCGGGCATACTGTAACCTTGTGAACCTTCTGGGAGTGTTTGGTTGATCTTCTTCTGGTAGTTGTGGCTGCTTTGACCGTAGACTGACAGCTCGCGCAGCTGTGACTCGGACACAAAAATGGCGGCGATAAAACACTGTGACGTCACATGAAACCTATGGATAGTTAAAGAACGCATTGTAGTTATGTTGACCTACTGTTAAGCACTTTTACAAGTTGGTGCTCCAAAATCCTAGAGGTTTATCATGGGAATTTGCATTCATGCCAGGCATTCATTCCAGGCTATGCTTTATTGAGGTTAGCTCATGCTATATTACCGTAAATATACCCTATAGGCGTTTATTCTATGTAGTTTTCATAACTCTGGATATTCTACTAATTCATACTTTTCTAATACATGGCCTAATAGGCAATTAACTTATTTTTCAATTACATAGCTATATAGTTTTGTGCTAATTGCCAGTATTGCTCTTTTAGCTTTATAGTTTATTTATTAGATCTGGTTCAGAGGTGTAGTGCAGGGTATACCAACTCCTTTATCAGTCGGCTTTTGCGTATGCCCACTTCTAAATCCGCTCTGATGCACATCATTCAGTAGTGTCTTGCATTAGCCAAGTCCACCACCACATGAATAGCTAATCCAACTGCACGTGAATAAATGCAAATATTCCCTAAAAACACCCAGAAAAGACACTGATGCGGTCAGGACCGTGGCGCCGGTGTTCCGGTGAATTCAGTTCCTGTTTCCCCTTCGGCGCGCATGCGTTAAATCCCGACGTCATGATTTCGAGGCGAAAAAAATGTGTGCTTTATCTCACGCGTAAGTTTATGTTATTTCCTACTTCCATCAACATAAGGCATATTTCACGTTGTTTGTCAAAATACATAAGTAGAATGCTAAATACTAAAGCATAGAATGTATTGTTTTTGGAGGTTTTATAGCTCAGTCATTCGTGGCTTACTGCTAACTTTACCTTTGACAAATTCTGTATAACAGCTAATACGTCAAAGTTAATAAACGAATTTCGACAGTCGTGTACATTATTATATTAATGTTATGTTGTTGTTGATGTGTGTCGGTTTTGTCCAAACCATATTGCACTGTACAAGACTGTCTTGTTGTTGTTGTTATTATTATTATAAAGCTACTCACCTCTAGAAGAACTTTCATCTACAGAGGTGATGCTGGTGATGTATTTAAGTGTCATTCATTATGTGTAACAACTTTCATCGACAGAACAGTCCCATACACCGAAAACACAGGGGGAACGGATTTTCCCGAAGGCCTCAGAAAAAGGGTTCCCCCCCTATATATTTTTTCTGAGGCCTTTGGGAAAATCCGTTCCCCCTGTTTTTGGTGTATGGGACTGTTCTGTAGATGAAAGTTGTTACACATAATGAATGACACTTAAATACATATATATATATCAGATAATGCACATGCTCACCAGTGTATATATATATATATATATATATATTAGTATATCAGATAATAGTATATCAGATAATTAATATTAGTCTGGTAAGTAAACTAAAAAATTTACTAGCCAATGGTGATTCTATTGCCAAGTTGTTCGTAGAGGGTTGATAATATTTACAATAATATATTGAATTCGATAGGTGTCTCTCACATTGTCCCATAGCAACATTAAAATAGTGTAGATTAGTGTACAATGTTTTATAATAATTTATTCTATTTAGTGTCTATTTTTCATTCATTTAACATATTTAATCTTGGGGACATCCAGGTTATTTGACATATTTGAATATTTTTCTTTAAAAGTAACAAAACAGTTACTTTCCCTGGTAATTAGTTACTTTTTTATAATAATGTAACTCAGTTACTATTTGTGAGAAGTAACTAGTAACTATAACTAATTACTTTTTTTAAAGTAGCATGCCCAACACTGCTGCTTAGTCCTATTTGAAGTTATCCTAACAGGAGAAGAAAGACCATTTTTAAAGCATATTAATTAATTCTATTCTGAAGCACAGTATAAAAAATTAAATGAGATATTTGAAAAAGAACTTTGATTAAAATTAGAGAACTCAGATACCTCCAAGTTGTTCTAATGTGACGGAAACCCTGTGACAGGAGGTGGACCAAATAAAGGCCAAAGGGATGACACTTTCAGCCATTGCAAGAGAAGTTGGTCATTCCAAATCTGTGATTTCTAGAATATTACAGGTTTACAATTACACCAATTCATTCAAGTCCTCCAAAAAGGCTGGTCATCCACGTAAGACAAATGCACGAGAAGACAGGATTATGCAGAGACTCTCAATGGAGCATCAGTTCAACACTGCAGCTGGAATTGCTCACCAGTTCAGTGCTGAACAGGATAAGGATCTGTCTCGGCATGTTTAAGAGAAGTCAGACTGAACGTGCACTGAAGGGGACTGAAAGTGATTAAGCCTCTCATGAGAAAAAAATCAAATACATGAAAGTAAGGGAGAAAATTTATGATGGCTTTGCTGGCTGATTAAAAAAAAAAAAAAATACATGTCAGTGACTGCTACCATGCATGAAAAAGTGGCCATATAACATGTCTTGGTTCACCGAAAATGTTTTCCCATGATGACATCTTCCTGTTCAACAATGCCCCCTTTCTTCCTCTCTGACACCCAAGGATACTATCACCTACACTGCAGTTTTGTTCAGCACTGAAGTCACTGTTATATTTTGGGAAGTAAAGAGCAGACCAATGCTTCATTGGTAAATGAGACTACAGTGCAATACTGGCAACGCTGTCAAACTGTTGCTCTGTATCCTTGTCATTGCCTGAAGGGGTCAGTGGATAACTGCTGTCTCCATATGTCTCTTTTCCATCCACATTTCAAAAAAAAAAAAAATAATAATAATAATTATAAACCTTCCTGTTACTATTTAGAAAGAATATCATCTGAACAATAAAATGTCAATATAGAAGTACCACTGAAACCCTATGAACATAAAATAATACTGAGCCATTACCTCCTACAAGCTGAAGTGTTGAGACTGAGAGAGAATAGTGAATTACATAAGCAATCTACAGAATTTTCTTACTGAAGAGGACAAAAACATGAAGAAAATCCAAATATACTCCTAATGTGAGAAGGATTTACTGTCCTTAAATTGTATTTTGGTTGCCTGCAAATATTCATGCTGAAACATCTTGCCACAATAGTAGAACATACACTTTTCAATGTACTTTATATCCCAAGATGCAGTTAATATGCAAGATGTGCACCATAATAACCAGAATGAGGAGAACACTGAAGATGATTATGAGCTTGTCGATATGGATGATGGTGATCATGAGGATGCCACTCTGACTCTGATCAAGATTATGTAACATCACAAAACTATGTAAAGGCATACATTATATGATTTTAAACAATCATGCAAAATTTTATAGAGATTGGACAGAAACTGACACTGTAATAGCTATGAAGGTTGAAAACAGTACATGTCTAACCTGCATTACATGAAAGTGCAAATACAACCACTAGATGGCAGCAAAGGATCACTCTATCACTTATACCGTTCTCAGGTTTTATTAGGTACTGACATTCAGATACTTTAAAATTATCATTACATTTGAAATCACATTTAGTCAAAGCTTACCACTTCATTTATACAGACATATCAGTTTTGACAATTATGCCACATTATGATTAAATTTAAACCTGAAAAAATATTATAAACAGGACACTTCCAGTAAACATCTTATAACCTGTAAATTATTTGAAATATCTACATCTTCAGCATAATCTGTGTCTGTGTGTGTGAGCATGCTTAGTCTGTATTAAGTAATAGAGTGTGTGTTAAGTAATATAGTTAAACTTTTTCATTACTCTGTGTGTGGCATCATATTCTCCATCATGGAACTGTTCTGGTGTCAGCCATACATTTAACTTCGGCTGAGACCCCTGACACCATAGAAGCCATGAAGGCCTTTAAGTGCTTGAACCCCGGTAACCCCGGTATATATATTTATATGTCAGACCTGTGTCCTGTCTTGTGTTGTAGTTTTCTGTCTCGTGCTCCCCTAGACTTAGTTTTCCCTCATGTATGCCCATATTTGGTTATGTTCCTGTTCCTGTCTTTATTGTTTCATCATTAGTTTATTAGTCCCCAGCTGTGTTTGATTAATTATCTAGTATTATCCTGTGTATTTAGTTCCTGCCTGTTCAGTTCTTTGTCGTCTGGTCTACTCGTTACTCTCCCTGTGTGTCGCCGTCCTGCCTTGTTTTGCCCTGTTGTCTTGGATTAAAGACTGTTATTTTGAAATTTACCTCTCGTCTCCTCGATTCCCTTGTGTGCACCGTGACAGAAGACCAGACCTAAAACAGAAAGTAAGCGGCGGCCATTCTCCTCGTTTTTTTTTTTTTTTTTTTTTTGTCCGTTTTGAAAGTCTTTTGTTTTTTGCCCCACGGCATGGAAGCTAAGCGTGGGAGTTCAGCGGGATCGCCGCAAGCGCTGTGAGTCCGCTGGCCGCTTGTCAATTAAGCTCGCCGACCGTTCATCTGTCCAGCCCGCCGGCTGCAGCTCACCCAAGCCTGCCGGCCGATCCTCAGTCAGGTAAGCTGGCCGTTCATCTGTCAAGCCCGCCAGGCTGCAGCTAACCCAAGCCCACCGGCCGCTCATCAGTCAAGTTCGCCTGCCGTTCATCTGTCCAGTCCGCCGGCTGCGGCTAACCCAAGCCCGCCGGCCGATCTTCAGTCAAGTAAGCCGGCTGTTCATCTGTCAAGCCCGCTGTCTGCGGCTCACTTCAGTTCCAAAGTTCGCTCCAGTGGATCCAGTTCCCCAGTTTCGGCTAGGAGTGCCGTTCCTAGTCACAGTGGATCCAGCTCCCCAGTTTCGGCCAGGAGTGCCATTCCCAGTTCTAGATAGTCCAGTGTAGGCTCCAGCCCCTGACCAAGAGTCCAGTTTAGCCCAGTTTCTCCCCAAGTTATTTTGGGGGGAGTAATAGGATCCGGTCGTAGAGGCCTGGGCAAAGGATGAGGCCACGGCCACGAAGACCGCCCGCCATGGGCTCCAGAGCTCCCAGCCCAGCCATGACTTCCTGAGCACCCTGCTCCGCCATGGCCTCCTGAGCTCCCTGCTCCGCCATGGCTCCGGAGTCCCCTGATCCATCCTGGAGGCCTCCCCCGTGTCTGTCCTGAGGGGCCTCCAGAGTGCCCACCCCCCAGGTACTGTCAGACCTGTGTCCTGTCTTGTGTTGTAGTTTTCTCTCTTGTGCTCCCCTAGACTTAGTTTTCCCTCATGTATGCCCATATTTGGTTATGTTCCTGTTCCTGTCTTTATTGTTTCATCATTAGTTTATTAGTCCCCAGCTGTGTTTGTTTAATTATCTAGTATTATCCTGTGTATTTAGTTCCTGCCTGTTCAGTTCTTTGTTGTCTGTTCTACTCATTACACTCCCTGTGTGTCTCCGTCCAGCCTTGTTTTGCCCTGTTGTTTTGGATTAAAGACTGTTATTTTGAAGTTTACCTCTCATCTCCTCGATTCCCTTGTGTGCACCGTGAGGATATTTACAGTATATATATATATATATATATATATATTTATTTATTTTTATTTATTTTTTTTTCAGTAAAACTGATGTAAAAAAAAGAAAAGTTACATGTGCCTTTGTGCAGTGTATTTCTCAGGTGTGCATCACAGACAAGCAAGTAAGAACACATAGTATTAAGAATAAGCAGTTGTAAACTTGAACTGGTTCATTTGTGTAAATTCAGATATTATCTATAGAGATATTGTCTAAGATGGCGCTGCACATGGCAGCTACTGTGCTTTGCTCTTCAGTGTTTGTACTGTTTTTGTTCGTTTTTCCTGTTTTTTGTTCCTCAAACACCATCAGTTTTACTAGGGATGATCTGCTGAACATTCGGCAGAACACACCACAAAATCTTTTACCGGTTTTTGATTATTCAGACGTTTTGCTGGACATTGTTGTTGGCGGAGCCATAGCTCTGGTCAAACACTTCAGGACGCGCAGACGGTTGAAGCGAGCCGGCACACTCGTGAAGCTCAGACAGCGCGGATTTAGAACGCCGTTGCCTAGCATCCATCTCGCGAATCTCCGCTCTCTACCCAACAAAACGGACGAACTCCTTCTGCTCTCCCGGACAAACAGGGATTTTTCAAACTCTGCCGCTCTGTTTCACGGAAACCTGGCTGAACGACGCCATACCGGACAGCGTGCTACATCTGCCTAACTTCCAGCTGATCAGAGCAGATCGCGAGGCAGAATCAACGGGGAAATCGCGCGGCAGCGGGACGTGCTTTTACATCAATGAGAGGTGGTGTACAGATGTAACTGTGTTAAAGAAGATGTGCTGTTCTGATCTAGAAACGCTCTTCATTAACTGCAAACCTTTCTACTCGCAGCGGGAGTTTTGCTCGTTCATTCTCTTGAGTGTTTACATCCCACCGCAAGTGCACGTGAGCTCAGCTTTACAGAAACTCGCTGATATGATCACAGAGACGGAGCAACAACACCCGGACTCTGTTTTAATCATTCTCGGGGACTTTAATAAAGCAAATATCTCCCGCGAACTGCCAAAATACAGACAACACATCACATGTCCCACCAGAGACAGTAATATATTGGATCACTGTTACACAGCGATAAAGGATGCATATCACTCTGTCCCATGAGTAGCTTTAGGACTCTCTGATCACTGTTTGGTTCATCTTATACCGACCTACAGGCAGAAACTCAAATCTGAAAAACCTGTATTAAGAACTGTTAAAAGCTGGTCTAATGATACAGAGCGTGTTTTACAAGCCTGTTTCTCTCTCACTGATTGGACTGTTTTTGAAGTTGCTGCAAATGATCTGGAGCTCACAGAGACTGTAACATCTTATATCAGTTTCTGTGAGGATATGTGCATTCCTACCAAGACTAATCTAACTTACAACAACGACAAACCATGGTTCACTGCAAAACTCAGACAGCTCCGTCAGGCCAAAGAAGATGCTTACAGAAAGGGGGATAAAGTCTTGTATAAACAGGCCAAATACACTGAAAAGTAGATCAGAGTGGCAAAGAGGAATTATTCTGGCAAGCTAAGGAAAAAATTCTCTTCCAGCGATTCTGCTTCAGTGTGGAAAGGTATGAAAGATATCACCAGTTACAAGACACCATCCCCCAGCACTCTGGAGAATCAACAATTGGCAGACGATCTGAATGAGTTCTACAGCAGGTTTGAAAAAACACCCCACACCCGCCCTGAACACCTCTCCACACAACCATTCACACCTCCAGCAACCCCCCTCTTCCCCACACCTGCAATTCAGATCAGCGAAGATGAGGTGCGCCAGGTCTTCAGGAAGAACAAAAGAAGGAAAGCACCAGGCCCAGACGGTGTGTCACCAGCCTGCCTAAAAATCTGTGCTGGACTTCAGGAGAACCCCCCCCTGCTCTCCCCCCACTCACCATCATGAACAGCACTGTGACTGCAGTGGAGTCATTCAGATTCCTGAGCACCACAATTTCTCAGGACCAGAAGTGGGACAATCACATTGAGTCCAATGTCAAAAAGGCCCAGCAGAGGTTGTACTTCCTTCGCCAGCTGAGGAATTTCAACCTGCCACAGGAGCTGCTGAAACAGTTCTACTCCGCCATCATTGAATCCGTCCTCTGCACTTCAGTAACTGTCTGGTTCAGCTCAGCTACCAAATCTGACCTCAGAAGACTACAGAGGGTAGTCCGGTCTGCTGAGCGAATCATTGGTACAACCCTCCCCACTCTCCAAGAACTGTACTTATCCAGAGTGACCAAAAGGGCTGGCAAAATCACTCTGGACCCCTCACATCCAGCACACTCCCTCTTTGAACTTTTGCCGTCTGGTTGACGCTACAGAGCTCTGTGCACCAGAACGTCCAGCACAGAAACAGTTTCTTCCCTCAGGCAATCCATCTCATGAACACTTGACATTAAACGTGGAACACACAACACTATTATAAATTATTTATTCACCACACATACTTATTTTTTTCATTTCAGATTTGCACATATCGGACCTGTACACCATAATTGTCTATATTATAGATTGTGTTTTTGCTATATGTACATTGCCTATTTGTATATTTGTATATTATTCTTTTATTATCTGTGTCCTGTCCTGTTGCTGTCTTTCTGTTGCACTGTAGAGCTTCTGTCACTAAAACAAATTCCTCGTATGTGTAAGCAGACCTGGCCAATAAAGCTTATTCTGATTCTGATTCTGATTATTGGATCTTGTGGACTATATAAACATCTGTTATGTAAAATAGCTTACTCAGGCAGTACTAAGCTACATGTACATTAGTACTCATTAACATGAGATTGTTTTGAGACAAAAGGTTTTAAAACATTGTATTTGGTAATTCATATCTAAATGTAAGTGTACAATATGTTTAAATGTCACTGTTTTTACATCTCAACAGCCAGTGCTCTGACTTCTGTAACTGGTGAGTAACAGACTGTTAGTCACTCCTTTTTAAAACAGATTTTATTCTAGCTGCATCATGACATAACCAGTCACTGTTTTGGCTAATCTGCAAGTTTAGCTTGTTGTAAGATGTGAGCTGTATTGTAACAGTCTTTTTTTTTTTTTTTTTTTTTTTTACTATAGTATCAGACTGGTGAATAGTAATAATGACTGCTCTGGAAGAGTTGATATCCTTTATAATGGCCAATGGGGGACAGTGTGTGATGATGACTGGGACATGAATGATGCTGCTGTGGTGTGCAGAAAGTTGGGATGTGGAACAGCTGTTAGTGCAAATGGCAGTGCTCATTTTGGCCAGGGAAATGGTCAGATCTGGTTGGATGATGTGGGATGTTCAGGAAATGAATCATTGCTCACACAGTGCTCACATCCTTCTATTGGAAAACATAACTGTGGTCATCATGAAGATGCAGGTGTCGTCTGCTTAGGTAAAAGAAAAGTGGTTTCCTCAGATCAAAAATGTCAATATGCTTTTGCTGTTTTCACCTTGATACCTTATGTAGGATTTTCTTGATGTACATGTTTTACTAATTGTTTATTTGGTTGCCTAAGAAGTAAGTTCTAAGTGTTTTGAAAATGTACTGCTTGCTTGTAAAAATAGTCCTAAAGCAATTAGTATAACAGAGTCTATAAATGTTCGGTGATTGGCTTCCAACGATGTCAAACACATATAAAATACTTACAGCATACCAAAAATAACACGTTTTTAATCACATCGTACATTTTTAAGGCCAACTACCAGACATAAGGTTGGTCAATGGGTTTGACTCATGCTGTGGAAGAGTGGAGATCCGTTATAATGGCCAGTGGGGAACCGTGTGTGATGATAACTGGGATATAAATGATGCTGCTGTGGTGTGCAGACAGTTACAGTGTGGATCAGCCATCAGTGCACCTCATAGTGCTGCCTTTGGTCAAGGCAGTGGATCAATCTGGCTGGATGATGTTAAATGTTCAGGAAGTGAAGGAACCCTCACACAATGTACACACTGTGAACTAAGAAATCATAACTGTAATCATGGTAAAGATGCTAGTGTTGTTTGTTCAGTTAAGTCAAATATGAAGTGTCTTGATATTTTATTTTGGGGGGAAATGAGCAACAGAAATTACATTAAGCTTCATGAATTTCATGCTTTTACACATTATGTCTCAATAAATTATTTTAAAAAACACATTTATTTTGCAGGTGAGCTGCAGATGCCGACCTTTTCCCTGACGTCCAGACATGCAGCTGTTTCTCCTGGAGAAAATATTCAGTACAGTTGCACAACATCTAAACCAAGATGCAATGCTGATGCTGAATTCCAGCTCTTCAGAAACGGACCATTTATATCCTCACAGAAACATGTATCTAGTGTGACTTTCAACCTTGTTAATATAGACATCTCTCATCAGGGCAGCTACAGCTGTCATTACTCCTACCAAAACAACATCAAGTCATTAACACTGTCACTGTGGGTGAGTGCAGTCAGTTTAGTCTCATTGCCTGCATCATAGATTGCATGCATTAGTAACGTATAAGTGAACTCATTCTGTAATGATGCCTTTTTTGCAATTGAGACATTTTGGAAAATAGCTGTGGATTAAATTTTGATCCTGACAAGATGCAGTTCTTGAAGCCATTTTTATTTATTTAAAGAAGAAAGCTTTATTGTTTGAGTCTCTGTAACCATATAAATGTATTCTTCTTGTTTTCTAGTGGACTTGCAGCAGCTCAGTATTTCCCACAATGTTCCTGATGGATGGTTTTACGTGGGGTCTCAGGGGCCAGTGATCAACAGGGGCCACAGTTTCACTTTCATCTGTTCAACTCAATCTCAGTATCCTGGAGGCTCTTTTCACCTGTTCAGAGGGTCAGACATCACCAGGACTGAGTCAGCTGTCAATTACTCTGCCTCCTTCTCCTTTCCTGAGGCAGATTATTCACATGAGGGAAACTACAGCTGTGTTTATGAAGTCACTGTCTCCTCACGCTCCTTCCGTTCATCTGCCTCTGAACCACTGCTCATCCCTATCACAGGTACTGATGTGTAAGAATCTAAATACAAACTGGACCGCTGGTAATGAAAGTTGAACTCAAACACGTGTGTCTCTCTCAGCCTCTCTGCTTCCTGTCATTGGTGCTACAGTGTCAGCTGTGCTGCTCTTATTGTCTGTCCTCAAAATCATCCTTTTGCTGAAGAGAAGACAAAAGCAAAGGAACAAAGCAAGTCATTTGAAGTGCTCTTTTACAAAAGGTAATGATTTTTCATTCTATAAAAGAATTCAGATGATGTCTTATAAAACTGTTTCTTCCAAAGTCTTTTTTTTTTTTGACATTTTCCTTTAATTGTCCTTCATCTCTATGTAATATCACTAGGTCAAGCTGCATCACATAATAGCAAAAATGAAGATGATGATGAGGCAGATTATGAAAATGTGGAACTTGATGAAAACATGGATGACAATGATTCTGAACCGGACTATATTAATGTGGACTCTGATCATTCTGAAGAGGATTATGTCAATGTGAATATTACAGAGAAAATTGTGGTAAACAAATCTGATGATAAGATTTATGAAAGCTGTTGTGATTAATATTGAGTGAACCCAAGAACTGCAATTATTGAGGCTCAAAACTGATGAAATATGGCAGCCTTGATTTAAATCAAGAAAGAAGTTCAGTTGACAGTGTGATAAACAGAGAGACAACAGCATGGGATGCTGACCCCTAATACAGTGCATTCATTCTGGGCACTGCAGTGTCCATCACAGCCTGCTGAACATGTTCCAACTGATAGATTTTGTTTAGTGTAGTGAATTGGGTCCAAGGGATATCAGATTGTTTCTTGATCACATTTAGTAATAAGTGAAATGGAGAGGAAGCTTTCTTTTATGTATGTCAAACAGAATATGTTTGTTTAATCTTGCTGTATATTTATTAATGAGGACTGCTTTGAAATTAAAATATTAGCAAAGATGTAAGTTTACATTTATTAATTTAGCAGACACTTTTATCCAAAGCGACTTACAAATAAAGAAAACAATTTATCACAAGGAGGCAATAATAGGATAACTGCTAGCAATACAAAGTTTCAAACATTGTCCAAAAGAATACAAGCTAGATGGAGGAGGAATAGGGATAGGAGGCTGTTCTATATGCAAACAATGTCTCAGTGTCTTGAAGTTGATGTGAGCCGCAACCGGTGGCCATTGTAAAGAGATTAAGAGAGGTGTGATATGGGCTCTCTTGGGCTCACTGAAGACCACTTGTGCTGCTGCGTTCTGAATCATTTCCGCAAGTTTGATTGCACATTTTTGAAGCCAAAACACCATTGAAATAGTCCAGTCTAGACATCACAAAGACCTGGAGAAGTTGTACAGCCTTCTCAGTTAAGAAGAGCCTAATCTTTCTGATGTTGTGCAATACAAAACTGCATGATCATAATGTCATTGCAGTGTTTGAAGGTCAGCTTGTCATCAAAGATTACTGCAAATTTTCTGGCTGATCTCGTTGGGATTATTGTTGATGATCCTAACTGTATGGTGAAATTGTGCTATAGCGTTGGATGAGAAAACGTCTCCAGTTACTGTCGTGACCTTGGTTCCCTGAGAGCAGGAATGAGACATTTTGGAGTCTCCACTTCGGGAACTAGTCTCCTTCCAAATTTTCGTGAAGTCCTATAGGCTTACGCCAGTCCAATTGACTGGGCAATTGTCGCGAAGTATGCAAATCACATGCAAATACTGACAAGCTCGAGAGGCAGTTTAAAATGTGGTGCATGTGACAATTGCATCAGAATCTGATACTGAACGCTACTAGCTGGTCGAGCAGTGAGCACGGCGATCTCTGCGATGTCTTGTTCCCACTCTCAGGGTACAAAGGTTACGACACTAACCGGAGAGATTCCCTTTTGAGCTTTATCTCAACATTGCAGAGTCTCCGCTTCAGGAATGGTGTTCAATCCCATGGTGAGAGCGACTACGAGCAGCCTATACAAGTTTAGCTATATCAAGGAGAGAACACACCCACGTTTCCCTTAACCAATAGTGATGTTCGTAAGGCAAGCTCTCAGCTGATAAGTGGAGATAAGCCAATGAATGTCTAAAACCCAGGTATACTAAATTTGCATATCTGGCATGGAATCACGAGAAGCTGCACTGAATACAGGGCAGATACAACAACAACAACAATAGCATTGGGGGGCTGCACAAAGTACAACTGTGTTAAGCAGCCTAATAAGAAGGGTAGCATAAAGTGAATCAAGCACTCACCGATAGAACTTGGAATGCAAAGGACAGGACGTCCCGCTTGTAAAGCCTAGCCAATGTGTTCTGAGAAGAGCAAAGCATATCTGTCCTGAATAGACATACCTCTCAACCATGCCCAGGAAGAGGCGATAGCTCTTGTTGAGTGGGCCCTAATGTGAAAAGGGCATTCCAAACCTTGGCTCATATAAGCAGCCATGATAGTGTCCACAATCCAGCCCGGCCCTTCATACAACCACCGTAGCACATGAAAAGCTGGTCAGAGTGCCGAAAGCTGACTGAACTGTCAATGTAAATCCTCAAAGCCCTGACGGGGCACACTGAAATCTGAGCGTCAGCATCACGTGAGGTCGATGACTCAAAAGACAGGGCAGACAGTGAAACAGTCTGCGCTCTAAAGGGAGTAAATAGCGATTTAGGCACGTAGCCCAGTCTCGGCCAGAGAGTGACGCTGCAGTCACCAGGTCCAAAGTGAATACAATCGCTGTCCACAGAAAACACATGTAAATCCGCTATGCACTTAGCCGAAGCGAGGGCAAAAAGAAGTGCAGTTTTGAGATATAGCTCCTTCATAGCAATGGATGCTAAAGGCTCGAATGGTGGCTGCGAAAGAGCTCTTAACACCACCTCCAGGTCCTAAGGCGGAACTGAAGGCAGACGTGGGGATTTTAAGGATTTTAGCTCTTATTTTAGCTTTTGGGGAATCAAATCTTAAAGAATCGGGTTGATTTGATTCGACTGATTAAAAATTTATAGCATACACTTCAACTATTCGTCCAGCTTCTAGCACTTAGTGTATCTTAGCAATTCTGTTTATTTCGTGGCCAACGATAATAATACATAATTGGTTTGGGTTAACTTTGAGCAAAAGGTAACGTGATCTGGGCAAAGTTTGACTTCAAAATACACAACACAAGACGAGGATTATTTATAAATGACACAGATGTTTATTTGCTATTCTACGGTACTTTAAACTAAACTAAAACACACACACACATACACACGTTCAGGAAATGAGTTATTCTAAGAGTTTTCTAAAAGTTTTCTAAGAGTTCTTTAAATTCAACCTGAGGAAATCACAAGCAGAGATTCTTAGTGATCTTTACTGCTTAAAGATTAATTCAACCAGTTCAGCAAGATATGGAGATTTTACTTGCTACCTGTGTTCAAGTTGACAGATGACAGCTGGCTTGTTTTCCTTTCCTGGTTGAGGGAACCCCGGGTGCTGATTGGCTGCTGATCTATCATTTGGATGACGTCTTTCGGGAAGCCCTTGCGGTGATTGGTTGGTTACCTGGTTACATGGGAGCTTCGGAAGGAGGTTGCCTTGACTGCGGATGATGATACGCTTGAAGTTCTTTTGAGAGTCTGTTTGTGCGGCTTTAGGCTTTGAAGATTTCCACAGAGTCACGAAGCTTCAACGGAGTGTTCAGAGTTCTGAGTGACCCAATCGCATGATGGCGTGGCGAGTGAGCGCCAGTTGGAGCACGATCAAATGAAGGGGGAAAGAGCCAAGAATCAGTTCATGACATTGAGTTTTAAGCAGGCCGACTTTGGTCCATCCCCGATGTGACCTTCCAATCAAATTTTGTTGCAGGGCTTTAACCACGCCCCATATGGTTCCTTTTCGTGCATAAATTAACATAATGCTTCATCTATCATGTGAGATCATCTCTGGAAGTTTTGTTAATAACTTCTATAAAATGTCGTACAACTAACACTGTTTATAATAGCGACTTTTCATCCATTTCATTGTTCTGCAATTAAGACAAGCTTTCATTCAACATCAAATATCAGATATCCTGCATATACAGCGTACACTTACTAACTTTATCTACCAAAACGTGGTTATAATGCATAGATTAAAATACCACCGATTACATAAAACACATCAAGCATACAAAAAGGCATATAGCACATTTGCGAATATATTTGCTCTAATAGCAACGGGAAATAAACGATTGTCTTTTTATTTTTAAATCATCATGCAAGGTTCTGCATGTTGTAAAGAAAAGAGGGTGAGTGGGGTTTCAGAAGGGCAGGAACCAGATGGTCGATAGTCATGGGACAGTCACGTTGTATGATGTTCGGTGGTTGCATGCCTGAGGGTATCAGTGAATTGTCCTTTTCCAGTGGATACTCTATAGTCCCATACATTGCCTGATCACGAGGTGCTTCTTCATACAAAAAAATCTTTGTTGTTGTCCTGATTGAGTTAGTCATTATCCCTCTTGTGGTAGATAGGAAAAAGCACTGACAGGAACTGACTCAGACCATTAGTTTAGTTTAGTTCTCCAGGAATATGTTCAATATTTCACGTGGTGGCCTGCTCGAACAACAGAGATCCTACACAGGGATGCAATCTCCTTGTGACTTTAAGAAAACTCACCACCAGCGGGTGCTTACTGATCGATTGCCTGCCCAGCGGGGAATGAAATGAGGCAATAGCGGCTACATAGACTTTCATTGTTGACGACAGACATCCACTATCCAGCCTGTACTGCAGAAAATGCAGAACATCCGACACAGCAAGCCATCGGGTTGACATAAACATCATGCACTATTGCACAAACACTCCCCATTTTAGAGCATACAAACGTCTCGTGGAGTGCGCCCGCGCCTCTGAAAGCGTGTTAAGCACATGAGAATGCAGGGCGCTCTGCTCCTCTGATATCCCCGGCGCAGCGACACATGAAGGCTCCAGAACTCCAGATTCGGGTGCCAAATTATGCCACTTGCCTGAGATAGCAGACCTTCCTGATGGGGATTGGCCAAGGCGGAGCCACCAGCAGCTCTTTCAGGTCCGGAAACCAAGGCTGGTTCAGCCAATTCAGGGTGATGAGTATCACTGACACTCCCTCCTCCCTGATTTTGCATAACACCAGAGGCAAGATCTTGATTGGAGGAAACACGTACATCCTGGCTGCTGGCCAGGGCAACGTCAAACCAGCAACCAGCATCCCGTACTGGGGACCAGCAAACCAGCATCCCATGCTGGTCCCAGCATGCAAAACATACCTTATGCTGGTGACTAGCAATGCTGGGCAGGGCACACTCTCCACGGGACTCAGGATTTTAGCCATAATTGTAGCAAGCGCATGTGTAGTAAGCCCAGATGGCACACCGTTGAAGCAGACACCATGAGTCCCAGCAGCCTCTGAAATTCTTTCAAGTGAACAGACCTGCCCAGGCGCAGGGTAGACAAAATGACCGCAATGCACTCTTGAGAGAGGCGGGCTCGCATCTCCATCAAGTTGAAACTCCCAGATATGTTATAGACGGTCTTGGGGCGAGAATGCACTTCTGCATATTCACACAAAGCCCTAGCGACTCCAAGTGACGAAGCAGCATGTCTATATGGCTGACTAGCATGTCCCGTGAATGAGTTAAAATCAGCTAATCCTCCAGATTGTTGAGAATGTGCATCCCGCTCACTCTGAGGATGGAAAGTGCTGCATCCATGCACTTTGAAAAGGTGCGTGGGGCTTAAGCTAGCCCGAATGGAAGAACAGAGTATTGGTACGTTGTGCCCTCGAAAGCAAACCTCAGAAAGCATCTGTGACGCGGAGCTATCTGAATGTGAAAGTATGCGTCCCTTCAAATCCACGGACGCAAACCAGTCCCCGGGGCGAATCTGCACCAGGATCTGTTTCAGCATTATCATCCTGAACGTACACTTGCAAAGCGCTCTGTTGATGGGCCTCAGGTCCAGAATCGGATGGAGTCCTCCATCTCTCTTGAGTACTACGAAATAGCGGCTGTAAAACCCACTCTTCAGCTCGCTTGGAGGGACCCGTTCTAATGCTCCTTTTTCTAGCAGGCTGCATACCTCTTGTCTCAAGACTGGGATAATTCAGGGCAGTGTTAGAGACTCCATTGAAACAGGGCCATCTGCAAATGAACTGAAGAGAATACCCGCACTCTATCACGCTAAGTAACCAGCACAAGATTCCTGGAATAGCTTTCCACGGGCTCAGGAACTGACATATCAGCTTTAGCTGCTTGATCGCTGGATGCACCAGCGAGTGTTCGTCGGCTATAGCCGGGGCGGCAGCTCTACACTGCTCTGAGGCGGGGCGAGCGGAGCCATATTGATTGAGTGAGGAGGAAAGAGCTCTTTCTATTATGGTGTGTTCACACCAAATGCAAAGCGAATATGGGCATCGCGTCACCTGCTCTAGATTACTCGCGGGATGTTTTTCATGTCACTTGCGCAAATAAAACCATAGTGCGTTCAACCACAGTGGAGATAACTACGATTGCTGCTTTGTACTGTACCTGTTGTGGAAGTCCCAAATACACCGGAAAGTCAAACGCCGACATGTCTGGGTTCACAGCACCATCCAGAGGTGGATGAGTAGGCTATTGATCCTGCATTAATGTGTGTGTTACATTTTACTACTGTATATACACTGACATTTTTTTTACTGATAGCAGCATCTCTGTAGCCATGCTAATAAAACAACTACCACTACAACTGATTTTAATTGTTTTCTATGCTCCAGACTTATCATAAATTTCGGGGTGCCTGCAGACGGCTACAATAATGCTCTCTTCCATTTTCTGATTCAACCGGACGTGTCAATAAGCTCTTCGCTGATTGGCTTGCACGAGAACACATCATGCAAATTTTCTGCTCGAGTTCGAATTTTTTGAACTCGCAGAAAACGCATCGTGCATTTAACGTCATTTGCATCGCCCCGGCATGAATTCGCCTCTATTGGCGCTTTTTCACTGCGCAGTACGACTCGGCTCGGCACGGTTCAGAACGGCGTGGCACGGCATGGCTTAGTTCGATTCGGTTTGCGTTTCCACTGCAGTTTAGTACCACTTTAGAGTGGGCCGGATTATTCACGTGTCGTTATAGTTGTGCCGCCTCTACTACCGTGACTGCTGAAAAACTTTTTCATTCCGTGTGGCTCCGTCATGCTCTCGCTGGATCCACTCCTTGGCTATCAACGAGAGGAATGTCTGTACTTCCTCAACAGACAACGAAACAGCCATTTTTTGGTTGTTAAAAGAAAGGTGCGCTCATTCAAAACAGTTGCGTTCTATCCTTCGCTGGCTGTGCTGATTTAAATCTAATGGGTCTGTTGTGTCTCGTGCCGCAAGTTCAATGACGCAGGCAGTGACGATTTTTCTCCGGCCAATCTGTGATCAGCAGAGTTTACACGTCATGTTTTGGTAACGGTACGGTTCACTTGGAACCTCGGCTGAGGTGGTACTAAAAAAGTACCAGGTACAGTACCCAGTGGAAAACCCCCCAAAAGTGAGCCATACTGACCTGTACCGTGCCGTACCATGCAGTGGAAAAGCGCCATATTTGCGTCTTTGCACTGAATTTGTATGTAATCTACTCGCGCGAATAATTACATTCACGTTTGATGTGAACACACAATTAGGGAGTATGCATTTTTATTGAACAGCATGCACGACAATAAACATTGTGAATGCCACACTCTAGAACATAGCACGACATTCTGCAGCGAGGGCTCCTTCACTGTCCGTGGTACCTTTTCCCTGGAACCGGCCATAGTTTCCTCCTCGCGTCCAGTTCTCCCCGAGCGTCAGCGGCAGCTGCCTTTCTTCTCTCCTCTGGGGTGGGCAGGACACCAAAGATGATCTAGATCGGGACGGCGGCTGCATTGAGCACCTCGGCATGACGTGACTCATGGCCTTGATGCGCTTTTGGGCCTCTGAAAACCTCTCAATGATCGACTCCACGGCATCACCAAAGAGGCTGGAGGGAGTGATTGGTGCATTCAAGAGCACTTTGCGGTCTGTGTCCTTGAGGTCAGCTAGGTTTAGTCATAGGTGCCTCTGCTGGACTACCATGAATCCCATGGCTCGGCCAATCGCCTGGGTGGCGTGCTTTGTCGCCATCAGCAGGAAGTCTGTTGCCACGCGCAGATCGTTTACCATGTCCGACGTGACGGCCCCACCCTCCAGGGACTGCAGGAGCTTGGCCTGGAAGACTTTAAGCACTGCCATGGCGTACAGGGCGGACGATCCCTCTCCAGCCGAGGAGTAAGCCTTGCTGGCCATATGGGCTGTCATGCAAAAATGAACAGTTATCAATACAATACTACATTACAGTTTCAATACAATCCCATACTTCCCTTACCGAACTATGGTGACGGTGTCCCATCAAGAAGCTATTTTTTATTACCTCAAACCATATATGAGCACTAAGTCTTTAGCATCTATACACTCTCACCGCCCTTCTCAGGTGTATGCTGGTCCGATGCAGGATCTTTAATACTAACTTTGAGTATTACAGCCAAGTGCAGGTCTATAGTCTTCCAACACTATCACTCTCTACTGTCTCTACTGTGGTCTTCTGAGCGTAGAATCTTTAGTGCTTCTATTCCTCAGCTGCGCAACATATACTAGACACCACTACCAAGTTGCTCTTTGCAGGAATAAAAGTTTATTCATGGCCGAGAGCCCATTGGTCACAACAACCAAGAGAGACTCCCTGAACAGAAAGATACTTGTACATTTATACCTTGTAGTCTTTTTCACTGTAATTGGTTGTACTGATCTGGTGATTGGTTTATCATATGACTGTTAGCTCTACTGTTTTAAGCACTTTTTGGGTAAGTATAGATTCTTTAATTATAGATACATGGTCTTTGATCTGAGCATCCTTAGTCTGCACTTTTCTGAACAGTTTATGTTGAACATACCCTTCTGACTCATTCTGAGGTAATTACATAAAACATTTCCATCACAAGTGACAGCCTAAACCCACCACAGACAGAGAGAAAGCCTCAGCCACAATGTTAGAGTCATCGCCAGGAGGAGCGACCGAGCCTAACACCAACAGTGAGCCAGAGGGGACCCCCGTCCATACAGGTATGCGAGCTGGCTATCTCATCCAGCGCCATGGGAGCTCTCATGAAATTTTATTAAGAACGGGTTCTTATTAACAATAACAACCTAGCAGGAGAGGTAATGTCTCCTGAAGAACATACAACATACATCACAATACATACACAAAACACACAAGAAAAAACAAAACAAAAAAATACCCCACCTCAATTGAAACATTTACAGGTTGTGGTGTGAGGGTAAGGATGCGAGCCCTGCCCACCATCCCACCTCTGAGAGTGAGTGTTTACTGGACATGGACATTATTTTTCAGTGTGGAGAGTTTGAGACTTTGTTTCCCCTGAGCTCACCTGATTCTGTTCATCTGTCTGACTCGTTAGTCCCGCCAAGCCTCCCTCTCCTTTCCAAAGTACCCTAAGAGACTCATTATTTTTGATTGGATTTTGTACATTTCTTCAGTTTCCTCATCCCTCAGCCACTCCTGCTGTCCAGTCATCTCCATCCCCCATCATTCCCTCTGTTTCACCTCCTCTCAGTGGTGGGGCTCCATCTTGGGTCTGCTGGGAGTCTTTGCCTCCTGGACCTGAGTAGCTCATGGCTCACCTTTTGTTGAAGCCTCCTCCCAGTTGTCCATTTTGCTCCAAAGGCTCCTTCTGCATCCCTCTGCTTGTTTGCACCATCCCACCTGCTCCTATGTGCCATCCTTTCACCACATCCTGTCACGGTTTCTGTTAGTTTGGACTCTTCTGTTTCATTACCCTTTGCCTTAGTTCATTTGTTCTCATGATGATTCAGTTGATTCAGTCATTATGAATCAGGTGTGTGTTATCTCCTCTATATATATACAGGTGGATCTCAAAAATTAGAATATCATGAAAAAGTTCATTTTTTTGGTAACATTTCAAAAAGTGAAACTTTCATATATTCTAGAATCATTACATGTAAAGTAAAACATTTCAAAAGTTTTTTTTTTTTTTTTTTTTTAATTTTGATAATTAGAGCTTACAAAAATCCAGTATCTCAAATTATTAGAATATTTCCTAGGATCAATCAAAAAAAAAAAAAAAAAAAGGATTTGCAAAACAGAAAAGTTCAAGTTCTTTAAAGTATGTTCAATGCTCAATACTTGGTCGGGGCTCCTTTAGCACAAATTCCAGCATCAGTGAGGTGTGGCATGGAAGCGATCAGCCTGTGGCACTGCTGAGGCACTGTTGAGCCTTCAGCTTGTCTGTATTGTTGGATCGACTGTTTCTCATCTTTCTCTTGAAAATGTCCCATAGATTCCATATTGGGTTCAGGTCAGTCATGTTGGCTGGCCAATCACGCACAGTAATATCATGGTCAGCAAATCACTTAGAAGTGGTTTTGGCACTGTGGGCAGGTGCTAAAGTCCTGCTGGAAAAGGAAATCAGCATCTCCATAAAGCTTGTCAGCAGATGGAAGCATAAAGTGCTCCAAAATATTCTGGTAGACGGCTGCATTGACTTTGGACTTGATAAAACACAATGGACCGACACCAGCAAATTATCACTGACTTTGGAAACTTTACACTGGACTTCAAGCAGCTTGGATTCTGTACCTCTCCAGTCTTCCTCCAAACTCCAGACCTTGATTTCCAAATGAAATGCAAAATTTAATTTTATCTGAAAAGAGGACTTTGTACCACTGAGCAACAGTCCAGTTCTTTTTCTTCTTAGCAGGTAAGATGCTTCTGATGTTGTTTCTGTTTCAGAAGTGGCTTGGTAGCCCTTTTCACTGACTCCAGCTTCAGTCCACTCCTTGTGAAGCTCTCCCAAGTGTTTGAATTGGCTTTTCTTGACATTATTCTCAAGCTTGTGGTCATCCCTGTTGCTTGTGCACCTTTTCCTACCCAATTTCTTCCTTCCAGTCAATTTTGCATTTAATATACTTTGATACAGCACTCTGTGAACAGCCACCCCTTTCAATAATGACCTTCTGTGACTTACCCTCTTTTTGGAGGGTGTCATTGATTGTCTTCTGGACCATTGCCAAGTCAGCAGTCTTCCCCATTATTGTGGTTTCAAAGAACAAGAGCTACCCGGAATATATATTGTAAGGATGGTCATTTAATGAAACTCAAATATGAATATTCTAATATTTTGAGATACTGGATTTTTTTACTTTCACGAGCTGTAGGCTCTAATTATCCAAATTAAAACAAAAAAACTTTTGAAATGTTTTACTTTACATGTAATGAATGTAGAATATATGAATGTTTCACAAAATGAGATGCACCTTTATATACAGTGGGTACGGAAAGTATTCAGACCCCCTTAAATTTTTCACTCTTTGTTATATTGCAGCCATTTGCTAAAATCATTTAAGTTCATTTTTTTCCTCATTAATGTACACACAGCACCCCATATTGACAGAAAAACACAGAATTGTTGACATTTTTGCAGATTTATTAAAAAAGAAAAACTGAAATATCACATGGTCCTAAGTATTCAGACCCTTTGCTGTGACGCTCATATATTTAACTCAGGTGCTGTCCATTTCTTCTGATCATCCTTGAGATGGTTCTACACCTTCATTTGAGTCCAGCTGTGTTTGATTATACTGATTGGACTTGATTAGGAAAGCCACACACCTGTCTATATAAGACCTTACAGCTCACAGTGCATGTCAGAGCAAATGAGAATCATGAGGTCAAAGGAACTGCCTGAAGAGCTCAGAGACAGAATTGTGGCAAGGCACAGATCTGGCCAAGGTTACAAAAAAATTTCTGCTGCACTTAAGGTTCCTAAGAGCACAGTGGCCTCCATAATCCTTAAATGGAAGACGTTTGGGATGACCAGAACCCTTCCTAGAGCTGGCCGTCCGGCCAAACTGAGCTATTGGGGGAGAAGAGCCTTGGTGAGAGAGGTAAAGAAGAACCCAAAGATCACTGTGGCTGAGCTCCAGAGATGCAGTCGGGAAATGGGAGAAAGTTGTAGAAAGTCAACCATCACTGCAGCCCTCCACCAGTTGGGGCTTTATGGCAGAGTGGCCCGACGGAAGCCTCTCCTCAGTGCAAGACACATGAAAGCCCGCATGAAGGACTCCAAGATGGTGAGAAATAAGATTCTCTGGTCTGATGAGACCAAGATAGAACTTTTTGGCCTTAATTCTAAGCGGTATGTGTGGAGAAAACCAGGCACTGCTCATCACCTGTCCAATACAGTCCCAACAGTGAAGCATGGTGGTGGCAGCATCATGATGTGGGGGTGTTTTTCAGCTGCAGGGACAGGATGACTGGTTGCAATCGAGGGAAAGATGAATGCGGCCAAGTACAGGGATATCCTGGACGAAAACCTTCTCCAGAGTGCTCAGGACCTCAGACTGGGCCGAAGGTTTACCTTCCAACAAGACAATGACCCTAAGCACACAGCTAAAATAACGAAGGAGTGGCTTCACAACAACTCCGTGACTGTTCTTGAATGGCCCAGCCAGAGCCCTGACTTAAACCCAATTGAGCATCTCTGGAGAGACCTAAAAATGGCTGTTCACCAACGTTTACCATCCAACCTGACAGAACTGGAGAGGATCTGCAAGGAGGAATGGCAGAGGATCCCCAAATCCAGGTGTGAAAAACTTGTTGCATCTTTCCCAAAAAGACTCTTGGCTGTATTAGATCAAAAGGGTGCTTCTACTAAATACTGAGCAAAGGGTCTGAAAAAATGAACTTAAATGATTTTAGCAAATGGCTGCAATATAACAAAGATTGAAAAATTTAAGGGGGTCTGAATACTTTCCGTACCCACTGTATATATATATATATATATATATATATATATATATATATATATATATATATATATATATATATATATATATATATATATATATAAATGGTGAACAGCCATTTTTAGGTCTCTCCAGAGATGCTCAATTGGGTTTAAGTCAGGGCTCTGGCTGGGCCATTCAAGAACAGTCACGGAGTTGTTGTGAAGCCACTCCTTCGTTATTTTAGCTGTGTGCTTAGGGTCATTGTCTTGTTGGAAGGTAAACCTTCGGCCCAGTCTGAGGTCCTGAGCACTCTGGAGAAGGTTTTCATCCAGGATATCCCTGTACTTGGCCGCATTCATCTTTCCCTCGATTGCAACCAGTCATCCTGTCCCTGCAGCTGAAAAACACCCCCACATCATGATGCTGCCACCACCATGCTATATATAGCTCAGAATTATATATATATATTTAATTCTGAGCAATATATTTCTGGTCTTTGCTGCTGTTAGAAACGAAACAAGAGGAAGAAGGACTAGAAGAAGCAGGTGTTTTCGGAGATTAATGTCTTTCAATCAGATTAATCACACATTAACATTGGCTTAAATTTCATCTAATAGTTGGAGGGACAATGAACAGAATTTCTCAAGAGCAATTTTTGAAGGGTACACAAAGATATTTGCCTTAATTAAAGCCAAATTGCCTTAATATGTGGACATTTTGCACTTGACGTTTTGGTGCTTTCACAGCCAGCAGCTGAATTGCCCTTGAAAGCCACCAGAGGGCATTTCTCCCAGATCATAGCTTCTTGCATTGAACTCCAACTCACATCACCCTTTGCCTGGACTATCATGTCTCATTGCCTCGACTATCATGTCTCATTGCCTCCAGCTGTGTGTGATTACCTGTTTAGCTCACCTATATACTGTATATACTATGCTCACTGAACCTGTTTTGTGGAGGAATTGCTCTGTGTTTTGCTGGTGACCGGTCTGTTTTCACCTTGTGTGAAGCTTTTTGCTCTTTTGTCTCATGTGGATTGCGACTTTGGATTACTTTATTAAATGCTGCACTTGGATCTTTCATAGTGTCTGTGAGTGTTTCGTGACAGGTGCACTGAAAAGTGATGTCTGTGTTTTTTTTCCTCTGTCATTTTATCTGGCCAATGGAGTTCACACTACGCCTACATCCTACCTCATCTGCTGGAACACCACTCTCTTGCGAACGCATGTACAACAATTAGCGAAAGGTAGAGTTCATGGTTTTTAAAGTTTTAAATATGGATATAAATATTGTCGCGTGGAGTACTTTTTATGATGGATGGATGGATGCATGTTTTTGGGCTTAAAAAGTGTGTTAGTTTTAGTGAGTCACTTGTTAGCCAACAAGCTATGGTATTAAACAAGCTACCAAACAAGCTAGGAAATGTTATAATAGCTAACATAGCTTACTCATTGAAAAATACGTCAGTTATCTTTTTTTATGACTAATTTATTAATGACTCAGGATCATCTGTATTAAACAGAATCAAATCCCTTCATTTGTTGTTTAAAGTGAATAGTATAGGAAGAAAGCAGGCAGTGGACCAAAGCACTGTGAGGCAAGGGAGGGGAAACAAAAAATTTTTCTAATCTTAATCCCTCTAAACTTAAATCATTTCAGATGGTCTGACACTGAACCGCACACAGATGCACAACGCTTTCTTATTATATATTATTGTCAGGTTAGATAAAGTAAGTCCAGTCTGGCCTAAGTTTTTAAACATTTCAAATTACTTACAACTTGGCCTGAAGACTCGTTTGTCGTATGTTATTACTCAAAGTCTTAAAACACTATAAATCAAAGCCTTGGTAGGCAGTTTTTGTAATCAGTTAAATTTCTTTTTATAATAAACAAATATAAAAGCAAATGATACTCCATAATCAGGTATGTTTTCAATCAAAGGTGTAGTCAGCTTCTTGTCCTCAGCTCTGGGCTTTTAGGCATCGAGGGTACTGATGAAATCAGTATCTGAAACAGCAGTCAGCTCATTAGTCTTTTATACTGTTGTCATCTTCTTGACATAAGCTGTAATTTCCCAAAATTTCCAAGATCCTCCCCGATGCAGCATGGCCTCCTCATATCCTTGGTAGACTTGACCAAGATGGCCGAAATCCTTTTAAGGTTCTAGTAGCAGAAGCACACACACATAAACGCACAAACTTCTGTGTTCTGAAAATAATTATCTAATTGAATTTCAAAATGATTAGCTCAACAGATAATTTTTAAGTTATGTATTTTATACATTTAGACAAGTGCTTGAAGTGCGTCAAACTCAAGATTGCTGGAGGCACAGCTGCGTTATTGGAGCACTGCCTGCTGTTGCTCAGACAAACTATGAGAACATCAGATCAAATGAACCAATATAATGAACAAATACACTGAGGTAAAAAAAATTTTTTTTTTAAATGTCCATCTGATCCACATCTGCTAAATCTGTCGCCATGAACCTTTGAACAGTGTAGTAGGCCAAAACGACTTCCTCTTTAACTTGTTCCTCTGAGGGTGGAGTGTCTGTTTCACTGCAACAATGCACACGACATGCACAGAGCTCAAGTCTATTCACTTGTAAAAATCACAAGCCTCTTCCAGTCGCTCAGTATTGTTCGTTTCTGCATTCAGTCACTGCCCAAAGGTTCATCGCTTTTAAGCCATAACCCTTTAACAAACCCTGTACTGCTTTAACAGTTGTTATACAGTTAAGCGCACAAAAATGTTTCTGTTATGTCAGGTCTCAAGTCAATAGTGTTGTTATACAGCTCAAGTCAGTTGATTCAGTTCAGTTGCATGACTCTGTAAAATTCATCAGTTGTACATACATACAGTATAGCGTATATGTGCATATGCATATGTGTGAGTGCTATGACAAACTCCTTTACACTCCACTGCACTCTGAACAAGCAAAAGCCACTCGAGAGTAGTGTTTTACATTTTTCACAACTGTGTGTGGTTTGGCGTGTGCATGGCTAATTATTTTATGTTTGTGCGTACAGTTACTACTCAAAATTCCTTTTTTAGAAGACTTAAAATGAGAGTTTTTAGAAGAGTTTTAAATTAAGTGTTTGCATTTGCAAGATATGTGAAGTTTTTGCATGTTGTGTGCGTTTTGCAGTTTTGTGTGTAGAGTTTTGAGAAATTAAGCCATAGTTTCAAAAACTGTAACATGTTGAAACACAGAAAGTTGAGACTGAGAAAGGCATAGTGAAATACATAAATTATCTATATAATTCTCTTATTGAGGAGGAGAAAAATGAAAGAAAATCCAAATATACTCCTGTTCATAATGTGAGAATGATTTATATAATGTACCTATATTTTGGTTGCCTGCAAATATTCATGCTGAAACATTTTAACACAATAGTTAAAAAAAAAAAAAAAAAAAGTAGTTTTTTCAATGTACTTTGTATCCCAAGATGTAGTTAATTATGCAAGATGTGCTCCATAATGGCCAGAATGAAGAGAACGCTGATGATGACTATGAGATTATAGATATGGATGATGGTGATCATAAAGATGTAAACTCTGACTCTGATCAGGATTATGTTAATGTATATCTGAATTACTCTGAATCGGACTACGTCAATGTGGAAACAGATGATTCACAACAGAACTATGTCAATGTCGATATTACAGAACACAAAAGTACACTGGGCAATAACTATAAAGATTTCTGAAAGCTATTTATAAGTATACCCAAGTTTTCACTGTCATTGTGCACTGTCATCTGCCTATCATGACTGCACACTGGTTTATAGCTAAAAGTGCCACAGAACATAACTAATTAATTTTAAGTTTAAACAAACAGCTTAACATCTGCTTGCACTCTGCACAGTAATGAGATGTTTCATCTGTGCTTGTATAACACTTCCTCAAATCTATCTCACAGCTTTATCCGCGTTAACTTGTACTTCTGAAAACAGAGCTATTCTCAGAAACAATACCGCAAATTCAGCATTTCACACTGACCTTCATTTCCAAGTACTATATATCTCATATATGGTTTATAGTAACTCTATCACAGTTAAACAGTTTTACTTTTGTTGCAGAAATCATTTGAGTTTTTTGTCATTTCCCTTTGTTACAAGATTTAAAAAAAACAAAAAAAACAAAAAAAGAACATTTTGTGTGGGACATTAGTTTTTATCACATTTTCCATCAATGAAGAAACATGCTTTGTACCACAATAATAGTGTAGTGGCAGCATCTGGAAAGAGTTGATTAATGTCAATTAGAGCAGTAGTGCAAAACCCTGCTCCCTTCCTGAAGACTTCAGTTCCTGTCTGTCACGGTTCAGGGTGCCTTCTCGGCTCCTCTTTCTGTCTGTGTTGTCCTGTCATGTTTGGCAGCTCGTGGTCTGGGCAATCAGTGCTGATCATGCAGCGGGATCACGAGATGACTCTCCCCACCTGTCGCTTATTCCCCCACTCCCTTATATGTCCCTGTTTTTCTATTCCTTGTTGTGAGTAGATTGTTTTGTCCGTGCTCGTGTTCTGTGTGAGAATCACGCTTCCTTATCTGACCCTCTGTTTCCCTTGTGCTGCAGGACTCGTAGCACGGAGATCCAGCAGCTTGTTTGGTCCACAGAAACTGCCGGCCAGCTATGGAATCTTCGCTTCTCCAAGCAGCTGTTAAATATTGTTTGTTATTTTGTGTTTTGTGGTGAGAATAAAAGTTTCTCATTTCTCTAAACTCTGCGTCTGAGTCCTCTATCACCCCCAGCCTGACACAGCCCTTCTCCAGCACACATAACCTGTTATTTTCATGCATCTAATGCATATAGATTAGCTACTTTGATTAGAGTTGGGGCTAAACTGTAGGATGGGAGTCCTCCAGGAGCAGGGTTGGCTACACCTGAACCAGACAATTCCTGAACTCCAGATAAAAACAGTTAGAGTCACACCACTATTATCACTTAAAAAATGTAAATGTGAAAATCACATTTGTTCTATCCAAATGCAAACTATTCATGGGGTATCTCAGTTCCTAACATATACACATAAGCTGTTTTTCCACCGTTGGGCCGAACAGTTCTAAGGACGGTAAGGAACGGTTCCAGTTATGTTTCCACTCAAGCTCTTTTTTTTTTTGTTTGTTTGTTTTTTGTTTTGTTTTTTCCCAAGAAAAAAACAAAATATTTTATTGTTGTTGTAGTGTTACAATTCTCTTTCATAGTTTTTTTTTTTATTATTATTATTATTATTCAAGAAATTGGATGAAAATATACAATCACCTTCAGGAGAACATTAACAAAGAAAAGAAGATAGAAGTCAGAAAAGAAGAAAAATAAAACAATAAGGGGGGTATGTAGCTTACAATAAAGGAAAAAAAATCATAATAATATTAATAATAATAATAAAAATAGCAATGAAGGAAAGCTATCTAAACTTAATCAGAGTCAATACAAATACACATTTTTTATTGCTAGTCAAACAAAAAGATGTGAGCCGTGAGTCAACCTCAATCAGAAAATGTGAAAGAGTAGGAATTGAGCCCATAAATTTTTGTTTATGGATGAAAAATTTGCCAGAGTTATTACAAATAGTACGCTGTAAAAAAATTTCCCCGTAAATTTACAGTAAAATACTGGCAGCAGTGGTTCCAGCTATTTACTGTAATTTTACGATTTTGCCACCGTTTTTCCATTTTACAGTTGTGCTGTAATTTCACAGTAAAATACTGGCAGCAATGGTTCCAGTGATGTACCGTAATTTTACAGTTTCAGTACTGTTTTCTTTTCTACGGCTGTGCTGTAATTCTACAATAAAGTACTGGCAGCAATGGTTAAAGCAATTTCTCGTAATTCTACACTTTCATTACCGTTTTAAATTTTACGACTGTGCTGTAATTTCACAGTATAGTGCTGGCAGCAATGGCTACAGCTATAATTCTGAAATATAATACAAGTTATTTTCTATTTACTCTATTGTCTGATATGCTAACATCTCTAGTATATTTACTCAATGGAAAAAATAAAGAAATATACTGTGATATAGAACTTCATTTGCCATTTATTAAAACAGCTAAAAGCATTGTTAAATTGGCTGTTCTTACAATCTTTTAACAGTGTAAACATTTGTATGTTTACACAGTATGTTTATCAATCAAAAAAAAACTGTCACAGAGAAAAAAATGCAATTAAATATAAAGTAACCCTTACAAAGAAGAAAATAGGAAGAAGAAGAAAAAAGACAACACCCCACATCTGCTTTTTTTTAAAATCTGGCATGAGACTAAGTGCAAGACTGAGAGGAACACATTGACCAAACCAATAGTTGAAAAAACCTTATGAAGAGGCAAAAAAAGGTCTCACTCCAGCTTCTGATGGCTCTGGCCTGAGAGGACATTCAGGTCTGCAGAGAGAAAACAATTTCAAAATGTTAGTGACAAAATACAGCACATGGCAAAAATGATATTTTTAACTATTAAACTATAAGTAATTTCTTGTGATGCAAGTCCTTTGTGAATTTTGTACGTGTCAATCCTTTGTGCTTGTGATGTAAGCTTCAAAATGCATGTACATTACAATGTAATTACTCATAATTTATAGTTATCTTAGTATTTGTAGCTATATTAGTATTTTTCTTACACACACCTATTGCTTGGCTTTGATTTATCAATTGTGGTCACACTTTTTTTTTTTAAAGCATTGAACTAGAGGCAGCCATTTAAAGGCATTTTATGGACTCTCATGGATGGATTATTTAATTAAAAATCCTTCTTTACGTTTATCTGAATGCCATGAAGAATCCCCTAAACATCAGGGATGGCATGAGGGTGAGAAAATAATGAAAGAATTTATTACTGGGTGAACTATCCCTTTAAGCTAACAAGACACAATCATAATCTACCATGTCTTTACTAAACACATCTCATTAAACATCTACAATGTTGCGGAAAAAGAGAAAAATTGTAAGATGTTTTTATTCATGCATTAATTTATTATTATTTTATTTTGTAATTGAGGTTAATGAGTCGTTTATTAGTCTTGATCAGTTAAACGGAACTGAAAAATTATCCCGGTCCTGACTCGTGAACTACTATTACAAAAAAAAAAATTAAATAAATAAATAACAAAATTGTGGGTCATCAAGATAACAAGGTAATCACAAAGTTTACATCAATGCGAATGTTCAGCTGAAGCACCTTGTGCCAATGTGATCAGATGCGATTTTAGGTAATATAATACAGAAAACCAAACATTTCCAAAGGGTTAACATACACTCTTACCAATGAATATGAATGTAGATTAGAGGTGGTAACTCTCTCAAGAAGCTAGAATATGTAAGTGGTAGGGGGCAATTAAGTTTAGTTACCTAGACAAAATCCCATTTGAAATCGATGAGGTTCTTTAGGAGGGACGCAACTTTGGGGATGACAGTAGCAGACTTGTTATTCACAATCTTTCCAGTATTCTTAGAAACAACCTTGCCTCTGCTGGGCTTCGAGCCTTTTTCAGGGTTTATCCAGACGAATCATCAAAGGGTATTAATAAATACACATGTATATTAATAGAAAAAAATAAAAAGACAAAACCTACATAGCCTTTTTTAGTTTAATTAATGGATTAAATATATACTTCCTGAAATTAGGGAGTATTAAAGAAAAAAAAAAAGCAATTTACAGGTTACAGTAGAAGGTGAATAAAATACCTTTGAGTGAATTCCAATGTGCCACATGCCTCCTCTGGATACTGAAGGTTAAAGACGTAGTACATTGCGAACACTGTTGCTATTGCAGTCAGAAATCCTGGGTGTAGACCTCCCTGAAATGATATCAAAAAAACAAAAACAAATAATAAATTCTCAATTAGAATGTATCTTAAATAGTTCTCAGGAAGTCTTTTTTTTCCAATTGTGCTCAAAGTAATAGTTTACAAAAAAAAAAAAAATTGCTGACAATTTACTTATTTTCACCCGATCCAAGATATCTATGACTTTTTCGTTATCAGAACACAAATACATTTTCAGGAGTAAATTGGAGCTATGTATGAGCTATGTACAATTTAAGTAAACGAGACCCAGAGTACAAATAGCATATAAATGCAGCATTATAGCAATCCACATGATTCCTGTTTATCAGTGAATGTTTTCTGAAGTGAAATCTACCTGAAATCTACCATTACCGACGAAATGTTCATAAGATACAAATCCATCATTAAGATTTAACTATAAACTAATTAACTATAAACTATATACTGTTATTTTTTTAGTCAAAATACAAAATATTAGTGGGACTGTGTCAAATTACACACATCCATAACTAAGTACATTCCTCCAAGAAAACAAACCTTTTCTGCTCTTCTTACATTAAAATCCACAGAATAAACACAGGCTTACATCACAGTTTGTATCAATGGAGATTGCTGCTTCCATTCTAGTTTGTGATACAAATTTTTAATAACAGGAGAATATTGACACCACCAATAATAGTCTTAATTTTGAAATGCTTTATATACAAACATAGAGCTTCACATCAGAAGACATTACCTGATTGACTGGAGACGTGTGGATTCTTGTAATGCTACCTTTTATCTCTTGTTTTCACTGATGGCACCAGTTAATGCATCTGCAAAACCCGGATTTCCTTCTGAAAAAACCCTGTGTTCTGAAGTAAAAATACAGTCATATACATCTTTGATGGCCTGAGGGTGAGTAATTGAGAACATTTTCAATTTTGAGTCAGTTTTCTTTAAAAAGTACTGCCTTTGCAACCGACCACCAGCATTAGTTGTGACAATGTTACTAACCACACAGAATAAAACGAGGGCTGGCAGGTAGATTTTGCATCTTCTCAACATTGCAGAAACCTAAAAGAGAACATAAAATTCAGAATTACACTCTAAGATAAAATTAAACAACAAACAAAATATTTAAATAAACACTCACATCTGTATGTGTCATCAGTCCACTTTCACTGTCATCAAATGTGCCAGAAGAAGCTTGATGACCAGGTGTGCAACCTCAAGGCTGTCGGCCTGGGACAAGACATTTTCATGATTTTATCTTTTGGTCTGCTTTTAAATGAACAAGAATGGCCTTTCCACATATCGTCAAACTTACCTAATATTAGCGTCGTTTACCGTCTCGGAAATACAAGTACATAGAGTGATTAATTCCTGTATAAGATAAAAAGAATAAAAAATTATTTTGGGTTATTTAACCAAGGGTTATTTAACCAATTATTTTGGGTTACCTCTTTAACCAAGCAAATAACTCGACAGAGAAGACTGGCTAGTGTAATGCTTGACCCTTTTGAGAACTGTCTGTCTGCAAAACGCGATTCGCACCGAAAAGCAGTCAAGAATATCTGCCACTGACTCGCGTTTCAGGAACGAGCTCTTCGACTTTTTGAATAGGCCTCCTGCTAATACGTGTAAATCTCGCTAAAATATGAGTAACGTTACTTACACCATCAAAAATCAAACGAAAAATGTATTTGGATTATATTGTGTGGTGTAATTATAGCATTTAGGCTACATTTATGCATCTGGTATCTAAAATTAGTGCCATGAATCAAAGATAAATGTAGATTAAAGGGTTTCTACAAAGAAAATCGAGTTTATATCTAAGTAGTACCTTTTTAACCAAGCAAATAATTCGCTGTAATAATCGGAGGTCGGAGAAAATTGACTAGCCTGTTGAGCACTGTCTCAAACGCGATTCGCGTCAAGTAGCACAGTCACAAATACCTCTTGAAAGACGTGATTTTACAAGTTGGGGCAACATAATTAAATAACAAAGAGACAAACTTACCTTGAACCGTGTCCTTTAATGGAGGTGAAGGCAAGAGGCGAGCTGTGAAGTGATCTCGTTGACCGCGCTGTTTTTGAAAATAAAAAATCCCCACCCCTACGTGCCGCTTTTTACAGCACAAGACTGTTTTTTTCAGGCGCCAATGGGTTTACAGTTAAATGCTGCAAATTTACAGCAAGTGATTAATCTATGGGCTTTAGCTGTTAATTTACAGGATTAAACTGTCTACTGAAATAACAGTATTTTACTGTTAGAAATTGGCCGTTTTTTAACAGCAGTTTTTTACAGTGATATCTTTCAAGCTAAAAGATTGTGCAAAGATAGGGGTTTTGTTGGGAATACAAGTCAAACCAAAACTTCTGAACAAATTCACAAGAAAAGAATAAATGTATTAAGGTTTTGTCTTCGTTGCCACAAAATGTGCAGGTACTAGGAGTATCAACATATTTGGAAACAGCTGAGTTAACAGGATATATTTTATGCAGAATTTTAAAGTGGAGTTCTTTGGTCTTATTAGTAAGAAAGTATTTGAGGCAACAACCATGCTCTTCTCCAATCTATATTATTAATTAAGGCAGCCCAATGGGATCTACCTCGAGGAACAATACGGTCTCTCTTCTGAAATATCTGGCGAACATGTTTATTATTACATTTCTTGTCATAAATGCCAATGCTGCCCAGCAACAATGCCGACTCCTTTATATGGCCCTTGACCAGATGCATTAAACCTGTGGACAGGGGCGTCGCTAGTGGGGGGGAAAGGGTGACAGAGTGCATAGTCCAGTATAGTGATGAGCTGTGCGTGAATTTAAATGTATTTATGTCTATTTGTGGCTTCTATGGTATGGTAAATAATTGGGCTTTGACTTGGGTTTGAGACTTGTGTGATGCGTGTGTGTGGAGCAAGGGAGAGAAAGTGAAAGGGGGACAGAGCTGCTGCAAGCAGTGTGTTGTATTGCCGTGTGAGTTGTGTGAATGGAGAGAGGGTATGTGAGAGAAACTAGAATAATTATTTTAAAACTAAGAACATTACAAGAATCAGTTCTATTGATTATTTGAACATTTTCCAAATTGTCACCATATATAAAGTAAAAAAAAAAAAAAAAAAAAAAAACATTGAAAAGTTTTTGTTTCTCTCCTATAATAAGAATGAGCGTATGAATCAAGTGTGTCTGTGACAGAGGAAGGAGGGGCTGAGAGAGAAATTTTGGGAGTGAGAGAAAGGAGGGGCTGCAAGAAGAGAGTGAGAGACCGCCTCTGTGTGTATGTGAATGAGATTATGTGAGCCTCTTCTTTGCATTGCACTGAATTAATATGGACTTTGAGAGAATTTATTTTTTTATTGTGAATGAAATCCTTGGAGGAGTGCATCTGCATCAAGCAATTGACAATCAAAGAATGGATAGGACCCCATTTGACAAACATCAGGCTGAGATATGGCTTGCTTTGAGAACTGAATACCCAATACAGATGAACCCAATGTCACTGAAAGCGGTACCAATTGGTGATACAGAGAATCCAACCATCTACATCAAGAGACAACTAAGACGATGGAAACAAGAACTGGAAAGAGACCCAGAGGGAGATCCTGTGATGACAGCACTGTTTAGAACCACTATACTGGATGCTATGACACCAAGAGAAAAAGTCAAGTTGGAAGATGTGGTCGGTCTGAACTCCAAGACACACAAGGAATTCTGTGATCATGTGGCTTATGCTGTGAAACAATACAGGAAGAATGAACAGAAGCTGAAAAGCCAAGAAAGAAGGCTACAAACAAAACTGACACAACTACAACTTGAACAATTAACCCGCAAGAAAAAGAAGATTCAAGTTGCAGTCAAATGCAAAGAAGAACAATCAGCAGTGATGGCTCCTGTAAACATGCCTAACCCTGTTGCTCAAAGTTCAGCAGCAGTACTTGTCCCTGTCATCCAGAATATGACTGCCACTGAAAACATGAAAACAACTGGACAAGACCACAACAAGAAAACCAAAGGGGGAAAAGACAGAACAATGGCCAACAGTGAGTCAACGGCCTTCCAGGAGTGTGCTGGGGATGTAAACAGCCTGAACACAACAGACGAGACTGCCCTACCAACCCATGGCAACAGCAACAACAACAACAACAACAACAACAACAACAAAAAAGCACAAGGTCTAGTAAACCAATGGTATAGATCAGGGCTTTAAGGGATTTTAGGGCTGCCCAGAAAAAGAAAGGAGAGAAGAGAAGGGAAAAAAAAAAAAAAAAAAAACCTAATGTAGATTGGTTAAGAGATTTAGAGAACATTTTAGAGAAAACAATTCACAAATGAGACAAATACATAAAAGAGCAACTCCATAAGTCACGAATGTCAAAACAAAAAGGAATTTCATTGCACAATCATATATGATTAAGGTAGGGATCCAGAATTCGAAAATAAAAGGCCAAATGACATAGAAGGACAGGTAATTCTATTGATTTCATAATACAAAATAATAGGGCCACAGCCACAGGGTGCCGCAAGAGAAGTTGAGAAGGGTAGTTTCATTGAAAAATTCATGTATGTAAATAAAGGAAGCTGATCAAGGCTTATGATCGATGATGAAACAAGCAGGAAATTCGTAAGCCACATACAGAGTCTTCTCATTTTCCAATACAATAAAATAAAATAAATATCTTAATTTTGTGTGCTGTCATTATGACAGGCATCCCAAGGGTGGTGATGTTTCTAAAAAAATGGATTAAAAAACAGTTTAATTGCTAAAAGAAATGGAAGAACAGGTACCAACTAGACTGTGGTCTTAACATGGTACTCGTGTAGGTTTAGTGAAATCTGTTATTCTAGTTAGAATTAAAATTAGACCAGCAGCGCAGTTACCAAGAAAAAACAAAATCTATTAAGACAAGATGTGGTGGAAGGCATTAAAAGGACTGCTGAGAGGGTGATTGAAACAGGAGTATTGATTGAATCAGCCAGTTATTGTAATATATTCATACTGCCAGTTGCGAAGACATGAAATTAAAAACAGTGATTAGTCCATGATGTAAGAGGAGTTGAAGTAGTAGTAGAAGATTAGCCTGTTGGAGGCCCAAATCCACATGTGCTGCTATTGACTGTTTTTCCTGCAGATAATTGTTTTACTGTAATTGACGTTTGTTCTGCTTTTTCAGTGTCCCTTTAGCAGAGGAAAGCAAACACCTTTTTTCCTTCTCCGATCAAGGTAAATAGTATAAATATGTTGGAATGCCTAAAGGATTTCAAAAGAGTATTCAATTTAATCAAACACCATTGTTGAGGAATCATAATAAGCCAACCACTCCAAAATAATGGATGTACAGAAACAATAAGGTATATAACAAAGAACCTTATCTCAGTAGTTTGGCAGGATGGTCTGAAGGAAAAGACAGTTAGATTCCTACCCCAAGAGATAAAGACTTTCTTAGTCCTGCCTAGTTTGCTAGTTCTATTAATATAATTTTAAAGAATCCATAACAGTCGGTAAAGTAGGTAATTAAGAAATATAATATATGAACTGAAAGGAAATTAACTTAAGAGAAAATAATAAATATTGCATAAATGGTACTTGCATAAATGGTACTATGGGGGAATTAAATCAATAAGCAGGCCTGCTAATAGGGACTGATCTGGGGGATTGCACAAACTGGTGGCCACCAAAAACACTGGAGTTTTCTCCTTAGTATAAGTGGTTTGTGCAGTTTCCTGAGGAAATCCAAATAACTGTCAAAAAGGGTTATAGAAATAGCTGATATGTATATGTGTAGATGTGTGTAGATGTGTATACATGTATGTGTAGATATGTGTGTGTGTGTGTGTGTGTATGTATGTGTGTATGTATGTATATATCTATATATAGATGGATAGATAGATAGATAGATAGATAGAGAGAGAGAGAGATAAAATATTTACAGTAGAGAGGCATGCTAGATGTGGGAACTCTGACTGAATTTAACAGTGACCTGTTATCTGAAGATGTCTGAAATTTGTATCCCTGGGAGACAGTTTGAAATTTGATCCATTTCAGACTTTCTGATATTTCTGTGTTTATGATGGTGATGGAGATGGTGTTCATCCCTCCTGGGGTGGTGCCGCTCTTCTCTCTAGAAATATGGCACATAGTCTTAGAGTTCGTACTTGACTAACTAGGGCCCAGGTCAGGGAGCAGACAGACTGGATAAACCGACCGTCTGCTAGCCGCCTAACGTCACAGAAGTCAGTTAATTCTCAGCACATAGAGACTCCTTCACCTAGATATCACACTATAGAGACTGTGTCTGTTCCCCGTACTAGAAAATACAGAAAACGTCCAAACCAAAGTAATAGTAACAATTTAATTGATGTTCAACAAATAAAAAATGTTTACAATACAGAGAAACAATTGATAAAACTTGGCTTACTGAATATCCGGTCCCTTTCTACAAAAGCACTATTTGTAAATGATATGATCACTGACCATAAGCTAGATATGCTTTGTTTGACAGAAACATGGCTAAAACCAGATGAATACATTACTTTAAATGAGTCTACCCCCCAAGATTACTGCTATAAAAATGAGCCACGTCCAAAAGGTAAAGGGGGAGGTGTTGCTACAATTTATAGCAATATTCTCAGTATTTCTCAGAGGGCAGGCTTTAAGTATAACTCGTTTGAAGTTATGGTGCTGCGTATAACATTATCTAGAGAAACACGTGTTAGTGATAAATCCCCTGTGATGTTTGTATTGGCTACTGTGTACAGGCCACCAGGGCACCACACAGACTTTATTAAAGAATTTTCAGATTTTCTATCTGAGTTAGTACTGGCTGCAGATAAAGTCTTAATTGTTGGTGATTTTAATATCCATGTCGATAATGAAAAAGATGCATTAGGATCAGCATTCATAGACATTCTGAACTCTATTGGGGTTAGACAACATGTTTCAGGACCTACTCATTGTCGAAATCATACTCTAGATTTAATACTGTCACATGGAATTGATGTTAGTGGTGTTGAAATTCTGCAGCAAAGCGATGATATCTCAGATCATTATCTAGTCTTGTGTAAACTCCATATAGCTAAAACTGTAAATTCTACTCCTTGTTACAAGTATGGTAGAATCATCACTTCTACCACAAAAGACTGCTTTGTAAGTAATCTTCCTGATTTATCTCAATTCCTCAGCATATCCAACAGCGCAGAAAAACTTGATGATGTAACAGAAACTATGGACTCTCTCTTTTCTAGCACTTTAGATACAGTTGCTCCTTTACGCTTAAGGAAGATCAAAGAAAACAGTTTGACTCCGTGGTATAATGAGCACACTCGCACCCTAAAGAGAGCAGCCCGGAAAATGGAGCGCAGCTGGAGGAAAACAAAACTAGAGGTATTTCGTATAGCTTGGCGGGAAAGTACCCTATCCTACAGAAAAGCATTAAAAACGGAAAGATCTGATTACTTTTCATCTCTTCTAGAAGAAAACAAACATAACCCCCGGTATTTATTCAATACAGTCACTAATTTAATGAAAAATAAAGCATCAACAGGTGTTGGCATTTCCCAAGAGCACAGCTGTAATGACTTTATGAACTACTTTACTTCCAAGATCGATACTATCAGAGATAAAATTGTAACCATGCAGCCATCAGCTACAGTATCGCATCAGATAGTGCACTATAGATCCCCTGAGGAACAATTCCACTCATTCTCTATTATAGGAGAGGAAGAATTGTATAAACTTGTTAAATCATCTAAACCAACAACATGTATGTTAGACCCTATTCCATCTAAACTACTAAAAGAGCTGCTTCCAGAAGTCATAGATCCTCTTTTGGCTATTATTAATTCATCATTGTCATTAGGATATGTCCCCAAAACCTTCAAATTGGCTGTTATTAAGCCTCTCATTAAAAAACCACAACTTGACCCCAAAGATCTAGTTAATTACAGACCGATCTCAAATCTCCCTTTTCTGTCAAAGATACTAGAAAAGGTAGTATCCTCACAATTATATTCCTTCTTAGAGAAAAATGGTATCTGTGAGGAATTCCAGTCAGGATTTAGACCGTATCATAGTACTGAGACTGCTCTCATTAGAGTTACAAATGACCTGCTTCTATCATCTGATCGTGGTTGTATCTCTTTATTAGTTCTACTGGATCTTAGCGCTGCATTCGACACTATCGACCACAACATTCTTTTGAATAGACTAGAAAACTTTGTTGGCATTAGTGGAAGTGCCTTAGCATGGTTCAAATCGTACTTATCTGACCGCCATCAGTTCGTAGCAGTAAATGAAGAGGTATCATATCGATCACAAGTGCAGTATGGAGTACCTCAAGGCTCAGTACTAGGGCCGTTACTTTTCACGCTTTACATGTTACCCTTGGGAGATATTATCAGGAGACATGGTGTTAGCTTTCACTGTTATGCTGATGATACTCAGCTCTATATTTCTTCACGGCCCAGTGAAACACACCAAATTGAGAAACTAACGGAATGTATAGTCGATATAAAAAACTGGATGACTAGTAACTTCTTACTGCTAAATTCTGAAAAAACAGAGGTGTTAATTATCGGACCTAAAAACCCCACATGTAATAACCTAGAACACTATCTAACACTTGACGGCTGCTCTGTCAATTCTTCTTCATCAGTTAGGAACCTAGGTGTGCTGTTTGATAGCAATCTTTCATTTGAAAGCCATGTTTCTAGTATCTGTAAAACTGCGTTTTTCCATCTCAAAAACATATCTAAATTGCGACCTATGCTCTCAACGTCAAATGCAGAAATGCTAATTCATGCGTTTATGACCTCAAGGTTAGACTATTGTAATGCTTTACTGGGTGGTTGTTCTGCACGATTGATCAATAAACTACAGTTGGTCCAAAATGCAGCAGCTAGAGTCCTTACTAGAACCAGGAAGTATGACCATATTAGCCCGGTTCTGTCAACACTGCACTGGCTCCCTATCAAACATCGGATAGATTTTAAAATCTTGTTAATTACTTATAAAGCCCTGAATGGCTTAGCTCCTCAGTACTTGAGCGAGCTCTTATCACATTATAGTCCTCCACGTCTGCTGCGTTCTCAAAACTCTGGCCATTTGATAATACCTAGAATATCAAAATCGACTGCGGGCGGCAGATCCTTTTCCTATTTAGCGCCTAAACTCTGGAACAATCTACCTAACACTGTTCGGGAGGCAGACACACTCTGTCAGTTTAAATCTAGATTAAAGACACATTTCTTTAACCTGGCTTACACATAACACACTAATACACTTCTATTATTCAAATCCCTTAAAGGATTGTTAGGCTGCATTAATTAGATCAACCGGAACCGGGAACACTCCTCATAACACACGATGTACTCGTTACATCGTAAGAAGAATGGCATCTACGGTAATATTTGTCTGTTTCTTTATTATTCTGTTTCTCAGTCCGTGTCCGGATCAGATGGTGGATCGGCGCCGGGAGATGATGTCTGCGACCCTGATCGTCAGCGGAGGCCGGACACCTGGATGAGCCCCGGGGACATATCCCCAGTGAAGACCTCGACTTAAATACAATAGAACTTAAACAAAATAACTATAAATATAATAAAATACCTAACTACATAAAACTATTATTGTTAGAAATTGCAACAATATAAAAATAGAAATATAATACATTTATACATTTAACATTTAATTAAAACAATAAGTAAAAAAATAAATAATAATATCCTGGCCAGAGGAGAACTGGCCCCCCGACTGAGCCTGGTTTCTCCCAAGGTTTTTTTCTCCATTCTGTCACAGAGGGAGTTTTGGTTCCTTGCCGCTGTCGCCTCTGGCTTGCTCAGTTGGGGACACTTAATTTTTTACGATTAACGTCAATTTTATTTCATAGATACTATTTAAACTAAACTGAGCTAGACAATGACATCTCTGAATTCAATAATGAAATGCCTTTAACTGGAAATTGAGTGTTTAATCTTATTATTATACATTACTGACACTCTATCCTCCAATTTGATACTGTTAAGTGCTTTGACACAATCTGTATTGTTAAAAGCGCTATATAAATAAAGGTGACTTGACTTGACTTGACTATTAAAATAATAACATTGTGCATTGTGTTGAACGAGAACAAGATTGGGTGATAAAGCTGAACAGACATTTTGATTTGAACAGACACATTACACACATTTTACAGTAATAAGACTTGTTGATTTGATCCTAAAAGGTTTGAGAATGTGGAAATAAATATAATAAGTAATAAAATACTATGTATGCCCACTAGGACAACAAAGGGGGCAACTCAAAATGAAAGGTTGCTGTTTTCTGCATTCTGCAAAGAAGAAAATATGCTTGCTTCTTTTCTGCAAAGAAGAGCTTGCTTTATTAAAATGGCATGGGGAAACTGCTGTTATAAACCAGATGAGACTTCTGAAATTAAGATGAATTCATTTATAATTTGATTCATGCGGTTCTCTGAATGTTCAAATTCCAGATGAGACTAGATGACTTCTGTGGCAGCTGCATCAACATGAACGAAAGCAGCAAGACTGAGCAACAAGTGAGAAAGAGAGATAAAAGCACATGGCTGCAGAGAGAAGAAGAGACATTGGTTGATGGGCCTTCATTTGCTCCCTGAAAGAGGAAATTGATACTTCAGAGGGGCTGACATGGAGAGAGACTGGGTTAAAGCAGAAACGACAAAGGAAGCATGATGCAATTATGCAAAATTACCTCCTCTCTGGCTCGATGAAAAGCCAGACTGAAGAAGGGCAAAGAGACAGCAGCATCCAGAGTCAAACCTCTGTGTCGCACAGCAACAACAGGCCCTTGAATGCCATCACAGACTGACAAGACCAAATGGATTAGAAAGGAGAGAACTCAAACTGCTGCCCAACATGTTCAACTGATCACTGATGCAAGCAGAAGGACTTCATCATTTCATAAGCAGCACAGTACATTTCCAATGAACACTAGAGACCGCCTAAAATTTTCATGATTGGCCATATTTATTGCATCTTGATTATTCTCTGGTTCCACAGCAGTTCTTCACGTTCTATTAAACTAACACTCTTTATTCCTTCAATAGACTCCAGTCCAGCCATAATTAATAAATGAAAAAGGAGTGGAAGCTGAACATTTGTTCAACTGATCAGTTAACTAAAACTGGGACTGGACTTGGCATAAGTGAAGGGTTACTGCATTGACCAACTAGGGGTAAATGCATAAATAGATAATTGATGATGATGCTACGCAATAAGGAGAGAGATTTTGGGCTTCTTTTACGCTTGTAAGTTACTCTTTAAAAGCTCTTTAAAAGGGGCAAAGATGCGTTAAAGAACAAAAATGTAGATGATAAAGCTATGCTGGTCATTCCATCTTGGTCAATAGTTCATTTTAAAGCTAGATATAAAGCAATAACTCCAAAATTCCAAACCCAAGATATTGCAAATGCTGCCATTACCAGGGATTACGTGCTGCTAATATTGCTGGCCATGGATCCAAGAATATGCGGAGATCTCCAGTCATTTAATAGAGCAATTATTGAGCAATAAGATGATTATGAAGAGAAAGACCTACCCAGACCTACCAGATCAATTCATACAGTATATTAGGGATTGGAAAAAATGGTTTATGACTGCAGTGTTTAATACAACCCCATGACAACTGACATCAGCCAGCTGTAAACATTCTGGGCCTGTCGCACAGGGAATCCAACATTGCCTATGTTCAGTAGTTTGGATCAGAGTTATGTCATTAATTTAGAAGTGGTGGTATTCCCACCTTGATATTTAGGATGGATAATTGCATATAAAACTATGACCAGAGTAAATTAGAAGGCATAAGCAAAGAACCTCAGTTGCACACTGTTGGACAATTGAGATACAAAAGGACATATGATTGCACAGGCAACATCTCTTGTTACTTCAGTTTCAGATGTGCATGGTTTTGACCATTGCACAAGGGGGGAAATGATTGGAAAAATAAACTTAGGATGAAATTTTTGAGTTGTATAAACCCCCCTACAAAACAAGGATTGGTAGGGAAGGGGGTGCCTTTTATTTTCTATTCTTTATTTTTATCTTGTATTGTAACTTTTGATAGAAAGGGAGTTAATATCTTCATTGTATTTTCTTTTTCATATTATGTAGCAGTGTTAGAATACTTGGATAGATTAGGAAGGAAGTTAGAGAGCTGGAGGACAATGAGATCTGACAGCATCACCAGATTGTGCTCCAGGCTACCGGAAATGCCTGGAGTTCCTCTGGCAGCATGGGATGAACCAGTGAATCATTTATTGCATTACGTCACTTTGTTTTTATTAGTTCAGATTTTTGATCATTTCAATCATTTGACTAATCATTCATGTATTCTACATAACCATGATAACCATGGGCAAGGCTAAGACATCTCATGCACATGCTTTAATGCACATTGCTGATTTGATTTGACTCATTGTTTATTGACCCCCAAGAATGTATAGGTAGGGAAGCAGATTATTTTACTCTTCTCTAGTCAATTGTGAGGAGAGATGTTTGGGTTGACTTCCTCTGGAGTGCAGCAACATGAAGAAACCAATTGTTAAGAAGTAATGGAGGACCATTATTGGTTCATAGATGGATGGAAGATAGAGGTGGACTCATGGTGTTGCACTCTGGGCAAAGGGTTTAGTGGTGAGACTTGATAAAGTCTCAGAGGGGGGAATATATTGTGTTATTTTACTTTATATTATGATATTTACTCAATATGGTATTATCTTACTTAAAATATGATGTATAATCATGAAAGCAATCGATATACTGATCAATATGTTGAATTATTCCAATGCTGGTTGTCTTAAGGGTTCGAGTCGAGTCGAGTCGAGCTTTATTGTCATTCTGCTACATGTGTGGACATATAGTGGAACGAAATGTCGTGTCTCGCAGGACCACGGTGCTACATACTAGTTAAACCTAAGATAAACATACAACAATGCAAGTATATTAAAAACAATAGAGCTATACAACAGTTAACTATCTGACTATACATATACTAAAAATACTATAACTGCTATTCCTAGTTGTCCACACATACACAAACTGAGACTGTACAAAAACTTTACATAAATACTGTACATGAAATTGTGCGAAAGAGATATATGTACATGAAATTGTGCAGAAAAATATATGTTTTGTACATTAAATTATTGTGCAGAAGAGAGATTTTGTGGGAGACAGTGCATAGTGCAAAAAGATTTTGTAGTGCAATGCTCAAGTAAACGTGTATTATTTTGTAGTGCAATGTTCAAGTAGACATATATTTTCTTAAGAGTCTTTGTGGCAGGGAGTGTTTGTAGAAAGTGTCTAGTGTGCATATAGTGGGATGAGTGCGTTACTACAGGTGGTTTGTATAGCCCACTCACCTGTGTGTAGCACATTCAGAATTGCACTTAGTAAAATTGTCAACAGTTTTTAATGAGTTGGGGGGTGGGAGGGCTGAGGTGTTCATGGTTTCAGAGGGGGACAGGGGGATTGGAGTTAAGAGCTCTCACAGCCTGAGGAAAAAAGCTGTTGAGCAATCTGACAGAGCGAGCTCTGATGCTCCGGTACCTTCTACCTGATGGCAGGAGCTGGAAGAGGTTGTGAGAGGGGTGGGTGGGGTCCTTCACGATGCTGGTGGCCTTGTTGGAGCATCGTGAAAGGAAAATGTCCAGGATGGAGGGGAGAGGGGCACCGATGATCTTTGCGGCAGTGTTCACTGTCCGTTGTAGGGTCTTGCGGTCAGCAGCACTGCAGTTCCCATACCAGACAGTGATGCAGGTAGTCAGCACACTCTCAATGGTGCCCCTGTAAAAAGTGGTGAGGATGGGTGGAGGGAGACTTGCCCTTTTCAGCCGGTGGAGAAAGTGGAGGCGCTGTTGTCCCTTCTTGTTGAGTGACGTGACGTTGGTGGTCCAGGTGAGATCCTCTGTGATGTGCACTCCCAGGAATTTAGTGCTGCCGACTCTCTCCATGGTTGAGCCGTCGATGGTCAGCGGGGGGTGGTCAACAGAGTTTCTCCTGAAGTCCATCACAACCTCTTTCGTCTTACCCACATTGAGGGACAGGTTGTTAGCACCACACCATTCAGCCAGCTGTGCCACTTCCTCTCTGTAGTGCGTTTCATCGTTGTTGCTGATGAGGCCTACCACAGTTGTGTCATCAGCAAACTTGATGATGTGGTTGGAGCTGGACTTGGCAGTGCAGTCGTGGGTCAGCAGCGTGAAGAGCAGCGGGCTGAGCACACAGCCTTGTGGGGCACCTGTGCTCAGTGTGGTAGTGCTGGAGGTGTTGCGGCCGACACGGACTGACTGAGGTCTTGCAGTTAAAAAGTCCAGGATCCAATTACAGAGGGAGGTGTTAAGGCCCAGCAGGTTTAGTTTGTGGATGAGCTGTTGTGGGATTATTGTGTTGAATGCTGAGCTGAAGTCAATGAACAGCATTCTAACATAAGAGTCTTTCTGTTCCAGATGGGTAAGAGCTAGGTGGAGAGTGGTGGATATTGCATCGTCCGTGGAACGGTTTGGACGGTATGCAAACTGGAGTGGGTCCAGCATGTTTGGGAGACTGGACTTGATGTGCTGCATGACTAACCTCTCAAAGCACTTCATCATGATTGGGGTCAGTGCTATGGGACGATAGTCATTCAGACAGGACACAGGTGACTTCTTTGGTACTGGAATTATGGAGGTGGATTTGAGACACGTGGGGACGACTGCCTGGCTCAGCGAGGTGTTGAAGATGTCTGTTAGGACATCCGTCAGCTGTGCAGCACAGTCTTTCAGTACACGTCCAGGTATGTTGTCAGGGCCTGCAGCCTTTCGTGGGTTAATCCTGGATAGGGTCTTCCTTACATCGACTGGAGAGAGACAGAGTACCTGGTCGTTTGGAGATGTGAGTAGTTTCTGTGCAGGTGTGTCGTTCTGTATCTCAAATCGTGAGTAGAAGTGGTTGAGTGCCTCTGGTAGGGATGTGTCATCGTCACTGGCCTGTGGCAGGGGCTTGTAGTCAGTGATGGTCTGAATGGCTTGCCACAAGGTCCGAGTGTCTCTGCTGTCTGTGAAGTGATTGTTGATTTTTTTAGCATACTGATGTTTTGCCTTCTTGATGCCATGAGACAGATTGGTTCTTGCTGTTTTGAGGGCTGCTTTATCTCCTGATCTGAAAGCTTCATCTCTGGTCTTTAGCAGCCCACGAACCTCTGCTGTCATCCATGGCTTCTGGTTGGCACGTGTGGTGATGGTTTTGGTGACTGTCACATCATCTATGCACTTTTTGATGTAAGCAGTCACAGTTTCGGTGTACTCCTGCAGGTCTGTGTGGTTGTTGTAGGTGGCCGCCTCTTTAAACATGTTCCAGTCTGTGTCCTGGAAGCAGTCCTGCAGTGCTGAGGTGGCATTGTCTGGCCATACTGTGATCTGCTTTTGAACCGGTTTGGTGAGTTTTAGAAGTGGTCTGTATGCTGGGATTAGCATAACAGAGATGTGGTCCGAGTACCCGAGGTGGGGGTGGGGTTCGGCTTTGTATGCGTTCTTAACTGTTGTGTAAACAAAGTCCAGTGTGTTGTTACCCCTTGTTGCAAAGTTCACATGTTGGTAGAACTTTGGCAAAACTGTCTTTAGGTTTGCGTGGTTGAAGTCACCGGCTATGATGAAAAAGCCGTCAGGGTTATTTGTTTGTTGTTCGCTGATGGCGCTGTACAGCTCGCGAAGCGCGTCCTTTGCGTTTGCACACGGAGGAATGTAAACCGTGACAATAACAATGGCCGTGAACTCCCGCGGCAGATAGAACGGTCGACACTTCACAACCATAAACTCCACCAGTGATGAACAGTGTTTTGTCACTACCGCAGCATTGTTACACCATTCTTTGTTGATATACACACACAAGCCACCCCCGCGAGTCTTACCAGACAGTGATGAATTTCTGTCCGCTCGGTAGCAGGTTAGGCCGTGCAGCTGAATGGCGGAGTCCGGGATGTTGTCGTTTAGCCATGTTTCAGTGAAAACAAACACACAACAATCCCTTGTCTCATGCTGTGTAGACCGACTGAGTTGAATTAAATCCAGTTTGTTTTCCAGAGAGCGAACGTTTGAGAGCATGAGTGTTGGAAGAGCCGGTCTTGTGGGGTTAGCCCTCAGCCTAGCTCGTATACCTCCGCGCTTACCGCGCTTCCGTCCTCTCTCACACCGCTTGCGACGCCGCCTTGTGCGGGTAGCGTCAGTAGGCGAGGCCGCGGTCTCGAGGTCCGGCTCCAGCAGTAAACAAAGGCCTCGTAGCTTCTTAGTAGCCGCCAGCGAGAGTTTGTGTTTGTATGTCTTGTCGATATCCAAAAGGCTTTGGCGATCGTATATGTATCTCGGAGTGATCTCCCGATGAATTAACGGTAAATCGACACTATTTGGAGACGAACAGATGACATTAAAAGACATAAAAGCACCGTCTTTGGGACCTGGAGTGGCCGCTGCGTCTGATCGCGCCGCCATCTTAATCGCGTCTTAATATAGATTGTAAGTCTTAAGTCTCAAAGGGCCATCCATTGGGCAGTACTGGTACTTTTCCACAGGAAATGGTCATCCATTGGGCAGTACTGGTACTTTTCCACAGGAAAGGGTCATCCATTGGGTGATACTGGTACTTTTCCATAGGAAAGGGTCATCCATTGGGTGATACTGGTACTTTTCCATAGGAAGTATACCAGTGAACTCAAGTAACCCAATGAACTTTGGGTGATTTCCAGAATATGACAGGACTAAGTAAATAAGTTTGATGTATGTCCCATTGGATCACCTCCAACCACTGGGAGGCCGTAAAATAAAAGTTTTTAAAAAATGGCGGATCTGGCAAAATTCCACCATTGAAAAATGGACCAGGTGGGCTAGTAATAAATTGTGGCAAACCAGATAGGCGTAGCCAATTAAAAACCGGAACTACCAAATATGGTTCGCTTAGACAGCTATAAAAGTCGATGCCCCGACAGACAGAGATTAGATGCGGCGGCCGTCATCTCAGCTTTATTGCTGTGTTTAATAAAGTCTTATTTTGGCATCTGGATCTCTGCTTCTTGAGCTTTATTGACAAATTTGAGAAGACCACTTTTTTGCTCCACAACAAGAGGGAGTGCGCGCACTTAAAACGTGTCTCTCCTCTCGCTCAAAGTGTGCGTGTGCGCGCTCAAACTTTGTCCTGTGCACTCGCAAATTTCTCCGTGCTCTTGCGCTAGATATTAATTCTTTTCACACCTGGATTAAACGTCAAAAGTTATCAACCAATCAGATTTTTCTACGACTGACCCAATGAAAATACTAGGCCTACGTGAAGAGGGAACTGATCTTGGAATTTCTTTACAATTTAATAATATTTAGTCATATCAAATGTATATTAGAAATGGCTAGGAATCGGGTGCTTGGATGATTTATAAAAATTTTTTTAAAAAATGACCCATGACCCATCAAAACATTCAAGGTGGAATTTGTGAGCCGGATGGACTCGATTTGTCCAGGTCCAACCTCCAAAATTTATAGCTTCAAGTCGTTTCCACTCGAGCTCCTTGCCTGCAGAATGCGTGCAGTGACGTCGCCAATCAGGATTGGTCACTTGTTTGTCGTCTGGCTACTAGTTTCTCTCTGTAGCTGGCCAAGCGCGCTATTTGAGCGAAACAGAAATATCTGATCATCCGCAGATTTACATCTCATACCGTATGTAAACACTTGCGTTACCAAGGCAACGACTGTTATCAGCATTCAGCACCACAGAGGAAAGCAAAACCATATCCCCGTGCCGGCACGGAATGGACCAGTTAAGCAACGAGAACGGTTCGGCCCGACGGCGGAAAAGCGGCTATAGTGCCCGTTTCCGTTCTTACCAAAGCATCACCAGCTTGTCTCGCTTATCAGGAAGTAACGCCTTAATTCATGCGCATTTTGAAAGAACGCAAGCATCGCAATGACAAGACCTTCTCTTCTCACTTTGATATTGGGTAAATTCTATTTTCAGTTCATTTGCGCTTTCTATTTTTCATAAAAGACGGAGATTAAAGATTAAAATATCATAATGATACTGTATGTCACCATGTTAATATCACAGCAATATTTTATCCTTAAAACAGTTATCATTGTGCAGTCATTTTTCAGGTTTTCACTGAGCTTTTACACTTTTTTCCTGAAACTGAACTAAAACTATTAAAATTAACTTTTAAATGATAATCGTTGATTTATCAACGATTTTATATATGTTTGGGTTGACATGGCTGATTTTGACTGAAAGTTGACTGCTCTTAACAACTTTTTATATTTCTATAACTACTAACATCTATTGTTTACAAGTACACAATTTCTGAAACTATGTGAAATGAAAACTGAAACTTTCTGAAATGGTGTTTTTGCATACTAACTCTAAACACAAACATCAAATGATTAGCCATATACATGCCAAACTACACATGGATATGACAAATGTAAAACTACTCTCTTTTGTGTATTTTGCTTGATCAGTGTGCTGTGGAGTGCACGGGAGTTTGTCATAGCACTCACACGTACGAGCTGAATAATGACACTATCGGCTTGTTAGAGCTGCTTTATAGCAGAATTTGAAGTTGTTACTGCATTTTTTCAAAAAGTTTGTTTTACAATTGCAAACTGAGTGTAAAGCAGAGAATGTGATTGCAGTTTTGCATACTTGGTCTGAAGATTCAGTATAAAGGTGAATGGTTTCACTTGAGTGTGCCTCAAGTAGCCTACAACTTTTAGTAAGCAAAAAACTGTAACACATGGCTTAGTGACTATAAACATACAGTACTCATGCTCATCTAGACACCAAAACTGTTACACTATAAGGGATTATAAACAGTTTTAAGGAAGAAGTATAACACTGACCTGGCTGACCACAACCCCATGTAAAAGCTGTAAAAAAAATAAAAATAAAAATAAAAAATATATTTTTTTAAAAATTTAAAAAAGAAAGAAAGAAAGAAAAACTGCCTTTTTACAGTCAGGGATTTCGCACATGAGGAACCTTTTCATAGTTCCTAGAACTAATGTTCCTGCTCTTTGGCGTATTATTACTGTTTTGTCTTGTGGACTGTTGTTGCTAGTGTCATGTGAAAAATAAATAAATAAATAAAAAAACTGAAGCAAGAGTTCAGAAAAGATTGGCAGGAGATCAGTATGAATGCAGACTGAAAAGCTGCTACTCTTTATGCCGATTGGTCGTGAGCTAAGAATTATAAATTATACCTCACCCTGTAAATGGCATTGCCTGTTATTTTAGCCATGATCAGTAGAGGCGCCACTGCTAGGCTGTCATATTTGGCAATATCTCTCAAAGCAGGCGTGTCTTCTTGAGCCTCATTAACATGAGATCTGTTTGAGACAACACTGACTAATTAATAGGATGCAATTATCAGCCAATACTGTCTGATACTATCTTAATTTTTTTATTTTTTTATTTGGTAAATCATATCTAATTGTTAGTCTACAATATGTTTAAATGTCCCTGTTTTTCATCTCAACAGCCAGTGCTCTGACTTCTGTAACTGGTGAGTAACAGACTGTTAGTCACTCATTTTTAAAACAGATTTTATTAAAGCTGCATCATGACATAACCAGTCACTGTTTCGGCTAATCTGCAAGTTTAGCCTGTTGCAAGATGTGAGCTGTATCGTAACAGAGTTATTTTGTTTTTTTAGGAGATTATAGTATCAGACTGGTGAATGGTAATAATGACTGCTCTGGAAGAGTTGAGATCCTTTATAATGGCCAATGGGGGACAGTGTGTGATGATGACTGGGACATGAATGATGCTGCTGTGGTGTGCAGACAGTTGGAATGTGGAACAGCTGTTAGTGCACAAACCAGTGCTCATTTTGGCCAGGGAAATGGTCAGATCTGGTTGGATGATGTGGGATGTTCAGGAAGTGAATCATCGCTCACACAGTGCTCACATCCTTCTTTTGGAAAACATAACTGTAAACATTCTGAAGATGCAGGTGTCGTCTGCTCACAAGGTATATGTGTTTTTTTTCTGTTGTTTTGTTGTATTTGTATGTAGTATTTACTTAGCGTTACATTTCTAATTTTTACGTTTACTTAGGTACTATTTTTAGTTAATTTTCAAAGCAGTTATTACTAAATTTCACAGCGATCAAATCACAGCGATTAAAAAACACAAACCATGGTGTATGGCTCCAAATAATAAAAAAACTAATGTGTAACACAGATACTTACCACATGAACCAAATACACATTTTTAATCTTTATTGCTTACATTTTTAATGCCAAATACCAGACATAAGGTTGATCAGTGGGTCTGATTCATGCTGTGGAAGAGTGGATTTCCATTATAATGGCCAGTGGGGAACCGTGTGTGATGATAACTGGGACATGAAAGATGCTGCTGTGGTGTGCAGACAGTTACAGTGTGGATCAGCCATCAGTGCACCTCATAGTGCTGCCTTTGGTCAAGGCAGTGGATCGATCTGGCTGGATGATGTTAAATGTTCAGGAAGTGAAAGAATCCTTAGACAATGTTCACACAGTGGACTAGGAAAACATAACTGCAATCATGGTGAAGATGCTGGTGTTGTTTGTTCTGGTAAGTCAAATTTTAAGCATCTTCACACATTATTTCGGGGGAAATGAGCAACAGAAATTACATTAAGATTTATGTTTTTCAGAATTTTTAAACATTTTAAAATAAATACATATTTCTTTTGCAGGTGAGCTGCAGATGCCGACCTTTTCATTGACCTCCAAACATGCAGCTGTTTCTCCTGGAGAAAATATCCAGTTCAGTTGCACAACACCTAAACCAAGATGTAATGCTAATGCTGAATTCCAGCTCTTCAGGAACGGACCATCTGTATCCTCCCAGAAACATGTATCTAGTGTGACTTTCAATCTTGTTAATGTAGACGTCTCTCATCAGGGCAGCTACAGCTGTCGTTACTCCTACCAAAACAACACTGTCAAGTCACCTTTGAGTAACACTGTTATCATCACTGTGGGTGAGTGCAGTCAGTTTAGTCTCATAGAGTACATGCATTAGTAACGTATAAGTGAATTCATTCTATAATGATGCTTTTTTTTCTTTTTGAGCCATTTTATAAAATGACTGTGTATTAAATCCTTCGATGATGTAGTTTCTGAAGCTATTTTATTTGTTTAAAGGAGTTTGACCTTATTGTTTGAGTTTCTGTAATCATATAAATATATTCTTCTTGTTTTTTAGTGAACTTGCAGCAGCCCAGCATTTCCCACAGTGCTTCTGATGGATGGTTTGATGTGGGGCCTCAGGGGCCAGTGATCAACAGGGGCCACAGTTTCACTATCGTCTGTTCAACTCAATCTCAGTATCCTGGAGGCTCTTTTCACCTGTTCAGAGGGTCAAACATCACCAGGAGTGAGACAGCTTTCAGTCATGCTGCCTTGTTCTTCTTTCCTGAGGCACATTTTTCACATGAGGGAAACTACAGCTGTGTTTATGAAGTCAGTGTCTCCTCACGCTCCTTCCGTTCATCTGCCTCTGGACTGCTGCTCATCACTATCACAGGTACTTCTCAATCACAAATCTTTCAACGCCAGTTTGTATATGTATATGTTGCTGCTCACGACCAAATTTCCAGATCCATAGTAAAACGTGTCTTGATAATTTAGCACTTTCTTGTAATGAAAATAGTACTATGTGATTAAAAACAACAAAAAAATTCTCTTTAGTGTTTGGCCCCTAGTGAAAATTATTATAATATTGTAAAGGAAAATTTGTAAAACTCCTACCAAAACTACATCAAGTCGCCTTTGAGTAACACTGTTATCATCACTGTGGGTGAGTATTTTCAGTTTTGTCTCATTATCTACATCATAAATTGCATGCATCTATGACAACATATAAGTGAACTAATTTTGTAATGATGCCTTTTTTGCAATTGAGACATTTTGTAAAATGCCTGTGGATTAAATTTTGATCCCGACAAGATGCAGTTATTGAAGCCATTTTTATTTATTTAAAGAAAAGTAACCATATAACTGTATTCTTCTTGTTTTCTAGTGAACGTGCCGCAGCCCAGCATTTCCCACATTGATCCTGATGGATGGTTTGATGAGGGGACTCAGGGGCCAGTGATCTCCAGGGGCCACAGTTTCACTATCATCTGTTCAACTCAATCTCAGTATCCTGGAGGCTCCTTCTACCTCTTTAGGGAATCAAATATCACCAGGACTGAGTCAGCTGTCAATTACTCTGCCTCCTTCTTCTTTCCTGAGACAGATTATTCACATGAGGGAAACTACAGCTGCGTTTATGAAGTCACTGTCTCCTCACGCTCCTTCCGTTCATCTGCCTCTGAACCGCTGCTCATCACTATCACAGGTATTGATGTGTAAGAGTCTAAAAACAAGCTGGACTGCTGGTAATGAAAGTTGAACTCAAACACGTGTGTCTCTCTCAGCCTCTCTGCTTCCTGTCATTGGTGCTGCAATGTCAGCTGTGCTACTCTTATTGTCTGTCCTCATAATCATCCTCTTGCTGAAGAGAAGACAAAAGCAAAGGAACAAGGAAACTCATTTGAAGTGCTCTTTTACAAAAGGTAATGATTTTCTTTCTATAAAAGAAGTCAGATGATGTCTTCTATTTTATTTTTAACTCTTTCATCCTAAGTCACTTTTTTCTTCATAATTTTCCTGTACTTGGCCCCAGGGGCGGTTCTAGACCCTTTTTAGGTGGGCTTCAGCCCCACTATTTGTCATCTCAGCCCCCCTAAAACTATAATCAGCTGTTTGAACGATCAGGCCAGTGCTGAAAGTTTATCATTCTCGCTCATTTATCGATCTCAATGTGGTACTCATGCGCTGTGATAGATCGTTACTGTGCACGTATACATTTGAATGAAGCGAGCACGCACTGAGAGGCACTGCACGGACAGCACGCCAGTACGAAATCGCAACCTGGTCTCATGAAAATGCGTTTCAGTGGCATAATTTTCTGTTTCCATTTGGTGTGCTGTTTATATGCAGAAACTGACTTTGGCGTGCTTATGATAAGCACCTTCCCCACACCCTAAACCGAACCATTGCGTCTCATATATGCCAAAGTCAGTTTCTGCGTATAAATAGCACACCAATTAGAAACAAAATCGTGCCATTGAAACACACTTTCATGAGATCGGGTCATTCACTTTCACGTCTTCTCGAGCAAATAAGCAAATACACAAAATATTATGTCACAATGGGTGTCTTGACGAGTATCCAAGTAAACGCAGTCGGTTATGTCTTAAACATGAACAGTTAAGAAAATATTGGATGTGTGTCAGGATCCTTGCATTTCTTATATTAGGTTAATAATGTTAATCAAACAACAAACGAAGAACATGAGAATCACTCACTGCTCTTAACTAATTAACTTCTGTAACTTTAATAGGTAATTGTGTCTAATTACGTCATACAGTAATACAGTTTTCATAAGCACAGTAAAATACTGTTTATTTAGATCATTTGTATCGTTGTATCTAATGGTCTCTCTGAGGGCTAAGCCCCCCTAAAGATGAAATCCTAGAACCGCCCCTGCTTGACCCTCTCTATGCAATGTCTGTAGGTGGATCTAATACATATGCAGGTGCATATAACAAAAATGAAGAAGATGATGAGGCTGATTATGAAAATGTAGAACTTGGTGAAAACATGGATCATGATGATTCTGAACAGGACTATATTAATGTGGACACTGATGACTCTGAACAGGACTATATTAATGTGGACACTGATGACTCTGAAGAGGACTATGTCAATGTGAATGTTATAGAAAATAAAAGTGCGGTATACAAATCTGATGATAACATTTATGAAGGCTGTTGTGATTAATACTGAGTGACTATTGACTAATACTTTTAAGTTATTTGAGAGACTGGTCTTGGCCTACCTGAAGAACATCACTGGACCCTTGCTGGATCCTTTTCAGTTTGCCTACAGAGCAAATGTTGATGCAGTCAGCATGGGACTGCATTACATCTTGCAACACCTCGTCACCTGGGAATTACACAAGGATCTTATTGGTGGACTTCAGTTCGGCCCTCAATACCATCATGCCTGATCTTCTCTCAAACTGACCCAGCTCTCTGTGCCATCCCTAATCTGTCAGTGGATTACCAGCTTCCTGACAGACAGACAGGCAGCAGCTAGTGAGGCTGAGGAAACTCACATCTTGGACCCTCACTGTCAGCACTGGTGCCCCTCAGGGATGTGTGCTCTCTCCACTGCTCTTCTCCCTGTACACGAATGACTGCACTTTAAAGGACCCCTTTGTAAAGCTCCTGAAGTTTGCAGATGACACTACAGTCATTGGTCTCATCCAGGATGATGACGAGTCTGCATATGTCACTCTTTCTGCAAAATCGGTGAAAAACAGGTGAAATGGTTTTGAAGTGATTGTTTGATTTTGCCAGAAGAGTCAGGGGTTCTGTGAATTTAGTTTCAAGATTTGGATTTGTGTTTAAGGTTTTGAGAAAATTAGTGATGGTTTCAAGAAATGTGTTTAAGCAATTCAGAAACACTGTAACAACCTGGACCTGAACACGCTCAAAACAGTAAAGATGATAGTGGACTTAAGGAGAAACCCCCCTGCATGCACTTCCCCCACTCACCATCATGAACAGCACTGTGGCTGCAGTGGAGTCATTCAGGTTCCTGTGCACCGCCATCACTCAGGACCTTAAGTGGGACAATCACATCAACTCTTTTGCCAAAAATGCCCAGCAGACATTGTATTTCCTTCGCCAGCTGAGGAAATTCAAGCTGCCACCCAGTTCTACTTGCCCGTCATTGAGTCTGTCCTGTGTTTATCTGTAACATCAGAAGACTACAATGGACAGTCAGGACTGCTGAGAGGATTATTGATGACCCCTACCTAACCTCGAAGATCTTTACACCTCCAGAGTGAGAAAAAGGGCTCAAAAAAATCACTCTGGACCCCTCACACCGAGCACACTTCCTCTTTGAACTATTAGCCTTTGGCCAGCGCTACAAAGCACTGACCACCAAAACAGCCAGACACAAGAATAGCTTTTTCCCTCAGTTCCACCTGGACAACACATAACATCTCAGGACTGCACATCTGTACATAACTTCTCAAAACTGTTCATCAATATATAGCACATTTGCATAGTCATAAATCTGTCTTTTGGTATTTTTTTATCTATATTTTTATTGCCATATATATATATTTGCCATATTTTTTTTTTTAAATTAGTCTATTCTCTTTATTATTAGTGTTATATTTCACTTTTTACCTTACATTATATGTATATCTGTACTTTTTGTGTACTTTTTTGTCTGTACACAAATTCCTTGTGTGTGTAAACACACTTGGCAATAAAGCTCTTTCTGATTCTGATTCTAAAGTTATATTTGATATTTGATTCCTCTATAAGAAAAAAATAAATAAATAATTCAAGTGTACTGTAGCCTACACAGGCCCTGTCCCGAATTGCACCCTAAACCCTCATGGCCTTCCTCTGAGTCCACACTTTCGTGATATAATGCCATGTTGACTGTCAGATACAAGTCTTCTATGTAGCTCGCCTCAGCACAGGCTTGGCAGAAATGTCCATTGAGGGTGCAAAGCGGCCGCAAAAGGCGAGCAAAATGATGAATGGAACACCCTATGGTCTCGTGGACTTCAGACACGTGCACAGGGCAGCCATTGTAAGTCTGCAAGACTGTAAGTGCACATGAAGTGTGCCATTTGGGACAGGGCCACAGTGAATGTTGTTCATGTGAGACCGAAGGTTTCATTTCCTTATTCCAGCGACTGAAGTGGAAGTACTTGTCTAAACATGAAAAACCATGTCTCTGTGATTATACACATGAAATATGATTTACAACTAAAGTACTCCTGCTGCATATTGAGTTAATACATGTGCGAATACCATGGTATATTTATGTGTGTATCCACTGGTGCAAAGAGAGCATTATTCAGTTCATTCCAATGCGAGTTGAAGATTGAGCAATGCTCGACTTTATGTAAATATCAAGCAAAAAAACGTCCTTCTTGAGCATTTAAAAATAGGCAGATTGTGCCGGAGTTATGCTGGATAAAGTAGGCTATGTAAATCATACTGTTCACACATTAGACACTTTGCATTTGTTAAATGTTAATATTGCCGTTTGACTTTAATTGTGATTATATTGGCAGGGTTTATGAAACTTTATAAAATTTACCAAGTTTATTACATTTACACTCTATCTTAGGACATTCAGAAACAAAGCATGCATCTTTCAATCTGTAATTGCATGTATATGATGTTTATATGCGGCGTGTTGTGTGAAATAAACATAGATTAAACACGCCACAGGCACACTCCAAAGCAGAGGCGTTCTAGTGCTGACAGTGGCACTGAGTGGAGTTTTGCCACTCTAGTGGACATCCACCGTTAGGTTCAATATTTGCCAGTTATTGTGTTATTTTCAACACATTTGCAATATAATCTTCAAACATACACACAATTATGAAATATGCTGTCAATTTTCTAAACTTTTGTAAACCCAACCAGTATAATCAAAGGAACCCTTACCAAAAAGAAGTACACTTCAAGTTTAAGTATACTTAAGTAAAGTTCAAGTATATTTTTAAGTATACTTTATGTAGTAAGTATACAAATATCAGTGTACTAGTAGTATACTTGTAAGTGTGCTATTTCAGTACTCCTTGGGACTATATTGGCCCACTTTCTAGTATATAAAATTATACTTTTAAGTATACTTTAAGTATAATAGTAGCAAACTTTGAGTACACCACTAGTTTACATCTATGTTTTTAGCTTGTACTGCAACTATACTAAAAGTGAACTTATAGGTATACTGATAGTTTACTAATTAAATACTTGTAGCATTTTTAGTACACTTTGAAGTATAGTCTCAATAAACTACTAGTTTAGTAGTTTTATACTACAAGTATACTCGTATGTTTTCTTTAAGTGAACTTTACATCATACTTTAAGTATACTACTATGTCCCTATTTAGGTATTAATTTGTATATATATTGTTATATGAATATCTGAACATACAAAGCATCAAAAGAAAGACCAGGGTATCTGCTTGTAAACAAAAACAGTTTATTCTAAATTCATGCATTCTTTTTTTTATAAACACTCGAATGTGGGCAAGTTTCATAAAAATAAATAAATAAATAAACAACATTTTGAACGAAACGCTGAAAAAAGACTATGAATTCAACACCCCAAAACAGTCAACACCCCAAAGCTTGGCAGTCATTATTACCTCTTCATGGGTCGACATTTTATTGCATAATGTTACACCGTTTTAATGCTTTTTTATGTCTGATAATTGTGTTAGATGTGGAAGCATCTGTTGTTTTCGGTTTCTTCTTTGCTTGTTTTTTTTTTTTCTATTTTTATTTTTTTGAAATTCTGTACAGAAGCTGTGTAATAGCGCCCCCTACCGTATAACAATGAAAACATGGATTCTCGGAGCACAAGTATAGCTTAAATACAGGTGCATCTCAATAAATGAGAATGTCATGGAAAAGTTAATTTATTTCAGTAATTCAACTCAAATTGTGAAACTCGTGTATTAAATAAATTCAATGCACACAGACTGAAGAAGCTTAAGTCTTTGGTTCTTTTAATTGTGATGATTTTGGCTCACATTTAACAAAAACCCACCAATTCACTCTTTCAACAAATAAGAATATGGTGACATGCCAATCAGCTGAGCCTTCAAAATGGTCTCTCAGTTTGGTTCACTAGGCTACACAATCATGGGGAAGACTGCTGATCTGACAGTTGTCCAGAAGACAATCATTGACACCCATCACAAGGAGGGTAAGCCACAAACATTCATTGCCAAAGAAGCTGGCTGTTCACAGAGTGCTCTATCCAAGCATGTTAACAGAAAGTTGAGTGGAAGAAAAAAGTGTGGAAGAAAAAGATGCACAACCAACCGAGAGAACTTATGAGGATTGTCAAGCAAAATGGATTAAAGAATTTGGGTGAACTTCACAAGGAATGGACTGAGGCTGGGGTCAAGGCATCAAGAGCCACCACACACAGACGTGTCAAGGAATTTGGCTACAGTTGTCGTATTCCTCTTGTTAAGCCACTCCTGAACCACAGACAACGTCAGAGGCGTCTTACCTGGGCTAAGGAGAAGAAGAACTGGACTGTTGCCCAGTGGTCCAAAGTCCTCTTTTCAGATGAGAGCAAGTTTTGTATTTCATTTGGAAACCAAGGTCCTAGAGTCTGGAGGAAGGGTGGAGAAGCTCATAGCCCAAGTTGCTATGAGTGTTCCTTGTTCATTAACATGTGCAATCCAAGTCCATACCTTGAAGACACAGCATAAGATCATAGTCCATGTTGCATGCTACTCTGCCATGCGGTCAAAAACTGTGTGCTTCCCAATTACCAACACACACACACCTGGTTCTTACACCGGTGCTACAATTATACTGTGCCACAGTACCACCCAGTGGCCAAGTAAAACTTTACAGTGAATGGCTCCAACACACCAGCCCCTTAATTGAGTAAGGCATGATGACATAACAATTACACATTTATACAAAATGGAGCCTTACATACCAATTCACAATTTGTACCAAAGGTATATAAAAGACAATAAATTCAAACACCTATTAGACTACTGTATGCCTTATTTAGTCTGTTGCTTCTAATAGGAGGCAAAGCTTATTAATTGGACGTTCCAAGGTGTTACGTTTGGTTCGAACTTTTACTGAAAGAACTAAACCTCTGTTGTCTGGGTAGGTCTCCATAACTCTTCCAAGAAGCCATGAGCCACGTGGTGCTGTAGGATCAGCAATAATCACGATGTCTCCAAGGGTAAGATTTCTATGTTCTTTGTTCCATTTTTGTCGCCCTTGCAACAAGGGTAGGTATTCACAAACCCACCTTTTCCAGAAGAGATCCGCAATGTATTGCACTTGTCTCCATCTCCTTTTGGCATACAAATCAGACCATTCAAACAAACCAGACGGCAATGCGGGATTTCCTTTCATAAGCAGAAGGTGATTTGGTGTAAGAGCTTCCAAATCATTGGGATCATTGGATAGTTTAGAGATGGGTCAATCGTTCAAAATTGCTTCTGCTTAACATAAGACAGTTTGCAGTGCTTTGTCATCCAGTGTTTGTTGTTGAAAGACTGCACACAGAATTTGTTTCACCATTCAAATTATACGCTCCCATACTCCTCCATAATGAGAGCTTGAATGTGGATTAAAATTCCAATGAACTCCCTTCTGCAGTAAGACCCTTTGAATCTTTTCATTGTTTAATGCAATGAGTGGCTCTCTTAGCTCCCGCTCAGCGCCAATGAAATTCGTTCCATTATCAGATCTCATGTGAGAGACCTGTCCACGACGACAGACAAACCTGCGCATGGCATTGATGCATGAATCCGTATCGAGCGAGTATGCCATTTCCAAATGAACAGCTCTACTTGCCATACAAGTAAAGATCACTCCATAGCGTTTCACTTTACTCCGTCCCCTTTTCACTTCGATGGGGCCAAAAAAAAAAAAAAAAAAAAATCCACTCCTACATTAGTAAAAGGTGGTAAATCAGGGGTGATCCTTTCAACTGGAAGGTCTGCCATCTTCTGTTCACCCAAATTTCCCTTATAATGTCTACAGATGACACACTTGGAAATGATCTTTCTTGCAACAGAGTTGGCATTTGTAATCCAGTACTTGCACCGGAGCTTGGAAACTATCTGATTTCTGCCGCCATGACCCAACTGTTCCTGAATGTCTCGAAGTATGAGATGTGACACGTGCTGATCCTTCGATAACAAGATGGGATGTTTCCTTTCACTTGGAAAGGAACGCTGTGGAGCTTACAGACGGTCGCTGTAAGCTCCAAACGAGGTATGGTCACATGTTTCAATGGTGTTACTCTGGACTTACCCAGCAAAAAAGCCACATGTACCATGTTTTCACTGTTCAATATCTTCAGATAGGAGACTGTGCCATAACCAGCTTCGCAAGCATCAACAAAGTGATGTAAACAAGCATGAGTGGGCAGTCCAAAATCCATGGGTTTAAAACATCTCTTCACCTGGAACTCTGCAACTTTGTCCAACTCGAAAATCCAATGGTTCCATTGCTTCTGGAGGACTGATGGTATAGTATCATCCCAGCCCAAAGTCTGTCTGCACAACTCCTGTAAAAGCACTTTAGCAGGCAGAATAAGTGGAGCAAGAAAACCCAAAGGATCATAGACAGAGCTTACCACAGATAGAATGCCTCGCCTTGTGCACGGTTGATTTTTCAAGGAAATCTTGAATTGAAAGGTGTCAGCTTCCACGCTCCACTGGAGACCTAAAGCTCTTTCAACGGGCAACTTCTCTCGATCCAGATCCAGCTGCTGTATATCCTTGGCTCGGTTTTCCTCAGAGACTGACTGCAACACCTTGTGACTATTGCTGATCCACTTTGCCAAACGGAAACCTCCTTTCTGACAGAGAGAGGTAAGATTTTTAACCATAGAGATGGCCACTTCCTCAGAGGAGACGCTCTTCAAACAATCATCCACATAGAAGTTATTGTTGATTGTGTCAGTCACTTCTGATGGAAAGTCAGCTTCATTGTCCTTTGCTGTTTGTTTCAAGGTGTAGCATGCACAGCTTGGAGAAGACACGGCTCCAAAAAGATGAACTGTCATCCCGAATGTAATGGGCTCTTTAGCCAGTTCTCCACCTGTCCACCACTAGAAACGAAGAAAGTCTACATCTTCCACAGCCACTTTAACTTGGTGGAACATTGCTTCAGTGTCCGCCATGAAGGCTACTGGTTCTTGCCTGAATTTCAGCAATACACCTACCAAAGAATTGGTAAGATTAGGGCCTTGCAACAACTCAATAATCCCTTCTTGGGATGAAACACCCCGTGATGAGGAATGTACCAAACTTTGCCATCCACACGATCAAGTTGGTGATCTGGTACCTTCTCAGCATAGCCTTTGTGTAGAACATCAGAAAGAAAATGAGTATACTTCTCATGAAACTCTTGGTTTCTTTCCAATTTTCTTTTCAGACCATGCAGTCGTTGCTTAGCAACAGAGGTTGTCAGGTTGTGTGACGTCATCAATCTTGAATGGTAATCTTAGGCTGTAATGATCATCCTGGAGCATGACTGTACTGTTCATTGTGCTCATAAACCGAAGATCTTGCCTTGACATTTCTCTTTCATCAGCAGTCCTTTCGCTGAAATCATGATTGAACTGATTGTTAAGCAGCTCTTCCAGTTTAACAACAGAAATTCTGTTAACAGTAACAGCAGAATACCCAGCCTCATTCTTGTGGTCCCTGTTTCCCTCCACAGTCCCATTGACAACCCATCCCAATAGGGTTTTAATGGCAAATGGCCCATTACCATGACTGTTTATGATCTCATATGGTTCCATCACATTAGCTGCATTAGTTCCAATCAGTAAATCAACACCTGCTTGAATGTATGGTATCTTTATCTTGTCCAAGTATGACCGCTTCGATAACTCCTCTGAGTAATGATGTTCTCAGAGCTAACAGGCATCTTTTGCTGTGTATAGACAGCAGGAAGTGGGAAGAAATGGTTGGTGTTTATACCACCGATTTCCAGTCCATCAATAACACTGCAGGACACAGAATGTTCCTGACCCATGGTGCGAAGAAGAATATTGACCTTCTTTCCACTCAGATTCAACTCATTCCTTAAATGTTCTGAACAAAAGGTTGCGGAACTTCCCGGGTCCAGAAAAGCATATGTCCGCATCACTTTGTTACCTTTAACAGCTTTGACTTGAACTGGTAGGATTAACATCAGACTCCTCTCATTACCAGCCCCTGTGTGACCACAAGTTTGAGTTGACACTACCTTGCACTTTTCCTCTGGCTCTTTTACAGTTATCTCCTTGTGATATATGTGCAGGATTGTGGGATGTGTTTCTCCACAAATGTCACAATTCAAACGATTCTCACATTCCTTACTCAAATGTCCAGTCTTTAAACAACCAAAACAAATTCCTTTAGCTTTCAGGAATTCAATCTCGTCTCGCTGAGTCCTATTCTTCAACGCAAAACACCTTTCCAACAAATGCAGATTTGTACAAAACAAACAGTTTCCATTAGACTTAGACACAGTACAAAATCTTTGCTGTGATGAAGCATTGCTAGACTTCTTAACTGCAACGGAAGCAGCAATGTCAGTGGCAAAACTATTTCTTGTAACGGTTTTGCGGGTTTGACCTTTGGATTTACCTGTGCTATGCTTGTCTTGGATATCTCCAAACACAGGATCGGATGCCACCTTAACCTGTTTTTTAATTAACTCAACAACATCAGAGAACTTTGCCCTGCCATGACTAGACTCCATAATTTCACAAGCCTTACCTCTCCATTGCTCTCTCAGCTTGTAAGGTAACTTCATTACAACCATTTTCATGTTGCTAGGCATGTTAAGTTCTTGCATATACGGGAGTTCGTCCATTGTGTTGCAACATGTACGCAAAACAAAGCATAAGCCTGTAATCCCTGCACATCCTCAGCCTTTAAAGTGGGCCAACCCAAGGCTTTCTCCATATAGGTAGTAGATACCTTAAACTCATACCAAAATGTTCCTTTAATAACCTTTTGGCCAATGCATAGCCTCTGTCTGGGGCCATATGTTGGCAACAGCGGACCAGGTCTTTAGGCTGCCCCCTTGTAAACTGCTCGAGGAAATACACCATCAGACTGGAATCTCCCTTTTTGGTAAGACGTGAGGATTTGCTTGCTGTTGAACAAGGTAGGTTGTTAATTCCTCTTGCCTTTTTTTCAGGACTTCAAGCAGGGGATCGCCCGGAGGTGGAAGAACGTGTGTTGCATGATGAATTCCCAAGTTATGTTGCATTTGAGCAGAATAATGGAAATTAGATTGTTCAGATGTGTGGAATATTTGTTGATCATTCCATCTATTCCTCTGATTCTGAGTTACATCTTGTGATGCAGAGACACCAGCTGCTCCAGCTGTATTAACTGGCATTGAATTCACAGGCACATATTCGTTTGCATTGGGATTTAAACATTTTGACTGAGAAGAATCAAAACTGAGCTTATCAGTTGCAATAACCACACTTTTTTCACTCTTCTTTGATTTTGAAGTTGAACTTGTACTGCGAGAACATTTACTTTGATTATCAGACTTTTGACCACAACCTCTTAAAATCTTCAGAGGCCAAACGTACCTCAGGTTCGTATTCTTTGTCATCATATATTAACCTGTTAATTGACTATTAGTTTCTGAGCCTTGTTTAACTTTGCCTTTCTTAACTTTTGCAAGGTGTCAAGTTTTTCTACCAAAGCTTTAGCTGTTAATTTAACTGGTCTTTTTTCTCTTTCAGACTCGTTTTCAACACTAGGCAAACTTTCCTTTGACACAGTAACCCCTTCAAAATTCATTCACTTTTCATTTTCCATTTTGCAAACAGTTGTGAACAAACAGAATTAATACACAAAGCAATGTCAGTCAATCTTTAGCATCCAATACATTGGATTTATACTTGACTCCGATTGTGTGCACACATAATTTCATATGGCCATTGTGATGTTGCCAAGCCCCGTTGATCAGGCCTGAAGAGACGAGCGCGCAACGTAAATCCAACAGCAAATGCGGCAAACCAGAAGAAATACAATCCAAACGAATCCTGTGTCGAACCCAAGGGCGTCTTGACGAAACGATGTCCTCATGTGCAGAAACAAGAAGCCTTTATCCAAACAAACGGCGTCGTTCTTGTCCGTCGAAACACATACATTGATGTTTAATCCAAGCAATCTGTTTTTATCCAATGAAGCACAGTTTTTGACTTTGTGTTACGGCTTTCCAATAAGCCGCTGCCGTTGATAATATGAGTGAGCAAGTTCTATAACGCGTACAGAGTCCGTGCAAGCGGAAATAGATGCAAACAAATGTCTTTCTTTATTTGTGCTCCAATAACAACTGTCTCAAAACAACTTATGAGTGTTTCTTGTTCATTAACGTGCAATCCAAGTCCATACCTTGAAGACACAGCATAAGATCGTAGTCCATGTTGCACGCTACTCTGCCGTGCGGTCAAAAACTGTGTGCTTCCCAATTACCAACACACACACACACACACCTGGTTCTTACACCGGTGCTACAATTATACTGTGCCACAGTACCACCCAGTGGTCAAGTAAAACTTTACAGTGAAGGCTCCAACACTATTTTTATTTAGTACTGTCCTGAATAAGCAATTTTAGATATCTACATATACTGAATTTATAAAAAAAATTTAACTGAATTTATAAAAATGAAAATGTATAATTTATAAAAATGTTCAAAAGTTTACATACACTTGATTCTTAATACTGTGTCATTACCTGGATGACCCACAGCTGTTTTTCTGTTTTGTGATAGTTTTTCATGAGTTCCTTAATTGTCCAAGGCTGCAGGTTCTACTATCTACTTACGCTTAAAGTCCCCCTGTAGTCAAAAATTTGATCCTTTAAAACTCATCTTTGATCATCAAAATGACATATTTAAATGTTTTTTCTTGTGAAAATAATTTCCTCATGCCTTAAAATAGCTTGAATGTAACTCTACACCTTCGCCTCATTTACTATACGCGGATCTATGAATATGCAAATTAACCCCGCCTCCACTCAGTCACACACCAGCCAGGGCCTGCTGATCCACTAACTGAACTGTAGTCAACGCGATACAATGGCAATGGGCAAGTGGAAATATTTCTTTAATTAAGCCATATATGTTTGAACCAGAAATAAGCTGGCATGCTTAACGTAAGCAAGGAGACTGATGATTAACTTCGTGAGGTAACATTTTCTGTTTGAGCTGGTTCGTACACGGATAATGACTGATAAAGCTATGTTTTTACTAGCGGACAGCTACAGTGGATACTGTAACATTCCTTAAATTTACCTACTTGACGATGTTGTGTCCTCAAAATGCCTTAAAGACTCAAATGCAGCCAAGTTTGTGATTCCAGTTCGCGCCCGCGATCATATGCGTGTGAAGAGCGGATGTCAATGCGGGAGAGGTGCGTCTGACTCCGGGATACTTTTACACTGTTGCCGCGGGGTATTATTCAAGTTTGCGGTTCTAAATACAAATAAATATGCGCTAACAGCACATGACATTGTGAAAATAGGGGGAAATATTAACAGTTAGCGAAATATCTACAGAAAAAAATGTAACTTACTGGATTAACCTCGCTGCCTTCTCACTAGACCCTCTGCTTTGCAGCACAGTTAATGATAAGGATATCCTTGACGCGATTGGTTATTGAATTTTGTGACGTAGCAAACCGAGGGCTGTTTCAAACCGCATTTCTTGCCACTGGGAGACTACAGTTTTAAAGAGAAAATACTCAGCAATGGTGTTGATAAATGGCTTGGCACATGGTTTGTTTAAAAGCATATTAAAAACACCACACAGACAAATAAACAACATAAAAAAGCTGATTTTCACCACAGGGGGACTTTAAAGTGTTTTGGGAAATGCAGCCCAGAGCAGTTCAACTGCCTGCTATTCTTCAGAAAAATCCTCTAAGTCCTGCAAATTCTTTGGTTTTCCAGCATCTTCTGCATATTTGGCCCCTGTCCAACAATGACTTATGATTTTGAGATCCATCTTTTCACTCTGAGGAAAACTGAAGGACTCATACACAACTATTATAAAAAGTGAAAACATTCACTGATGCTCCAGAAGGAAACAATACATTAGGAGCTGGGGGGTGTAAACTTTTGAACAGGATGATAATGAGTAAATCATATTTTTTTCTTTTAGTACTGCCCTTCAGAAGCTACATAAAATACTTTTTTTTTTTATATATACATTTCAGACAAAATAAGTAGTTTACCCTGATCATCCAATTAAAATAGCTTACACCCTGCGTCTCTTAATGCATTGGGTTGCTTTCTTGAGCATCAGTAAATGTGTTTACCTTTTGTAATAGTTATGTATGAGTCCCTCAGTTGTCCTCAGTGTGAAAAGATGGATCTGAAATCATAGTCACTGTTGGAAAGGGTTTAAATCTGCAAAAGATGCTGGAAAACCTGAGAATGTGCAGGACCTTGAGGATTTTTCTGAAGAAAAGCGGGCAGTTGAACTGCTCAGGAGAAACAAAGGACTCATGAAACACTATCACAAAACAAATATCAACCACTATTCCTTTTTTTTTTTTTTTAAATCAGCTATAATTCTGACTTGCAGACCAAACATAAACATTTCGTCGCCTTGGAATTATAAGGTTCTATCTGTATTCTGAGTGGTTTTGAGATATTGAGCTTCAAAGTTTTTGCATTCCATATAGCAAAAATGAAATGGGGAACAAGTCTCTTTCCTACATGAAATTGACAGACCCTAAATGTATTCTAAATGTACAATATCAAAATCCTCTTAAATTTGTAAATTAGGATTTTTAGAACGGGTCAAATGCAGATAGAACCTTCTAATTCTAAAAAGTTAATTTTCGCTTGGAATTATAAGGTTTTATCTGGCAAATCATTAATTGAAGCAATAATTTTCAAGAAACACAAACAGTTTGCTTATAATTTGTTTTAAAAAAATAAATAAATTAGAGTTGTAACAATATGTTGACATGTTTGGGAAAGTTAAATTTAATGCTTTCTATGACATTTATTTCATATTTTAGGATGAATAATTTTTGTTGTTGTTCAAGTTAAGCATAAAAGGCAGTGCTAAATATTTTGTCCAGTGCAGATGTTAATTTTAGGTAGGAAAATGCTAGGTAATTAAACACATTATTGCAGTAACAGTTTAAGCAGCTACTGTAATACATCTGACCAGGACTTTATTTCACAGAAAGTGGGACAGGTAAAATGGCTCTCTCTCGAGATCAGTATGGCTGAAATAACATGCTAACATTTATTGTTGTAATTAGGACCCCATGAATTAAATGGTTGATTATTTGACCTTTAAGGCTTAATATTATAAAATTTAAGACATTTTAAGACTTTAAAAGCAGCAAGAAAACAGACAATAAGCAAACGAGTTGTTTCACAAAGTTTAATAAACATTGAAAAATGTTTCACTGACTATACTGTATATACGCAAATAAAAATTTCACATTTAAAATACTGAAATTCTTTCAACAACTCAGTTTTTTCCAACAATGTAAAATTTAACATTTCATCTCAATGTCAAAAAATACTTATAAATCATCACATTGACACTCATTTTTTCAGTTTTTTGAGTTATGCATTTAAAAGTGTACATAGATCATCTACACAGAGATTTGTGCACGAGTGCTGCAACTTTTGGTTCACCTTATGTGAAAATGTATTCTTTTCATTTTTTCAACACAGCACTATAATACTGTCTATCTGCTAGTGGCATGAATGGACTTAATGTCACTCATCTTGGCCTCTGAGATGATCCTGTTTGTGGAGTACCCTTGACTTGAGTAAAATGGATGTAGATGCCAGGCTTCTCATGTGTTTGCTTGATCCTCTTAGGTCTACTGTAACTTTAGGCTGTGCATGTGATTTTGTGTAATGAAGAGTGTATGGACACTGATCAAACACAAGCTGAGACACCTCGGAGAATGGAACCTGTTTGTACTGAAACAACTTGGAACATGCCTGAAAGCCATAGAAATCTGTACTCTTCATCTGTATGATTTCATATGGGTTGTTTCTGTTCACCTTCAGTAAAACACGCAAGAAAGACAGTGGTGAATAGAATTTAGACACTGCCATTGCCTTTTCAATATGGCTGTGCATGTTATCTACCTCTTGTACTGCGGAGTGACCTGGAGTAGAGTACTTCATTGTAATCCTTTTTATTTGAGGATGCCTTGTCAAGAAGTCTGCCATAGCAAAAGCTATTATAGAGTTTCTGTTCTGAGGCACACAACTGTCACTCCAAGTTACTCCAAGTTGTATTTTCGCCAGTGCACTTGCAATATCATTTGCTCCCCTACCGGACATTGCCTCTGTCCACAAAGCACAGTAGCCTTTCTTAGTTTGTGAACTGTGAGAAGTAAGATTATATAAGTTAAGTTTTTGCTTGTAGAAAAAAGAGCTAATTTCAGCTCGTGGACATGAAATAACATTCTGTAGGTCAAAACAGACTGTTAGAGTATCTTTATCCTCTGTCTTTTTGGCGCTCTTGACGCATTGCTGTCTTGTCAGCAATATCCTTTGTTTGATTGTTTTCATCACTTTGGCTTACCATGTTTTGCTTTACAGCTGTCTTATATGCTTCACACTGATCACACCGATCTTTTTTAGGGGCATGATCGCTTAGGTTGAACTCTGTGTTAAATATGAATCGATAATAAGATTCTTTCACAGCTGTATTTCCATTCTCGCTGCATTTAAGTCTGTAGAGATCATACATCCTTGAAACATTGAGTGTTGGCTCAAGGTACTGTCTTTCTGAATTGGCACGACAGTAATGTGACTCAGCAACAGGAAATGAACTGATGTGCCTTTACCTGCTCTTTCTGATTTACATCTATGCATTTTTTTGAATGCTTTCCCCTTGCATCTGGTTTTGGCATGGAAGTCGTCTGATTTTTTTCATGTGTATGTTATACACTGGTTTCTGGCTGATGGCAAGAGTGCCCAGATAAAACTGCTTACAGACTCTCACCTTTTCACCCTCTATGTTTAGATACGCTTTGTTTGTGGTTCATCACAGGTTTGTCTTTCTTTTTCTTTGCAGTCTGTAGTCATGGCTATAAAGTCATATTTCCTGTTTTGACTCAACTGATAGAACTGTGCAAAGCTTTTCTCCCTTTCAGCTGGGGTTACTTTCTTTGCACATCTGTATTTACATGACACAGTACAGTTCTACAAAGTTCTCACTTGTTTGGCTGAAGCCTTTTTATTTGTAGAGCTGACATGTTCCTTGCCCTCCTGATAAAGTTTCTTGCGGGTAGATGGTTTCCATGTTGATGGATTGGCAACCCGTCTCCTGTGTTTTCTTTTCTGATTAGTCCCCAGCTCCTCAATTTGTGAACTGGCAGGTGTGGTCTCTGGTTTGTCTGTTAAAACCCATGGCCCTACTGCTCCTCCTTCCATTGGCTCTACCTTGTCACCTGCCACAAACCTTGTTCAAGATGGCACCAGTGTACATGGCTTGCCGTCTGGCCTCTCTGCTACTTTGTGTTGTCTGTTCTTCTTTCAGTGTCGAACTGTTACTCCCCTCTGTTCTATGATCGCCAGCTACTTCTGGATATTAAAGACTCTGTTGTGACCACCTATAACTCAGAGTTAGCAAGCTCTGTGGTTAGATCACAGTCGTGTTTTCCAAACTCAGTCTTGGATATCCCAGATTATCTACGCAGATGGCATCCTGATATTTCCCGGAGAAAGCGTCGCAGGAGACACGGGAAGCGCGGAGGGGTTGCTGTCAAACTGAAAATGGAGTTGCGCACGGGCCGCGTTTCCAGCTTCTTCCGTATGACGCAGAACTTAGGCAGTGGCCGCTGTGCTGTCTGGCATTCGCTGGATCACTCTGCTCGCTGGCTTCGACCCATTCACCTGGATTCTCCATTTGCGACCTCTTGCTACTCACCTCTCCGTGTTCGCCGCGGTGGAGTTAATCTTCAGAATCTTCGATCTTTGAACAGAGCCTCTACTCCCGTCATTTCTCAAACGACTTCCAGGATGGCTCTGATTAATGCTCGGTCGCTAGTCGATAAGACGTTTTTATTAAATGACTTTTTCACTACTCATGCCTTGGATTTTATGTTCATTACAGAAACTTGGATTAAGGTTGGTGATCTGAGTCCTTTCTCTGACTTGGTTCCAGGTGGCTGCACATTTTTTAATTTGCCCCGCGGGGGCGGTCTAGTGGTAATTTTAAAAAACAGTGTTAGTATGCACTGTCGTCCTGTTCCGTCTGCTGTTTACAGTAGCTTTGAAGTACAGTTGTTGCGACTGGAATGGAATGATCCTGTTTTGTTAGCGCTGGTATATCGGCCCCCTTACCTAGTTAAAGACTTTATAAATGAATTTACTGCTTTTATGGGTGATTGCATAAAGTATAACAATATTCTTCTGCTAGGTAATTTTAATATACATGTGTGCTGTCAGTCTAAACCTCTGGAAATGGAGTTTCTAAGTCTCATTGATTCATTCAATATGGTTCAGTGGGTGAAAGATCCTACACATACACACGGACATACTTTGGACTTGGTTTTTTCTCATGGTTTTTCTATTACTGATACTCAGGTTTTTGATACTTTGCTCTCAGATCATATGCCTGTATTATTTACGTTGCCTTTCTCTCAGTTAAGTTCAAGCATTACTCCTACTGTACAACTGACTCGTTCCTTTTCTTCCCACTTTTGTGATGACTTCTCAAACACCTTTAACAAGGTGTGCTTGTCTATGTCCCTGGAGTCACTTTTGCCTGACTTGGATGCTAAACAGCATCTTAGTCTGTTTAATACTGCCTGTTCAGAGGTTTTGAATACCATTGCTCCTCTTAAACCTAAGAAGTCTAAACCTAAATCTGAACCATGGCTCAATGATAACATCCGCTCTCTGAGGCAAGCTTGTAGAAGAGCTGAACGAAAATGGAAAAAGGACAAATTGCAAATTTCATATGAAATGCTTAAAGACTGTTTTGCTACTTTTCAGAAAGCAGTGAAATCCGCTAAGTCTAAGTATTTTTCTAATTTAATTGCAAAGAATCATCATAGCTCTAAAGCCTTATTTTCTGTTATAAATTGTGTTAAATCCTCATGTAAATGTGATTTCAAATCCTTCAGTGTCATTATGTGAAGGTTTCTCAAGGTTTTTCTGTGATAAGATTACTACTTTGAGATCTCAGTTGCAACCATTTGCTAATGGTTCACCTTAATTTTGCTGTTCTTCAGCCATATGGAGTGATTTTGATCCAGTTTCTCTCCAGTCTCTCAAAGAAACTATTGACCATTTAAAACCTTCTTTCTGCTCTCATGATGTTCTCCCTCCACGTATTTTAAAACAAATTTTCGACTCGGTTGGCCCTAGTTTGGTGTCGTTTCTGAATAAATGTCTAGTTTCGGGGACTATACCTGATAGCTTCAAAGAGGCTACTGTGACTCCTCTTCTCAAGAAACCTTCTCTTGATGCTAGTAATTTTAATAATTTTCGACCGATCTCAAATGTTCCGTTTATTACAAAAGCACTCGAGAAAACTGTGTTTATTCAAATTCAGTCTTTCCTTAGTGCAAATCATATTTTTGAAACCTTCCAGTCTGGTTTTAAGCCTCTGTATAGCACAGAGTCTGCTTTATTACGGGTCCTTAATGATATTATGTTGGCGACTGACTCTGGTGACTCTGTTGTCCTAATTATGTTAGACTTAACCTCGGCTTTTGATACAGTTGATCATAAAACTCTTATTTCGACTAGAATATTTTGTGGGTATCCGGGGAACTGTTCTTTGCTGGTTCAAATCATATTTAACAAATAGAAGTTTCTATGTCAGATTGGGCAATTTTTCTTCATTGCCTGCCAAACTTTCCTGTGGAGTGCCGCAGGGTTCTATTCTCACTCCCATTCTTTTTTCTTTGTATTTACTTCCTTTGGGCTCTATTTTCAGAAAGCATGGTGTATCATTTCACTGCTATGCGAATGATACTCAAATTTATCTACCTCTGAAACGAAATAAACATGCTGCTCTGGAACCTCTTTTTGTGTGCCTGGATGAAGTGAAAACGTGGCTCTCTCAGAATTTTCTTTGTCTGAATGAATCAAAAACCGAAGTTATAGTCTTTGGCCCTAGTGAAAATTCAGGGAGCAGAAGTATCGATCTGGACTACCTTGCTCCTTTTACTTCTTCCTGTATTAAGAACCTAGGTGTTTTCTGGGATCAAAATCTTAAATTTGATAAACAAAATGCGGTTATTAGTTCCTGTTTTTTCCAGCTATGTCTTCTCTCCAAAATTAAATCTTTTCTCTCTGTGAAAACTTTAGAGATTGCTATCCATGCGCTCATTACAACTCGCTTGGATTACTGCAACTCTCTCTATCTAGGCATTTCTAAATCTTCCATTGCTCGTCTACAATTAGTACAAAATGCCGCTGCTAAATTCCTCAAAGGACACCGTAAATTTGATCACGTTACTCCTATTCTGAAATCATTACATTGGTTACCTGTGCATCTCAGAATTGAGTTCAAAATTCTTCTCTGTGTTTATAAATCTATAAATAATCTGGCACCGAGCTACTTATCTGATCAACTTCATCTATACAATCCTACTCGAAATCTGAGGTCTGGTGATCAAAGACTTCTCTCTGTCCCCAGATCATGGTTAACGCATAGAGGGGATAGAGCCTTTGC